>CM066031.1:1755636285-1756236285 GCA_033557465.1 Ichthyophis bannanicus | reverse complement strand
CTGGTTGAACAAATAGGGACAGAGAGACCAGAGGGATAGCAGGTGTGTCTGCAGTGGGCACAGGAGTACTCCGATCCAAGGAATCGGCTCAAAGGTTGAAGCCACTAACCTAAGGATCTGGAAGTAGCCCCAAGCCCATGGAGCCGACGGAGCATAAAATGTCCCAAGTGGGCTCTGAAGCATGAGGAACCTCTCCATCACAGGAACCAAGCTTCCAGGAACTCCAAAACCTGAGAATGCAGGCTGCTCTTGCGATTGCTGATCATCAATCCCAACCTTGACAGCCAATTACATGGTCTGTGCCATCTCTGGGATTTCCCCAGAAGTCCAGGAGATGGACGAACCCAGCAGCATTTTTGTGCAAGCAGAAACTCCTACCACCATTACCTTGGAAAAGATATGGAGAAACAAGGCTAGCTAAATGTCAGAGCCCAGACCCAGAAATGGCAGCCCAAAACCCAGCAGTGGCAAACCACTAAAGCTGCTCCCATATGGGAATGTGAAATTACACCATAACCTTGTCTAAGGAGATGCAGAAGTGCCTCTGCCTGACCAAAGCAACAACAGACCCAAAGGGCCACATACCAAAATAAGGGACTAAGTTCAACAACAACCGCCTCCAGGTCCAGAATATGTTGGAAGGAACCTCCCTTCCTGAGTACCGTTATGGAGATGGAATAACACTCCTGGCCCTGCTTCATGGAGGGCTCGGCTAAATTAGCTTGCAATTGCAAGAGGCATTGAAGAGTTACTTCACATATCTCCTGCAAGAGTGGGGAGCCACAGGGAAGTGTTACAAGGGCATCCTATGTCCCAGATTGGCTGGAACCAGTGACCCTAGGGATAGAAGCCTTGCAGGAGGAATTAATATATCTCCAACCATGATGGAAGATCCAGAGGCACCACTGGTCTCAAGAAGAACGAGTCTGAGCCACACCCCAACTGGCTGCACCTCAGGAACCACCTTTTGTTAAGTCAAGGTCTCTTTCAAACCTACTGTGACCTCTTATCTGTGTCTCCAGGGAACCTAGGGTTCCAGCTCTGCTGCCCGACTTCAATGGGAGCCATCTTAAGGCCAGTGGATACCCCTAGGCTGCTTATGCCTCCTTGCAAGCAGCCACAGTTGCCAGTGCTGCATTTCATACTCCTGCCCCTGGTGGGCTAAAAAGAAGGGGAGGTGCCATGGGAAAGCCTCCACCAAGTCCTGCTTCCCATGTCATTTGCCACAGTTCAGAAAGTCCAGATGCTCCTGCCTGGCCTTATTCCCCCTTTGTCCTGGTCACTGAGGATTCTGCTGTTTTTTAAATCAATGACAGGTCAGATTAAGGGGCTGGCACCTGCCCCCTCAATATCCCAAGGCTCCAAGGCCAGTGCTTCTGGTGAACCATACCAGTGCTTCTTCCACTTTCCTTCCTGGCTTTCTTTCATTGCTGCACCAGACCATGTGTCCATCTGCTGGAGACTAAGAATACTGAGTGACCCCTGTAATGCACGAGGCTATACAGAGAAGCCTTTAGCTCCGTTTCCATCTGCTGACAGGGGGAGATAAACCACTTTTCTGGACTGATTTGGCATGGACACAAGGACAACATATATCTGTGAGGTCCCCCTTAAGTACTGGAACACCTCTGGAATGCATTACACCCCGCTCTGCATATTGTCCAATCTATTCAAGAGTTCAACAAGCACCTCAAGACATCTCTCTTCCAAGAGGACTATGGAGCACAACAGCATAACTACCCGCCGGACGAGGACCACTCTCAAACCCAGAGCGTCTCTCCCACCCCACCACCACAAACACCTGCAATAGCCTGACCTCTCCTTACTCTCCCTACATACTTTAAAAGATGTTCCAAGTAACATCTCTGCTACCCTGCTATTGTTTACGTATTGCAACCTCTCCCTTTAAACTCTGGCTGCTTGCCATTTTGACTGGTAGAAAAACTGTATACCAAAATCAATTAATACAAAGAGGCCCAATACAGACAACATATACACACTGGAGGAAATATGTTTCATTTCTGTTATACTGTAAGTTCAGTGTAGATTGTCTTCACTGAACAGTTATTGTTACATGTGCGGTATATAAGAAAAATAAATAAATAAATAAAGGGAGATATGATAGAAATGCAAAAGCGTAGTTACTCACCTGTAACAGGTGTTCTCAGGGAACGGCAGGAATCAAACCTCATATATGGGTGACGTCGGCACCGACGGAGCCCTCGTGGAAGCATCCCCCCAGTTTTCAAAGAAAGCCTTTGGGAGATGCCACCACACGTGCGTGGTCCCCTTCCCGCCCAAGGGTGCCATCTTGCTCAGTCAAATGACATAGCTAAAAGATGGCAAAAATAAAATATGGTAAAGCAGCAACTCCAAGGGGGAGGGAGTGAGGGTTGTGAGGACTGATTTCTGCTGTTCCCAGAGAACACCTGTTATAACTACACTTTCTCCAGGAACAAGCAGGAAGTCAGTCCTCATATATGGGACTCCCTAGCTACAGGCTACCGAAAGCCCATAGAGAATATCATCACGGTTACCCTCAAGGGAGACTGAGCAGCAGCAATTGAGTCTGCAGGTGCAGAATGCAGTAGGACCTGTGTGTCCAAAGGGAAGCAGTACTCCAGTAGCCTGAACACAGAAGGGCTGGAGGGTAGCAGTTGCCTAGACCCCGAAAAGATTATGGAGCATGGCCTGGCCGAAGGCACCGTCCTGTCGGGACTCCCTCTCCAGGCAATAATGAGTTGCAAAGGTATGGACGGAAGATCAGATGGCAGCCTGGCAGATGTCTACAATCGGGACGGAGTGCAGGTTTGCCACAGAGGCTGCCATGGCCCTGACAAAGTGCACAGTGTCCCGTCCATCCAGTGAAGGCCCTGCCTGCTCATAGGCGAGAGCGATATAGTCCGCCACCCAGGTAGATAGTGAATGCTTGATCACTACTTCCCCCAGTCTACAGGTGTTATGCGAGATGAAAAGCCGAGCAGCTTTATGGTGGCCTTGGGTACATTGAATGTAGAAGGACAGGGCCCTCTTACAGTCCAAGCTCTGGAGGACAGTCTCCGCCCTACAGGAGTGAGGCCTTGGGAAGAAGGTGGGGAGCACCACCTCCTGGCTGAGATGAAAAGGCGATAACACCTTCGGAAGGAATTTGGGGTGTGTGCGAAGCACCACCCTGTTCTTGTAGAACCTGGTCTAAGGCACTTTATTTATTTAACTGTATTTATATTCCGCTTTTCACCGGGTCAAAGCGGTTTAACATTAAAGGGTGGGGGACAATAATCAATTCTAGGGTTGGGGCTATCACCGGGGGGCCAACATTAATGATCTGAACATATTAAGGACATAGACAATGTACATCAGTCTCTTAGAAAATAGATCCGAGGGTATGATTAGGAGGTCTGGGGGGTAGTCAGTGAAGGGTGTTTGCTTCTGGTCCAAGATATTCCTGGAATAGGATGATTTTTAGTTGTTTCCTGAATGTCAAGGGATCTCCGTTGCTTCTGATATGACTTGGTAGAGAGTTCCAGAGGGATAGTGCGTACAGTTCGAAAGCTCTGTTGCAGGTCCGTTGATTGTATTTGGTCCATTTATGGGGGATGGTAAGGGAGTTACTGGTGGTTTGTCTGATTGTTCTGTTGTGGGTGGGTTGGGGTAGTAGAGTGCGGAGCTGGGAAGTATGGGTTTGGTAGAGGGCTTTGTGAATAAGTAGGGCAGATTTGTATTTGATTCTTGCTTCGAGAGGGAGTATGTGCAGCTCCTTCAGGACTGGGGTGATGTGATCTTGTTTTTTTGCTTTCTGGATAATTCTTGCTGTGGTATTTAAGGCAGTTCATAGTGGGTTGGTGTGGGTGGCAGGTAGTCCGTGGTAGATTATATTGCAGTAGTAGTCCAGGTGGGGGAGTGTCATGGCTTGCATGACTGTCCTGAAGATGACTGTCCTGAAGTCCTGCGGTTCAATGAGAGGTCTGAGGCGTTGTACTGTTTTTGCCTTGTGGCATATTATTCCGGTAGTTTTTTTGATCTGTTGCTTGAGTGTGAGCGCTTGGTCTATGATGATTCCTAGGTATTTTATGTGTGGTTGAATTTGTATTTGTGTGGCTCCTATGTGTTGAGGTATGTAGGTGGTGTGAAGTCTGGGTCTTTGGTTACTATGAGGGCTTCTGTTTTTTTTATGTTGATGGATAGGTTGTTCTTTTGTAGCCAGCTGGAGACTTCTATGAAGCAGTCTGATAGGTGTTTGTTCTTTGGTTTAGTGGTTGTGATTGGACCATAGAGCATTATGTCATCTGCATAGATGTGGTAGTTGATGTTGTGGGTACGTATGATTGAGCAGAGTGGTTGCAGGTAGATGTTGAAGAGCATGGCAGATAGTGTGGATCCTTGGGGTACTCCTTGGTATTGCTGAAAAGGGGGAGGGGTAGGTTGCTATGTTTGTGCGGATCAGTTGTTGTCTATTGGTTAGGTAGGAGTGGAACCATTGAAGTACAACATTTTTTATGCCAATTTCTTGGAGTCTGTGTAGGAGGATGTTGTAGGAGATGGTGTCGAAGGCTGCAGATATGTACAGGAAGATCATAGCATATCCAGAGTGCTTGGTCTGTGTGCCTTTGATGAGGGTGTTCATTAGTGATGTCATGAGGGTCTCGACTCCGTGGAATGGACGGAAGCCATGTTGTTGCGGGTCCAGTATGTTGTTGGTATCTAAGTGATCTTGAAGTTGTTGCTGAACTATCTTCTCAATGATTTTGGTGGTGAACTGGAGACTTGCTATAGGCCTGAAGGAGGCAGGGTCAAGGGGATCCAGGTTGTGTCTTTTTAGGGTTGGGCGGATGATTGAGGTTTTGAGGATGTCTGGCATGCGTCCTTGTCTGTCTGAGGGATTCATTAACAATGTGGGTTAGTGGTGCGCTTAAGTCCTCTTTGGTTTTCTTTATCCATTCTGCAGGGCAGGGATCTAGTGGAGAGGTGGTGGTATTTAGAAGGGAGATGGTGGATTCTATTTTTTCTTTTGTGATTGTTTTGAATGTGCTCCAGTCTATGTCTATGGTGGTAGGGTGGGTTGTTGTCTCTGTGTTCAGTTGTGGATTTTGTGGTTGTTGAAGCTGCTTTAATTGGCGTGCTAGTAGTTCTGGCGGGATGTTCGGTAGTTGGTCGAAGTGGTTGGGTGCTTTTGTTAGTTTCTTGACAATCTCAAAGAGTTCCCGTGGTTTGTTTATTGAGGTGTTTATGATCTTCGAGTGATAGGGTTCTTTTTGCTTTATCGGTTTCTGTGTGGTAAGCGTCTAGTTCACACATATATTTTGTTTTGTCTATCTCTTTATTGTTTTTTCTCCACTTTTTTCTGCTCTTCTGAGTTTGGTCTTTAGTTTCCGTAGGTTGGGGGTGAACCATCGGGCTTTTGTTGAGGTATGTCTGGTTTTGGTCCTGTTTGCTGTTGCACTGGATGCAGAGGAGATTATGGTATTCCAGTTGTAGATTAGGTCATCGATATTGGTGGAGCTTGTTTGGAGTTTAGGTAGTATTTGCGCCAGGAAATCCTCTTTGATGAATGTTTTAAATGTTCTTGTATGTTGTATGTTCTCTTTGACACTAGTGCGCTGGTAGATGTGGGATATGTTGATGAGATAGTGGTCAGACCATGGTACACATGTGATTTCTGGGTTTTTGTATGAGGTGAAGATTGGAGGATCGCCAATGTAACAGCAATTTTTAAAAAAGGTTCCAGGGGTGATCCGGGAAACTACAGACCGGTGAGCCTGACATCAGTACCGGGAAAAATGGTAGAAACAATCATAAAGAATAAAATTACTCAGCATGTAGATAGTCATGACCTAATGGGAGACAGCCAACATGGCTTTAGACAAGGAAGATCTTGTCTTACTAATCTGTTATATTTTTTTGAAGGAGTGAATAATCAGGTGGACAAAGGTGAGTCGGTTGATATTGTGTATCTGGACTTTCAGAAAGCCTTTGACAAGGTCCCTCATCAGAGACTTTTGGCAAAACTAAAGAGTCATGGGATAGGAGGCAGTGTACTATTGTGGATCAGGAACTGGTTAAAAGATAGAAAGCAGAGGATAGGGCTAAATGGCCAATTTTCCCAATGGAGAAAAGTGAATAGTGGTGTACCCCAGGGATCTGTGCTGGGTCCGCTGCTTTTTGACATATTCATAAATGACCTGGAAAGTGGAATAACGAGTGAGGTTATCAAATTTGCAGATGAGACAAAACTATTTAAAGTTGTTAAAACCCAAGAGGATTGTGGAAAATTGCAAGAGGATCTTGATAAATTGGAAGACTGGGCATCAAAATGGCAGATGATATTTAAATGTGGACAAGTGCAAGGTTATGCACCTAGGGAAAAACAACCCAAACTATGGTTACACGATGCAAGGTTCCACATTAGGAACCACCACCCAGGAAAAAGATTTAGGCGTCATTGTGGATACCATGTTAAAACCCCTCGGCCCAGTGTGCAGCGGCGGCCAAGAGAGCAAATAGAATGCTAGGTATGATAAGGAAAGGAATGGAAAATAAAACAAAAGATATTATAATGCCTCTATATCGTTCCATGGTGAGACCGCACCTTGAATATTGTGTGCAATTCTGGTCGCTGTATCTTAAAAAGGATATAGCGATTTTAGAAAAGGTTCAGAGAAGAGCCACCAAAATGGTAAAGGGGATGGAATGATACTCCTATGAAGAAAGGCTAAAAAAGTTAGGGCTCTTTAACCTGGAAAAGAGACGGCTGAGGGGAGATATGATAGAAGTCTATAAATTAATGAACGGAGTGGAACGGGTAAACGTAGATCGATTGTTTACCTTATCAGAATATAGACAGACTAGGGGACATGCAATGAAGCTACAGGGTAAACTATTTAAGACTAATAAAAGAAAATATTTTTTCACTCAACGTGTAATAAAACTCTGGAATTTGTTACCAGAGGATGTAGTAAAGGCTGTTAATCTAGCTGGGTTTAAAAAAAGGTTTGGACAAGTTCCTGGAGGAAAGGTCCATAAACCATTATTAAGAAGGGACCCAGGATATCAATGCTTGAACCAATACAAGCATTGTGGAACTTGTGTCCCTTGGGGAAACTGCTAGGTACATATGACCTAGATTGGCCACTGTTGGAAACAGAATACTGGGCTTGATGGACCTTGATCTGACCCAGTGTGGCATATCTTATGTTCTTAGGTGGCGTTTTGGGAGTTTAGGAATATGAGGTCAAGTGTATTCCCTTTTTCGTGTGTTGGTTCGTGTATGATCTGTGTCAGGTGCATTGCTTCCATGGCATTGATGAAGGCTTCGGCATGTTTGTCTTGGAGTGATGGGAGGTTGAAGTCTCCAAGGATTAGTTGTTCTTTTGTGGAGATGGCGCTCTCAGATATGTGTTGTAGTATACCCGATAGGTCGGTGCTTGAGGTGGGTGCTCGGTAGTATAAGCATATGGAGAGGTGCTTGTTGGTGAGGGTGAGTATGTCTGCTTCATTGGTTGTTGCTGAGGCATGGTTCCTGAGGTGGAAGTTGGCTTTCGCAATGATGGCTACTCCGCCTCCTCTGGTGTATGTTCGAGAGCAGTGGTGAAGACTGTATCCATTCGGAGTTAGTTGGTTCATGAGCACAGTGTCGGTGTCTGTTAGCTAAGTTTCTGTTATGCATAAGATGTCAATCTTTTGGGTTGTGATCAGGTCTTGGAGCATGTGGTATTTGTTTCTGACTGAGCGAGCATTTATTAGTGAAATGGAGAGGGGGTTGCTGTTTAGGGGGTTGGGAGTATGTATTGGTGTGGGTGGTGCCCCATGTAGGGGGGGGGTTGTTGGTGTTTGTGGTTTGGATGGTTGTGATGTCTGGCAAGGGATGGTTGGAGAGTGTGTCTGTGGTGGAGGGGTAAAGGGTCAGGAATGGTGCTAGGAGGTAAATTGGGGCTAGGAAGGGTGGCATGGCTTGTAGGTGTACCTGTGTGTCCTGGGGCTGTGCTGTGCTTCTGCGCTGGTTTCTTAGGGTGTTGGGTGGTCCTTTTCCACGCTGTCTCGAGTTGCTTTAGCTTTACTGTGTGAGTTGGAGTATGTTGGGTGTTTGTTGCTGTAGTCCATTGGATGCTTTTGTTGTGATTTGCTTCTGTAGCTTTTTGTGGTAGTTTCTGTGGCTGTTTCCGTGGGTTTAGTTGCTCTTGTTGTTTTGTTGTTTCCGGTGTTTTTGTGTGGCTCCTGTGGACCCTGTAGGTGGGTCTGTTCTGTTTTTTTTTTTCTGTGTCCGCCTCTGTGCCACGCCTAAGGGCCACGCCAAAGGACCCTCTGGCGAGGCCCTCAAGCACGGGCCTGCCAGGCACGGGCGTGCCGATGGAGCTCCCTTTTTGTAGCCCTCCCACTGCCCCGATTGGACAGGAGCTTCTGAGCGGGACAATTTCCCGCTCAGGCGCTTCTACCCCGATCGAGGGAGCTTGCTCTGCTGGCGGTGTGGCACTTCCACCAAGGTCTGGAGCTCGCTGACCCTGAGAGTGGAGGCGAGCACAACCAAGAACTCTATCTTCCATGAAAGGTACCGCAGGTGGCAAGTAGCCAGGGGCTCAAAAGGTGGACGAGTAAGTTGCGCCAGTATGACATTGAGGTCCCACTCAGTCGCCAGCATACTGGGGGTTTTGATAAAAAAAGAGTTCCCTCATGAAACGGATCACCAATGGCTGTGCCAAGAGGGTTTGCCATACACCAGATGGCGATGAGCAGTCAGGGCATTAAGATGCACTATGACAGTTTGATTTTCGTCCAGAGTGTGAGAGATAAAGAAGGTACTGCAGGACCATCTGCACCGGACAGCAGAACAGGCTAATCCCCTGCTCTGCGCACCAGAATGAGAATCTGTGCCACTGCAAGGCATATGCTTTCCTGGAGGAGGGCTTATGGGAAGCCAGTAGGATCTCCTCCACTTCTTCAGAGGTTGAAAGGGGCTAGGGTCACTCTTTCAGCAGCCATACTGTTATTAATAGGAACCCCAGGTTGGGGTGACAGGATCCCTGGGGAGCTCCCCAATGGGTTGAGAGTCTCTGCTGATAGTCGGAGGAGTAGCTGGACCCACAGCTGTCTGCGCCATTGAGGATCTATCAGGATCAACGAGGCCTTGTCACGGAGGGTTCTGAATAACATTTTGGCGATTAATGGTGTAGGTGGGAAATTGTACATGAGACCTTCTGACCATGAGATGAGGAATGCATCGGGCACTACCCGGGAAGGGTGGGCTCGCTAGGAGCAGAAGCAGGGTAACTAGTAGTTGTCCGGGCTGGCGAACCATGGTTCCCCCCCCAGAGGTGAAAAAGCCAGCTAGCCACTCTGGGGTCTAGTGCCATCTGAACCGGCAGGTATACTGCTCGTAAGAGTATGCCCTGTTTGACTGCGTAGGAGCAGAAGGGCCATCGCCTCACTGCAGAGGGCATGGGACCCTGTGCCCCCTTGCTTCTTCACATAGAACATGGTCACCTGGTTGCCCGTTTGGACCAGTACTGGTTGATGTCGTAGGCAGAGACAAAAGGTTCTGAGAGCTAGGTCAATCACCCGCAATTCCAGGAGTTTGATCTCGCCCTGTGACCAGCTGCACTGGGTGCGGAGTTCCTCGCAGTGGGCTCCCCATCCCAGCAAGGAGGCATCTGTTGTGAGAACCCTTATGGGGGACAGAGTTTGGAAGGGCATCCCTGCCTTGAGGTACTGAGGGTTTTGCCACCAGGTCAGGGATTCTGCCAACTGGCAGGTCACAGCCACTCTGTCGCAGAAATGGCCTGTGGCCTGCATCCACTGGTCCCAAAGGCACCACTGTGCGGCCCTCATGTGAAGGTGGCTTTGGGGTGAC
The DNA here is from genome assembly GCA_033557465.1 of Ichthyophis bannanicus. Lineage (NCBI taxonomy): Eukaryota > Metazoa > Chordata > Amphibia > Gymnophiona > Ichthyophiidae > Ichthyophis > Ichthyophis bannanicus. Next base: position 1,756,226,444 of record CM066031.1, on the reverse strand, counting down.
ATGGACTGTGGAGGCCATGTGCCCGAGTAGACACAGTAGGAGCCAAGCGGACACCGAGGGCTGGCGTTGTATGTCCACGGCCAGGGCCATGAGCTGGGCGGCTCAATCCCCTGGGAGGATGCCTTTGCCTGGAGGGTGTCTAGTCTTGCCCTTATAAACTCCAGACATTGCGTCAGGAGGTGGTGGGACTTGGGGTAGTTTATTACAAACCCCAGGTTTTGCAGGACCTGGATGGTACATGTGGTTGTTTGTTGCACCTCTGAGACTGTACCTCCCTTTATGAGCCAATCATCCAGAGAGGAGAAGACGACCACCACTTGGAGGCGTAAGAAGGCGGCCATGACTGCCAGACATTTGGTGAAAACCCTTGGGGCGGACGCCAAGCCAAAGGGCAGCACCCTGTATTGGTAATGGCTGCCCCTCACTATGAACCTCAGGTACTGCCTATGGTTGGGTTGAATGAGGATGTGAGAATAGGCATCCTTCAGATCCAAGGAGCACAGCCAATCCCCCTGCTGGAGTTAAGGCAGCAATGTTCCAAGGGAGAGCATCTTAAACATCTCCCTCACCAGGAATCTATTCAGATTGCATAGGTCAAGGATGGGCCTTAGGCCCCCTGTTCTTTTTAGTATGAGGAAGTACCTAGAGTAAAACCCTTTGCCACTGAGGTGGTGGAGAACTGGTTCTACACTCTGCCCTCGAGAAGACCTGCAAGTTCCTTCAGTTGGTGGTCCTGGTGAAGAGAGGCTCTCCAAAAAAGAAAGGAGGTGGTGTCTGGGCCAGATGGAGGAGATAGCCCTACTTGACCACTTGGAGTGTGCAAGAATTGGTGGTGGTGACTGTCCACCTTTGGGCATAATAAACAAGATGTCCTGTGGGCTGCTGACTTCCTTGGGGTAGAAAGGCTATGCCCAAGGAGTCAAAAGCTACCCCCTGGCTGGCGTGGGGCTTGGGAGCCTTCTGCTTACGAGGGCTATGCCCATGTCTCTTGGCCTGCTAACCCTGCTGAGGAGGCCTGAAAAGGTGGGATGTTTCTCTAAGCAGTCCCTTTCCTTTGGTAGAAGGCCTTTTTACCCAAGTCCTTCTGATGGGGAGGGGAAGCAGTCTTTTTAGAGAGCTTGGTCCTCGTCATAAACTCTGTCTCCAGCTTGGCAGCCTTGTCAGTCATGGATTTGCCAAAGAAGTTCTCTCCTTAGCATGGGACATTGACCAATTTGTCATGAACCCATTGCTTGAGGTCGGACGACTGTAGCCAAACCTGGTGTCGTGCACCAATGCCCGCTACTGCCACTCGAGCTGCCGACTTGAACCCGTCATAAGCTGCCCGAGACAAACTTGGAGCACTCATGGGTGGCTTTTGCCAGATTCTTAAACTGCTGCGGGGGTTCCTCGGAGAGACCATCTGAGAACCCGGCAAGTTCCTTTGCCAGGTCTCTCAGGTACATGCCCATGTACAGCTGGTATGCCTGGATCCAGCCAATGAGCATCGAGACCTGGTAGCACTTTCTGCCGAGGGCATCCAGGGTGCATGCCTACCTGCCAGAGGGCACCAAGGGAGTGCATCTTCTGACTCTCCAAGCGATGCTTGGCCGACTCCACTACCATGGAGTTCTGCGGCAGTTGGGACTTTTGGAAGCCTGGGCTCCGACGGACTTGATACATTGAGTCAAGCTGCTTGCTCACCACTGGCACCAATGCCGGTGTCTCCCACATGCGTAGCATTAGCCATTCCAGAATCAGAGGAATGGGCACCATAAGCGATTCCCTCGGAGGGGGACTCATATTGCAGGATTTCAAGCTCCTCCATCCGGAGGATCCTCCTCCAATTCCATTGGGAATGCTAGGGCATTGGACATGTCCCTGACGAAGTCGAGGAATGCCATGTCTTTGGGTGGGGACCAACACTGGAGCTCTGAGGGATGAGAGTCTAAGGGGACATCATGGTGGTGACGGGTGTCCGGTGACTCCTCGTCCTCCGTCTCCCATTTGGAATAGTCCATCAAGGACTCGAGGGAAGGATGGCTCAAGGAGTTCAGGGCTGAGCCCTGCCCAAAGCCCTCAGAGGCCCCATGGCCGATGCCCAGCACACTGGCATCTGGAGTCGTTCTCTAGGTCGAGAGCGCAGTGGTCTGGGCAGAGGAACAGGTAGCACCGGACAACAGCGCCCGCTGCTGGTCCACAAAGGAAGAGAAATTGTACTTCAGGGCCACCATGCTGGACTCCAGGCCAGAAGGCTCCGCAGCCATCGGCGCGAGCACTGCAGGAATTGGGCCCTCCGCCGGTTCCCTCAAAGGTGAGTCCTCAACAAGGATGGTGTCAGGCTACCGAGGCTGACCTGAGATAGAGTCCTTCCGGGGGACCTTCGCAGGTCTTTCCTTCTCCGATCCCTCGGACAAGCATCTAGGACTGCAGGGGACCTGGTTCAGGGCTTATCCGGCCTATCCAAACCATCCAGTGACCCCGCCTTCGAGGCTCTCCTCTACTTCTTTTCCTTCGAGGGAGACCCCCTTTCTGAGGAACTACAGCACTGATCGGGGTCCGTGAGGCCACCCCGGGATTCCACAGTTTCAGAGGAGGCCTTGGCCTTCATAGGTACTAGGGACTCCAGGTAAAAAGTTATTGTACTGCTGCTGGTGGCTCTTAAGGGCCTTGGAGGGCATCTTCTTACAGAGACCACATGCCATGGGGTCATGGTGAGATCCCAGGCAACGAAGGCAGCAGTCATGTGTGTCAGTCAGGGACATTTATTTTGTCACATCAATCACTTTTTTTTTTTTTTAAACCTCTGGCACCCATGGGAGAAAAAAGTATCCCAGCGAGGTCAAAGACACACAGTGCCGCCAGTTGGGAGAAAGGGCATGAAGACGCCATGAAGGGAAAAAAAAAAAGAATACGAACCTGAGACATGATGCCAGGACAGGGGGCTCGGGTGGCAGGAAGAGGACTGGTGCACTACCGGAGGAGAGTATGAAACTCAGGTCGAGAAAAATCAACTTTTTCCAGGGGAAGAGCAGACAGACGTCTGAAGGGCTCAGCAGAAAAAAAAAAAAAAGACGACTGAGCAAGATAGCACCCTTGGGCGGGAAGGGGACCATGCATGCATGGTGGCATCTCCCAAAGGCTCTCTTTGAAAGTTGGGGGATACTTCCGCGAGGGCTCCGTCAGCGCAAACATCACCCATATGTGAGAACTGACTTCCTGCTTGTTCCCGGAGAATATTTGGTATACTTCAATAAATTCAGGAAAGTGAACATACACATAGAATTTCAAACAAGGGTTGTTAAAGGTCAGAAGAAAACAGACAAGGAAAATACTTCTTTCTTGAGAGGGGGTAGATGCCTGGAATAATCTACCAGCAGAGAGGGTGGAAACCAGTGCAGTAACAGAATCCAAACATACTTGGGATAAACAGAGCAGACCTTGACAAATTTTCTTGGACTATTTAGGAGCTGGCTGTCAAAACCTAGGTCACAATGCATACCCTCAACCCTCAAAAAAAAGATGTATCGCAGTTACATTTTTATGGTTTTAGGGCCCAATTTACTAAAACTGGTTTTCCCACTTTCTATGGGAAAAAGCTTAATATATCAGGCTCTTAATGGGTCACACCACTGTGCCAACAGAAGGCAGTGGCCCCATTCCTCCTCCTCCCTCTCCGACTAACTCCACTGATACAGAGTAGTTACTCACCTGTAACAGGTGTTCTCCAGGAGCAGCAGGAATCAGTCCTCACATATGGGTGACGTCGGCGCCGACGAAGCCCCCATGCAGAGCATTTCCCCAGCTTTCATAGAAAGCCTTTGGGAAGGAAGCGCGCATGCACGGTCCCCTTCCCACCCAAGGGTGCCATCTTGCTCAGTCTGATGACATAGCTAAAAGACAGCAAAAATAGCAAAAATAAATTATATGACTGCAACTCCAAGGGGAGGAAGGAGGGCTGTGAGGACTGATTCCTGCTGCTCCTGGAGAACACCTGTTACAGGTGAGTAAACTACTCTTTCTCCAGGACCAAGCAGGAAGTCAGTCCTCACATATGGGACTCCCTAGCTCAGGGCTACCAGAGGCCCCAAACAGAAAAACTGAGCTCCCTCTAGAGCCTCAGCATGCAAGAACAGAATCTTCTCTGATAACGCCCCCGACAGGTAGCCCAACACCAGGGCCGGAGGGTAGGAGTTGCCTAGACCCCAAAGAGATTATGGCGTACCGCTTGCCCGAAAGCACTGTCCCTGCGGGACTCCCTCTCAAGGCAGTAGTGGGCTGCAAAAGTCTGGCTTGAAGACCAAGTAGCAGCCCGGCAGATGTCTGCTAATGGAACAGAGCGGAGATGAGCCACTGACGCAGGCTTCGCCCTGACACGGTGAGCCGTAACTCCACCCTGCAACGAGAGGCCGGCTGCCCTGTAAGCCCAGGCGATGCAGTCAGCTACCCATATGGACAAAGTACGCTTGGAGACAGCCAACCCCAATTTATTGGGGTCATAAGAGACGAAGAGCTGAACCTTCCTCCGGTGCTCCCGCGTACGGTCAAGGTAGAAGGACATCGCCCTCCTACAGTCCAGGGTATGCAAGACCATCTCAGCCTGGCTAGCATGAGGCCTGGGAAAGAAAGTCGCAAGAACCACCTCCTGATTGAGGTGGAAGGAGGAGATAACCATTGGAAGGAACTTAGGGTGAGTCCGTAAGACTACCCTGTTCCTATAGAACCTAGTATATGGTGCTTCTGATACTAGGGCCTGAAGCTCACTCACTCGCCTTTCTGAGGTAAAGGCTACCAGAAATAGTGCTTTCCAGGATAGAAAACGCAGAGGGCAAGTAGCCATAGGTTCAAATGGTGGGCAAGTAAGCCGTTACAAGACCACATTTAAATCCCATTCAGGGGCAGGTGAACGCACTGGAGGCTTAAGCAAAAGCAGGCCTCTGAGGAAGCGAGCCACCAAAGAATGGCCGGATAGAGAGTGGCCCTCCACCTGTGAGTGGTGTGCTGAAAGAGCACTAAGATGAACGCTAACAGAATTGGACTTAAGGCCTAGGTTGGACAGGTGAAGCAAATACTGCAGCACCACTGGTACCAGGCATGAGAAGGGATTCTCATTGTGTTGAGTACACCAGGTAGAGACTCTACGCCACTTAAGGGCATAAGACTTTCTGGTGGACTGCCTCCGAGAGGCCAAGACTACGTCCTCCACTTCCCTAGGCAGTAGTAAAGGCGCTAGGACTACCCTTTCAGCAGCCAGGCCATGAAATTGAGGGACTGGAGATTGGCGTGTAAGAGAGATCCCTGCTCCTGAGATAGGAGATCGGGTTGCATCCCCAGAGGAAGAGGAGTGTCCACCGCTAGTTGCAACAGTAGTGGGAACCAGGGTTGCCTTGGCCACCTGGGGGCCACCAGAATCACTGAGGCCTTGTCCCGGATCACCTTGAATAGTGTCTTGGACACTAGAGGAGTGGGAGGAAACACATATACGAGGCCTGTAGACCATGGAATGAGAAACGCATCCGCTGCTACTCTGAGAGGATGCGGTTGTCTAGAACAGAACCTGGGAAGCTGACGGTTCAGAGGACTGGAAAAGAAATCCATGGTTGGAAGACCCCAACTCAGGAAGATCTTCTGAACCACTAAAGGATTCAACTGCCATTCGTGCGGCTGCAGGATCCTGCTCAATCTGTCTGCCAGGTAATTCTCCTGACCTGGGAGATAGACCGCCTTGAGAAGAATGCCGTGATTGACTGCCCAGGAGCACAGCTTCTGCGCTTCCTGACATAGTAGTCGGGACCCTGTGCCCCCTTGTTTGCTCACATAGAACATAGCAACTTGATTGTCCGTCTGCACCAAGACGGACTGGCGAGAGATGAGGTGGGAGAAAGTTCTCAGGGCTAAGCGGATAGCTCTCAGTTCTAAGAGATTGATCTGCTGTGTGGCCTCCCAAGGAGTCCACAGGCCTTGGGTACATGCCCCTTGGCAATGCGTACCCCAACCTTGAAGAGAAGCATCGGTTGTCAGCACCTGAGAGAGTGTGGAGGTGCCTGAAAAGATTTGGATGAAGATGAAGCCACCACTGCAGAGAAGACTGTAGTAGGCTGGACACCCTCACTTTGTCCGTGAGGTTTCCTGTGGCTTGGTGCCACTGAGTCCTGAGTCCCCATTGAGCTGGCCTCATGTGTAGATGGGCATTTGGAGTTACATGGACCGTGGATGCCATGTGGCCTAAGAGCCTCAGGAATTGTCTGGCGGAGACCAGAGATTTGCTGCAGAATAGCTTGGCTAGATCCATCAATCTGTGGGCCCTGTCTACTGGCAGAAAGACCATCGCCTGAAAAGTGTCTAGTCGAGCTCCTATGAACTCCATGTTCGGGGAGGGGTGCAAACTGGACTTTGCAAAGTTTATAACAAACCCCAGGTGCTGAAGCAGAGCGACAGTGCGAAGGGTGGCTTGATTGGCCTCTTGCAGAGACTGACCCCTGATGAGCCAATCATCCAGGTATGGGAAGACAAAGAGGCCTTGAACCCTGAGGTAGGCTGCTACCACTGCCAGGCACTTGGTGAATACCCTGGGGGCGGATGTAAGGCCAAAAGGCAGTACTCTGTACTGATAATGGTTTCCTCCCACAACAAATCTGAGATATTGTCTGTAGTCTGGATGAATAAGGATGCGAGTATAAGCATCCTTTAGGTCTAAGGAGCATAGCCAATCTCCCTGCTGGAGGTAGGGCAGCAGGATTTGTAAACGGGGGCGCTGGGCGTGAATGTCCACAGTCTTGGCAAAGGCAAAAATACTATTATGACTTGCAAAGGATTGTGGGGAATGTAGTCCATTCATACCAGAATCAGCCGTTCACAAAATAATGAGTTGTGTTGTTCGAGTGTAAGCAAAGAAAAAATATATTTTATTCATGGGGTTAATTCTCCCACACAGATTTACTTGATAACACAAAAGGATACTTGCTTTCAGTATTGTACTTAGGAAAAACAAATCATGATATCAGCAACTGAACTTCTTAAGCAATCAAACAATAAAGACCTTGATGGGAAACAGAAAAGGTCTTTCTGAGGGCTCCTGCTAATACCTTTTAGCAGTGCTCCAAAAGCAAAAACAAAACCCAAAAAGTAACCAAAAACTGTTCTTTTTCAAGGATAACTTTCTTGTTTTTTTCACACACAAACAGTAGTTTCCTTTCAGAGCTCACGTTCAACTGTGCATGGCTTAATTACCAATAATTAGCCAGCTGCAAACCCCTTTGCTGGTTCACTTTCTCTACGTGGCTCAAATCCTACCCTAAAGCTTTCTTGTAAACTTTTCTGGGTAGATAAAAGAACAAGTTATATTTCCTTTTGATGGTTGTTGTATTTGTGACCACAGCAGCCTAGACAGAGAGCAATCCATGTATTCATTCTGATCATTTAAAATATCTCCTCCTTCTTCAACTATCATAGAATCAATATCATGGTCTGGCTCAGAGGAATTCCTTAATGAAGCACTCTCAGGATAATATCTGTTTCCCTGCTGTCTTCCAGATGAAGAGCTAAGGCATAGATCAGAGTTCATACCTGAGCTTCCTTTACTGTTAGGTTTCCTCTCCAGATATCCTGGCCAATAAGTAGTCCAGCTTTTATGTCCAGCCTTCCAATCAAGATCCCTGGACACTGGGTCTCTCTTCACATACCTTCTTGCACTGGTCTTAGGGCCCCTTCCAAATGCAGCCGTCTCCCTCACAGGTGCCGTCCGGGAATTCCTGGCTCTGTAACCCCACTCCTCTGGCTTCCTCCAGTCCAATGGAGTATGCTTGCCTCTGGAATGACTCAACACACGTGCTGCTGTGAGCTCCTTCTTTAGACCTCCAAGATGTTTTCCTCTTCTTCCTTCCACGCTGCGGCTGCTTCTTACTCTCTCTGTCCTTGAGCTCTGGGTTCCTCATCTGATTCTGTGTAGAATATGTTTTACTTTTAACTTGTTTAGAGGGATACTCCACCCTAGCACAGCTCAGCTGTGCTGAATCAAGCCCTGCCCTTGGAGATGAGTGATTGGGGATTACCTCATAGCTCTCCTGATTGAACACACGTTTCCCCACTTCAGCTCCTCTAGAGGCTGTTTGAAACCTGGTGCATTCTGGGACTGGTAGTCTTTTATGAAAACATTCTGTTTTATTATTTCTACCAGCAAAGACAGGTTGCTTGTTCAGAGCCAATTCACCTCTATTATAGCTCCTTCCTGAACTATGATAAGCTTCCTTATCACAGATTCCAAGGGTAAGCATCTTGAACTTTTCCCTCTCCAGGAACTTGTTCAGATTTTGCAAGTCTAGGATGGGTCTGAGGCCTCCTGTTCTTTTTGGTACCAGAAGTACCTGGAATAGAAGCCTTGACCTCTCAGGTGGTGGGGCACCGGTTCCACTGCCTGTTCCTTCAGAAGACCTGCCAATTCCTGCAGGAGGAAGTCCCCATGCAGAGGGAGTCTAGGAGGCTCCCCTGGAAAATAGGAGGGGGGTACCTGGTGGAAGTGGAGGAGACAGCCCTTCTGGACTATACTTAGAACCCAGGTATCCCTTGTAACAGCTGACCACCTATGGGCATACAGGGCCAGCCTGCCTCCAGTGCTGATAGGGGCCAGCTGAGGAGGAGAGGCTATGCCTTTGGAGTCAAAATCCCACTCCCTGCTGAGCAGGAGCCGGAGTAGGAGGCTTGGGGGCCTTCTCCCTACGGGGCCCATGTCCCTGCCCCTTGGCCTGCTGACCCTGTTGGGGAGCTACAGAGGCCTGATAATGAGGGTACTGTTTATAGGCAGATGACTTCCTTGGGTAAAAGGTCTTTTTCCCCGAGCGCTTCTTCTTCTGAGAAGGGGCAGAGGTTTTTCTGGACAGCCTTGTCCGAGTAAGAGTCTCGGTCTCGAGTTCTGCAGCCTTGTCAGCCATGGGCTTGCCAAAGAGGTTTTCACCTCGGCAGGGGACATCGACCAACTTGTCCTGCACCCATGGCTCGAGGTCCGATGACTGTAGCCAAGCCTGACGGCATGCACCGATGCCAGCCGCGGCTACTCAGGCCGAAGCCTCAAAGCTATCATAGGCTGCTCGAGAGATAAACTTCGAGCACTCACGAATACCCGAGGACAGAGCATTGAACCTCTGCAAAAGTTCCTCGGAGAGACCAGCAGAGAACCTGGCAATCTCCTTTGCCAGGTCTTGAAGGTACATGCCCATGTACAGCTGGTAGGTCTGGACACGGCAAGCAAGCATAGAGCCCTGGAAGCACTTCTTACCGAGGGCATCCAGGTTCCAGGGCCTCCCGGCCGGGAGGCACCAAGGAGTGCATCTTCTGACTTTTCAGATGATGCATGGCCGATTCTACAACCATGGAGTGGTGCGGTAATTGTGCCTTTTGGAACCCGGGGCTCTTGCGGACTCGATAGATGGAATCGACCCGCTTGCTTAAAACCGGCGTCGACGCCGGCGCCTCCCACATGCGGAAGAGCAACTGTTCCAGCATCGGAGGAACCGGAATAGTAAAGGCCTCCTTCGGAGGAGAGTCATACTGTAGGGCCTCGAGCTCCTCGGCTCGAGGCCCCTCCTCGGGATCCGTGGGGAATGCCAAAGCCTTGGCCATATCCCGCACGAAGTCCGAGAACCGGGCATCCTCCGGGGGGGACCTTCTCCGAGGCTCGGACTCGAGCGAGTCCGAAGGAACGCACCGAGTCCGAAAGGTGTCGGGCGACTCCTCATCCTCCGTCTCCCAACCGGACTCAGAAGGAGGAATCGAGCGGCTCCGGTCAGGCAAGCATCAATGCCATCCGCCCCGACGCCGAGGGTACCGGCATCGACGACCTCGGTCCCGAATGGGAGGCCGAGGGGGACCTTGGCCGAGGATCGACTCGAGCTCACATGGACTCGAGGATTGGCTCGGCCTCCGGGGTCGACTTGGACGTCGATGTCCCGGTGGTCGGGGCAGATGCACCGGTGAGACCGGCGATCAGTACCCGCTGCTGTTCCATTAAGGCAGCCAAGCTGCTCTCCAAGGCCGTCAACCTGAGTCCGAGCTCAGGAGACTCAGCAGCCCCCGGACTCGGGCCCCGGTGGCGCCAGGCCCGACGTCAGCTCCCCTGGAGGTGAGTCCATGAGGACTACAGTACTCACGTGACCCGGGGACTCCATCTCCACATGAGGTTGTTTTGCAGGCCTCTCCGACTCCGAAGACCCGGGACGGCGCTCGGGGCTATGCGACTTGGCCCTCAAGGAGCCAAGTGTGTCCTCCGACGCCGCCCTCGCAGTTTTTTTCATCTTACGATGCTCCCGTGAGGGAGAGCCCCTTTCAGAGGAACCTCGACACTGCTTGGGGCCAGAGTCCCGAGATGTGGAGGCCTCTGACGAGGTCCGGGCCCTACCGGACGCGCAGTCAGAGAAGATTCTTTCCTTTTGGTGCTGCCGACTCCTTAACGCCCTAGAGGACATCTTCCCACACGGGCCACAGATCATCGGGTCCGAGGCACCGGAGGCAGCAGTCATGTGTGTCGGTGAGAGACATAAGTTTTACACCAATCACACTTTTTAAACCCGCTGGCAGCCATCGGGGGAAAAAGGGCCCCTGCAAGGTCAAAAGACAGGGCTGCCAGTGAAAATAGAAAAATGGCGTGAACACTAGTCACTAAGGACAAAAGCCAAAAAAAGAGATCCGGGCTCGATACTGGTGTATCGGACCCAGGCGGGAAAGGGAAAACCGGCGTCGAACCGAAGAAAAACAGGTTAACACAGAAAAAAATCAATTTTTTCCTCGGGTGAAACAAACATACATCCGTCGGGCTGCGCAGAAAAAAGAAGACTGAGCAAGATGGCACCCTTGGGCGGGAAGGGGACCGCGCATGCGCGCTGCATTCCCAAAGGCTTTCTATGAAAGCTGGGGAAATGCTCCGCACGGGGGCTCCGTCGGCACCGACGTCACCCATATGTGAGGACTGACTTCCTGCTTGGTCCTGGAGAATTTAAGTTACAAGAGTGTGTCTGTGTGTGCATAGCATGGAGGTGGGGTGGAGTTTATGTGGCACTGGGGTGAGGTGCCTGCATGTGTGTTGGGAGAGCAGTACAGCTTTTGCACATACACACTGTACCATTTACTTCCCATGCATTCATCTCAACTTCCAACCCCTTACACTCTTCCCTCCCCGGATTCCAATCCTTCCTATTGTCCCTCCCCCACCCCCCAATTGTTCTCCTTATCAGAATCTTTCCACACCTCCGTTTCCCTTTATGCTCACCCCTGTCCTCCATACACCCCACTATTCTTTATTAACTCAGACCTACTGCCCCTTTAAATTTCTTCAGCAGTCTGTGCAGCAAACTCCCCTGCCAGTAACAGAGGACTCAACAAACCCCAGACACCAGATCATCATGACTACTAAACCAGACCTGGGGCCTGAGGCTCAAAGCACATGTGTCATCTGATGGCGTCTGCCTACAGGGATCTCATCTTCCACAGGCAGAAGTACTGAAAAGGGCTGCTGATCATAGCCAAGACTGGCAGTATATGACAGGAGCCTGCAAAAAATATTAGATCAGGTCTCAACAAATTCTCATTGACTCTAGGAGCCAGTGGCTGAGACCTCTCTCACCTTTTCCTCCCTTACTCCTCATAGCACGTTTCCCAGTGAAGTTTGAGTGGGAGGGGGAATCCCCTCCAAGATCAGCAGCAGCTCGTTTAGAAACAATTTGCTAAGGCTTTTTATGCATTCTGTACCCATGAACAAAGATAGTTCAGTGAATCAGTCACTTAAAGTGTCTCTACACATTAATGGCAAAAGCCAACAGGCTTCTTTCCCCAGGCATGCTGTCAACTGTGTGATGGCACCCACTTGATACGTGAAGCAAAAAAGCAATTGGCTCTTTATTTCAATATCAACATGGCCTCAGTCCCTACCAGTCTCTGCCTCTCATACTCCCCCCGTCTTCACCCAGTCTCTTTTTTTCATACTCCATTCCCTCCATCCTTCACCCAGATTCTCTCTCTCTCTCAGGCTTCAGAGACTGACACTTATTCCCATTGCCTTGCTTGCAGATGCTAAAGAAAGTACATGTGCTCTTTCCCATCATGATTGGCTCTCTGCAAGCTTGAGTCGTGCAATGCAGAGGTTCAGGGTGATCATGCAGTTTTAACTCACAAGATTTGAAACACTAGCACAAACCTCCTGCACCACACAGCTAATGCTTGCAGAGAGCAGGATTGCAGTGGAGAAAGAATAGGTGTGCTTTCTTTGACAAGTCCACAACTCCACAAAAGATTCAGGGGTATAAAATCCATCACCAGGTTACAATTTTTAGGTGTCATGGCGACCTGACATCCAGGATTTGTCGAGCCTTGAGCTAAGGTCTATGGCATTGCCCCAACAATAAAAATGGATAAACTAAATAGACATTATAATCCCCATCTGCCATCATATTTAATGCTCCTATTAACAGTGGAGAGAGAGGAGCCTTTTTAAAAAGGGTGCTGCCACTACAATGGCTGAAACTGAAAAAAGGAGAATGCAAGAATAACTTGAAAATAAAAATATGCTGAAAAAAACTGAACTGGAAATCCCAAAATGTCAGAGCACCTTATTAACTTTGGGACACAGATTTATCCTTAATTCTAAAGATGGCAATGATCCAGAGGTAACATCACACTATTTGTAGATGACAAAGTTCTACAGTTCCAGTAACCAACAATTAGTGGAACAATTCTATGTAGTGGAAAGATTCTCAGACATCAAGATGACTTTTGGCCTGGGCAAACATGCTAAAACAGCCTCTCTTAGAAGAAAAGCGAGAAAAACTGAAAACATGTCTAACTGATGACTGTGATAAAGGACCCTGAACAGGAAGGTGCATATAAATACGAGATATCTAGGAGAAGAGAAGGCAGCAACAAATCTTACACAAGTGTTATTTCACTCAGTCATCAATGCATACTTTTACCTGCAGGAAAGGAATGGGCAATATGTCAATAGTCAATTTACTCTCAACAAGTGGCTTTTTGAAGTCTACCTTATTGTGTATGTTTACAAAACAAATGCCCAAATATGCATTTTTATTTGATTTTTCTGGAGGGATGATGTTGAAATGATTATATGAATTTCATAATCAAAATCTTGGGAGGAGAGGCTCTAGGGCAGTGCTTTTCAAAAACTTTTATCCCCCATATGACCTAATTTTAACAACTGAAAATTCACATGATCACAGATGATGAAATCAAAATAGTAGGTCTCCTTCTGTGAGCATCCCTGGACATTCAGAGGAGGACTTAGGTAATGTCACTGGAAGAAGGAATGGAGACAGATATTCCGTTCTCCTTTACAGATAAATGAACTGACTTATTGTGAGAGATGATCTCAAGGCCATGACGCAGAATAAGTCTTTACTATTTGAAACACAACAGTTGTGGTCAGCAGTTATTTGGGGAATTCCTACAGAGTGAATGAAGCATAACAACATAATGTGCTATTGATTCCTTTTAGGATGAGCTTTTTATTCTAGAGACTGAGATCTCATTTTGTGTGTTAAAAAGTAAAAAGTATATAAAACTGTAAAGGTATATAAAAAAAAGAGAAATTATTGACCATATTAAAGAATAAAAGGGACTTCAAAGCTAGAAGCAGCTGATGATAACAGCTTTGAAGAACATAGTCTGACAAACGAAGAGCAACGGAAAGTGTCTGCATTTTAGTGAGCACCTATTAATGGGATAAAATTGTTATCGTATGTGAGGTTTTCTATCCTGCATGGATTCAAGTTTTTGTGCTTTAGGACATGGATTATTGGCACCCTTACAAACAAGTCAAATCAGTTTGAACAGAACAATCATATTCCCATTGCAGTAAAAATTAGACGCACCTGTGATCAACTGTCAGTACTCACATGACTTGAATCAAACAACAAATGATGCTCTAATGTTTAAAAAGAAGAAATTAGATCTTACCTGCTAATTGTCTTTCCTTGAGTTCTCTCCGGGCCAGTCCAGGAACTCCGGGTAGTCGACCTCCTCCAGCAGCTGAGGACTGAATACTTTTCAAAATCTTGCTGACAGCTCATCCGGCTCCCCCTAGTGTCACAGACTCAGACTACTACTATCAAAGCAGCCTATGCCACCACTCCTGCCTATGAACCAAACAGTACTATCAAAACAAAACAAGCCTGAACTAACCACGCTGAAGGAAAAAAAAAAAGCTACTGCCTTCATTCTGAACTTTTTACTGTTGGTGTCCTTTCCTCTTCTTTTTTTTTTTTTACTGAAAAATCCACAAACACCTATTGCATCAAGGAACCCCACAATCCCCGCCGCTGCAACCAATAACCATCTCGTTCTCCAACTCTTAATCCATCCGCAACGACGATGACACTGACTGTGAGCTCCTGAATGAATTGCCACAACCTGGTTGTTCCTTAAACACTCGCAAATGAATCGGGAGGGCCCTGGACTGGCCCGGAGAGAACTCAAGGAAAGACAATTAGCAGGTAAGATCTAATTTCTTCTTCTTTTTCGTCTCTCTGGGCCAGTCCAGGAACTTGAGGGAAGTACCAAAGCAGTACTTAATCACAGGAGGGCCCCGCTAGACCCGCCATCATGGCCAAAGTACCTACATTTGCGTCTCCCCTTGCCTGGACACCCAGTCTATAATGCTTCGCAAAGGTGTGAAGAGACAACCAAGTAGCCGCTCTACAAATATCCACCAGCGGAACCAAAGCCAACTCCGCCCACAACGCCGCTTGACCCCGAGTAGAATGAGCCCGGAGTCCCTCGGAAGCCGATTCTCCACTCGCCTGATACGCCGCTGCAATAGTCTGTTTAACCCATCAGTCTATGGAGGCCTTAGAGGCCGCCTCACCTTTTCGTGGCCCCCCAAAAAGCCCGAATAACCTATCCGATTTCCGAAATGGTTCCGTCCTTCTGAGGTACTGACGAAGCACCCTTCCAAGATCCAACTTTCTAAGTGCACGATCCATACCAACACTCTCCCGGTTCTGAAAAGTCGGAAACGAAATTGGTTGATTCACGTGAAAAACCGATACTACTTTGGGCAGAAAGGAAGATACCGGCCTTAACATCACCTTCTTCGCTGAAAACTGAAGATATGGTTCTCTGCACAATAGAGCTTGGAGATCCGAGATCCGTCTGGCCGAGCACAAGTCCACCAAGAAAGCAGTTTTCCTAGACAGCTCCCTCAGAGCCCCTGCGGGCTCAAAGGGAGGCCGTGCCAAAGCTTCAAGTACCAAATTCAAATCCCACGCCGGAACCACTGGTCTCACTGGAGGCCGGACATTCTTTACGGCCCTGATGAATCTCAGAACATCGGGATGTAAACACAAGCTGAATCCCTGCACATTGCCCCTAACGGACGCCAGTGCCGCTAAATGAACCTACAGGGTGTTGAGGGCTAGCCCCTTATCCAATCCCCCTTGCAGGAATGCCAAAACGTGAGGCACCGTAGCGGAAAAAGGGTGAACCCCACAACGCTCACACCAACCTTTGAAAATGTGCCAAACACGGACATATGCTAACGACGTAGAACACCTCCTGGATTTCAACATTGTAGCCACAACTGCTGCGGAATAGCCCCTACGCCGCAGCCTTTCCCTCTCAAGAGCCACACCGTAAGCAAGAAGCGATCCACCTGCAGCATTAGTACTGGCCCCTGGCACAGCAGATTGACCCAATTGGGAAGCCTCCAAGAACGGTCCACGAGAAGCCTCAATAGGTCCGCATACCAAGGCCTCCTTGGCCAGTCTGGAGCAATGAGAATCTCCTTACTTCCATGTCCTGCTATCCTCCGAATGACCTGACCTATCATCGGCCACGGAGGAAATACATAGAGAAGCCCGGTGGTCGGCCAAGACTGAGCTAGGCCGTCGAGCCCCTCTGACATGCGCTCTCTGCACCTGCTGAAGAACCACAGAGCTTTTGCATTTGCTAGAGTAGCCATCAAATCCATGACGGGCTGTCCCCATCGCACCGTGAGGTCGTGAAAAACAGCCACATTCCGTTCCCACTCTCCCGGAACTAAGAACTTCCGGCTGAGATATTCGGCCTGCACGTTGTCCTTTCCTGCTACATGAGCAGCCGAAAAAGCTACTAGATGGAGCTCCGCCCACTGCATCAAGAGCAGACTCTCCTCCAGCAAGGCCGCACAGCCCGTACCGCCCTGCCGATTGATATAAAAGACATCATCACTGCATTGTCTGAAAACACGCGCACCACTTTTCCCATCACCAGACTTCCGAACCCTTGCAGCGCCAAACACACCACTCTCATCTCCAGCCGATTGATCAACCAATTGCTTACCTCCGCCGACCAACGCCCCTGCGCCACCTGGGACTGACAATGCACCCCCCAGCCGGAGAGACTGGCTCCCGTGGTGACCAGAACCCAATCTGGCTGCTCCAGGGGCACTCCCGCCTGCTAGTGCCGAGGCTCCAGCTACCACGGCAGACTGTCCCTGACTGTCTCCGGGCATCGCAACCTCCGAGTCAGAGCATGAACCTGTGGCGACCACCTGGACAGAAGCGCCTGCTGTAAAGGATGCATGTGAGCCCTAGCCCATGGCACCAAGTCCAACGCCGCCGCCATGGAACCCAGAAGCTGTAAGTATCTCCATGCCGTCGGAGCCTTCATGCGTAAAAACGCTGACACCTGTCTCAATATTTTCTGCACCCTGTCCTCTGGCAGGGATGGACTTGAATGCCTTCCTTTCACAATGTTGCCGCCACCGCCACCACCACCTTTCATGAATGTGCACAGCGCCGTAGCCAGACAAAACGGCAACACTCGGAACTGGAAATGTCCCCTGGGCACTGCAAACTGCAAATACTTCTGATGCTCTGGTTGGATGGGGATGTGCAGATACGCTTCCGTCAAATCTATGGAGGAAAGTACTTCGCCTGGCCTCACTGATCGAATCACTGACTACAGGGTTTCCACTCGGAAATGCGGCACTCTCAAACAGTGGTTCACATGCTCGAGATCTAAAATTGGATGAAAAGAGCCTTCCTTTTTGGGAACCACAAAATAAATCAAGTATCGACCTAAGCCGTACTGGTCTCAAGGCACGGGAACCACCACTTGCAGCCGCAGCAAGCGTTGAAGTGTATCGCACACCACCTTTTCCTTTGCCTTGGAACCGCAAGGAGACACCATGAAGACTTCCGCTAGCAGTTGATTGAACTCGAGCGCGTAACCGTCATGGATGATCTCCAGCACCCACCTGTTATGGTGGCCCAGACGGAGTAGAACCCCTGCAGACACCCTCCTACTGGGACCTCCGCCTGAACCAGCCTGCCTTCATTGTGGCTTCTTTGAGGATCCCTGCTGGGGACTGAAATACCCCCGGCCAAATCCCCTTGCTCCCCAAAAGGACTGCCCCCTGTTCACAAACCGACCTCTCTGATAAGGAGCAAACAGAGACCCTCTAAACCTGCGAAACTCTCTCCCTTGACCTCTCTGTAGAGTCGCCAGTCTCGGACCTTTCGGACGGTCTTCCGGGAGCCGACCCCACTTGGAGTCACCCAAATCTTTAACAATTTTGCTAACGCCTCTCCAAAGAGCAACTTGCCTTTATAAGGAAGCTTACTAAGACACGCCTTAGAAGAGGCGTCTACCGCCCAATTCCTTAGCCAGTGAAATCTCCTAGCAGTGATCACCGAAGCCATGGACTTCGCCGAGATGCATAAGAGATCATAAAAAGCATCCACGAGATACGCCGCCGCAGACTCTAACTTTGCCCCGTCTGGCGAAGAACCTTCCTCCCCCTCAGAGGATGTATCCCTTTGGAGCCAAAGAATAGAGGCCCTTGACACATAGGCCCCGCAGATGGAAGCCTGCAGCGAAAGGGCACTCGCGTCAAATGCCTGCTTGAGAAGAGACGCTAACTTTCGATCCTGCAAATCCTTAAGGGCCGCTGCGCCCTCTACCGGAATAGTGGTCTTCTTCGTTACCGCCGATACCAAGGCATCCACCTTTGGTGCTCGAAGGAGCTCCCACTCCTCCTGCAGTACCGGGTATAGGCGCTCCAATGCACGCCCACTGCTCAAGGTAGCCTCTGGGAATTCCCATTCCGATTCCACCATCTGCTTGATAACTCTATGCACCGGAAAACACCTCTGCTCAGAGGATCCATCAGCGGTTCTTCCTGAACCACCGGTTTGGTAATATTTAAAACTGTCAGTATCTGGGCAATACAACCAAAAGAATTGCCAAATTTAAGATCTGTAAAGCAAATCCCGTTCAAAAAAATCAGACCCCAAAAATAGGACAAACACCTACTAACACTTACAACATCAAAACATATAAAATCACAATTAAATGTAGGAACATCCGTCAAGTCAGGGGACAGGAAACCCCCTCGTATAATCGGATTTCTCCCTTTAATCTTTTTTATTATTATTGCAATCAGTTCAACAGTCTTAAAGAAAACAAAGCAGACCCAAAAAGCCACAATGCTAAGAATGTAAATTCTAAAGACCAAAAAAAAATTTTTTAAGGTCAAAACTTAGCTGGCTATGGTGTCATGCAGCAGACATCCACCATTCGTGATGTTTTAACAGGAAGGCTTCCCTTCACCAAAGAATTCCACAAACATGTTCGACGAGAAAACACTTCAGAGTTTCATGAATTCATAACCATAACCCAGCGCTGCGTTTCGGGTTCTCCAACCCTGCATCAGATGGTACAAGAACAGCAGTCTTCAGATCCCAGCCGTTGTTTCTTTCAAAGAGCGTCCTCCCAAAGACAAGAATGGCATCTGACGTCAAGATTCAAATCAGCCATTTTAAACCCTGAAAAAAAAAAATGAAAACACAGAAACACCCTATCAGGTGGGCAAAATGCTCCACCAATCAAGTTCTTGATTGAGTCCATTGGGGATCACCGACTTAAGAGAAAAAAATCCAGCGTTGTTCCAGGACCTGCAAATGTTGTTCCCGATCTCCCCTATGGGGGCTGTCAGGCGCAAAGTCCAAAATACACCAGAGAAAGTCAGTAAATGCATGATTCATTTGAAGACAATGTGCCACTAAGGGAGCAGAAAGCGTCTTAGTGTGAATTCGAGATTTGTGTTCTGAAAGGCGCTTCTTCACAGGACGAATCGTGCGACCTATATAGTACAAGCCACAAGGGCATGTGAGAACAAACTACAAAAGAAGATGTACAATCTGTATGCCATTTCAACGGAATAATTTGTCCCATAGGAATATGTGTCCATGTAACACCAATTTGTGATTGTGAACAACATTGGCAACGAGAAGATTTACAAGGGAAGTGTCCCACACTCGGTCGTGGTCCCTCCATCTGCCCAAACCTTGTTATGGAGTGCACTACAAAATCTCTAATATTCGCACCACGTTGATATGCAATCATCAGATCTGATTGAAAAACAGGGTCAAGCTGCATAATGTGCCAGTGTTTACGTAAAAGAGCCACTATTTGCGGTGAACCTATCATATAAGGTAAAACACCAATTATTTTTTTATTATCCTCACCAGATGACATCGGAGAAGATTGAGTCCCCAAGGACTCCCCAGAAGGCAAAGTCTTTTTTTGAGTAGCAGAATGTAACAACCAATCTCGGTGTGCATGTTGTGCTATTTTATAGGCTCTTTGGACCACTTGCGCCGGGTAACCCCGATGAAGTAAACGCTGGTACAAGTCCTTTGCATGTTTCGAAAATTCTTCCTTCGTAGTACAATTCCGCTTTATACGGAAAAATTGTCCAAGTGGGAGAGCTCTTCTCAAAGGGCCCGGATGAAAACTTTGATATTGTAATAAAGAATTTTGTTGCACAGGTTTACGATACAATGTAGAGCAAAGCATGTGACCAGATTTGTATAGACGGACATCTAAAAAATCTATAGTGCTATAGTCGTATTTTGCAGTAAAATGAAGATTGGCCTTCCTCGTATTCAGCCAATTCAAAAATAATAAGATGAATTATCCGCTGTCCAAACGAAAAAACTGTCATCCAAAAAACGAACCCAAAATGGTATGTTCTTAAACCAATCGGAAACATAAAGAACATCCTCCTCAAATGCTGCCAAATAAATAGTGGCAATGGAAGGAGCAACAGTAGCACCCATTGCTATCCCATAGGTTTGTTGATAAAAATTCTTTTCATACAGAAAATAATTGTGATTAAGCACCAGAGAAAGAAACTCCAAAAATAAGGTTTTAGGAAGCCGATCAGGTAATGATAATGGAAATGATTGTAAAATATGTAGCACCTCAGTCTGATCTATATTAGTATAGAGGGCCGTCACATCAACCGTGACCAGCCACACTGAAGAAAATGAAAATGTACACTGGGATAATAAGGTCAAAAAGTGTGAGGTATCCCGTAAATAAGACTTAACCAGGTTTGCAGATTTTTGTAAAAACCGGTCACAGAACTTGGACAAAGGTTCAAGGACCAAATCCCGACAGGAGACTATAGGCCTACATGGAGGGGCCACTAGAGATTTATGTACTTTGGGGACCATATAAAACACCGGCGTTTTCGGATGTTTTGGTGTCAAGAATTTAGCTTCCTTAGTCGTCAATTGCCCCTTATCCTTAGCTTGTGTCACCAAGCTCAAAATCATTTTTTGCAAATCATTCAAAGGGTCCCGAGACAATAGCAGGTAATATTTGACATCAGAAAGATGCAATAACACTTGTTGATGATAATAATGTGCAGATAATACAACTATTGACCCACCCTTGTCGGCATTGCGAACCACTATTTCAGGATTAGATCTTAAAGCCAACAATGCCCGCCATTCATCCCGGTGCATATTAGAATACTTGGGAAGCGTAGCCTCAAAACCAGCCAGATCCGCCAAAACCAAACGTTGAAAGGTTTGTAATGTAGGAGGAGGAGGAGTGGGAGGCATCCAAAAAGAAGGTCCCCATATTACTGAATCATCCGGAACCAGCACAGATTTATCTGAAAAATAATGAAGGATGTGTAATTTACGAAAAAAAACTTATACAATGCCCGATGCATCTTGAAAGAATCAAAACGAGAAGTCGGGACAAAAGAAAGGCCTCTATTAAGAACCCGTTCTTCCATAGGACTTTGCGCCTGACAGCCCCCATAGGGGAGATCGGGAACAACATTTGCAGGTCCTGGAACAACGCTGGATTTTTTCTCTTAAGTCAGTGATCCCCAATGGACTCAATCAAGAACTTGATTGGTGGAGCATTTTGCCCACCTGATAGGGTGTTTGTTTTTTCATTTTTTTTTTTCAGGGTTTAAAATGGCTGATTTGAATCTTGAAGTCAGACGCCATTCTTGTCTTTGGGAGGACGCTCTTTGAAAGAAACAACGGCTGGGATCTGAAGACTGCTGTTCTTGTACCATCTGATGCAGGGTTGGAGAACCCGAAACGCAGCGCTGGGTTATGGTTATGAATTCATGAAACTCTGAAGTGTTTTCTCGTCGAACATGTTTGTGGAATTCTTTGGTGAAGGGAAGCCTTCCTGTTAAAACATCGCGAATGGTGGATGTCTGCTGCAGGACCCCATTGCCAGCTAAGTTTTGACCTTAAAAAATTTTTTTTTGGTCTTTAGAATTTACATTCTTAGCATTGTGGCTTTTTGGGTCTGCTTTGTTTTCTTTAAGACTGTTGAACTGATTGCAATAATAATAAAAAAGATTAAAGGGAGAAGTCCGATTATACGAGGGGGTTTCCTGTCCCCCGACTTGACGGATGTTCCTACATTTAATTGTGATTTTATATGTTTTGATGTTGTAAGTGTTAGTATGTGTTTGTCCTATTTTTGGGGTCTGATTTTTTGAACGAGTGTCTGGGCAATAAGCACCCCCAGCTCTTCTTTAGGAAAAATCCTGAATATATTAGGGTCATTGCCAGTTCCAATCTCACCATCTTCCAGATCTCCTACCCATGGATCCAGTCCCGGTTCGGAGAGGATTTCTCCTTCCTCCACCCCCCTGAGGACCTGAGGCCTGTTGCTCGACGCCATCGGCTCCTGCCTCCTCTAGAAGACCCCTCGTCTGGGTCCATAAGACTGTTGCTCGCCTGTATTAACCAGCCTCCTCTAGAAGACCCCTCGCCTGGGTCCATAAAGACTGCTATCCTCTCTGGACGTATTGTTAATTTGGGCAGCAGAAGACTTGTCTTTTACCTGCTCCATCTTTAAACAATAAGCCTTATGCAACGACAGAATAAAGTCTGCCGAAAACAAGGCTTCTAAACCCCCCTGCACCTCTGGCAGCAGAGTTGGGGTCAAAACTACCTCTGGAGCCGTCTTTTTGGACTTTGCTTTCTTTTTAATGGCTTTGCTCTGCAGCGTGGAAGAACCAGCCGTTCCATCTAAAATGGCTGCCGTTCCCTCTCTGAGGTGCTCTGATGCTTAGCTACCAACTCTGACGAGGCTGACTTCTCCTCCATGCCTACCCCGAACAAGCGCTCCACACTGCTACCGCGACGAAAACAAAAGCGGCAAAGCCCCGGGAACAATATCCCCCGGCGTCCTCCACACTGCGTGCACACCGCCGAGCACGGCAGCATGCGAGTGTCCTAAAAACAGCTCCCTCAAGCCACACCAATGCTGTCCGCTGCTCGCCGAATCAAGGACAGTTCCCCCTACAAGGAAATCCCCCCGATCGGCAAGACTTGCAAAACGTACCTGCAACTTTGTCTGCGGATCCCACAAACTGTCTACCTCTGCTGCTAGCAGGAGACTAAGTTTGTCGATGGGACGCAACAGGCCGGATCCTGGGGCTCCCAGTTCCACTCTGCACAGTACTAAGGCAGAGCAGGGCAAACGAAGCAGGCTCTGCCTCTGCTGCCCTCCTAACTCCACCTACCGCCAGCCGAGCTCCGTTCCAGCGTCGTTTTTTTTTTTCAAAAAAACCCCTGAAAATCGAGCTTCCCTTTGAAATCAATACCCCGCTAGGGTCTCCAGGGAACTTTTTCCCCAACAATTTCTTTCCTTTTTTCTCTTTCTCCGCCGGGAGCTTGTGAGCAAGACGTCCTATCCAGCTGCTGAGGACTGAAGACTGAGTCTGTGACACTAGGGGGAGCCGGGCAATGTTCCCTCTAATTTTCTGTAGGCTGTATGCGCATAAAATATCAGCTGTGCAGCTTTTGAAGGAAGGTTAAATTTTTGTGCGCCACATAACGACACTCGGAGTTATATACTTTAAAATTTGACTACACGTCAGAATACACTATGTACACCACATTGATTGCACTAGAAAATATTGTAGAACTTGTGAAAACCATAAATACACAACCACCTTTCAATTTTAAGAACGTCTGTGTTGTTTTCTATCAGAATCAGAACCGTAATTTTTGTGTGCTCTGTTGTAAAGTATGTGCGCTCACTCGGCGAGGTGCGTGCGCGCACGCGCGCACAGCTTAGAGGGAACAGTGGAGCCGGGGGAGCTGTCAGCAAGATTATGAAAAGTATTCAGTCCTCAGCTGCTGGAGGAGGTCGACTACCCTCAAGTTCCTGGATTGGCCCTGAGAGACGAAAAGTAATGGCCACATTCGCTCCCTGTTCCATTTTCACAATGGCGAAGACAAGAGATCTGCCTATCATTTTCAAACATCAAACTTCAAAGGCCATGGGATTCCTGTGTTTACAGTTCACAAGGTTATTGCAGGAAGCCACCAGTTCCCCCCCCCCCCCACCTTTCTACCTATCGCCTTGTAAGGCACTCCCTCCCCTCTCATTAATATATCCTTGCCCCCCCTTTGGTAATAATTTCCTCCTCGACAGTTCTCTCCATCTTCCTATACATACTGGATCTCTAGGAACGTATGAACCTTGTTCGCCACTTCCCTCCCCCCTCCCCCTATTAGCCTCCAAGTTATCTTTTCCCTGTTCTATATATATTTCCTGGATGAAGTTATAATGTAAACTGCTTTGAATGTATGGTAAGGCGGTATAAAAAAAATCTTGTTAAATAAATTAAATAAATAAATAAATATTAAGCAGCTTTCTGCTTGTAGATCTGTCAATCTCCCAAGATGTGGTGGGAAAGGGAAAATTAAATCCAAGAAGTCTTCAAAGGTTAGTGTGAACTGTTGGAAAAACACCACATACAACATGCAAAGGCTTAAGGTTTGCCCGGAGCAATCTGGAGAGGTGGTTTCAATCTGCACCATACACTACGCCCTAAACAATGGACGACATCATGAGCAAAGGCCAAGGAAGACCCCACTGCTTAAAGTCATGCCTGATCTTTGCCCAAACCCACCTTGAGAAACTACAATCCTTCTGGGAATGTGTTCTGTGGACAGATGAAACCAAACCCAAGCTCTTTGGCAATGCAGACCAGTGATACATCTACAGGGAAAGAAATGAAGTTTATAAGAAAAGAAAAAAAAAACGCTTCCTAGAGTTAAATATGGTGGAAATTCCATAATGTTGTGTTGCTGTTTTGCTGCCTCAGGAAATGGAGGCCTAGAACGTATTAGAGGACTCATGAAGTTAGGACTACCATGGTATTTTTGGAGCAAAGCTAGTGTCAGAAAGCTAGGTCTGGGTCAAAGGTCATCGATTCTCCAGCAGGAGAATGACCCAAAACATACATCCAAAAGTACAACGGAATGGTTAAAAAGGAAACAAATTGGACTGTTTTGAACTGGCCAGCAAAAGTCTTGATCTCAATCCAATCGAGAACCTTTGGAAAAAGAGTTGAAATGTGCCATTGGTAAAAGGAATCCTGGAAATATTAATGAACTAGAATAAATTGCAATTGAAGAGAGGGAGAAACTACCTGCAGACAGATGTACAAAAACATACAGTAGATAGCCTCCAAACATTTCTTCTAACTGTCATCACTGCCAAGGGTTGTGCAACCAAATATTAGTGAAGGGTGCCATTAATTCTGTCCAGGTCATATTTTTTTTTCCTCAGAAATTATTATGCTGAAGTTGCAGACATTTTTGTTGTTGTATACCTTTGAACTTGCAAGAATTGTAATGAAATACAATGCAGTCAGCGAACGCTTAATCTCTATTCGTCTATGAGGAATGCCTATCAACACAACTATAATTCAAGTATATGCCCAACAACAGCTGCAGAAGAGAATGAAATTGAAGAGTTCTATGAACAAGTACAAGCTGAAATTGACAGAACATGCAAACAGGATATCCTGATAGTCATGGTGACTGGAACGCAAATGTTGGCAACAAAGAAGGCGGCAAAATAGTTGGAAAATATGGACTTGGCAATAGAAATGAAGCTGGAGAAAGACTGATAGAATTCTACAAGACCAACGATCTATTCATCTCAAACACCTTCTTCCATCAACACAAGCAGCGACTGTACACATGGACTTCACCCAATGGATTGCATAAAAATCAAATTGACTACATCTGTGGAAGTCAACAATGGAAAAGCTCTGTAACATCAAAGACAAAACCTGGAGCTGACTGTGGTACAGATCATCAACAACTAGTATGCAAACTCAAGCTAAAAGTTGAAAAAGAGCAAACCACTCATGAATGCAGCAAAATACGACCTTGAGATTATACCACTGGAATTTAAAGACTGCCTGCAAAATCGATTTGCTGCTTTAGATACAAATGACAGAGCTCCAGAAGAGTTATGGAATGACATCAAGAAGGTTGTGTTGGAAGAAAGCGAGAAGTCTCTACAAAAGGTGAAAAAGCAAAAACGGCCAAAATGGATGACGGAAGAAACTCTGAAAATTGCCCAGAAACGCAGAGAAGCTAAAGCCAGAGGAGAAAGAAAGATAATCACACAACTCAGAGATTTCCAACGTGCAGCAAGACAGGACAAGGAAAAGTACTACAATGACGCATGCAAGGAAATAGAAGCAGAAACTATTAGAGGAAGAACAAGATCGGCTTGCCTAAAGCTACGAGAGTTAAAGAAAAAGTTCCAGCCTCGAATTGGAATGTTACAAGATGCTCAAGGTTCTATGTTGAATGATGCTGAGAAGATCAAGAAAAGGTGGAAGGAATATACAGAGTTTTTATATGATAAAGATCAAGTAGACCAACAGCCGTTTCAACCTGTACCTTATGATCGGGAACCATTGGTGATGAAAGAAGAAGTTGAAGCAGCATTGAAAGCCTTATCAAAGAACAAAGCACCAGGCATTGATAGCATTCCCATAGAAGTATTACAGCAATTTGATGCAGCTGTTACCGTACTTACAAGGCTCTGCCAAGAAATATGGAAGACATCATCATGGCCAACTGACTGGAAAAGATCTGTGTTTATACCAATACTAAAGAAAGGTGATCCAACTGACTGTGGAAATTATCGTACAATCGCTCCGATCCCACATGCCAGCAAGATTATACTGAAGATTATTCAAAAGAGACTACAACCATACCTGGAACAAGAACTACCTGAAGTGCAAGCAGGGTTCAGGAAAGGGCGAGGAACGAGAGACATCATTGCGGATGTGAGATGGATCCTTGAAAAGACTAAAGAATACCAAAAGGATATCTATTTGTGCTTTATCGACTACAACAAGGCTTTTGACTGTGTAAACCATGAAAAACTCTGGGCCACATTAAGAAGCATGGGTATAACAGAACACCTGATCTTTCTCTTGCACAAACTGTACATTGATCAAGAAAAAAACAGTTCAAACGGAACAAGGAGAAAAAGAATGGTTTAAAATAAGCAAAGGTGTAAGACAAGGCTGCATACTTTCCCCCTACCTGTTTAATTTATATGCAGAACAAATCATCAGAGAAGCAGGATTGTATGAAGACAACAGAGGTGTGAAGATTGGTGGAAGACTCAACAACATTCGCTATGCTGATGATACCACATTACTGGCTGAAAGTGAAGATGATCTGAAACATTTGCTTCTCACAATCAAAGAACAGTCTCAAAACGGGCCTGCACCTTAATGTAAAGAAGACAAAGATCATGACAACTGGCATAATCAACAGGTTTATCGTTGAAGGAGAAGAAATTGAAATCGTGAGCAACTTTAACCTACTTGGATCAACTATCAATAAAGAAGCAACAAGCAGTCAAGAAATCAGACTACGCATTGCTCTTGGCAGAATGGCTATGAAAGATCTAGATAAGATTCTCAAGAGCAGAGATGTCTCTCTCCATACAAAGATTTGACTTGTTCAAGCCATGTTATTTTCAATATCATATGGATTTGAAAGCTGGACAGTGAAAAAGATAGACAGGAAGAAAATTGATGCCTTTGAATTATGGTGCTGGCGACGAATACTGTGTATACCATGGACTGCCCGAAGAACAAACCTTTCAGTACTAGAGGAGATCAAACCTAAGCTTTCTTTAGAAGCTCAGATGACAAGACTTCGACTTTCATACTTTGGACGCATCATGCGAAGAGAGAGATTAAAGACATCATGCTTGGCAAGATAGAAGGTCAACGCAAAAGAGGAAGGCCAGCAATGAGATGGATCGATACAATAACAGCTGCTACGGGTACCAGTCTGTCAACAATGAGCCGCCTGACTGGAAGCCGAACACAATTTAGGATAGCTATCCAGAGGGTCGCTATGAGTCGACTCCGACTCAACGGCACTTAACAACAACCACCTTTGAACATGTTATTAAAATATGATGACATACAGTTGTAATATTTCCAATTATTTCTCAAGATACTGTATACGACATATCTAAAATGCAAGGGTGCCAATAATATTGACCACAACTGTATCCCGATGATATGATTGAAATTTTTAGTATGCCATTTTTGTGTATTTTATGAAAAAAAAAAAAAAAAAGATTGGTTATAAATAGTATCCTTGAAGTGGATGGGAGTCCAATGTCCCTTCTGAAACAGTGCTGTGTTGGGTGTGTGTTTTGATTTATTAATACAATATTATAGAGTTGTGGGGGGGGGCAATACCTTATGAAGACAAATGGAAAACAAGCAGATATGCTTGTGAGAGCATGAAGATAAACCGATATATTGTTACTATGACATCTTGGAAATAATGTGTGAAGGGGATACTTGCTATATTGTTGCAATTTCAGTGAAATAATGACTCTGAAGTATGGCCAGCTGGATTTTCAATGAAGACACAAAAAGATTACCATATTATTAATTGGATTATGAATGGAAATAATAAAATGAACTGTTAATGGACTATTTTTTAATTCAATCAATTAAAAGGACCCCATTGATGACTTGGTATGCATGAGCAGCTTTGACAACCGAAGGAATTGTTTGGGGTAACAAACTGTAATTTTTTTTTAAATAAGAAACACCACTGATTTATGGGATTTTCAGAGCCTTAAAAACACACCTTTTCTCAGAGTACTATGTGAAAAGTAGCCACTACAATAAAATCCAAACCCATCCACACCAACCAGTAACTACAACCTCTCTCAAACACCCATCCATACATTCCCACAACCTGTAGCAAGAAATCATGAAAATAATACTGTTAATACCCCTGTTCTTCAAGTTTAAATGACCTTGTTCTATATAATGTTTCTTGTTCATTGTTCAATGTAAACCGCTTTGAATACAAGAAAAGCGGTATAGAAAACTTGTTAAATAAATAAATGTTGATACATTTAATTTTTGGAAGGGTTCAATCTGTGCTTTGTGGTTTATAAAGATAACATGCATGAATTACAGGGGCAGCATGATACTTTAGTGAAGTAGTGGATACTTAGAACACAGCTTTGAAGGAATGATTCCAAACCAAACTGATTAGGAATGAGACTAAAAATAGATGTCTGGAAGAGTATTAGACACAGAAGTAAAAAAAAAATAAAAAAAAAAACACAACACTTCAGCAATTACAGAATCAGTGGAAGAAGGGATATTTGGATACAAAAGAAAGATGGAAACTGGCTTTAAAAATATATTTAAAAAATTAATATATAATAAGAAAAGTGAATATCTCACTAATAGAATTTTGTAAGCACCATCAGGGAATCTCTTTTTTTAGTGTGGTTAAGAGCCTTTCTGAGAGGACTAGAAATGATGACAGGATTTTAGGAATCAACATTGTTGGCAGATGAATTTGCAACCTATTTCATTGATAAAGTGATAAAAGATCAACTCCTCTCTTGCTCAGCAGAACAGGGTTAATCTGGGGGGGGGGGGGTGGAGGAGAAACAAAAACGTAATCAATTTGCCCTACCAATCTGGTAAACAGGTTTGCAAAGGCTCTCATTTGGTTGGCCTGTATCCTGGATGGGTATACCTACATCTTACTGAGGAGAGCTTTGTGGTGTTGACGTCCCCCATTATCAAGAGTTCAGATAAGGGCATTTATCCTAGTGAATTAAAGCAAGTCCAAAATTACCCTTCTGTTGAAGTAGTATCATCTAGACCCTGTAAAGGTTGAGAACTATCGTCTATTATCCAACCTACCGGTGACGGCAAAGATGATTGAAAAATAAGTCATGGAATTACTAAGAAACAACTTGATGTTGGTTAAGGACCTGGATGATGTCCAGTCACGTTTCCAGACAAGGTCCAGCCTGGAGAGTGTTTTCATGGCCTTGCTGGATGGTATGCCTTCCTTACGGCATCTGTTTACTTAATGGAATCATCTATTGTTCTTTATACCTGGTTCAATGTAATTTAACCCGTCCTGTTCAATGTAATGAGTTGTTCTCATGCTGATCTCAGAAAATGTGGTATATAAAACCAAATAAATTAATTAAATAAATACATATGTGCAAAAACGTGGAGAAGAGTGACTATGGCCTGTTGATTCTTTTATATCTCTCAGCAGTCTCTGCTAATGGTTAATTACAATATTCTGTCATCATGCTTGGGCCAGTTAAGAATTAACAGGTTAGTAGGATTCTGGTTTTGTTTTTAAATCTGAGAGATCATTTAAAGTGATTTATAAATGAGACTGTCTCTTTCCTACTCTGTTAAGAGAAGCAGTGACACAAGACATTTAGTTCTGAAGAGGAATATGTCTAGTACTGGAGCAATTGAAACTGTCTGAGAGATGAAAAATTGGTTGGAAAACAAATACTCTTCAGCTTAAAATAGAGCTCTTTGGTGTGGATAAAAAGACTAATTGCAGGGACTGTTGAATCCTGATCTGAACCGTGAATAAAAATTGGAGAAACCCACTAAGTTGCTACTAATGTAAAGTGACTCAGTTGTCATCCTAGGTGGAAAACCTGGGTATCATTTTGAACTCCGTTCTTTCATTAGAGGCCCAACACTTCAATTTATTCAAAATGATGCAGGCCCTAGTGATGAGTCACCTTGATTATTTTAATGCTATCTATATAGACCTCCTCTAGAAGAGTTTAAATATTTATTTTATTTTATTTAAAAGTATTTCTAAACCGTCTTATCCTAAAAATCAAGGCAGTGTCACAACAAAACAATCAGATGAAGTGCTGGGGGGGTCATGCAGTGTGGGGGGAGTAGAGTGCAGGGGGGGATCATGCAGGAGGAATAGTGTGAGGGGGCAGTGGTGTGAAGTGTGTGTGAGGAGGGGGATTCTAGATTAGGGTGAGCTATGTACAGTGTGCGCTATAATACAGCATGTTCTATAATACAAGGTACTGTCCAGATAGGGCTTGAGCTAGATCCTGTGCCGATATACAATCTCTTGTCGGTGTCTTATAATCTCTCGTCGGGGTCTTTGTTGATCAGGCTTTGTTGATTACGTGATGTGTCCATAATGTTCTATGAACAGAGTTGTCTTCAGCTGTTTGCGGAAGTCTTTGAGGTCCGTTGTCGATCTCAGATCATCTGGGAGGGAGTTCCAGATGGTTGGGGCTGCCAGGGAGAGGGCTCTCTCTGTGGTGTCCTTTCGTGTTTTTCTGAAGTCTTTTGGTGTATTGACTCTGTTGGAGGTTCCTCTTCTTCTCGGGCGGGTGCTGGTGTCTGGATGAATGAGGGTGTGCAGGCTGTTTGCTGAAATGTGGTGCTTGATTTTGAATATGTTCATTATTGTTTTGTATTTGATACGTGAGCTGATTGGGAGCCAGTGTAGATCTTTGAGAACCGGGGTAATGTGTTCATGTCTTGTTGAGCCAGAAATTATGCGTGCGGCGGTGTTTTGGGCTAGTTGGAGCGGTTTGAGAGTTTGCTTTGGTAGGCCAAGGTAGATGGGGTTGCAGAAGTCCAATAATGGGGTGATGAGCGCTTGGCATACTGTGCGGAAGTGTTCTGTGTCGAGGAGGGGTTTAAGCCGTCTGATGATTCTCATTCTATAGTATGCATTCTTGACCGTTTTGTTGACGTGAGACATGAGATTTAGTTTGTTGTCCAGGGTTACTCCCAGGTATCTTACTTCGGATTTCATTGGAATGGTTGTGTCTGCTATTTTGATGTCCGGTGGGTGAATGAAGTTGGGGTTGCGAGTGATTATTAGAGCCTCTGTCTTGCTGTAGTTGATTGAGAGGTTGTTGTTCGTGCACCAGTTTGTCATTTGTGTTAGGCAGTCAGTTATTCTATTGTAGTCTGGGTTGTCGGTAGAGATGGGTGTGTATATCATGATATCGTCTGCATAGATGGTGTATTGAATGTTGTTCGCTTTCAGGATGTCGCATATTGGCTGGATGTATATGTTGAACAGAAGGGCCGAGAGGGCGGATCCTTGAGGTACTCCTTGGCGGATTTTTATGGGTTGAGAGGTGTTGTGGCCTATCTTGACTTGTAGCTGCCTGTCGGTGAGGTAGGATTGGAACCATTTTAACGTGGTACCGTGAAGCCCAATTTTCTTTAGTCTTTCCAGGAGGGTTGGGTGGTCAACTGTGTCGAAGGCGGAGGAGATGTCGACGAAGATCATTAGGATGCCTTTAGTGTTGTTGTCTATGACTCTGATGATGTTGTCTATGAGGTATATCAGCAGTGTTTCGACTCCATGTTGGGGGCGGAAGCCGTGCTGGTTGTCGTCTAGAGGAGCATGGTTGTCAATATGTTCCTGAAGTTGTTGTTGCACTGCTTTTTCTATGATTTTTGCCAGGAAAGGTATACTGGATATTGGTCTGTATGCTGCGGGGTTGCTCTTGTCGAGGGTTGTTTTCTTCGGTATTGGGCGTACTGTAGCCAGTTTTAGTTGAGCTGGCAGGAGACCCTGGGTGAGTGAATTGAGCACAATGTCGTGTATGATGTGGATGAGGCTTGATTTGGTGGCCTTTATCCATGATACTGGGCAGGGGTCCGTGGGGGCGGTGCTTGTTCTGATTGCTGTGATGATGCGGGAGAGCTGTTCTGTTGAGGGAGGGTAGAAGGTGTCCCATGTCGTAGGGTATGAATCAGGCTGGGTTGAAGAGCTGGTTTCAGTTGGTTCTGTGGAGTGAAATTTGTCTTTGATGTGATCAGCAAATTTTTGCGGGTCTATTTGTATTTCCTCCTCAGTTTTCTGCTCCTTTGTGAGGATTTTCACTATATCGAAGAGCTCCCTGGGTTTGTTTATGGATGTGTTTATCATGTTTGTGTGGTATTCTTTCTTGGATTGGTTGATGTGTTCGGTGTATAGTCTTTGGTTTGTTAGGTATGTTTGCTGGTTTTCTGGTGTCTTGGATTTTCTCCATCTCCGTTCCATCCTTCTGAGTTCTCTTTTCTTTTGTCGTATGGTTGAGGAGTACCAGGGTTTGTGTTGTCTCTTGTTGTTGCAGTGTTCCTCTGGTCTGGTAACAGTGGCTGTGGCGGCGTTGGATATTGTGTTGTTCCAGTTGATAATTTGAGACTCCAGGTTGTCTGTTTCTGTTGACAGTTGATTTAACGTGTCCAGTAGGAAGGTGTCTCTGTCGAATTTCTTGAATCGCCTTTGTGTGTGGGAAATGTTGGTTTGTTCGTTGTGGTTGTCTTCTTGAAGTCGCAGTGTGATCTTGATTATGTGGTGGTCTGACCAGGGGACTGGGGTGACGGAAGGAGTTGAGATTAGACCTCTTGAAGTTAGGGAGTTGGTTGCGAATATGAGGTCTGGTGTGGATCCGTGCCTGTGTGTAGGGGCGTTGATGATTTGGGTGTATTGAAGTGATGTCATAGCTTGGAGGAAGGCATCGGCATCTTTGGTGTTGGTGGTCTTGAGGTTGAAGTCACCTAGCATGAGTGTGGGTTTGTTAGTTGCTATGAGGGCGCATGCTGTTTCGAGCGTTGCTGCCAGTTCATCAGGAGGGGCTCGGGGTGCTCTGTAGGTTAGGCAGAGTGCCATGTGTTTGTTCATGATGCTGAGCGTGTTGCTTTGTGGTGTAGCGGTGGAGCTGTGTGTTTTGAACTTCAGGTTTTTCTTTGCAATTATAAGTACCCCTCCTCCACGTTTGTGGGTGCGTGGGCAATTGTAAGCTGTGTGGCTGTCTGGTACTAATTGATTGAGTAGAACTGTGTCGGTAGTATTGAGCCAGGTTTCTGTAATGCAGAGAATGTCTGGTCGGTGATCTTCTATGTGGTCTGCTAGTGTGTGTATCTTGTTGCATATGGACCTCGCGTTTATGAGTTCTATGGCAATTTGCTCTGTTGTGTTGTGTGACTCCGTTGAACAATGTGCGAGGGGGTGAGATTTGTGTGCTTCTTTTTTTCTAGATGTTGATGTGCTGTGTGTGGCGGGCTGATTGCGTTGTGGAACTATGTAATGCCAGGTGGAGGGTGAGTGCCATTGTGGGTTATGGGGTAGGTAGTGGAGGTGGGGGTCTGGTGAGAGGATATGTGTGAGGAGGAGGCTGAATGGTAGAAACCATGTTGTGATCATGGTGGTGTGCTGTGGTGTTTTGTGTGGAGTTTGCTTGTAGTTTTCTGGTGTCTGATGATGTGTGCACAGATTTCATGCAGTTCACTGTCCTCGTTGAATGAGTTTGTGAGACTCACCTGGTCGGTTTTGTTGTTGTTGCTGTGCAGGGTTGGTGTGCTCTACCCAGCTTGGGGAGCTTGAGGTGCGTGAGGCTCGTGGTTGGCGAGCTCAGACCCGTTTGGGGAGCTCAAGCCGTGGCTGCCTTTCGCACGTGTGTTCCAGTGAAGTGGGGGGTACGTTCCCGGGATAGGTGGACGCGTCGCAGCTTTCGGCGTGGTCGGTTAAGGATGTTGACGTCTTGGTGAGGAGGCACTCCTCTCTTTCACCGCCAGTGGCCACCGCCTAAGGGCCACGCCAAAGGGCCCTCTGGCGAGGCCCGCCAGGCGCAGGCGCGCCCTGTAGGGACGCCGCTATTTAAATGTGGTGCTGGGCGGGCTCTCTCGCTCCCACTGCCCGGATTGGGCAGGAGCACTCCCACTGCCCCGATAGGGCAGGAGTTGCAGGCAGGGAGAGCCGGGCTTGCGGGCGGCAAAGCGGGTCCCTCTCAGTAGGGACGCCGCTATTTAAATGTGGTGCTGGGCGGGCTCTCTCGCTCCCACTGCCCGGATTGGGCAGGAGCACTCCCACTGCCCCGATAGGGCAGGAGCTGCAGGCAGGGAGAGCCGGGCTTGCGGGCGGCAAAGCGGGTCCCTCTCGGTAGGGACGCCGCTATTTAAATGTGGTGCTGGGCGGGCTTTCTCGCTCCCACTGCCCGGATTGGGCAGGAGCACTCCCACTGCCCCGATAGGGCAGGAGTTGCAGGCAGGGAGAGCCGGGCTTGCGGGCGGCAAAGCGGGTCCCTCTCGGTAGGGACGCCGCTATTTAAATGTGGTGCTGGGCGGGCTTTCTCGCTCCCACTGCCCGGATTGGGCAGGAGCACTCCCACTGCCCCGATAGGGCAGGAGTTGCAGGCAGGGAGAGCCGGGCTTGCGGGCGGCAAAGCGGGTCCCTCTCGGTAGGGACGCCGCTATTTAAATGTGGTGCTGGGCGGGCTCTCTCGCTCCCACTGCCCGGATTGGGCAGGAGCACTCCCACTGCCTCGATAGGGCAGGAGTTGCAGGCAGGGAGAGCCGGGCTTGCGGGCGGCAAAGCGGGTCCCTCTCGGTAGGGACGCCGCTATTTAAATGTGGTGCTGGGCGGGCTCTCTCGCTCCCACTGCCCGGATTGGGCAGGAGCACTCCCACTGCCCCGATAGGGCAGGAGTTGCAGGCAGGGAGAGCCGGGCTTGCGGGCGGCAAAGCGGGTCCCTCTCGGTAGGGACGCCGCTATTTAAATGTGGTGCTGGGCGGGCTCTCTCGCTCCCACTGCCCGGATTGGGCAGGAGCACTCCCACTGCCCCGATAGGGCAGGAGTTGCAGGCAGGGAGAGCCGGGCTTGCGGGCGGCAAAGCGGGTTTATTTACATTTGGTATACTGCCTTTTCTAAGTATGAAAAGCGGTTTACAATACAAATTGATACGAAAATATAAAAGTAATGCCAAACAATAAACAGATAAGAAGGATGTAAGAAGTAAAGTATAACAGGAAGCAGGAGAGGAGGGGGATTAAGATGGCGGCAGCAAGGGATACTGCTGCGAGTTGCTTGATTTCTATTTCCTGAGACTTTGAGTTTCTGCGGCCGGTGTTATGGGGCGCAGAAAAATGCAAGCAGCTGGACTTACCCTCGGGTCCTGATGTGCGGAGTTCTCCTGGGTCAAAGGACACTGGTTTCTTGAAGTTTTGCTTGGTGCTGGAGTGGCGTCTTCAGCTGGGTTGGCAGAGGATCTGTCATCTCCGGGCGCTTCAAGTGTACAGTGCTCGCCGGAGCTGCGGAGCCCCTCCCCCCCACCCCCCCCCCCACCCACACACCCCCCACCCCCACACACACACACACACCCCGCAGCCCAGAAGTGAATGGCCAGTTGAAGTTGTGCTCCCCTCTGGCTTGCCAACAAGTACATCGTTGAAGGGAGTGAAGAGGGCTCTCCACTGGCAGGGTCAGCGTCTCCAACACCTGGGGCACAGAACAACGGTGACGGTGTGGTGAAGTCCGTGGCAGAGATTGCTACTTTGGTGCAAGCTGAAGCTTTGACATCTTCCGGAGTTATGACTTTGGCAAAACCTGCGGTTATAAGTTTGGATGCGCTACGAGAAGCAACTGCAGCTGTGAACTGTTCTCTTGGTTCTCTTGTGAGTGCTTTGACTACCGATTTGAATGGGATTAAGAATGTTTATTCTGGGATTTCCATGGTGCAGGAGAAGAAGGCAGGAAAAATCCTCCTTAAGGAACAGGAGCTGGGCCATCTTCAGGGTCTGGTGGAGGCTCAGATTAAGGTTGGTTTCCCAGAGGAAGATGGAGTATTTGGAAAATCAAGTTTGACGGTGTAACATCAGGTTTTTGAACTTTCCTAGATCTCCAGTTTTATCAGCAATGAAGATGCTGTGGAAATATTTTGCGGAGGTGTTGAAAATTCCTCAGGAACACTTTCCACCTGTGACTCAGACTCAATATCTGTCTATGGGGCCTGGAGACTCTGGTGATGTGCCTGGAGCTGTTTCCTTTGGGGGACGGGGGGGGGGGGGAGGGGACTTCACTGGGTTTTTAGAAAATTCCCTGGAGATAATTACAGGTAGTTTACTTTGCTTGTTACTCTTGCCCTGGAGTCAGATAAAGCTTTAATTTCAGCTCTTATTTTAAGAACTTCAGTTTTTTCTGGGGTCTCAGGTTAGGTTATTTCCTGATTTGTCTAGGGGTTCTCAGTTAAGGAGGAGGGAGTTCTTCTTTTCAGTTAAAACTTCCTGTTTGATGTTATGTTTCCTATAAAGATAAGGTTTGTGTGTGTGTTTTTGAGCCCAGACAACTGTTGGAGTTCTTATGTGCTAGAGAGGAAGTGTCTGTACAAGCTGTAGTTCCTTCTCATATGGATGACGTGCAAGTCTTTACCTGCTTCCTTTTTTTATTGTCTTTTGGATGGGGAGGTTGGGATGTCAGTCCCGGCCCCTATTTTTGTTTTGTGTCCTATTCCCCCCGTTGTTATTTCCTTTTATTTCCCTTTTTTGTGGACTAGCTAAGACATGATGGGTATTTCTTGTGGTATTTTTCCTGTATTGATGTTATCCATTATCTTTGCATTCATGGATTTTTTTTTGGATGTGTAAATTTGAATTTCAATAACAGGCGTCATCCATTCATATGCTCTAAATAATTCAAAATCTAATGGCTAAAATAATCACAAAAAATATTCTGAGACACAGGATGGCTCCATTGCTCTGAGCCATACACTGGCTCCCAATAGAGGCTAGAGTTAAGTTCAAGGTCCTATGTATTATTTATAGAGTTCTGAATAATATAGGCACATGTTTTTTGAGATCAGAAGACAAGTCAATTTGGTGATCCTAAGTCCATGGGAGACAGGCTTTTGGGAGGGCAGCTCCATGTTTTTGGAAGTTGCCAATTCAGTTGAAGAGGCAGAACAAGTTTATATAACTTCTTGGAAAATTTTGAAAATATGGTTGTTTCAACAATTCTTTTGAATTGATAGGTGTTCTATGGGTAGGCTGGTGGGAGGTGGTGGCAATCAGGATGCCAAGTTATCTAAAGCAGGCCTTGACAAATTTTCTTTGGATTTAGAAGCCAGCAGCTACAGACACTCCCTTCTCTTTCCTGAAGTTGAAGAGGAAGAGATGTCTTCCGAGGTCTAGTGCAGCTTTTTAAGGGCCTCATTACTTGTCCAAGGGAAGAGAGAGTTTAGTAAACAGGCCTTAATTCAACTCTGCAGGCCATTGGCAAAAATAAGTAGCTAGCCATCCAGTTTCTCTCTCCTCCATCCACCACCTGTCACCCAGACTTGCTCTCTCCCTTCCCACAATTGTCACCCAGACTTGCCTTTTTCTCCCCACTGATTCCTACTTATCAAATCTCCCTCATCCCTTAAACTGGCCACCCTCCACTTCACACTTCATCACACAGAAAAGCAGTCAACCTCCCCCCTGCCACGGCAAGCTAAATCAGCCACACTCCACTAGCACTAACCCCACAAGCCACTTAGCCACTCTCCCAGTTCCTACCTCTGCCCCAACCTGCCAACCCCAGCCTGCAGCCCCCACCCCCGACCTAGTCTGCCACATCCCCCTGGCCTATATTTATTTAAAATTCTTATGCCATGACTTCCAGCGACATCATCGGGCTTCATGGTGGCGTAAAGAGAAAGCTCCGCCGCCTAAGCCAGCACAAAAGGGGAAATAAAACCCTAAAAACGGAGGTCAAACAAGGAGCAATGAGGGGGCAATAGTGGCAGAGCCATCCACGAAACGGAAAGAGGCACAGAAAACTACGGCAGCCGCAAGCACAGCAGGCGGTAAATGAAAGTGAGCGGTGGCACAGGGGAGCACGAGGTGGAAGGAAGCAGTGGCCTGGGCGCATCAGCGTGAGCGATCCCGGCAGAGAAGCCGGTGAAACACAGTGAAGCTAGAGCAGAGAGTCGCCAGGCAGGCAGTGCACAGAGGACGGAGGTGGAGACAACGGCGCAGACAAAAGGAAAACCCCAACGGAGGCAGAGAGAGCCGCAGAACCGGCAAAGAAAACGGACAGCAAAGGTAGTAGTGCAAGCAGAGAGGTGAGCACGTGGAGAAGAAGCGGCGGACTGGGTTTAAAGGCGGGAGTGATCCCGGTAAGGACGCTGGCAGAGGAGAGCGGCCCTGGAGAGAAGAATGCCAGAAAGGAGGCAGTCTGGGAGAGAAGGGGGAGAAAGCGGTGCTGCTTAAAGGAAAAAATCCCATTGAAAGAAAGATAAAGAGGAGGGATATAAATACTAAAGAACCACAACAACAACATCCAACTAAATAAGAATATACAAAATAAAAGAGGAAAAAGTGCATTTGCGGCCTGTCTAGCAGAAGAGCCTGTAGGGAGAAGCCAAGTACAAGAAGAGTACAGACCCCAGACGGACTGTAGGGGCTACGTGAGGCATAAAGGGGCAGGATGGATAAGTCTAAAGGAGGACCTTCTGCAAAGAAAAAATTGGCGGAATTCAGATCCTAATATGTCACATCGAGAGGAGGAAAGGAAGGGGAAAAGGAGGGCAAAGCGCCGGCGGAGCAGGATATGGGGCCAGAGGAGGAGACGGAGAGCTCCTGGGGCCCGGGAATAGCTGATCAGATTAAGACATGGTTGACTGAGCTGAAAGAAGAACTAAAAGTGGAAATTAGTGGAGTTAAAAATGAATTAAAAGAGACAATGCAATCCTTAAGACAGGACATAGCGGACCTGGGATCCCAGGTAGAGGAAACAAACTCAGCTGGAACACGGAGATGCATTAGAAGATCTCCAAAAAGGCTGGGAGGAGTTAAAGCAAGCTCACGAGGATCTAAAAGAGAAAGGCGGAGGATCTGCAAGACAGATCAAGGAGAAGTAATAAGAGTGCGAGGAGTGCCAGAGGACCCGAAGTATAAGAATTGTGAAGAAGTTATTATAAAAAAGTGTTTGGAGCATTGTTACAAGCGGCGGCCCTCAAAGAGAGCGGGGATGGGGAACACCTGCAAATTGAGAGGGCGCACAGGGGACTAGGGCCAATAAGAGACAATCGACCAAGAGACATTGTGGTGTGTCTGAGATCCTTTAAAACCAAAGAAAACCTATTGAAAGCGGCACGGAAAATGGGACATTTCATGTGGTGGAACTGTTCCAGAATCTCTCTCTAGGCACACTGCAGCGACAGAGAGAGATGAAGGAAGTGACGGCCTACTTGAGGAAGGAGGAGGCGAGATATAGATGGCTGTACCCCTTCGGCCTGTTAATTACAGCAAATGGTATCTCGAGAAACATGAAGAATTGCAAGGAAGCGTGGGGGTGCTCGGAGACATGGGACTAACTAATTTGCCAGGAGGGAATAGGAACCAAACAAGATCCAAGAATGCCACGGCATCCGGAAGTAAGGAGGCCAGTCAGAGATGGCACAGAGCACCAACCAATGGTCTGAGAGCAGCGAGACTGACCAAAGGCAGCCATAGCGCACAAGAGAAGGCGAAGGACATGGGCTGAGGGGGAAGACCCAGGGAATCCAGATACCAGATGAACTAACATATGAACTGCTAAGTGGGACATTGATAAGAGGCTTGTAAGGGATGTTGTGGGTAGGGCTTGGGAGGAGGGTAGGGAGGTCGGGAGTGGAACAGTGGGAATAAGGCAAGGAGAGGGTTAGGATTGGATAGAGAAGTGGGGGAAGGAGTGGGGCGTAGTAAGATGGGGGGGATGAAATGGGAGGTTGGGGACAGCTAGGAGAGAGGGGGAGGGGGGACAGGAATGGAAGGGAAGGGCAGGCTGAGGTCTGATAGATAGTCACGAGACATGGAAGTCGAGTCTCCCAAGAAGGGACGAGGAATGGGGGATAGGGGGTGAGGTGAGATGCAGCAAATATCAAAAGGTGAGTTAAAAATAACCACCTTAAATGTAAAAGAGCTTAATTTGCCATTTAAAAGGCAGAAACTATAAAGAAACAGCATGTCAAAAGTCATCGGTGGTATTCATACAGGAAACAAACCTCACAAGGACGACAGAATATCTGGCAAAGCCTAAGGGGTATGGGGTCAGTGTCTTTGCATCAAAACACAATAGAAAAAAAGAAGGGAGGAGTTGCAATTTTTATAGACTCAAAAGTAAAGATGGAATTGCAGAAAGTAGTCAGGGATAAAGCAGGGAGATTGGTGCTATTGCGTCTAAAAATAGGGAATGAGTGGTATTGCCTACTGAATGTATATGCACCACAGGAGAATTTTGGACAAAGTTCAATGAAGAGGTGGCAAAGCTATGAGAGGGTATTATCTGTGGTGGGGATTTTAATCTAACCTGGAACCCGGCTAGAGATGCCACGAGGAAAAGAGAAGGTAAGAGAGCAGATAGAAACAAATATCGCCATTTTGTAACACAGCATTGTTTTAGTAGATGCATGGCGATTCCAGCATCCTCGGAAAAGGCAATTCTCATACTTCTCCCCAGTACATGGATCTTATTCCAGAATAAATGCCATTTGGGTAACTAAGGAGGAGGTGGGAAGAATTTAAGGGGCGGAGATGGACTCGATAACATGGTCTGACCACACTTTAGTGGAAATCAGAATGGAAATAGAGGGGGAGGAGAAGGGTATACAATTCTGGAGCTTGAATGAATCTCTACTAGAAGATGAAAAGGTAAGAGACGAAAGAGCGGGAAACAAGAGAATATTTTAGGTGGAATGATAACGGGGAGGTGGCGTGGTGGTGGGGGGGGTGTTTGGGATGGATATAAGGCCGTAGTGAGAGGGGTTCTGATTAAATGGGGAGCTCGTAAAAGGAAGGAAAGGGAAAAAAGAGAGAGCGAATTGAGAGAAAGATTAATGACATTGGAAGAATTAGACGCACAAGATAGAAAAGGAACTTATAGAGGACAAAGTGTTGGCAGTAAGAGCTCAAATAAATGCAATGCAGACGGACACTATACGGTACCGTATGCAGCTCTTGAGACAGGAATTTTTCAAGGGGGGCAATAAAGCTGGGAGGTACATGGCACAGAAACTAAAACAAAGGAAGTTGAGATCACACATATTGAAAGTTAGAGATGCGGGAAGGAAGATAGTTTCTAAAGATGGAGATATTGAGAGGCCTTCAAGAGATTTTATCAATTGCTATACGAGGCAAGAATCCCCCCACAGATGGACAGGGTACAAAGCTACTTAGACTCTATAAAGCTGCCGAAATTAGAAGAGGTGGAACAAAGAGAGTTAAATAGAGCCAGAAGAGAAGAGGAAGTCTTGAACGCAATAAAACAGTTGAAAGTAGATAAGGCTCCGGGATTAGATGGGTTAACAGCAAGGTTTTACAGAAGCTTCGTAGAGATATTAATTAACCCATTAGTGCAGCTATTCAATTTACCAAGGGAGGGAGGTTTGTTAGCAAGCACTATGGGGTGGGCAGGAATTACAGTAATACATAAAACAGGAAAGGACCCGCAAGAATGCTCTTCGTATAGACCTATTTCATTACTGAACCTAGACGCTAAATTACTGGCTAAAATATTGGTTACGTGTTTAAATAGGGTAATAGGGAAATTAATACATCAAGATCAAGCGGGATTTATACCCGGTAGGCAGGTAGCAGATAACATACGCAAGACACTAAATACAATCTGGTTGATTGAAAAAAGTAAGGAGGCGGCACTATTGCTATCCTTGGATACGGAAAAGGCCTTCGACCAAGTGTCTTGGCCTTTCCTATTCCAGGTGATGGAAAGAATGGGGTTGGGAGGAGAATTCATGGGTTGGGTACAAGCATTATACAGCAACCCGAAAGCTTGTGTTCAGGTTAACGGAGCGTATTCATAGTTTTTTGAGCAGGGGAGGGGGACGAGGCAGGGGTGTCCTTTGTCCCCCTATTGTTTGCGCTATCAGTGGAACCGTTTGCGGAAAGGGTAAGAGAATGGGTAGATTTGAAAGGTATAAAACTTTAGGGAAGAAAACATAGAATCTCGCTGTATGTGGACGATATCATTTTAAGTGTGACTAGACCGGGGTTCACTATACCACTATTTTTTTTTTTTTAAGTTTTATTTAGATTTTCACACAAAACAAACAACCAACAATCCAACATTAGTCTTCTCCCACCATACCCAACCCTTCCCTTCCCCCCCCCCGGTACCCCGTAGGCTGCAGTACATCTCCCACCATGCCATCTAGAACTGAAACGATAGGACAGAAGGAGGGGGAGTAAACAAGTGAGATTGAGCAAGCAAGGCTTAAAAAGGCATATCATCATGTGAACAGCGAGCTGCATTACAGAAGTTTACCAGGGATTGCCATTTCTTCCAGTGCCCAGGCGTATGTCGGATGCCTTTACGCGGCATCAATTCATATTTACTATACAGACATACACAATTCCACCAAATATGGTACTGAAGGTCAGAGAGCACTTTCCAGTTCCGTACTCGGC
Organism: Ichthyophis bannanicus; assembly: GCA_033557465.1. Lineage (NCBI taxonomy): Eukaryota > Metazoa > Chordata > Amphibia > Gymnophiona > Ichthyophiidae > Ichthyophis > Ichthyophis bannanicus. Next base: position 1,756,183,813 of record CM066031.1, on the reverse strand, counting down.
AACAAATGGCAATCCCCAGAAGAAAATCTAAAAGGAAGGAGTCATGCCGCAGACCCAAGGGGATCCCAGACCTAGATCGGAAGACCAAGATCTCCCACGAAAGGGGGACTTTAAAGCAGAGAATGTCTTGGATGCAGTCCCACACCTGAGTCCAGTATGGACGAAGAAGAGGGCATTCAAACACCAGATGCCGAAAAGTGCCCACTTCCGCTTGACAGAGCCAGCACTTATTACTAGCCGAGGGGTCCCACTTAGCCACCCTCTCTGGAGTTATAAAAGCTCTATGGGCAAAAAAATACAAGGTCTGTGTGATGGAGGCCGACCTAGATATACGTGTCTGCTTGGCCCAGAAATCTGCCCAGTGCTGCAGGGAGAGAGTAACTCCCGACTCATGCTCCCAGATGCTCTGCATCCCCTGAACTCTCGGAGAACACTGCTGACCAAGCAGTTTATAGAGAGAGGAAACTATGCCAGGGCTAGTCCAGGCCTGAGCAAGGCCACGCAAGAGAGTCCCGTCTCCACTGGAAAGTCGCACATCCCCCAACGCAGTCCCTATACAGTGTTTTAATTGCAGCCATTGAAAAACAAGGGTTCCAGGGAGATTGAATTCCCGTTGCAAGTCTCCAAAGTCCCGCCACCCACCATCCCAAACTAATTGCCCTAATGTCCAGATATTGCTATTATACCACTGCCGCCAGGCAAAGGTTTTATTCTGGATTTTGAACAGGGGGTTGTGCCAAATCGGGAGATCAGGAGAGAACCGCTCTGCCGGTGTTCCTTGGGCCAACAAGTCCTGGAAGGCCCGTTGGGTATCTGTCATCATTGAGGGCAAACGAAGGGACAAAGGAAAGAGCATGCCCGGGACCAGAATCAAGGGGAATGGCTCCGCCATTCGTCTCTCCAGGCCCAGCCAAACAGGACTGAGCTCCGTCACCTCGTCCCGCCATCTGCCCCCTTGTTTGAGCAAAAAAAGCACGGTGATATAACAGAAAATCAGGGAAGCTCACCACCCACTCTCCCTTGACACTCTTAAGCTTGGATAGTGCAATCCGCGGGGGCTTGTCATTCCATAGAAACCTCGTGAGCACAGTCTCAATCTGCTTGTACACCTGGGGAGGAAACAAAATAGGCAGCATTTCTAGAACATAATTAATTTTAGGGGCAATGGTCATTTTAATAGACTCTAGGCGGCCCCACCAGGACAAATTTAAGGGAGACCATTTGGCTGTTAGTGACTTTGCTAAATTGACAAGTCGGTCCACATTGTACCGCACCGTTTCTTCCAAAGGATAGCAATAATAAGCCCCCAGATACTTCACCGCACCTGTTTCCCAGACAAACGGAAATTGTGCTATATCCTCCCGGAATACCCGGGCATTGAGGGGGAAGGCCACGGACTTCATCCAGTTAATTTTATAACCGGACAAAGCTGCGTAGTCGTCGATCTGAGTGAGGACATAAGGGACTGAAGCCGGAGTGGTAAAAAGCAGTAAATCGTCAGCATACGCTGACAACTTAATCTCAGTGCCCCGAATATTAACACCATGGATCATATTATTCTGCCTGATTAGCATAGTTAGAGGCTCCAGTGCCAAATTAAATAGCATTGGTGAGAGGGGGCAACCCTGTCGCGTCCCTCTGCCCAACCGAAACTCCTGAGAGCTGGCATTATTGACACAAATTCGTGCCGTGGGGTTAGCGTACAATATTCTAATGAAATTAATAAAACCCTCCCCAAGCCCGAACCACCGAAGGGCATGAAACAAAAAAGACCATTCGAGGCGGTCGAACGCTTTTTCGGCATCAAGGGATAACCCGACCACAGGCGCCTCCAAAGATGCAGCCTCAGTCAAGACATGACACAGAAGCCTGGCATTATCCACCGTCGATCTACCACCGACGAAGCCACACTGGTCCGGATGAATCAACCGCGGGAGCACAGAGGACAGGCGTTTCGCCAAGATAGAGGCGTACACCTTATAGTCCGCGTTCAATAGCGATATGGGGCGGTAGTTTCCTACTTCCATAGGGTCCCTCCCAGGTTTCTCAAGGACAACAATACTGGCGGACGCAAAGGAACCCATTAGAGGACATTCCTCTAGCAGCGCTTGGTAATATTGTAACATGAAGGGGCCCAGCTCCTTAAAGAACACCTTAAAGAATTCAGCCGGAAGCCCATCTGGGCCGGCCGCTTTCCCCGAAGATAGGGAGTCAACGGCTTCGCCAAGTTCCGCTAAAGTTATGGGAAGATCAAGTGGAGCCAGCACGGTATGGTTTACCCCCGGTTTCTGAACTCGATCTAAAAGCTGCGTGAAGGCCTCCAAGGAGCAATCCCCCTCGGACGAGTATAGTTGTTCGTAAAATCCCCTAAAGGCCGCCAAAATATCAGAGTCGGTGACCAACACTGATCCCCTCCGGGCATCTCGGAGGGCGGTGACCCGCCCCCGCTCCTTCCGGGCGTTCAACTGATTGGCTAACAACGTACTGGCCCTATTGCTTTCCCTGTAATACAGGCCCTCTTGCGAGCGTATGCTTTTGACCGCTTCCGAGGTAAGAAGCTGATTATAGCGAAATCTTAAGCGCTGCAAGCGAAGTAACACACATGGATCTGTTCTATTGGCCAGTACCCGTTCCCCTGCCTTAATTTGTGCTTCTAACACCCCTAGCTTTTCCCTATGTAACTTTGCTTGAGCAATACTAAAACTGGTGATTACTGCCCTTATGGATGCTTTAAACCCTTCCCATCTCGCCCACCCTGAGGTCAAGTAAGGGGGATTAAGCTCAAAATAATTTGCTATCGCTTCTCTCAGCTGCAATTGGAAATCAGCATTTTCCAACCAAGTCCGATCGAAGCTCCATTTGCCCTGAATAGGGTTAGGTCCGACGCCCTCTAAAACAACTGAGACAACGGCGTGATCCGAAATATTCGAAGAGAGAATATCTGCAGCCGTTAAATAGGGGATTAGGGACTTGGAGAGCAAAAGGTAATCTATTCGCGATAAGGACTGATGGGGGGGGAGAGTAGAAGGTAAACTCCCGTCCATCAGGGTGGAGCAATCTCCACACGTCCACCAATCCAGCCTCCCGTACCAAGGAATGAAGAACCCCTTGGGCCCGACCACTCTCAAGAGCCCTGGGAGGCTTCCTGTCTACCAGTACATCCAGGACTAAATTAAAGTCCCCCCCCCCCCAGGACTATTGGTGTGGACGAAGCAGCACAAGCTAGCTCTGCTAAACTCTTGAAGAAATCAGGACAGTCCCTGTTGGGGGCATATACATTAATTAACATCATCTCTAAAGACCCCACCTTAATACAGGCCTGGACCCATCTACCTTCTTCATCCCCCCGAGAGTGAGTCACCTGCAGATTGAGCGACTTCCGGGCCAAAATAGCCACCCCATTGTGCTTACCCTGCGCTGGGGAGAACGCTAGCAATGAGAAGGGGCGGATATTCAATTTCAGGGATTCCTTTGCGTTCAAGTGTGTCTCCTGTAACAGCAAAATATCACTCTTCATCTGCTTGCCATATATAATGATCTTTTTACGCTTAATAGGGTTATTCACCCCATTAACATTCAAGGAATGAATTCTCAGAGAAGCCATGGGACAAGCAGTAACATGTATATAGACCCAGCCTCACAGGCAGCATGACTCCCCCTTCCTTCACACAGTTTGCTCTGTAACATATAAACATTACCATGCCCAATAAATTCACTCAACTTAAGAACAACAACGCCTTTACCACTATCATCACGCCTGCAGCCCTTACAACCCAGGGGGGGGAGGACTCTTCCGTTTAGAACGGGTGAACCCACACTGGAGCGGGGAAGACGAGAACAGAGGTTGTATGGATGGCACTAAGTGTCTGCGCTGACTAATCCGCCACTGTACCCATAAACCAGTCTATATGGAGTGAGCAGTGAGAAGGGGAGCCTCCACAAGCTAGGCTCTAACCTCTCCCCAGAACAACAATCATATATCAGAACAGGAATAAAGTTCAGGGAGCACATTTAAGTGTTTATCAACTCCGCCTCTTTCCCCTCGGTGTACAGTCCCAGTGCATTCGGATCATCAAATGTTTTGGTAACATTATGTAAGGTCACCCTCATTCGCGCAGGCTGAAGAAGGCCAAAGCGAGCCTGTAATTGCTGCAGGCGCGGCCTTAGTTCCAAAAAACGCTTCCTTTTCTCCACCGTGGTCTTGGCAAAGTCTGGAAAGAACATTAGTTTATGCCCCTCAAAGTCCACTGGAAATCGGGCCCGCGCCGCCTCAAATATCATAATAGCATGCTGATGCCGCAGAGTTTTGAAAATAATGGGCCGAGGCCGCTTGTTGTTGGGTAGGGCCTGCGTGGGGACGCGGTGTGCTCGTTCCAGCTCGAAAGGAGCCTCAAAGGATATTTTCAATGTGGTAGTTAGGAGCTTGCGCAGAAAACCGAACATATCCTGCCCCTCTGCCCCTTCCGGGACTCCCACTATTCTGACGTTGTTCCGTCTGGCCCGGTTGTTAATGTCTTCCAGCTCTTTTTGTAGGTGCTCAATTTGCCGGGAATGCTTTTCCAAAAGTTTCATCTTGTCCTCGTGTACCTGCAACCGTTGCTCCGTTTGGTCTTGGCGAACCGCAAGGGTCCCAAATTGCTCCTTGAGTTGCATAATGTCCTCCTGCATGCTCTGAAGTGAGGTACTATTAGCCGTCACTATTGCTTTCACAGCACGGACCTCCTGCAGCAGCTCTTGTAACGCCTCCGGTTGCTCGCGCCCAGCCGCCATCTTTTGTGGGGACGGAGGTTCTGTTTTTGATCTCTTGGTGCCAGTCCCCGGTCCAGGTGTAAAGTCCAGGCGGACTGGTTTAGAGTTCGCCATCTCCAGCTACTCTTCGGTAGATTTTCGAGGGGTTGCGACCCAAAATGTCAGCACAGACACAAGATTAGGCTAGATTCCCCTGGAGCTCTCGCTCTATGCGTCCATTCCGCTCCGCGTTAGGCTCCGCCTCCCACTATACCACTATTAACGTGGGAATTAGTAAAACCAGAGTCTGCCATATTCTTCTATCAATCAATTGGGCAAAATCTGAAATATTGAATTTGTCAATAAAAAAGGAGGAGCAGGAAAAGTTACAAAAGAAATACCCATTTAGGTGGGCTCGGGGTCAATTTTCGTACCTAGGGATCCAAATAAGTAACAGGTTGGAATCGTTATATGACTTAAATTATTTAAAGCTATTTGGGCAAGTGCAGAGTTGGTTGAATGGGTGGGGGCAAGGTTATGTGTCCTGGTTTGGATGAATTGCTGTTATAAAAATGATGCTATTGCCTAGATTTCTGTTCCTGTTCCAAACACTGCTGATACAGGTGCCATATAATAAGTTGAGGCAAAAGCAAAAAATCATTAATCGCTTTATATGGCAAAATAGGAGTCCCAGGGTAGCACTACCCGTCATTCAGAGAGCAAAGGGGGAGGGGGGCTTGGGGTCCCTAACTTCAGAAAATACTATGAGGCAGCACAGTTGAAAACGATATATGAATGGCATCGAGAGAAACAGAAGCAATGGGTTCAAATGGAAGAGGACTCAGTAAGGGGAGTGGGATTGGAGAGGATAGTATGGAAGAGACCACTTTAAACCCCATAATAGCGCATAGTCTGAAGGTTTGGAAGCTCAACAGGAAAATATTAATACAAGAAAGAATACACACAAGGGATGACACTAATGGCATGCTTTGAGAGGGGGCAGGGGCCAGGGGTGAGTATACTGAGAAGATGGGCTAAATCGGGGCTTACAGATATCTCCCAAATAGTGGATAAAGAGGGGGTGAGAGATTGAGAGTATTAAGGATTTATACGGATTAACAAGAAATGATTATAGCAGCTATATCCAGGTTAGCCACTTTTTGCAACAGCAAAAGGTATGGAAGGATTTATGGGGAAACGGGGTGGTTTGAGGCCCTAGTATCAGGACAGCTAGGCCAAAAAGGAGCCCTATCTAAGATATAGCGTAGTTACTCACCTGTAACAGGTGTTCTCCAGGAGCAGCAGGAATCAGTCCTCACATATGGGTGACGTCGGCGCCGACGGAGCCCTCGCGGAGCAATTTTCCCCAGCTTTCACAGAAAGCCTTTGGGAATTGCAGCGCGCATGCGCGGTCGCCTTCCCGCCCAAGGGTGCCATCTTAGCCAGTCTGATGACATAGCTAAAAGACAGCATAAAAATTTGCAAAAAAACTTAAGCAGATGATTGCAACTCCACGGGGAGGAGGGAGGGTTGTGAGGACTGATTCCTGCTGCTCCTGGAGAACACCTGTTACAGGTGAGTAACTACGCTTTCTCCAGGACCAAGCAGGAAGTCAGTCCTCACATATGGGACTCCCAAGCTTAAGGCTACCGGAGACCCTAAGCACAAAAAATGAGCTCCCTCGAGCTCGGCAGTACAGAAGGATGGAATCTTCGCTGAATTATTACCCACCGGTAGCCCCCATCCGGGATGGAGGGTAGGAGTTGCTCAAACCTCGAAGAGATTTCGGAGGACTGCCTGTCCGAAAGCACTGTCCCTGCGGGACTCCCTCTCGAGACAGTAATGGACCGCAAAAGTCTGGCTCGAAGACCAAGTAGCGGCCCGGCAGATGTCTGCCAGCGGAACAGAGCGGAGGTAAGCCACTGACGTAGCCTTCGCCCGAACACAATGAGCCGTGACTCGACTTTCTAAGGAGAGTCCGGCTGCCCCATAAGCCCAAGCGATACAGTCAGCAACCCAGATGGACAGGGTACACTTGGAGACCGGGAGCCCCAATTTATTGGGGTCAAAAGACACAAAAAGCTGAGCAGCTTTACGGTGCTCCCGCGTACGGTCAAGGTAGAAGTTCAATGCCCTTCTACAGTCCAGGGTATGCAGGACTCGTTCAGCTCGGCTGGAGTGAGGCCGGGGAAAGAAGGTTGGAAGTACCACCTCCTGATTGATGTGAAAAGGGGAGACAACTTTTGGAAGAAATTTTGGGTGAGTCCGTAGGACTACCCTATTTTTGTAGAACCGAGTGAAGGGAGGATCAGACACGAGGGCCTGCAATTCACTTACGCGTCTAGCGGAAGTGAGGGCTATCAGGAATAAGGTTTTCCACGAAAGAAAACGCAGAGAACAGGTAGCCATCGGTTCAAAAGGCGGACAGGTGATCCGCTGTAAAACCACATTCAGATCCCAGTCAGGTGCTGGCGGGCGCAGAGGTGGTTTTAGTAGAAGGAGACCTCGGAGAAACCGTGCTACAAGAGGGTCGCTGGAAAGAGGTCTGCCGTCCCCCGGCACATGGTGTGCTGAAAGAGCACTGAGGTGAACTTTGACGGAGTTGGACTTAAGTCCCATGTTAGAGAGGTAGAGCAGGTACTGCAAGATCACCGACACCGAGCAGGAGAAGGGATCCTGAGACTGCTGTACACACCAAACGGAAAAGCGACGCCATTTAAGGGCGTAGCATTTGCGGGTAGAAGGTCGCCGAGAAGCTAGGACGACCTCTTCCACCTCCGCGGGCAGGAGAAGGGGAGCAAGGACTACCCTTTCAGCCGCCAGGCCATTAGATTGAGAGATCTGAGGTTGGGGTGTAGCAGAGACCCCTGATCCTGTGTTAGGAGATCCGGTTGAAACCCCCGAGGGAACAGATCCTCCACCGCCAATTGCAACAGGAGTGGGAACCACGGCTGTCTGGGCCAGCGAGGAGCCACCAGGATCATGGACGCTTTGTCCCGGAGAACCTTGAACAGAGTTCGGGAGACCAGCGGGATGGGAGGAAAAGCATAGAGAAGGTTTTCCGACCATGAGAGCAGAAATGCATCTGCCGCTACCCGAAGGGGATGTGGCTGACGCGAGCAGAAGCGAGGAAGTTGCCGGTTGAGAGGACTGGCAAAGAGATCCATCGTGGGGAGGCCCCACTTCAGAAAGAGTTTCTGGACTACCAAGGGATCCAGACGCCACTCGTGCGGCTGGAGTATCCTGCTGAGTTTGTCCGCCAGGCAATTCTCCTGGCCTGGGAGATAAACTGCTTTGAGAAGGATGCCGTGACTGACGGCCCAAGAGCAGAGCTTTTGAGCTTCTCGGCAGAGAAGGAAGGAGCCCGTGCCGCCCTGCTTGTTCACGTAGAACATGGCAACTTGATTGTCCGTCTGGACAAGTACGGACTGGTGAGAAGTCAGGTGGGAGAAAGCCTTGAGCGCCAGACGAATAGCTCTGAGCTCCAGGAAGTTGATCTGTTGAGCAGATTCCCACGCAGTCCAGAGACCCTGAGTACATGCCCCCTGGCAATGAGCTCCCCAGCCCAGGAGGGAAGCATCGGTCGTCAGCACTTGAGTCGGCTGAGGCGACTGAAAAGGCATTCCGAGCACCAGGTTCGGCCGATGAAGCCACCACTGTAGGGAAGAGGCCAGTGGTCTGGAGAGGCGCACAAAGTCGGCTAGCCCGCCGGTGGCTTGTTGCCACTGCTTGCGAAGGCACCATTGAGCCGGCCGCATATTCAGGCGAGCATTGGGGGTCACGTGGACGGTGGAAGCCATATGGCCGAGTAGTCTCAGGAAGCGCCTGGCGGAGACCAGGGACTGGCTGCGAAAACGGCCGGCTAGGTCCATGAGCCGTTAAGCCCTGTCGAGAGGCAGGAAAGCTCGAGCCTGAGGAGTGTGCAGTCTTGCGCCGATGAACTCGAGATCCTGTGAGGGGAGCAAAGTGGACTTTGCGAAGTTTATGACCAAGCCCAAGTACTGCAGAAGAGTCACCGTGCGGTGTGTGGCATTGGTGACTGCCGGAGGGGAGGACGCTCTGATGAGCCAGTCGTCGAGGTACGGAAAAACATAGAGGCCGTGAAGCCTGAGATAGGCCGCCACCACCGCGAGACATTTTGTGAAGACTCGCGGTGCGGAGGACAGGCCAAAGGGCAGTACTCTGTACTGGTAGTGATTTCCGGCCACCACAAACCTTAGGTATTGGCGGTGGCTTGGGTGGATGAGGATGTGCGTGTAGGCATCCTTTAGATCCAAGGAGCATAGCCAATCTCCCTGCTGGAGGTAGGGCAGAAGGATTCCAAGGGTAAGCATCTTGAACTTTTCCCGCACAAGGAACTTGAGGTTGCGCAAGTCCAGGATGGGTCTTAGGCCTCCTGTCCTTTTTGGTATTAGGAAATACCTGGAATAAAAGCCTTGACCTCTCAGATGGTGGGGCACCGGTTCCACAGCCTGGCAGGGGCGGCCCAAGGGGGGTGCGGGGCCATGTGCGGAGACTCGGTGCGGGGCCTCATTTGCATAAGGGTCCTCATTTGCATAAATATTTGCATAATGTTACCATACACGAACTTTTAGTAAACATGCCTCTTAATGAGTGTATGAATAAAGAAAGACTAAAAGACTTCTACATTACTATAATCCAGTGCCAACCGCCAGACACATTAGGAACTACTACAAACACTGCCCATTTAGAACCCATAGCAAACCCGCCGTATCCTAACAGCACTACCAGGACTCATAAAGCACCATACCCTAACTATCAAAAGGAAACGCTGCAAATATTAAACCAATACATTTCAGAGAACAACAATACATGACCTACTGGGGAAAGAGAACAAGTGGCAATGTCAAATAGGAATTACATAAACAGAATACCTCAGCTCAGTTACACATGAACAGAACATAAACCATCACCAAACAAGGAATCACAATTTAGAAACAGGAAGACAATAATTAAACTGGGAATCCCAAAAGCCAAACTTGGAATGTACAACACTGTAGAAATAAAACTATACATTAATTTGCTCTTGTACTAAACAAAGCGCAGACGTTAATGATGCACATTTCCCAGAGCTGACATATTCCAATTAATAAATTCAAAATAAAGAGATATTTTTCTACCTTTTGTGCATTTTTTTTCAGCTGCAATTGCTCCAGCCACTTTCTTCTGGTTTCTTCGTGTCTTCCGCTAATTCTTCATCGTCTGCTGTCCATTTGTCTTTTCTTCTCTCTTCTAGTTTTTTTCCATTCTCTCTCTACATCTGCTTTAACATACTAATCTTTCTCCTTTTCCTCTTTCCTCATTCCTATTTCATCCACTCAAATTTTACCCCTCCATCCTCAATCCCCACTTACTCTCCCAATATCCGGACAATTGTAGATTTGTCTTCCCTCCCACACAAAATATTTTTTCCCTCTCCATTTCACTCTCCCAGCTCCATCCCATTCTAATCCTCCCCCAACATCAGCTCCATTCTAGTTCCAGTCCCACCCAGCATCCGCTCCCTTCTAGTCCCCGCATCAGCCCATTTCCAGTCCTAGCCCCCCATAAGCCCATTTCCAGTCCTAGCTCCCCCATCTATTTGCAGTCCCATCCAAGTCCCTCCATCAGCTCATTTCCAATCCCAGCCCCCCATGAGCCCATTTCTAGTCCTTTCCTAGCCCACCCCACAGCCACTGTCACATCCTAGCTCCCCTCCACTCAGCCCATTTCCAATCCAAGCCCCCCATGAGCCTACTTCCAGTTCTAGCCCCTTCATGAGTCCATTTCAATCCAAACCCCCACCACAGCCCATTTCCAATCTTAGCACCCCCCAACAGCCAATTTCCAGTCCTATTCTAGCCCCTCCATCAGCCCATTTCCTGTCCTAGCCCCCCCTCACCCATTTCCAGTCCTAGCTCCCTCCCCCTCACAACCCATTTCCATTCCAAGCCCCCGTCCCCATCAGCTATTTGCAGTTCAAGCCCTCCTTCCACTCAGCCCATTTCCAGTCCTAGCCTCCTCATAGCCCATTACTAGTCCTAACCCCCCATCAGCCCATTACGTCCTAACCCCCATCACCCTATTTCCAGTCCTAGCCCCCCATCAGCCTATTTCCAGTCTTAGCCCCCCTCCCATAGCCAATTACCAGTCCTACCCCCCCATCAGCCCATTTCCAGTCTTAGCCCCCCATAGCCCATTTCCAGTCCTAACCCCCCCATCAGCCTATTTCCAGTCTTAGCCCCCCCCCATAGCCAATTACCAGTCCTACCCCCCCCATCAGCCCACTTCCAGTCTTAGCCTCCCCCCCATGGCCCATTACCAGTCCTAACCCCCCCCCATGGCCCATTACCAGTCTTAACCCTCCCCCCCATCAGCCCATTACCAGTCCTAACCCCCCCCCCCGGCCCATTACCAGTCCTAACCCCCCCCCATGGCCCATTACCAGTCCTAACCACCCCCCCCCATTACCAGTCCTAACCCCATCCATTGCCCATTACCAGTCCTAACCACCCCCCCCCCCATCTGCCCTCTTCCAGTCTTAGCCCCCCCTATCCCTTTTCCAGTCCTAACCCCCCCCATATGCCCTTTTCTTGTCCTACCCCCCCCCATGGCCCATTACCAGTCCTAACCACCCCCCCCATCAGCCCACTTTCAGTCTTATCCCCCCCATAGCCCATTACCATTCCTAACCCCCCCCATCAGCCCATTTCCAGTCCTACCCCCCCACTTCCAGCCTTAGCCCCCTCCCCATAGCCCATTACCAGTCCTAACCCCCCCCATCAGCCACCTTTTCCCCCCCATTGCCCATTACCAGTCCTAACCCCCCCCCATCAGCCCATTACCAGTCCTAGCCTCCCCCCCCCATGGCCCTTTACCCGTCCTAACCCCCCCCCAGCCCACTTAGCCCCCCCAGCCCACTTAGCCCCCCCCCCCCCTGGCCCATTACCAGTCCTAGCCTCCACCCCCCATGGCCCATTACCAGTCCTAACCCCCCCCCTCCGCCCACTTAGCCCCCCCCCCATAGCCCATTACCAGTCCTAACCCCCCCCCCATCAGCCCACTTCCAGTCTTAGCCTCCCCCCATGGCCCATTACCAGTCCTAACCACCACCCCCCCCCCCTGGCCCATTACCAGTCCTAACCAGCCCCCCCCCCCCAGGCCCATTACCAGTCCTCACCACCCCCCCCCCATCAGCCCCCTTCCAGTTTATCCCCCCCCCCCATAGCCCATTACCAGTCCTAACCACCCCCCCCCCCTATCATTCCAAATTAAAATTAAAAAAAAACCAAACTGGCTGCTTCTGCCGCGGCAGCATCAAGAGCTCTGCCGCGGCAGCATCAAGAGCTCTGCCGCGGGCCCCCCCCCCTGCCCGGCAGAGCCTCCGTGCATCCTCAGCAGCTTTCTTCATGTCCAAAACGCAGGCTTCTTTCAGAGCCGCGAGAGTTTCTTTTCTCGCGGCTCTCTTAATCCCGCGGGGCTGATGGGAAATCCCATCACCCTCGGCGGGATTAACAGAGCCGCGAGAAAGGAAACTCTCGCGGCTCTGAAAGAAGCCCGCGTTTTGGACATGAAGAAAGCTGCCGAGGATGCACGGAGGCTCTGCCGGGCAGGGGGGGGCCCCGCGGCAGAGCTCTTGCTGCTGCCGCGGCAGAGCTCTTGCTGCTGCCGCGGCAGAAGCAGCCGGTTTGGTTTTTTTTTTTTAAACTTGGGATGCTGAAGAATGTTTTTTGCGCGGGGCCCCCTGAAACGCGGGGCCCTGTGCAAAAAACATTCTTGCTCAATGGACGGGCCGGCCCTGCAGCCTGGTCCTGAAGAAGACTTGCTAACTCCTGAAGGAGTAAGTCCCTGTGCAGAGGGAGTCGCGGAGGTTCTCCCGGAAAATAAGAGGAAGGGACCTGATGGAAGTGGAGAAGATATCCTTCTCGCACGACTTGAAGCACCCAGGCATCTGAAGTGATGTTGGACCACCTGTGGGCGAAGTGAACCAGCCGGCCTCCGGTGCTGGGAGGGACCAGCTGAGGGGGAGAGGCTATGCTGAGGAAGTCAAAAACCCCCACCCTGCTGAGCAGGGGCTGGTGGTGCAGGCTTGGGGGCTTGCTGCCTACGGGACCCGTTACCCCGTCCCTTGGCCTGCTGACCCTGTTGGGGAGCTGGAGGGGCCTGATATTGGGGGTAGTGTTTGTAGGCAGCCGCCTTTCTCGGGTAAAAGGACTTTTTTCCCGAGCCCTTCTTTTTCTGGGAAGGGGCGGAGGTCTTCCTAGAAAGCCTGGTCCTGGTGAGAGTCTCCGTCTCGATTTGTGCAGCCTTTTCAGCCATGGGCTTGCCAAAGAGGTTCTCACCTCTGCAGGGGACATCGACCAACTTGTCCTGCACCCAAGGCTCAAGGTCAGACGACTGAAGCCAAGCCTGTCGGCGGGCACTGATGCCGGCTGCGGCCACACGAGCCGATGCTTCAAAGCCATCATAGGCTGCTCGGGACATGAATTTGGAGCATTCCCGAATACCAGATGTTAAGGCTAGGAACCTCCGCAAAGGTTCCTCGGACAGTCCAGCAGAGAATCCGGCTAGCTCTTTAGCCAGGTCTCGGAGATACATGCCCATGTATAGCTGGTAGGTCTGGACACGACAAGCCAGCATAGAGCCCTGGAAACACTTCTTACCAAGGCCATCCAGGTTACGGGGGCACCGAGGAGTGCATTTTCTGGCTCTTCAGCCTATGCATGGCCGATTCCACTACCATGGAATGGTGTGGTAGCTGTGCTTTTTGGAAGCCAGGACTCTTGCGGACTCGATAGATGGAATCGACCCGCTTGCTCAATACCGGCGACGAGGCCGGACTCTCCCACATGCGGAAGAGTAGTCGTTCCAGCATGGGAGGCACCGGTACAGTAAAGTGCTCCCGGGCGGGAGAGTCGTACTGAAGGGCGTCGAGCTCTTCGGCTCGAGGCTCCTCCTCGGGATCCGCCGGGAAGGCCAAAGCCTTGGCCATATCCCTGACGAAGTCCGAGAACCGGGCATCCTCCGGAGGGGACTGTTTCCGAGGTTCGGACTCAGGTGAGTCCGAGGGGACACACCGAGTCCGAAAGGAATCAGGTGACTCCTCCTCTTCAGACTCCCAGACCGACTCCGAGGAGGAATCAGTGGGGTCGGCTCGGGCAGGCGGAGGCGTCGGCCGCCCCGACGCCAAGGGAGTCGGCGGCGACGACCTCGGTCCCGAACGGGAGGCCGAGGGTGACCTCGACCGAGGATCGACTCGAGTTCGCATGGACTCGAGGATCGGCTCGGTCTCCGGGGTCGACTTAGACGTCGACGTCCCGGCGGTCGGGGCAGCGGCGCCAGCGAGGCTAGTGATCAGTGCCCGCTGCTGGTCCATGAAGGCAGATAGTCTGCTCTCCAAGGCCGTCAACCTGAGTCCGACCTCAGGTGACCCAGCAGTCCCCGACTCGGGCCCCGACGGCGTCGGGCCCGACGTCGGACCTCTCGGAGGCGAGTCCAGAAGGACCACAGGACTTACCCGAGCAGGCAACTCCGACTCCAGGCGAGGTCGCTTCGGGAGGTGCTCCTTCTCCAAAGACCCGGGACGGCTGTCGGGGCTATGCGACCTGGCCCTCGCGGAGCCAGGAGCGTCCACCGACGCCGCCCTCGCGGGTTTTGTCTTCCGTCGATGGTCTCCGGAGGGAGAACCCCTGTCGGAGGAGCTTCGGCGATGTTCAGAGCTGGAGCCTCTGGATGCCGAGGCCTCCAACGAGGTCCGGGTACGGCTGGGGTCAGCGAAGATTCTATCCCGCTGATGCCGCCGACTCCTCAACGCTTTGGAAGACATTTTGCCACAGGCTCCACAGATCATTTCTTCATGATCCGGGCCCAGGCAGCGGAGGCAATTATCGTGTGTGTCAGTGAGTGACATATTTCTGTCACACTGACCACACCGCTTGAAACCACTGGCAGCCATCGGGGGGAAAAAGGGCCCCTGCAAGGTCAAAGGACCGGGCTGCCAGTGAAAAACCGAAAACGAAACTGACCAAAACCAGAAAAACCGAAAAATAAGGGAAGGACTCGCAACGGCGTCGCAAGTCCGGGCAGGAAAACGACCGGCGTCGAACCGAATTGAAAAAACGAGTAAAACTCACGAAAATCAACTTTTTTAGCGGGGACACGACGGGTACGTCTGTAGGGCTCCGCGGAAAAAAGAAGACTGGCTAAGATGGCACCCTTGGGCGGGAAGGCGACCGCGCATGCGCGCTGCAATTCCCAAAGGCTTTCTGTGAAAGCTGGGGAAAATTGCTCCGCGAGGGCTCCGTCGGCGCCGACGTCACCCATATGTGAGGACTGACTTCCTGCTTGGTCCTGGAGAAATAAAGGGTTAATGGAGGGCGGAGAGGGCAAATTAGAGTTTATGAAGAAATGGAAGAAAGATTTAGGGGTGCAATGGATGGAGGAGGAGTGGGATAAGATTATACAGACAGTGGCTGGCATATCAGTAGCTACTCAAATAAAGGAAAATGCCTATAAAGTTTTATATAGGTGGTATTGGACGCCGGCTCGTAAGAGACAAGCAGGACTGGGGCAATCTGATTTGTGCTGGAGGGGCTGTCAGGAGAAAGGAGATAAGCTAATATGTGGAAAGATAAAAAAATATTGGGGCAAGGTGTTTGATATAATTTATGAAATGACAGGATATAGATTATAGGGGACCCCAGAGGTCTGCTTACTGTATCAGAGGACACTATTTCGGAGAGGGACAAGGGGGTGCTGCATCATTGTATTGCAGCAGCTCGGTGTGAGATAGCAAGATGTTAGACGGGGCCATCCTTGCCACAGGTGGATGGCTTCATTAGGACGACAACAGAATTGTGTTTGATGCATCGAATGACAAAGCTGAGGAAAGGGAAACGGGAGAGGAGTACAGAACATTGGACGGAGGGTGTGGGGATGGCTACAAAATTGGGGAGGGGGAGTAAAGGCGAGGGGGGAGTAAGGAGGGAAGGGAAGGAATAAAGAATGTTATCAGTATGAAGTCATGTGTTTGAAATGAATAGGGAGGAGTTTATATATAGTGGTGATGATTATGATAGCACTGATGAGACATCGCCATAAAAAAAATCATAGGATGGGGGAAACAGAGAGGGGGGGAGGAGAGGGGAGGGGGGTATGTAGTAGCATAAGGTATATTGCAGTTGTAAACGCTAGAGCTGAACATATTATTTTGGGATTGTGTACAAGTTATAAAAGTTGTATATTGAGATGACAGAATATGCTTGTTAATTAACAGTAAATATTAATAAAAAGTTAAATGGGAAAAAAATGATGATGCCACCTACTAACCTTCTAAGAGGCCATTGAGGTGGTGCACATTGAAGAAAAAAAAAACCCACAAAATGTATTCCAACAAGCCAAACAGTCCCCCCAGCCCTCATCTCAGCAAGCCTCACCTCCCTAACTTAATCCCACCAAGCTAGTCAGTTACCCCCACAAGTCAGTCTGCCTCCCTTCTTTCCCTCACCCCCAGCTAGCCCTCAGAGCCAAAATACCCGACTGACTGGCCTGCCAAGCAGGAGCCTCCTCCTTCCTGCACTGCACAGCTCAGCTCTATGAATCTGAGCCACACAATGCAAAAGCTCTTTAATTATCTGCAGTTCTTAAGTACCACAAGACCAGTGAAAGAGTTCTTCCACCATGTGGCTCAGACTCAGAGTTGCACGGTGCAGGGAAAGAGTAATCCCTGCTCTGGCAGCAGATGAGCATGTGGCCGCAACAAAATGACATTTTACTTATCAGATAATGTCCTTTTATAGAATCCTGCTAGACCAGTCCAGTGAAGTGGGTTGTGTTCCCCTACCAGCAGATTGGTGGAGACAAAGATCCAATGATAAGCCCAGGGTTCAATAACCTCCCTCCCATGCCTCTATCCACCTTAGCCACTAAAGGTCTCTTCAGTATCTGTCCCCAAGCATATGTGAGAACATGACAAGCCTCATACAACCTCAATGTGGGCAACAATGAGAAATCAAACAGTAGAGAATTATGTACAGGAAGCATAAAACAGAAGGTTGTCAGTAAAAGATGGACTTGCAGAGCCAAATATATAAATCATAGCGAGCCAAAAGGTACCACCGCAGAAGAACAGAGCAACACAGTTCCAGTGGTGGGACCTGGACTGATCTAGCAGAACTCAAGAAAAGGGCATTATCTGGTAAGTAATATGTCATCTTGCATATCCTACTACACCAGTCCAAACAAGTGGGACATACCAAAAACTACGCCTCCAATGGGCAGAAGACAACAGCTCGCAAAACTCTTGAGCCAAAAGGCCGTTTCCACCCAAGCGTGAAC
Organism: Ichthyophis bannanicus; assembly: GCA_033557465.1. Classification (NCBI taxonomy): domain Eukaryota; kingdom Metazoa; phylum Chordata; class Amphibia; order Gymnophiona; family Ichthyophiidae; genus Ichthyophis; species Ichthyophis bannanicus. The sequence goes on along the minus strand of CM066031.1, from coordinate 1,756,166,749 downwards.
ATCCAAATGGTAATGGCTTGACAAAAGTGGAATGTGATGCCCATAATGCCACCAGATGAATGTCTGCAGGGCTACCAAGCTCCGCTCCACCCACATGGATTCTTACACTCAGATAAAGTGGGCACACAAACACTCTGGAACTGGCTGGTTCCGCAACAGATATGCCAAGGCAATGGACTCCTTAATCCAGCATTCCAATGTAGACTTAGTCACTGTCACCTTTCTGTGGGCCAGCAAAACAGCATAAAAAGATGGTCGGACTTACAAAAGGTATTTGTAAACTCCAAGTATCAGAGAAGCACCCCCTGGACATACACAAGGCAAAGATCCTTATCCTTCCCCCGACACTGCTCCTTACAGAAGGAGGGCAGGTAAACCACCTGGTTCACATGAAAGGGAGAAATCACCTTAGGCAAGAAGAAAGGCACAGGACGAATGGAAAACGGCCTCCTCTGAAAAAAGACAGATAAGAACTTCGACAAAGAGCCTGCAGCTCAGAAATCTGTCTTACAGAACAAATAGACCATATTGCCTCCCTGTGGTTCCAACAGCTCTGGGCCGTGCGGTCTTGGCAATGGGCTCCCCAGTCCAAGAGACTGGCATCTGTTGTCAGAAGGATCCATGAGTAATCATCCATTACATGCTCCTCCTCAGATGATTGGGTGGCCACCACCAACTGCAGGCTGGTCTTCATCATCATTGGGAGTGGGAGCCTAAGCTCAAACTCCTAAGAACTCAGGGACTAGAGTCAACACGCGCAGGACCCAAAAGGCAGGCAGAGCTCCGGAGTCTCAATGCGTGGATGAGACAATGGTGCAGAGATGAGGGGTTCGGATTTGTTAGGAACTGGGGAACATTCTGGGGAAAGGAGGGGCTCTTCCGAAGGGATGGGCTTCACCTTAACCGGGATGGAACCAGGCTGCTGGCATTAACCTTTAAAAAGGAGATAGAGCAGCTTTTAAACTAGATAATAGGGGAAAGCCGACAGTCGCCCAAGAGCGCATGGTTCGGAAGAATGTATCCTTGAAGGATACTATAAAAAGCAGAGAGGTTCCAAAAAAGAGTAAAGTAGCCCAAATGCCCTCGAGAATGGAGCAGACAGAACTTAAAGATCCCAAATTACCCATGTCTACCAATAGCCAAATTAATATGAATAAAATACAGTCTCTAAAATGCTTGTATGCAAATGCTAGAAGTCTACAAAACAAGATGGGAGAGTTAGAATATATAGCACTAAACGAGAGGTTAGATATGATTGGAATATCAGAGACATGGTGGAAAGAGGACAACCAGTGGGACACTGTGATACCTGGGTACAAACTATATCGTAATGATAGAGCTGACCAAATTGGTGGAGGGGTTGCGCTCTATGTTAGAGAGGGCATTGAGTCAGAAAGGATTAAAGTTTTGCAAGAAACAATATTTGCTGTAGAATCTCTATGGATTGAAATTCCATGTAAAAAGGGGAAGGCGATGGCAGTGGGGGTGTACTATCGTCCGCCTGGCCAGAATGAACAAATGGATGATGAAATGCTCAAAGAAATCAAGGAAGCTAGCAAACGTTACAGTGCAGTAATAATAATGGGTGATTTCAATTACCCCGGCATCGACTGGGTCAGTGTCACAACAGGACATGCTAGGGAGATAAAGTTCCTAGATGAAATAAATGACTGCTTCTTGGAGCAGCTGGTTCATGAACCAACCAGAGGGGAAGCAATATTAGACCTAGTCCTTAGTGGAACACCAGATGTAGTGCAAGAGATAAGGGTGTTGGGGCCACTTGGCAATAGTGATCATAGCATGATCACCTTTGATTTAATTAGTGGAGGAGGGATAGTAAGGAAATCCACAGTACTACCCTTTAACTTTCGAAAGGGAGACTATGATAAAATGAGGAAAACAGTTAAGAAAAAACTAAAAGGAGCAGTTGCAAAGGTTAAAGACGTACATCAAGCTTGGGTGTTGTTGAAAAATACTATCTTGGAAGCCCAGACCAGCTGTATTCCACGCTTTAAGAAAAGTGGAAGGAAGTCCAAAAAACTGCCAGCATGGTTTAAAGGTGAGGTCAGAGAGGCTGTTGTTGCCAAAAAAGCATCTTTCAGGAAATGGAAAAAAGAGCCAAACGATGAAACCTGGAAACAGCACAAGCACTGGCAAGTCAAATGCAAGGCATTGATAAGGCAGGCAAAGAGAGAATTTGAGAAGAAGCTTGCTGCGGAAGCAAAAACGCGAAATAAAGACCTTTTCAAGTACATTCGTAGCAAAAAACCTGTGAGAGTCAGTTGGACCATTAGATGATAAAGGGGTTAAAGGAGCACTAAGAGGCGACAAGGCGATAGCGGAGAGACTGAATGAATTCTTTGCTTCGGTCTTTACTGAGGAAGATGTAGGGATGTTACCCATGACTGAAGTGGTATTTAAAGGTGTGGAAGAATTGAAGGAAATATCGATACATCGGGAAGATGTCTTACAACTATTAGATAAACTGAAGAGTAGCAAATCACCTGGGCCGGATGGTATACATCCAAGGGTGTTGAAAGAACTGAAATTTGAGATTGCAGACCTGCTATCAGTAATCTGTGAACTATCATTAAAATCATCTCTAATACCTGAGGATTGGAGGATCGCCAATGTAACACCAATTTTTAAAAAGGGTTCGAGGGGTGATCCGGGAAACTACAGACCAGTGAGCCTGACATCAGTACCGGGAAAAATGGTAGAAACCATCATAAAGAATAAAATTACTCAGCATGTAGATAGTCACAACCTAATGGGAGACAGCCAACATGGCTTTAGACAAGGAAGATCTTGTCTTACTAATCTGTTATGTTTTTTTGAAGGAGTGAATAAACAGGTGGACAAAGGTGAGTCGGTTGATATTGTGTATCTGGACTTTCAGAAAGCCTTTGACAAAGTCCCTCATGAGAGACTTTTGGCAAAACTAAAGAGTCATGGGATAGGAGGCAGTGTACTACTGTGGATCAGGAACTGGTTAAAAGATAGAAAGCAGAGGGTAGGGCTAAATGGCCAATTTTCCCAATGGAGAAAGGTGAATAGTGGTGTACCCCAGGGATCTGTGCTGGGTCCGCTGCTTTTTGACATATTCCACTTTCCAGGTCATTTATGAATAACAAGTGAGGTTATCAAATTTGCAGATGACACAAAACTATTTAAAGTTGTTAAAACCCAGGAGGATTGTGGAAAATTGCAAGAGGATCTTGATAAATTGGAAGACTGGGCATCAAAATGGCAGATGAAATTTAATGTGGAGAAGTGCAAGGTTATGCACCTAGGGAAGAACAACCCAAACTATGGTTACACGATGCAAGGTTCCACATTAGGAACCACCACCCAGGAAAAAGATTTAGGCGTCATTGTGGATACCTTGTTAAAACCCTCGGCCCAGTGTGCTGCGGCGGCCAAGAGAGCAAATAGAATGCTAGGTATGATAAGGAAAGGAATGGAAAATAAAACAAAAGATATTATAATGCCTCTATATCGTTCCATGGTGAGTCCGCACCTTGAATATTGTGTGCAATTCTGGTCGCCGTATCTTAAAAAGGATATAGCGATTTTAGAAAAGGTTCAGAGAAGAGCCACCAAAATGGTAAAGGGGATGGAAGGCTACTCCTATGAAGAAAGGCTAAAAAGGTTGGGGCTCTTTAGCCTGGAGAAGAGACGGCCGAGGGGAGATATGATAGAAGTCTATAAATTAATGAACGGAGTGGAACGGGTAAACGTAGATCGATTGTTTACCTTATCAGAATATGGAAAGACTAGGGGACATGCAATGAAGCTACAGGGTAAACTATTTAAGACTAATAAAAGAAAATATTTTTTCACTCAACGTGTAATCAAACTCTGGAATTTGTTACCGGAGGATGTAGTAAAGGCTGTTAGTGTAGCTGGGTTTAAAAAAGGTTTGGACAAGTTCCTGGAGGAAAGGTCCATAAACCATTATTAAGAAGGGACCCAGGATATCAATGCTTGAACCAGTACAAGCATTGTGGAACCTGTGTCCCTTGGGGAAACTGCTAGGTACGTATGACCTAGATTGGCCACTGTTGGAAACAGAATGCTGGGCTTGATGGACCTTGGTCTGACCCAGTATGGCATATCTTATGTTCTTATGTAACAAGGACTGTTGGAGTGGCCACATGCATGCACATGCCCATCACACAACCTCAATAACCGCCATCAATCTGAGGAACTGAAGATAATCCCAGAGCCTGGGAGCCTGCTGGGAGCCTGGGAGCCTGCTGCAGAATAGCATCAGGGAATCCAACAACCTTTTGATTTTCTCCTCTAGCAGGAAGACTCTGCCCACTTGAGTATCAAAACATGCTCCTAGGAACTCCAGGGACTGGGAAGGCCTCAACTGGCTCTTTCCCAGATTTAACACCCAGCAGAGACTTTCCAAAAAGGACATCACTCGGGTCGCTACCTGAGAGGCCTTTGAAAGAGAACAGACTCGGATGAGCTAGTCGTTCAGATATAGGTGCACACAAATTCCTTGGTGCCGTAGTGCAGCAGCCATCACCACCACCATCATGACCTTGGAGAATAAGTCCAAATGGGAAGCCAAGCACAAAAAAACCTCGGATACTTTTGCTGATCCTCCAGGACTGGGATATGGAAACACGCCTTGGCCAAATCTAGGCATACAAGGAACTCCCCCCTTCAGTGCACTGCTTGAATCACAGATTGCAAAGTTTCCATCTAAAAGCTCAGGACACACAAATGCTCAGACACCCTTGAGGTCCAGAATGGGCCAGAAGAAGCCATCAGTTTTCGGCCCCAAACAGATGGAATACTTGTTCTTGCCTCAATCGTCCGGGAGAACAGACACTACTACTTTCAGGAGCAGCAACTTGTCCAAAATGATCCACACAGCGGACCTTTTATTCACAGACCCACAGGGGGAGATGACGAAAGCATCTGGGATTGGCACTTTGCATTCCAGGACATAGCCGTACTAAATGTCTAGCACCCAGTGATCCTCGGTGACCTGGGCCCATTCCTGATGGAAGAGGCAAACCAGGGAATGGGCCTTCAAACCTTCATTGCGGAGCCCGGTATGATCCTCCTCTGGAGAGAACCAAGTCCCTGGGCCCATGCGTGCCCCAAAAGGACAGAACCAGCCTGAAATCTAGAAGCAGAGGGAAAGAAGGGCTTTCCAGGCTGGTAGCGATGGGAGTCCTGAGACCCTAGGAGTTCGACCAGCATGCCCGTGAGGAGCGGGTGGAGGTTGACTGAAAAAGGGGCTCCTACCTGCTTCACATGCCCCCTAGAACTGTCCTCCAGAAGGCGGTAAGATTTTCTTTCACCCAGGTCCTTCACTAGCTTCTCCAAAGGGGCCCTAAAGAAAACATTTCCCCTTAGGGCTTTATAAGATATGTCTGCTGCCCAGTGTTGGAGCCAGATCCAACACCTTGTCACCATCGACAGGGCACTATCCCTGGTCGCTAGATATACCAGGTTGTACATGGCATCAAAAAGGAAGATTGTAGCCGATTCCAAAAGAGGAGTAGTATCACTTGTTGGAAAAAGCACAGTTACTTACCTGTAACAGGTGATCTCTGGGAACAGCAGGAATTAGTCCTCACATATGGGTACGTCGGTACCGACGGAGCCCGCGCGGGAAAGCTCCCCAGCTTCCCAGAAGGAAAGCTTTTGGGGCCTCCCACTGCGTATGCGCGCTGCCTTCCCGCCTTCCTGACCAACTCTCCTCAGTTCGAGTTTAAAGCTGAGACAATAGAGAGAGGAAAGGAAAGAGAGAGAGAGAGAGATACAACTCCTAGGGGAGGTGGGTGGGTTGTGAGGACTAATTCCTGCTGTTCCCAGAGATCACCTGTTACAGGTAAGTAACTGTGCTATCTCCAGGAACAAGCAGGAATAAGTCCTCACATATGGGGACTCCCTAGCTGAGATGCCCGGGAGATCCCCTGAAGGGTATGAGACCCTGAAAGGTTCCTCATCATCCTATGGATCTCAGGCATCCATTCAGGGAAGGTGGGCTGGAGTTGTTCAAGAATGGAACAGGTGTCTGAGGACAGCCTGACCAAACAAGGCATCCCGGCGGGAGTCCTTGTCCAAACAGTAATGGGCTGTAAAGGTATGAACCGAGGCCCAGGTGGCTGCTCGACAGATCTGGTCAATGGACACAGAGTTTAGATGAGCCATAGAGGTGGCCATGGCTCTCACATTGTGAGCGGTGACATGGCCCTCCAGAGAAAGGTTCTTACTCTGGTAAGCAAACGAGATACACTGAGCAATCCAATTGGACAGTGTTCTTTTGGAGACTGGAAGTCCTAAATGAGAAGGATCAAAAGCAACAAAGAGCTGAGAAGACTTTTCGATGTTGCTGTGTCCTGTGGAGGTAAAACGCAAGAGCTCTTTTACAATCTGGAGTATGAAGGTTCCTCTCTGCACTGGATGCATGAGGAGCTGGAAAAAAAGACAGGTAAATATACCTCTTGATTAAGATGAAAAGGGGAGACCACTTTAGGCATAAAGTGGGGATTGGTCCTAAGGACCACCTTATCATGATGGAACCTTGTATAAGGTGGATTAGCCACTAGAGCTTGCAGTTCACTGATATGGTGAGCTGAGGTGACTGCAATAAGGAAAATAACCTTCCAGGAAAGAAATTTCAAGGAGGTAGTGGCTAAGGGTTCAAAGGGTGGCTTCATAAGCTGACCAAGAACCAAGTTTAAGTCCCATGCCACCGGAGGAGGTCGAATGGGAGGTTTAGTTAAGGTTAGGCCTCTCATGAATCTTGCAATAAGAGGATGAGAGGAAACAGGTTGTCCATTGATGGGCTTAAGGGATGCTGCAATAGCACTCAAATGGACTCTTACCGAATTCGTTTTGAGTCCTGCATTGGAGAGATGCAGGAGATATTCCAAAAGAGCATTCAAAGGAAGTGCTAGAGGGTTAAGACCCTGTTGAGCACACCAAATGGAAAATCTTTTCCATTTAAAAGCGTAAGAACGCCTAGTGGAAGGTTTCCTAGAGGCATAGAGGATATCCTTCACTTGCTGCGAAAGATTGAAGTGTTGAAGGTCTAGGCCTTCAGTAACCAAGCTCTGAGGTGAAGGGACTTGGGGTTTGGGTGCCACAAAGTCCCCTCCTCCTGAGACAGAAGGTCTGGAGCCGCTCCCAAGTCCAGGGAGGGGGCTTGGGAGAGATGCAGAAGTAGAGGGTACCACACTTGGCGTGGCCAGCGTGGAGCTATGAGGATCATGAACCCTTGATCCCTTTGAAGTTTGAACAGAGTCTTGGGAATCAAAGGAATGGGTGGAAAGGCATATAGGAAGTCCTGACCCCAATGAAAGAGGAAGGCATCCTTGGCCTGAACTCCCTGACACGGAATCCTGGAACAGAACCGGGGAAGTTTGGCATTCCACAGACTTGCAAAGAGGTCTATGTCCGGAGTCCCCCATTTCTGGAAGATTCTGAGTACCTGATCCATGTGCAGGGACCATTCGTGTGGAAGCAGAACTCGACTGAGTCTGTCTGCCCAAGAGTTTTGGATTCCTGGAAGATATACTGCCAGGAGATGGATTTGATGCTCTCTGGCGAAGGCCCATAATCTTAGAGCTTCGTTGCAAAGCGACAGAGAGCCAGTCCCTCCTTGTTTGTTTATGTAAAACATGGCTACTTGATTGTCCGTATGAATAAGGACCGTCATGTTGCTGAGGAGGGTATGAAAAACTCTGAGAGCTAGAAAGATTGCTCGAAGTTCCAAGTGGTTGATATGAAGGGTGGTCTCCTGTGGAGACCAAGTGCCCTGAGTGGAGAGATCTTGAAGATGAGCTCCCCAACCTGTTTGGGAGGCATCTGTTGTGAGGGTTGCTTGGGCCAACAATGGTTGAAAGGGGGCGCCCAACAACAGATTTTGAGTGGACATCCACCATTGGAGACACCAAAAGAGACGTTTGGAGTTTGCTATTTGGTCTGAGAGAGCTCCGGATGCTTGAGTCCACTGGGTGGACAAAGTCCATTGTGCTGCTCTCATATGTAGGCGAGCATAGGGCACCACATGTACTGTGGAGGCCATGTGGCCTAATAGTTGTAGCATCTCCCTGGCAGTCAAGTGGCTTCTGGACTGAGTCTGGGAGGCTAAGTGCACTAGACGTTGGCAACGGGCCTGAGGAAGATAGGCCCTTGCCGTGGTGGTATCCAACCAGGCCCCTATGAATTCCAGGGACTGAGTAGGGGCGAGTTGAGACTTTGGCAGATTGATCACATGTCCCAGATACTGCAGAATGCGTCTGGTGCGATCCAGGGAAGTCTGAGCCTCGGACTGAGATGGAGCTCGGATGAGCCAGTCGTCCAGGTATGGGAAAACAAAAATTCCCAGGGCTCGTAGAAATGCAGCTACTATTGCCATGCATTTGGTAAACACCCTTGGAGCAGAGGCTAGACCGAAGGGAAGTACTCTGTATTGGAAATGTTTTCCCTGGAACAGAAACCGTAAGAATTTTCTGTGGGATGGATGGATGAGTATATGTGTGTACGCATCCTTGAGATCTAGAGAACAAAGCCAATCCTGACTCTGTAGGTATGGAAGGAGAGTACCTAGAGAAAGCATCTTGAATTTCTCCTTGCATAGGAATTTGTTCAATTCTCTGAGATCTAGAATAGGTCTGTATCCCCGTGTTTTCTTGGAAATAAGAAAATAAGGGGAGTAAAACCCTGACACCTGTTGAAGAAGAGGAACCTCTTCTATTGCCCTTTGGGCGAGAAGGGTGGTCACCTCCTGACCTAACAGATTCAGGAGAGAAGGGGGAGAATTGAAACATCTCACCATGGTATGGGGAGGAAGGCTGGAGAAATGTAGTTTGTAGCCCTCTCTGATGATAGAGAGGGTCCATTGTTCTGATGTGATTTGCTCCCATCTGGGAGCAAAATGAGTTAACCTTCCTAGAATGGTGAGAGGATCTGGATGTTTTAGAGCCAGAAAGGTTAAGTTCTCTAGAGTTGAGTCAAAAACCCTGAGGGGGTTGGGACTGCTGGGCTGTGGCAGCCCCTGCAGGTTTTGCCCTGGCCTGTTTAGGCTGCTGACGCTTAGGAGCAAAGCGAGCTGCAGAAGATTGTTGGCCAGTATTTGTAGCAAATCTGGCCTTCTTATAGAAAGGCTTCTTGAAAGATTTTTTCTTGACAGGGGCAGAGGTAGACTTAGAAAGTCTATCTAAAGCAGCATTTTCTGCATCCATTTGGGTGGCTTTGATTTGCCACTCCTTACCAAACAGATTCTCACCTGTACAGGGCAGATTTCCCAACCCATCCTGGACCCAAGGTTCTAGATCAGAGGCCTGGAGCCAAGCAATTCTGCGAGCTGCTATGGCAATACCTGAGGCTCTGCTAGCACCCTCAAAGGAGTCAAAGGCTGCTCTGTTGGAGAACTTTGAGATATATTGGGTATGCTTTAGCAAAAGAAGGAACTCCTCCTTTCTATCCTCTGGGATAAAGGGGAGAAAATGGCGTATTTTCAATGCAATCTCCTTCAGAAACATGCCCATATAGAGGCTGTATGAATTGATTCTAGCAATAAGCATACTTGCTTGGAAGATTTTTCTACCAAAAGCATCCAAAGTCCTACATTCTCTCCCTGGAGGAGTAGAAGAGTGTCTTTTGGTACTCTTTATCCTTTTCATAGCTGACTGCACCACAATAGAGTGGTGAGGGAGCTGAGTTTTTTGAAAACCAGGAGAAGGAGGGACACGATACATGGTGTCCAACCGAGAATGTGGAGATATGATGGACTTATGGGAGACTCCTCTCACCCTATGTTCTTGAAGAATTTCATGAATGGGCAAGGTGACTGCCTCTTTGGGAACCTTAGAGTATCCTAAAATATCTAATTTTTTTGCTCTAGGTTCTTTTTCAGAGGTTACTGAAATAGAGAGACCTTTAGCTACTTCAATGATGAAGTCTTGAAAGGACAAATCCTCTGGAGGAGACATTCTCCTCTTTGGAGAAGAGGGCTCTTCAGGTAGAGTTAGGGATACTTCAGCAGAGTCATCTGATGAATCAGAATCATCAGAAGACTCGAAGTATCGTCTGTTTGCTTCCAGGGATCGATAAGCGTATCGACCGGTATCGACATCGGGGGTACCCGGAACCGGATCGGTATCGGGAAAAACCCCAGAACCGGGAACCGGAATCGGTATCCTGGTCGATGTGGCTGCCCTGGGTACCGGTATCGGTTGTGGTACCGGAACCGGAGTCGGTACCGCTGGCTGTGGTACCGATGGCGTCGCAGCTTTAATAAAAGCCATAAAAGCCTGCTGCATGGATTGAACTGTATGATCCATAGACGCCACGACTGTCTGGATGTCGGTACCGGAAGATTGAGACGGTACCCCAGAGCAGTCTAACAAGTGATCGGTCGAGGCCGTGCCATCGATGTCAACCTGTAACCCCATAGGAGGAGCTTTGGAAGCCGGAGCTTCCCGCCGGGGTTGTTTGGCTGGGGCAGGGTCCTCAGGGTCAAGCCCGGGGCATCTCGATACTTGGAGGGAGATTTGCCCTTTGAGGACCTGCCAGAGGAATGTTTGGTTACCTGAGATCCATCAGGAGGGGAAGACCTGGAAGATGTCGATGCTGGAGTATCTGTAGAAAACAGCATGTGAAACTTGGCTGCTCGGTTTTGTAAGCCACGTTTAGACATCAAAGAACAGGATGGGCAATCCGGAATGGAATGGTCAGGCCCCAAACATTTAAGACACCATTCATGGGTGTCTGTGACTGATATAGTACCGCTACACTTGGTGTATTTTTTAAAACCAGAGGCTTGTTTCTCCATGAGGGAGAATTCTGTGAAGGCCTAGAGGCCTCACAGAACAAACACACCAAGTGGGGAAAATAAGATTTTTTTTTTGTAAAGAAATAAAGAAAAAAGACCGGCGGTACCGGTCTGGAATCGGGGAAGGCAGACACGCGGCCAAAGAAACAAATTAAAATAACAACTTCTTCAGCAGTGACAGGAACACGACCTGCTGGCTCCGCGGAAAAAGAAGAACTGAGGAGAGTTGGTCAGGAAGGCGGGAAGGCAGCGCGCATGCGCAGTGGGAGGCCCCAAAAGCTTTCCTTCAGGGAAGCTGGGGAGCTTTCCCGGCGGGCTCCGTCGGTACCGACGTACCCATATGTGAGGACTTATTCCTGCTTGTTCCTGGAGATGATTAAATCCACTGGAGCAGGGCTTGGGATGTCAGGCCTTCACATACCACAACTGAAGAACAGTAGCTGCCACGGTGAACTGGTTCTTCGACAACAAATCCACCTTTCAGTCCAGAGTATCCTTTAAGGCCAATCCGCCTTCCACAGGCATGGTGGTCCATCTAGTAACCACCATGATCTGCACATGCACCTTTCGAATATCAAACCACATGATGCACTTCTTCTCTGGGACAGCATACATCATCTTATACACTCTCAGCCTGAGTCGGGGGAATCCCACTCCGATCAGATCATGTCCATCACCTCCAGGAACAGGAAGACAGTAGTGGACTTCTACATCCCTTGCAGGAGTGGATGCACCTTCAGCTCCTGCTCCGTGCCTGGAGCATCCATCAAGCTCAAGGTGGATGAGACCCTGGCAATTAATGCCGCCAGTTCTTCCTTCTGGAACAGACTGATAACACTATCTTTAGAGTGGAGAAAATCCATCCGCTATATGCTGGAGATAAAAGATATACTGAAGAGACCTCTGGTGGCTGAGGCAGATAGAGACGTGAGCATCATGTCATTGAAACCTGGGCTTTTCATTGGTTCTTTGTCGCCACCAATCTGCTGGTAGGGGAACACAATCTACCGATCTGGACCAGCAGGACAACATGGAATCACAATATTCTTTTAAAAGGAAGGGTGGGACAGCCACAAAAGTGTCAGGTGTCAAGTGGTGCATAAGATTTGTCAAGTCCTGACCTAAATCATGAATAAAGTTTGGGAAACCCCTAAGTAGTTACTAATGTAAGTTAAGGTCGATCCCTATTAAGACGCTGGTTCCAATTCAACCAGAAAATAGAAAAGCCGACTCACTCTTCTAGCCCAAATAGCACACACAAGTGCAGTAATTTCATACATTTTTCAGCACATAAAAGGGCTTTTATAAAGTTACCCTGAGGATTATGCATGTAAAAGAATGCACAATGACACAAAGGCATGTACTTTTATACCAGCTGGCTTTAGGCATGGTTTGGAGAGGAGTCAGAGTTTACATATGCATTTTATAAAATATACGCTAGCACTTCTGAGACGGCATAAAATGTCTAACTTCAAAGTAGTTGCAATTTCTGCCAGTTTACCCCTAGTATGTCATAAAGTCACACAAGCACCTAACTTGGCATCCCAACCTGCACTGTTCTAAACTTATCCTCCATGGGGATAATTTTTATAAAAGAGCACTTACATGAACTGTTTAGTGCAATGGTTCCCAAAGTGGTCTATATGGACCCCCAAGGGTCCATTTCGACTTGCAGGGGGTCCATGTCAGCAAGAAAAAAAAAGTGGGGGTGCACAAGATGTAAATGGGGTGGGTCCATGTGAGCGGACCCCCCCCATTTAGGCAGCTCATCCTTTACACATATATACATATACATATACACACACACACATATATATATACACACATACATATATATATACACACATATATATACACACACACATATATACACACACACACACACACACACACACACACACACACACTGTGATAAGGAAGCTTATCATAGCTCAGGAAGGAGCTATAGAAAAGGTGAAGTGACTCTGAACAAGCAGCCTGTCCGTTCTGGTAGAAATAAGAAAACAGAATTTTCCCATAAAAAACTACCAGTCCCAGAATGCACCAGGTTTCCAACAGCCATTAGAGGAGCTGAAGTGGGGGAACGTGTGTTCAATCAGGAGGGCTATGAGGTAATCCCTAAGCACTCATCTCAAAGGGCAGGGCCTGATTCAGCACAGCTGCGCTGTATTAGGGAGGAGCACTCATCTAAGCAGAATAAAGGTAGAGTTTATTCTACAGATGACCATCTTCATGATCACCTTGGATATCCTGAGAATCAGCTTGAGCTGGATCCTGAGGATCATCATCATCATCATCATCAGAAGCCAAACCGGACGGACAGAGAGGGAAAGAAACCCTTTGGAAGAAGGAAGAGAAAAACCTTTGAGAGGTCTAGAAGAGTCCAGAGCAGTACGTATACTGGGAGACATTCCAAGGGCCAGCATACACCATTGGACTGGGGGAAGCCAGAGGAATGGTGCTGCAGAGCTAGGAATCACCAGACGGTATCTGTGAGAGAGAGACGGCTGCACGTGGAAGGGACCCTAAGACCCGTGCCAGAAGGTATGTGAAGAGAGATAAAGTGTCCAGGGATCTGGATTGGAAGGCTGGACATAAGAACTGGACTACATACTGGCCAGGCTATATAGAGAGGAACTCTAACAGCAATGGAAGCTCAGGTATGAACACTGATCTATGCCCTAGCTATAACCTTGAAACACAGCAGGGAAACAAGTATTCTCCTGAAAGTGCTACATTGGGAGATTCATCTGTGCCAATCCATGATATTGAACCCATGCTTGTTGAAGAAGAGGGAATGATAGCAGATGAAGAATCTGTTTACATGGACTGCTCTCTGTCTAAACTCCTTTAGTGATTTTCTGTTATAAAGTACAGTAACCATCACAAAGAAATACAAACTTGTTCTTTAATCTACTCAGAAAAGCTCCTGTGTAGGTTTTCTAGCCACGCAGTAGAAAGCAAGCCAGCTAAGGGGTTTCAGCTGGATAACTGCTAGCAATTGAGCCTTACCTAATTGCTTGTGAGCTAGGAGAGAATCACTTCTGAATCTATGTGGGAAGATATAAGAAGTTAACCTGAGAAGAACAGTTTTTTTCTTTCTTTGTAGCTTTTGGTTTGTTGTTTGATACATGCTAAGAGAATATTAGCTAAGCCTACAGAAAAGACCAGTTTGTTGCCAACCAGGTCTTATTTCTTTTGCTTTAATTGCCTGACAAGTTTAAAGGTTGTTTTCCTGATTTTGTTTTTTTCAAGTTTAACACTGAAAGCAAGTAACCTGATTTATGTGCTACCAAGCATATCTGTGTTGGGAGAAATAACCCCATAAATAAATATCTTATTGGCTTTAACACTTGAGCACAACTAAATTATTGTCAGCAGCTGTGTCTGGTGTGAATGAACTGCATTGCCCACAATCCCTTGCAAATCATATAGATATATGCACTTGCCAAGACTATGAAGATTCTCACCCAGGCAGCCATCTGACAACACACACACACACAGTGGTGTGCAAAAGTCTGGAATCACTTGCGAGTTTTGCGTTTTTCGTACTTTTTTTAAATTTTGTGTTAGCCCAGCATATTCATCTGTCTGCCACATTAAAAGGGATACATTTGGCTATTAGAGTTGACTTTTTCTGCATTCCTTGCTTCCAATTTAAATACTTTACAGACACTGGGAGATAGCTACTGCGATTTTTGTGGATCCTGCGTCAAAACTGGATCGAGATTATCCAATATGCACACGTTATTTCTGACCAATCAGGAGGCTAATTTCACTAACCAATCACAATGCAGATGATATCTAGCCAACAATGCAGCTATAAAAATGCACCGAATTTTTGAATTTCATACGCTTTCTGGATCGACCATGAAGATGACTTGGACCCTGACGTTGGAGGAGCATGTTCGTGTGTCCTTTATGAGCAAGGAAGGATTTTCAAGCCATCAGATAGCCAGGAAAGTTGGCTGCAGTCAGAGCGCTGTTAAGATTGTACAGAAGAAAGAAACGGGTTCAGTGGTGGACAAGCCTCATTCAGGTCGTCCACGTGCATCAACATCACGCCATGACTGCGCACTACGACGCATTTCACTGACTAATCACAAGTTGACCTCTCCTCAGCTACTTCGAGAGTGGTCAGACAAGAGTGAGGTCAGTGTCAGCTCATCAACAGTTCGTCGCCGGTGCCTGCAGTTTGGTCTCCGGGGCTGCAAAGCACAGAATAAGCCACTGACGACTGACATAAAAAGGCACAACCGGATCGTGTGGGCGAGAAAGCACTCAACCTGGTAGACTGAAATGTGGGAAAAAGGTGCTATTCAGTGATGAAAGCACCTTCTGCCTGTTTGGTAACCAGGCCCACACCTATATGAGGAGATTTCCTGGAGAGGAATTCAAGCCCGAGTGTCTCAACCTCACTGTGAAGCATCCTTTAAAGGTCATGGTCTGGGGCTGCATGGCTGCCAGTGGCATTGGACGTCTTCACATCATTGATGGAATGGTCAACGGGGCCAAGTACATCACCATATTGCAAAAGTGCATGGTGCCATCAGCACACCAGCTGTTTCCTGGCCAGTTCCTGTTCCAAAATGACAATGCACCCTGCCATCGCTCCAGACAGGTGATCAGGTGGAAGCAGCGGAACAACATCAAGTCAATGGACTGGCCTGCGCAGTCTCCAGATCTGAATCCAGTCGAGAACCTGTGGCACAAGGTGGCCTTGGAAATATCCAAGAGGCATCCAACATCAAAGCGTGAGCTGATTGAGTCACTCATTGCAGCTTGGAACCACGTTGTCACCAACGATCACCTTGTCAGACTGGTTCATTCAATGCCGACAAGGTGCAGTTAGGTGATCAAGAACAAAAGGTGGCCCATTAAATACTGAGCCATCACTGACACATAAAAACGGCCTTTTTGAAGGTCACATACATTAAATTTGAAGGAAACCTGGCATGCGTCCATAATATTTTAAAGCATACTTACAATAATATATCGCTAGCCAACGATGTACATTACGCGATTTTCACAGAAAATCTAGCAACAGGAAAACTATGGGGCACAAACTCAGAATATAAGGGCCAAACCAATACTAAAAGTTGGCCCTAATAGCCAAATCTATCACTTATCATGAGATACACAGAAAAAGCAACTGGGAGGAAAAAGAAATTAAGATATAAGGTCACGAAGTTGAAAAAACGTAAAATTTACAAGTGATTCCAGACTTTTGCACACCACTGTGTATAAAATATATATTATTTTTTTTTTCATAAAATTGTTTAAGTACCTATCGTATAAAGACTATACGACCAATTGTTAAAATATAATATACCTCCTTATGACAGGAGACAAAACTAGCAGAGGAAAGGAGGCTTCATATACAAAGGAAACATGCGAGAAGCATATCATTCCAAAGTTCTCCAGCGATATTGAGATGGCTGAAAATCGCCAAATTAAAAACAAGGAGGTTAAAAAGGGTCAACTCCTTTTTAAGAGCATAAATATAAAAAATTAATAATGTATGGGTTCAACAATTCTTTTAAACCTTTTTCCAATTCAAAGGGATGGAGCAGTGAAGAGACTCCCGAGTACGTCAGTACCTTTCTGCTTTATGGTGTGCTACGTTCATGTGCAAGGTTTTACCAAGTTTTCATACCAGCAGCAACGCATCGCGCACGTACGTGCAGTGAATAACACTTGTCCAGACTTGTACCAAAGCTTTGCACAGACTTGTTTGATTCATCAATTATAAATAAGAGTGTTAGAGACAAACACTGTTCATTTGTTTTCTGAGTTTTGAGAAGAAAAGTGGTTTGAAAATGTAGGAATGGACAGATAAAGGGATACCAGAATCCCCAATATGTAATTGAAGATGGATGAATTTTTGATAGAGAATGTGTTTAGAAGTTTGACTTTTCACCTACTTCCTCTTAAATAGGATAGGATGTCATGATCATGAGTTCTGTGTAACCGTCTTTAAAATAGATGGAAGAGTATTAACGCAAGCATAAAGAAAATAGGCTATGAACTGTGCAACCATAGTTCATTGTACAGTCACTGCTGACAAAACATAATTTTTGCAACTTTTGCAATTATAAACAATTGTGTCATAATTGAGTGAATTTCATCTAATACACTGTAATCAGATCTTACTCTGTAAAAAGAACTTTGGCGACACCTTGTGTTATTTCATGGTTATAATAAATGACTATTATTTCCTCTTTTTCTCTAATAAAAGGAGCTTTTTAGGAGGAGGAATTTGAATTCAATAAGCATGGAATTATGACCCGTTTATTGTCTTCCCTCTGAGCTCAAAGAAAGTAACACTTGTGTGTGTGATTGTGTTCTGTATTACTCTCTGCCTGTCTCTCACTGCTTGATGGACCAGAGACCTAAAGAGCCGTGGTATTGTGGTCAGATCATGGAGTTTTCTTCAGAAAATACGTTCAAAAATATTAATAGGTACACGTCAAAGTGAATCAAAATCTTCTTTAGGAGTGCCTAAGAAACGTAAGTACAAAATTTTATACATATTTTTGTAGTCGCTCCAATTGTGTAGAGCCATAGACGCTGATCACGACTTTAGGTAAAGTCGATTTTTCCTAAATTCCTAAAAAATATTTTTACAATATTTGTGTGCTGTCTGGGCAGGAATCAATTTTGAATTGCTCTGTCTTATCATATTTAAATAGCTTCATTTTTGTCAACAGATAACTTCTACCCAACATGGCCCAGGCTAAAAAGAAGTGTAGGCAGTATATCATTGATTTGAAGTTTGGCTTCATTCCATCCCTGTCGGTCAAACATCTGCCCATGTGCCTTTTGTGCAACAGAATTTTAAGCAATGACGCTATGAAACCATCCAAGCTGGAGGATCATCTGAGAAGGTGTCACCCTGATAAAACAAGTAAAGATTTGACATACTTTAAAACACTGAAAGAAAAACTTCAGAAGAGAATCACGGTGGACAGTATGTTCGCTTCAACGTCAAAAAGAGACAATGATGGTTTGCGGGCGTCTTACAATATCTCACTACTCATAGCAAAATCAGGAAAGTCTCATACTATCGGGGAAAAGCTGATTTTGCCAGCCGTTGAAGAGGTTTTAAAAACTGTTCTACACAAGCCTACGTATGATATACTCAAAAGAATTCCTTTGAGCAACACCACAGTTCGAAGACGTATTGAATCATGATGTTGAAAGCTTCTTGTGTAATTATCCGCAAAACGAACCATTTCTCTATTCAGCTGGACGGGTCAACGTTGCCTGGTAATGAAGCACTATTGGCATATGTTCGTTTTGTTATGGACCAAGCAATCCATGAATTACTGCTCTTTGCGAGAACTTTGACAACAGACACTAAAGGCGAATCAATATTTAATGTTTTGAAAGATTATTTCATGGAAAAAGCGATCCCTTTATCAAATATATCAGCAGCAGCAGATGGAGCACAAGCCATGTTTGGGTGCTATCGCAGTTTTATAAGCCATTTAAAACAAAATGTACCCGGGGTGTTTGCAATTCACTGCGTCATTCATCGACAACATTTAGTAGCTAAAAATCTGAGTGCCAGATTGTATCAATCTCTTCAATTCGTCATAAACGCAGTAAACAAGATTCTAGCAACGCGTTGAATTCTAGGTTATTTGCGCAGTTGTGTGAAGAAAATGATGAGGACTTTCATCGATTACTCCTTCACACTGAAGTATGCTGGCTCTCGAAAGGCTTATGTTTGACAGGATTTTTTCACTTTTTGAGACCATTTTAGAGTTTTTGGATGCTGAACATCCCATTTTGAAAGAAAATTTAATCAAATGGAAACCAGACATTGCTTATTTAACAAAATTTGTTTACTAAATTTAATGGAGGTTAACAAGGTGAGAGTCTTAATTTAATAAAAACAAAGTCCATCATTGCTTTTCTTGACAGAATGAATCTAATAAAGCAAAACACTGGACGGAGAGAATTTTCCCAGTTACCCAAATTGTCATTGACAAACATCCAGGATAATGACGTTTTGGTCTACGTTCAACATTTAAATGTCCTTCACATAGACTTTAAAGTGTAAATTAGTCTTACCTGCTAATTGTAGTTCCTGAAGGAACTCCAGTCTAGTCCCGGAAATTCAGGAGTTGTCAACCTCTTCCAGCAGCTTGGAGACTGATACACATCATTCTTTGATGACACCGGTATAAGGACTCAGGTACCGGCTCTTCCCACTCCAGTAACCTATTGACAAAGCAGACTCACCAGAGCAACAATTAAGTAAAACACCCTCAGAAATCGAGTGTCCACTAACTAAATAACTATCAAACAATAAATTAACATGAAGCATATCCCCTATGATATATAACAGGACAGGCAAGGGACTTGCTTCCCCGCCTGGAAAGGGAAAATGCCCGAACCACTTTCCCCCCATCGGGTCAAACCCCGTCCCGTGCACCCCAAGCTCCACAGTTCTCTTTGTTCTCTTACCTGTAAACCTGAGCTTCAGGCTGCAACCACCTTACAGAATTGGGACGGGATCCGGGACTAGACTGGAGTTCCTTCAGGAACTACAATTAGCAGGTAAGACTAAATTTACACTTCCTTCACGTCCCTCCAGTCTAGTCCCGGAAATTCAGGAGATGTAACAGAGCAGTAAATGTACTCAATGGGCGGGACCAGGTAGACCAGCCTGAAGCACCGCAGAACCAAAACAGGTATTCCTATGCGCCTGAACATCCAAACGATAGTGCTTAACAAAAGGAATTCAAAGACGACCACGTCGCTGCCTTACAAATTTCCACCGCCGGCACCAAACCGCACTCCGCCCAGGAAGCTGCTTGCGCCCTCGTAGAATGTGCTCGCAATCCATCCGGTACCGACAGTTCTTTCCGAATATATGCGGACGCTATTGTCTCCTTTAGCCATCTAGCAATCGACGCTTTGGACGCAGCCTCCCCTTTACGAGGACCGCCAAACACAAACAAACAATCTAGCCGATCTCCTGAACGTCGCCGTGCGCTTGAGGTAACGTTTCAAAGCTCTCCGCACATCCAAAAGATGCAACTGCGGAGTCGCCGAACTCTCCGCCCTACGAAACACCGGCAGGGACACCACCTGATTCACATGAAAAGGAGACAGTACCTTTGGCAAGAAGGACGGAACCGGCCTTAAAACCACTTTAGACTCATGAAAAACCAAGAACGGTTCCCTACAAGATAACGCCTGCAATTCTGATATCCGCCGTGCCGACGCAATGGCCACTAAGAACACGACCTTCAGAGTAAGATCTTTCAAAGTTGCTTTCGCCAAAGGCTCAAACGGCTGTGAAGTTAATGCCACTAATACCAACTGAAGATCCCAAGTCGGAACCGACCGCCTGCACGGTGGTCTCAAAACACTCACCGCTTTCAGAAATCTTTTAACATCTGAATGTGTACAAAGCGCTAGTCCCCTGATCTTGCCTCTATAACAGGAGAGCGCTGCCAACTGAACTCGCAAGGACGCGGCCGCCAAACCTTTTTGGAATCCATCCTACAAAAATGCTAACACCTGTGGAATCGTGGCCCGTAAAGCTGTGCAATGCCGAACCATACACCAAGCCTCAAACACGAGCCACACACGGACATACGCTAAAGAAGTAGATCTTCTATGCGCCCTCAACAACGTCGCAATCACATCCGCCAAATATCCTTTTGCTCTTAGCCTAGCAGAGAGCTTGTAGTTTACATTTAATTGTCACTCAGGGCCTAGCATCAGAAAAGTACTTTTAGTTTTAAAACACAGAGGAGAACTTTCTGGTTACATTTCATACCCAGCAGAGAGCTTGTAGTTTAAATTTAATAGTCATTCAGGGCCTAGTAACAGCAAAGTACTTTTAGCTTAAATTTAAAACACAGAAGAGAACTTTCTGGTTAAATATAGAACCCAGCAGAGAGCTTGTAGTTTAAATTTCATAAGAAGTTAGAGCCTAGCAGCAGCTAAGAGCTATAATTTAAATCAAATCAGAATATAGATTACCTCAGCAACACAAGACAGGGTACTGTGTAGCAGCCCTCTTTTAAACGCCACACACCCACAAAGAGGACAAGCAAGTACTCGCCAGAAGAAAGCAACAGGAAAAGGCCCAATCGGCAGCAAAACAACAGAGAGCCTTCAGCCAAGTAAGCCCTCACAAACATAGCATGGCTACAACCGTATACCTACCGGTATACCTCCTGCTAACCCACCTCATCCCTCAACACACAAAAACATTCACTACCCACCCTCAAAGACCATCTGGGTACCAACACCCATACATACATACACCCCTCCACAGCACACAACCCGGATCACACCCAAGAAGTTCGAACACTCAAACCACAAGCACAGCCCACACGCAAACCTAACACACAGCCCCAAGGGAACAAAACACCCCTAGCACCATCTCCATAGAACTGATCAACACCAGGTCCATAAGGAACAAAATAAACACAATCAAAGACCACATAGACAAGCAACAACCCGACATCCTATGTATCACTGAAACATGGCTCACCAACACCGACAATGTACTCCTCAATCAACTAATACCCACCACATACACAGTATTCAACAGCCCACGCACACAAAGAAGAGGGGGCGGAGTCCTGATCATAGCAAAGAACACACTAAAGCTCAAAACCCAAAACTCCTCTAACTCAGACATATGCAACACAATCACTGTAGAAAACAAGCACATAGCCATATGTCTCATCTACAGAGCTCCCCATGCTCCAACATAAGACCTAGCCTCCATCCTAGAGACAGTCTGCACAAACACCACCAATCACAAGCCTCTAATAGTACTGGGAGACTTCAACCTCAGCTCGGCAACCAACAAAGACAAAGAGACCTTCCTGCAAGCTATGGACTCCCTACAATACACGCAAGTAATCAACACCCCAACACACATACACGGATCAACTCCAGACCTCATATTTGCCCCCAAAAACCTATTCAACCAAGGAGGCGTCTCAACACCCACAGTCACCCCAGTCCCATGGTCGGACCACTACAGAATTAAAATAAACATCACTTCACAAGGCAAGAGGGACAGCAAGACAGCAGACACACCAACAATGCAAAGAAGATTCAAAAACTTTGACAAGGACCAATTCCTTCATGACACACTACCCCACCTGGACCTCGGAACCGAAAACTTGGAAGAACAAATTCAAAAATGGAACATGGTCATCCACACTGCAGCAAGAACCAGCGAACACAAAACAAGGAAAACCCCCAACCCCAGAAGGCAGCACACCCCATGGTACTCAAAAGACATACGCAACCCAAAGAGACGCCTAAGAAAGCTAGAACGCCGCTGGGGGCGCTCCAAATCTCCTGCCACACAGGCCTTATACATGGCAAAACAAAAGAAATACAACCAACTAATTAATAAGACAAAAAGGGAGCATCACACAAACATCATACTAAAAGCCTACAACAAACCTAGGGAACTATTCGAGATAGGTTTTTTACTAACAAATGAACCCAATCCCGAAAAAGATGTGAAGATTGACCCACAAGCCTACGCAGATCACCTACAAGAGAAACTGGACGCTAGACCACAGGCTCCTACAAACGGAACTACCAGCCCGACCAGAATCACCACAACTTGGGAGAAATTCAACACCCCATCCAAAAAACAGCTGACAGACATCATCACAGTACTCAACACAAGCACCGCACCAACAGACCCATGCCCGGTCACCTGGATCAAGGCCTCAAAGGACAGCTACATAAACACCATACACAACATAGTACGCAACTCGCTGACACAAGGCATCATGCCAGACCAATTAAAACTAGCTACCATACGACCAATACCGAAGAAATCCACATTAGACAAGAGCAACCCAGCAGCGTACAGGCCAATCTCCAGCATACCACTAATGGCAAAAATCATAGAAAAAGCTGTACAACACCAACTTCAGGACCATATTGACACTCATGCCCCACTGGACTTACACCAACACGGCTTCCGTCCAAACCACGGAGTCGAAACTCTGCTGCTTTACCTACTCAACGACATATTCCAAACCATAGATAACCACAAAAAAGGAACACTAATGTTCTTCCTAGACATATCAGCTGCATTCGACACAGTGGACCACAAAATCCTCCTAACCAGACTACAGAGCATTGGAATAAATGGCACCACCCTAAGATGGTTCAACTCTTACCTAACTGACCGAAAGTTCCAGGTCAAGATCGGTCCCAACTCATCTCAACAAGCAAAGATAGGGCGGAGCCTTGTGGCACTCCTTGCCCGATCAGCACTACTATTCAACCTCTACATACAACCAATCTGCAATGAAAGCCCCTTCTCCAGTAAATGAATATAGGAGTTGGGTAATGAATGGCCAGAGGTATTAACTACCATCGATTTAAGATTGTCCATCTTGAATTAATGTCGCCGTTTGCTTATTCCCCGACCCTGTACGGGTTTGTTGTCTTTTTTCTCGCTTTTCTTCTTGACACGTCCGTCCCCTTTGTCTTGAAAATCCTCTTCCCTAGTACTCCTAGAGGGCTTAATTCTTTAAACACATCCTCAATTCATTTCTTCAAATCTTTAGCATAAAACGTTTTTTGAAACATTCGAAGACGTGATTGAAATTTTGAAGAAATGAATTGAGGATGCGTTTAAAGAATTAAGCCCCTGACGAAACAGCTTGGCAGTGAAACGTGGCAGCGCTGAGACTGGCGTTGGGCAGATTTAAGATAAGCACATCTCCTTTTTCTTTTAAAAATGAATAGCAGCTTTTTAAAGTTACAACTTTGTGATAGCGCAACGATAAGGGTCGCTGATGCAAATTAGAGCATTTGGTCGATGTCAAATGAAGACCGTAGCTCTTGGAAGTCTGAGACCCGTTGCCTTTATATTCATTAAATTCAGTATTTAATGCTTGGGAACGTGTAAACAATGAAAACAGTTCTGGTGATAATATTGGAGCATTAGTGAATACGTGTAGCTCAACTAACAAACCCCTGGCTGGCTACAGAAGGACTGCACGTCACCACACAAACTGTCTGCTGTGGTTACCAGGATAGGGTTAACCCACCCGCACCCATGATGCACTGCACATGCAAATCAGCAGTCTACAGATGATCACAAGATGGGGTATGCACCCCCACAGCACTTCGGCCTGGTAGGGGGAACTGACAGTGTGCACCCCCACAGCACCTCAGCCTGGTAGGGGGTACTGACCGTGTGTGGTACTGGCACAGAATAGCCACAGACCGTCACATTGTGCGGGTACTGTGCTCACCCTGAGGGTGAGGTGGGGGCGCCCAGCACCAGGTCCACAGCACCTTTCATGGCTGAAATAGGCCATGCTGCAGGTCCCCATCAGTGCTAGTGTGTGTGATAGGTAGTTCCTGCAGACACACCTAGGATACATCCGTATTTCTCAGTCATGTCTAGCCCTTATGGGCTATGATGCACCCAGAATAGTGCATATCCTGTGTTGGTGCCATAGTCACATGATGTAGGTGAAGGGGGGGTGTTTGGACCCATAGGCAGATTACGTACCACCACCCAACCCACCCTCTGTGGCTCAGGGTGGGAAACAGGATCTCCCACCAACAGATCCACATTCTACCTCCCTGCAATAGTGGCAGTAGAGGGGAACCATCAACCCCAGTCCTGCTAGGGAACAGACACCCTACAGGGCAGTCAATGCAGATCTGTACACATCCATAAGGCAAGGCAGACAGTAGGCCTGGAAATGCTCAGCTGCCACTCACCACTATCTGACATTCTCCAGCAGCAAGCCTCCAGCCGCTGCACCCTGCAAGGTGTTCCAGCAAGACACATACTAGCTGCAGACAGTTTGCTAGCTAGCCCATAGTGCATGTTCCTGGAGGAGATGCGTGTACACAGAACTGGGATGTCAGCATACACACCAAGCAGCTAAGTCAGTGATTGGGCCCCAAAAGGGAACCCATAAATATCACATGAGAAAAATACTATATAGCACTATGGGGGAACCTAGCCATGCCGTGGTCACCGCTCAGTCAGGGTGAGAGTGACCTCCCAGCAGGACATGCTGTGGCCACCCTGTCCATGCAGGTGGTTGTCGGGCACTAAAATGTCCGAGCCATTGCCCTATGCAGATGCATCCTGGCCAGGCCACCCTGTCCGGGCTATAGCCATGGTACCTTGCTGCTCATTATGCACATTGGCAGGCTTACACTGGCAACAGTGTGGGCTGAGGAAGGTGTTGGCAGACACCACACACTGGACAGACAAACACATGCTCCCACACCTATGCCAGCATTGTGCAAATATAGAGGCTCTTGGCAGCCCTGGCCACCGCACCAGTCCTAGGCACAGTGCAGGCATGGCTATGGTACGCAATACTGTTGGGGTCACTCCCCAGGGTGGTAAACACTGTCAGACACCAGACCTGAAGCACACTCCACAGACATCAGAAAGGTTGCTATGATGCAGCTCAATCAGCAAATTGTGCTTAACTTAGGAATTGCTATCTGCCAGTAATCATAGCAACCTTTTGATAGCTGTGTACCATATTCCCAGGTTTAGGGTGGCATTGCTAAGGTATGCAAGTGCTAGTATTGGGAGATGCACGCAGGGCCCAACATCCTGCCTCTCCAGGAGGCTTTGGATAATGGAGCCTGTGGGTGAGGGTGTCTGCCCCTGTTGGCCGCTGCTCTAGGGCAGAGGTTCCCAACTCCAGTCCTGGTGGGCCAAACACTGTTCGGGTTTTCATGCTGTCCCTAATGAATATGCATGAGATACATCTGCATACCATGGGGGCGGTGCATAGACATGCAGCACAGCCGTGTTTATTAGAGGCAGCATGGAACCTGAATGGTGTTTGGCCCTCCAGGACTGCATTTGGGAGACTCTGCTCTAGGTAATGCGCATGTTTATGATGTCTGTGCTCTGTAGGGTAAAATGTAGGCGTATTGGGCATGTTTCTGTTATCTGCAATAAAGGTTCTGTCTGTATTAGCACGTTTTAGTAGTGGGTAAAATATGGGGACAGGGTTGGCAGGAACCACAGCTGGGACTTGAACCTGTGACCTTCTGCTCCTGAACACACTGGCTGTGTTCACTGCACCACCGTGTTGCCACAGAGACTGTGCATTCCCTGGAGATACCATGACTGTTTGTCAGACAGAGCCTGTCTGTTGCAGCGCACGGCACCCACCTAAACAGGACTAGGCCATGGTCTGCTCTGGGCAGCTGCCACTGCCCCCTCCACCACCAGTACCCCTCTGCCATCATGCCCTTCTGCTGGTGGTGCGCAGTCTCAGGCCATCCAGTGTGCGGGTGTGCAGGTAGGCGGCTGCCTATGGTGCGGGTTCTGGGGTAGGGGTGCCTGCAGAGCTGTCCACGCTTCCCCCCAGCACCGCCTGCCAATGTTCCGTGCCATTGGGAGTACCTGCTGGGTACTATCCCCTGTGACACCGTGAGAAGGACACTCGTGCCCATGTTGGGTCCTCAGAAGTTGCTGTCTGGCTGCTCTACTGTTTCAGCATTCCTATGGGCCAGCTAAGCATCACCCTAGTCCGAACTGTGGCCCAGCTGCACGTGCCGCCTGCAGCCCTCTGTGTCCCTTTTTCCAGCATCTGTCCAGTTGCCCGTTCCGACATGCCCGCCCTGCTGTTGCGGAACATGTGCACGCCATAGGAAACCTGTCCAATGGAGAGGAAAACCCTGCTCAGCGCAATTTCACTGTGGGCTCATTCACCTTGTATGGGGACGGAGCATAGACCCTTCCAAAATTCATCTCTTTTTTTGGAGCTTTCTTGGGAGTGTTTTCTTCTGTTCATTTTCTCTGTTTATTTGCCCTTTTGTTCCGTGCACATGTATCAAACTTATCACTTTGTGTAGGTTTCCCTGGTTTCGCTGTACATTGCTGACGGAAATTGTTTCTTTTCCCTTTAAATCAGCTCTAACGCCAAGGTTTAACTGGTGTTAGTTTTCAGCCTCGGATTTCACAGCGTTAGTGTGCAGGGAGCCTCTCCCCTCCCTCTCCGCCCATTGGCCCTCTCTCTCCGCCCCTGGGGAGCCTTCCTCCGCCCTCCGGGAGCCTTTCTCCGCCTTCAGCGCTCGTTTGCGCCGCTGCGTGCGTTAACACGCGATAAGGCGCCAGCAGCACAAATAGCGCCCTTTAGTAAACATACCCCTAAATGAATCTTTATTGGAAAATATGGAAACGACCCAAAAATTAAGGGAAAAGATAAAACATTATTTGAAGAAAAATGATAAGGAGGACTGTAAGATTGGAACATTATGGGAATGTTTGAAAGTGGTGGTAAGAGGGGATCTAATATCTATAGGCACCTACATGAAGAAGCTTAAGGAATGCCAAAAGGAATCCTTAAGGGGAAAGATTAGGGAATTGGAGAGCTTGCAATTACAGGGGAGAGTAGAGAATTCAATCACACAGGATCTATTAAAGACAAAAAGGGAACTGAATGAGTTAGAACTTGCAGAGATTAAGCATGCGCAAGATAAAATAAAGCAACAATTTTTTGAATTCGGGAATAAACCTAGTCGTTTGCTGGCACATTCATTAAAACAGAAGCATGATAGGAATTATATCACTAAAATCAGGGATGCACAGAGGAAGGAAGTGAGACAAGCTGAATTGATTCAGCAAAGATTTGTGGAATTCTATACGAAACTCTAGATGGCTGAGAATAGTAACGTAGGGGAAAATATAGATAAATATTTACAGATGGAACTGCCAAAGTTAGCAGAAAAAGAAGCAGAACTTTCTCACCCCATAGAAGAAAAGGAAGTTCTAGAGGTGATTAAAACACTCCCACCAAATAAAGCCCCGGGGTTGGATGGTTTTACGAATAAATTTTATAAAATATTTGGTGATGTTATATGTGGTCTCCTAACTAGACTTTTTAACTCCTTTAAGTAAGGAGCGGAAATAAACAATGTGGACGGCAGGAATTACAATTCTGCCTAAAGAGGGGAAGGATCCTAGTCTGTGTGGATCATACAGGCCAATATCCCTACTGGGAACGGACTTTAAAATATTCACGAAAGTGTTGGCGAATAGGACACTCCCGTACATGTCCAAGTTAATATCTGGTTTTGTTCCTGAGCGCCATACAATAGATAATATGCAAAAAGTGTTAAATGCAATGTGGAAGGGGAGGAGAGAGGGAGAGAAAATGATTTTATTGACAATAGATGCGGAAAAAGCGTTTGACCGCGTCTCATGGCCATTCATATTTAAAGTACTAGGACAAATGGGGATTGATGGGAATTATTTGAAGTGGATTAAAGCTATCCATGCACAGCCAATGGCAAAGATTTGTGTCAATGGGGACTATAAAAGGCCGTTTGAATTGTTTAGAGGTACGAGGCAGGGGTGTCCTCTGTCCATGCTGCTCTTTGTGCTCTCCATGGAACCATTAGCTCAGAAGGTGAGGGAATGTTTGGAAATTAATGGGGTAAAATGGAAAAAGCTGGAAAGCAAAATCTCTCTATTTGCAGATTTATTTATTTATTTATTTATTTAACACTTCTTTTATACCGCGCTACTACAATCAGTGCGGTGTACATTGAACAAGAACATACTACAATGTATACAAGTAACATTGAGTTTTACATTGAACAGGGAACTTCAACAATAGGACAACCGGGGAAACTATGTACAGAATAACTTAATGATATATACAGTAATATAAAACTCATTTGGATGTTGCAAAGTGGTTCACTAATAGGACTAGAGAGAAGGTTGACCAACTAGCCCTTTTCGGGTTGTATTGAGGTGTTAGTTTTGTTAATGTCTAGGTTGACTTCCGGGTAGCATTTTGTGAACAAGTGGTATTTCAATGCTTTTCTGAATAGGATTAGGTTTTTGATAGCACGGATTTCGTGAGGTAGCGCATTCCAGTTTAGAGGTGCAAATAAGGAGAAGGCCCTGTTGGAGGTGGCCTTAGTGCACTTCGTTATTATTTTTGGGACAATTAAGGTGTTCATTGATGTGGTTCTCCTTTTTCTGTTTTCCAGGGTGCCATGGATAAGCTTGCTGATTGGCGTAGGGGGGCAGTTATTTAGTGCCTTGAAAGTAAGGACTAAAGACTTATTTTTATTTATTTTATTTATTTGTGTGCTTTTCTATACCGCCCCTTCCAGAGATCAAGGGCGGTTTACAAGGAACTTAAAACAACAATACAGCAGAACAGTGCAATATTGCATTACATTAAACATTAAGTATTACATAAGAACTATGATACATGGAAAACAGTGTGTAAGCTATTAATAAAAGGAACATAACTATTTTACAAGGAACCAAAAATGGCAAGTTATTTACATGGTTAGCAAGAGTTATTTGCAGTCATAAGTACAATATTGGGAGGATGCTGACTTGAGGGGATATTCAAATGAAGTCTGGATTTAGGTGGGGTAAACTTGTGTTTGGTTAGTTGTATGTTCTTGTGTAGTAAATTTGATTTCAGGTTGTAGGTTGCTATAGTGTTGAGTAAAGAGGTAGGTTTTTAGTTCCTTCCTGAAAGATGTGAGATCCTTAATCTCTCTTAGGTTTAGGGGCAGTTTATTCCATTGGCTGGGAGCATAAAATGAAAAGGCAGTGTTGGAGGTTATTTGTTTTGATTTTGTCACGGCAATGGGAATTAGTAGCATGTTGAGGTTAGTTTTTCTTCTAGTTCTGTTTTCTTGTGGGGTTTGAAGTAGAGTTGCCAACTGTGATGGGGCTAGGTCATTAATGAGTTTAAAAGTTGTGACAAGTGTTTTATATTGAATCCTACTATAAATGGGTAGCCAGTGAAGAGCGTATAGGATAGGAGAAATGTGATCGAATATTTTAGCTTTAACAATGATTCGAGCAGTGACATTCTGAGCTCTTTGAAGGATGTGTAAATTCTTTTTGGATGTTCCTTGGAGGATGCCATTGCAGAAGTCTAAGTGTGGCATAATGAGAGCCTGGACAACTGTTCTGAAATCGTTGATGTCAATGAGGGGTCGGAGTTGCTGTATGGTTCTCAGTTTGAAAAATATAGTTTTGGCAGTCTGTTTTATGTGATTAGTCATGCTTAGGGTTTTGTCTAGTGTCACTCCAAGGTATTTAATTTCAGATTTGACTGGTAGAGTAATGTTCAGAATGTTGATGGAAGTTGGGGGGTGAAGGTGGTATTTCTTGTTACGAAGAGTGCTTCAGTCTTTTTGTAATTAATATCCATATGGATAGAGTGGAGCCATTTTTCAGCTTCAGAGAGGCAGGAGGCGATATTGAGGAAATTAAGGTTAGTTATGTCTAAAGGAGCGAACAGCATGATGTCGTCCGCATAGATAAAATATCTTAGATTGTGACGTTGAAAGATTGCACAAATAGGTTGTATATAGAGGTTAAAAAGTAATGCAGAGAGTGAGGATCCTTGTGGGATACCACGTTCTTGTGGGAATGGTAGTGAGGGGGAATGGTCTAAATGGACATATTGGAAGCGATTAGAAATGTAGGACTTAAACCAGTTCAAAGTGGTATCTTTCAAACCTAGTTGTGATAGCCTAGATAAGAGGGTATTATGGTCAACACTGTCAAAAGCTGAGGAAATGTCAAGGAATATGAGTAAGAAGGTCTGCTTTGTGTTATCAATACCTCGGATAAGTGAATCAAGAAGGGATATGAGTAAGGTTTCTACTCCGTGATAAGA
Source organism: Ichthyophis bannanicus (assembly GCA_033557465.1). Taxonomy (NCBI): domain Eukaryota; kingdom Metazoa; phylum Chordata; class Amphibia; order Gymnophiona; family Ichthyophiidae; genus Ichthyophis; species Ichthyophis bannanicus. The sequence goes on along the minus strand of CM066031.1, from coordinate 1,756,136,263 downwards.
GCGGAAACCATACTGGTACTCATCCAAAGGGAAGTTGGTATCAATATGATCTTGGAGTTGTATCTGGGCTACCTTTTCAATGATTTTGGCTAAAAAAGGTATGCTGGCAATGGGGCGGTATGAGGATGGGTCTGAACTGTTAAGGGTTTTATTTTTTAGTAAAGGGCGAATCGCCGAGTATTTCAGATCATCTGGCATGTAACCTTGAAGTAGGGATTGATTTACCAGTTTCAAGATGTATGGAGCTAGTTCGGATTTTGTTGCTTTAACCCAAGATACCGGGCATGGGTCCAGTAGTGAAGTGGTAGTATTGAGGTTTGATATAATCTCAAGCAGTTGTTTGTTGGAGATTGTATGGAATGAGCTCCACTCAGTGATGGAATTTGGTGTGGGAGAGGTTAGGATAATGCTTGGACGGGCGCTTAGTTTGAGCTTATTGGCAAAATGGTTTGCAAGGAGTTGTGGATCTATTGGTGTTTTATTAGGGGTGTTATCGGGAACCTTAGTTAGAGATTTAATAATCTCAAAAAGTTCCCTAGGTCTATTGATGGACTTAGATAATGTTTTGGTGTAGAATAGCCTTTTTGTGTTGTTAATGGCTTCCTTGTATGTTTTAAGGCTTGAGAAATATTGAACCCTGAGTTCAGATGTTTTTTTCTCTCTCCATTTAGTCTCTAATTTCCGAAGGTTTTTCTTTAGTGTAGCAAGTTCAGAGGTGTACCATTTCTCGGACAAGCTAGATTTAGATTTTCTTTTATTAGAGGTTGAATATTTAGCTTCTGATTCAATAATAGAGTTCCAGGTAGAAACAAATTCGTTAAGATTATTTGACGTACTGTCTAATTTTGGAGAAATAGATTCTAAAAAACTTTCTTTGTTGAACTGGCGAAAACTTTGTTTTGTGCATTTGGCGTTATTGTGAGTAGAGTTGGTGGGTTGGAATGGAAGAGAGAAATGTATCAGGAAGTGATCTGACCATGGTACTTGAGTTGTGGTGGGCGAAGTAGAAAAAGATGAGAGTGTGAGGTGAGATGGAAAGAATATTAGATCAAGGGTATTACCTTTGCAATGAGTGGGGTGGGTCATTATTTGTTTAAAATCCATTTCCTCCATTGCTTCAATGAAAGATAGTGCATGGCTATCTGGTAATGAGGCAAGGTTAAGATCTCCTAAAATAACAGAGGGCTTTCTCAGTGAAGAGTTACATGCAACCTCAAGTATTATGTCTAGATTATGTATGTCAGGTGTGGGGGGTCTGTAGATAAGGCAGATGGCTATATTGTTATTTTCAATTCTGAGTATATCAATACCATCATGTTTATCTAGTAGGGTAGGCGAAAGATTGAGATGAGATTTTGCTATTATAAGAACTCCGCCACCTCTTTTTCTGTCTCTATTATTGTTGAGTATGGTATAACCATGTACTCCTAGTTGGTTAAGGAGAACTGAGTCAGATTCGTTTAGCCAAGTTTCAGTTATGCAGAGTAGGTGAGGATTTTCATCAATAATAAGATCGGTTATGATGGGGATTTTGTTCCTAATTGATCTGGCGTTGATAAGTATGCAATTTAGTTGTGTTGATTGTGTAGTGATTTGTATGGGGTTATTAATTGGTGAAGGGTTCAATTGGATTAGTCTTTGAACATGAATATGTTGGTTTGTGCGTGGTTTGTTTATGGATGGATTACTGATAATATATCTTTGTGTGTTGTGTCTGGGTTTGTATGGGATGATATGAATGTGTGCAGGCTTGAAAATGTTTGAGGTTGGAGTTAAAGAGTGAATGGGAGGGGTGTGGGAGAGTAGTACCCCTAGTGTGAGCATTAGAATATTTAAGGTGAGTGTAAGAAATCTTTTTAGATCCATTGTTAGTTATATAGGTAGGTATAAGGGTCAGAAAAGTTTTGCTGTGGATAATAGAAGCACGTTAGTACTGAAATGTATAGTACGTGATAGTAATAATGTATTATTAGATTTTGAGATACAGATGCAACAGCTATTGGTTGAAGTTATCAGATTGATAGCGAATCTGCTGATAGCAGTTCCAGGAGAACTGAGTGGTTACTGACAACAGTATAGTGTGTAATGTGTTACTAACAACAGTATAGTGTGTAATGTGTTACAAACAACAGTGTGAAGTTACAAACAACAGTATGATAGTTTCAGTTCAGCTGGAGATCAGACATTAATCATTAACTGGGTGGATATTGACAGTGGTATAGTGTGTATTTTGTTACAAACAACAATAAACTCAACTGGTAATCAACGTTAATTATTAATATCAGCAGTACTATGGTTAGTTATTACTGATAATAGTACAGTGGTTAATTATTGCTGATTCCACTGGGGATTGATCAGTATAATGATTAATTTTACTGACGACAGTATATTGCTGATTCAGCTGGGGGGTGATCATTAATTGTGACAGTATAATGATTAATTTTTACTGGCGATAGTATAGTGATTAATCATTAATAATAACAGTACAATTACCAGTTCTTACTGATATAAGATTAATTATTACTGACTCCGCTGGTAATCATTCATTCATTGTGAGAGTGTAATGATTAATTGATACTGGCAACAGTAAGGATTAATCATAACTAGAATAGTACAAATGTAAGGTGATTACTGTTATTAGTACAGAGGCTGATTATTTCTGATTAACATAAGTTCAGTGTTTCGTTTGGAGTTGTTATAAGGTACTGGTAAAAAACAGTTCTGGCATGTAATGGTAACCAATGCAGTTCTTTCATGATGGGTGTTATATGGTCAGATCTTGATGAGCCGGAGAGGACTCTGGCAGCTGTATTCATGGCTAGGCGGAGCGGATTTAAAGTTGATTGAGGGAGGCCATGAAGGATGATGTTGGTGTGGGAGGACTAATGCCTGGAAGGTTGTTCGGAAGTCTGTGGGATCTAGTAGGGAGCGGAGGTGACGTAGCGATTTGATCTTATAATATATAGTTTTTGTGATGTTCTTGACATGCGTTGTCATGTCCAAGTGCTGATCCAATGTGATGCCGAGGTAACGGATGGTAGCTTTTGATTTCAACTCTATGTTGTTGACGAGTAGTGATGGAGGAGGTATGAACTTACGGTTCCTTGTGACAAAAAGAACGTCAGTTTTGTTGTGGTTAATCCGAAGGTTTTGTGATAGCAACCATTCGGCTACAGCTTCAAAACAGTTGATTATTGGGGAGAATACTGGATGTTCAATTGTGAACGGCATATATAGGAGGATGTCATCTGCGTAAGCGAGACATTGTACATTAAAGGATCTGATCAAGTCACATATCGGCTGCATGTAGATGTTAAACATTAGTGCCGATAAGGACGATCCTTGGGGTACTCCCTGTGATTGCAGGAATGGTTCTGAGGAAGCGTGACCTGTTTTTACTTGTTGCCACCTGTTAGATAGGTATGATTTACACCACTCGAGTGCTGTGCTTTGAATCCCCTTATCTTTCAAGCGTTGTAGGAGTATGTCATGACTCACAGAGTCAAAAGCGGCGGAGATGTCCAGGAAGATGAGGACGAACCCCTGTTGTATGTTATTTATTCCTGTTACCAGAACATTGAATAGGGTTGTAAGGACTGTGTCAACTCCATGTGCTTCCCTGAAGCCATGTTGAGATGGATCTAGGGGTGCTTCAGTGTCAATATGATGTTGGATTTGTTGTTGGGCGGCCTTCTCAATGATTTTTGCGAGCTGTGGTATGCTCGAGATAGGCCTGAAGGAATCAACCTTGGATGGGTCCAGTCTATTATTCTTCAGTAGGGGCTTGATGGAAGTGTGTTTTAGACTCTGCGGGAATGAACCTGTTGAGAAAGACTGGTTCAGTATTTTGCTCAATATTTGACTGAGGTCATGTCGCATGTCCTTGATCCAGCTGGCTGGACATGGGTCATTAGGAGCTGTACTGGGGTTGATTGAGGCAATAATGTTCACAACCTCTCTATTTGATACAGTGGAGAAGTTGTGTAGTGGCATTACATGGGATGCCTTAGGTGAAGTGGAGGCGTTATTGACATTTATGTCTGTGTTGGTTTTAATCATCTTTGATTGCAGGTAGTTTGCGTAGTCCTGCGGCTGAGGCATAGGGGGTTGTGCTGAGACCGGTTCACCTGTTATGGACTTTACTATGCTGAACAATGCGTGTGGTTTGTTGATGGAGCGTTTTATTAAGCCTGAGTGGTAGGTTTTCCTGCTCTGTGATATCTTTTCTCAGTGGGTAGTTAGGTATGAGCTGTATGCTACCAGCGCCTCAGGAGAGTGAGTTCGTCGCCACTGTCGCTCAAGTTTGCGTAGATGGTGGAGAGATGTACGAAGGTCTGTGGAGAACCATGGAGTATGTTCACGTTTTCAAATTCTCTTTTCGGTGAGTGATGGGCAGGAGGCAGCTCTCAGGTTTTCATCCCATTTGGATATGAGATCATCTAAGTCCATGGTTGTGTTGGCCATGAGGGGTCTGAGATTCTCTAGGACTATGCTCTGGTTGAGTGGTCTAAAGCGGGTTGTGTGGGATCCAGATGTGTTAGAAGACTTTCGGCTTTTGTGGGATGTATTAATGGGTATATTGAAACTGAGAAGACTGTGGTCAGACCAGGGTACTGGTATTACAGATAGTGCAAGAGTTAGGGGTATTGTGGAGGTGGAGATAGGTGCGAAAATGAGGTCTAGTTTGCCACCTTTAGTGTGGGTGGGGAAATCGACATGCTGTTTGTAACCTAGGTCCTCCAGGGCGTCAAGGAATGCTGCTGAGTGGCTGTCTTGAAGAGATGGGAGATTGAAGTCACCGATTAGCCAACTTGGTGAGCGTGAGGTGGATGTGGTACATGCCTGCTCAATTATAGTTGGAAGATCATCTGGTGAGGGGGAGGGTGCCCGATAGAAAAGGTTGATTGTGCAGAGCTCATTAGCTATAGTGAGGGAGTCAAGGTTAGTTGAGCTAGAGGAGTTGCACAACTTGAAGTGTAAATCAGCTTTGGCCAGGATGAGGGTTCCGCCTCCTTTCTGACTGGATCTGTGAGAAGTGTATATCACAAAACCTGGTGGTAGCATCTGATTCAGTAGTACGTTGTCACAGTCGGATAGCCATGTCTCCGTGATCATCAAGATGTCGAGATTATATTGGGGTATCAGGTCAATGGCTGCGGGCCATTTAGATCGTACTGATCTGGCATTTATCAGTGCACATTTTAGTAGGCGTTGATGATCTGTTGTTTATATTGACTAAGCCAAGGGAGCCTCTGGCAGCTCTATATAATCTTGCTGGAGTTTGGAGACTACTCAGGTTTTAAAATTAATGCTACAAAACCGGAGATATTAAATATAAAAAAAAAATCGGCAAGCGTAGAGATGCAGGCAATGATAAAAGCACAATTTCCCTTTAAGTGGGCAAAACATAGTATTAGGTATCTGGGGATTTACTTAACCTCTAGGGAGACTGATATGTTTAGAGAAAATTATATAAAAGAGTGGAAAAAATAATTAGGAGGGAATTAGAAGAGTGGAATAGGAAAACATTATCATGGATGGGAAGGATCTCAGTTATCAAAATGACCTTACCTAAATGGTTATATCTATTTACAAATCTCCCTATGTGGGTCTCAAAGAACTATATTGGGAAATTACAGCGGATTATTTGGCAGTTCATGGGGGGCGGGGGGAAGAAAAATAGGGTAGCAGGGAGGATTCTGATGAGGCAGAGAGAACAAGGGGGAATGTCTGTGCCAAATTTGTTAAATTATTGGGAGGCAGCACAAATGTATGCTATTGTGGAATGGGGGGGGGGGGGCGGAAGAACAAAAAGAATGGGTTCAGATGGAATCAGAGGATTTGGAAGAGGGGATGATAAGAGACTATGTATGGCCACCTAAGAACGTAAAAAAAAAAAAAAAAAAAGAGGAGGATATCAAGGGTGTAACCCCTATGTACAAAACACACTACAAATATGGAATAAGTGGAAACAGCTTTGGCTGGGGGGAAATGGAATTTCTAGTCTGGTACCAATTCGGAGAAACCCAGGATTTCCCGCCTGCATTGGATAAGAACGCCTTTGAAAAATGGGAAAAGCAGGGGACTACGAAGATAAGCCAATTGGTAGAGGGTATGGCAAAAAAAAAAAAAAAAAAAAATTTTTAAAAAAAAAAGTTCGCTGAGCTCGCAACACTGTACCATCTTGATGGGAAGGATGTATATAGCTCAGCCATTACATTCAACAGAGAATCTTACCAGAGCTCCAGGGGGAGCTCACTGTGATTGAGAAATTCTTCCTGATGGGACAGAGGAAGGTCTTGACAAATTTTTATAAGATGATGGTATAGGGCGACGGGCAGGGAAAATTATCAAAAAGCCTGGGAGGCAGATTTGGGAGTACGGTAGGACAACTCAATGTGGGAACAAATATATTTGAATAGATGCAAAGGACTATTGGCCATAAATTTAATTGAGAATAACTATAAAATATTGTATAGATGGCACTTGACGCCGGTAAAGCTACATAAAATATACGAGCATGTGGAAGACAAATGCTGGAGGGAGTGTGGTGGGAAAGGAACGTACCTCCATATATGGTGTATGGCAGTGAATAAAATGTGGTTAGAGGTGTTTGATATGTTGGGGAAGATATTGGGGAAAGACATTGAACCGCAACCAGCCACGGCTATGTTGGGGATGAAACCCCTAAATTTGAATAAGGCAGAGGGTACCTTTGTTGAGCTGGGCTGTGTCGCATTTAGAGTCATACTTGCACGAAAATGGAAACAAATAGTAGGTACCACATTTGGCAGAATATGAAGGGTCATTGTCACAGATTCATTTAATGAGTAAATTAACAACGATCAAAAGGGGGAGACCACAAAAATGTATGCAAGTGTGGGGGAAATATATACAGTGGGCAGCACTTCCTTAACTATAAGGATTGTTTAATCTACTTAAATTGTTTAATTATTTAACACCTGTCTTGTATTGTACTAGCAGGAGTGTGTACTTGGGACTCGGGGGGGGGGGAGGGGTACCAACAAAACCTAGAAATACATGACAAAAACGGGCATGTTGGCATGTGTGAGGTTATTCAGCTGTATGGACATTATGTGAGTTATATGTTATAAATGTTCTGATACTGTTGTCATGTTTCTTGAAAAATATAAATAAAAAAAATAATAATATATCTGAAACTGCCAGAATCCAAAGAGCACCAGTAAGGACAATGAATGAATAGAGAGAAATGTTGACGCCACCTCAGAGCGAAACAAGGGTACTGGTCAAAGTACTACCCCCTTTTTGAAAAACTGCAGAATAGGCTCTCTTATCCGACCAAGCCTTGCACTTCGAAACCCAAGTGCCAAATGCAGCACCACTAATACACATACCTCAGTGTGAAATTTCATGGACGTCTCCGGAAAAGGGTCAAACAGAGTACCAGTGTGCAACTAAAGCAAATTAAGGTTCCCCCACAAAATCATCACACCAGCCGGAGGACACATATGGCTAACCCCTCTCAAGGATCGAACCCTTCGTCAAGGAGAAACATGAGGGAGCCTCTTAAACCAACATCAGAATCAGGCTAACCTGCCACTTGCACCAACAGCAACTTTGTAGCAGGACACTTGCCCAGCCTCGCTTGCCAGAAAAAGATCAATACATCAACCAGCAATGACCTCATGGGACAAAAAGCCATTTCCTCACACTACTCTTGGAAAGCCTCCATAGCTGAACCTCATACAGAGAGGCAGCACACAACTTAGAATGCTGAAGACTCATTTCACAAGAATGGAAACTCGAACAGACCAAAGTGTCTACCCTTTCAGCCAGAAATGTCTGTATTTGTCCTAACCCACATATCATATTCAAACCTACCAGGGTGCTGACACATACCCCCTGACAAATAAGCTGGGTGCAAAAGGCAATCCAAAGTAGCTAGAATACTGTTTACATTCTCAACCACTCCCGTTGCAAAGAAAGATACAGACAGTTGGTCGCCCTCATGGAAGATAAAGAAAGGGAGACAGGAGATGCCAGAACAAAACATCTAGAGGATGTCAAACTTGCTGGTTTCTGTGACCTATCCCCCAGAAGAGCAAGGTCATAGGGCAGACTTGGCTGCTCCTTGCACAAACATAAGAATAGCACCATCTGGCCACTGTCCAGCCTGATGGCCTGAAGCAATAATGTCCCCATCACAACACAACCATTGTACAGCACCTGTAATTCCACAGTGATCTCCCATCCAAGCACTAACCAAATCCAATCCTGCTTAACTTTGAAGCTCTGGAAAGAATGGCCTGCCTGAGAGTGGCATGGCCATAGCCCAGATGTAAAATACAGGATGACAATATGGCTCAGCAGGCAAATACAAGCCAACCTCTGGCCCTCCAAGACCAAATATTCCACTAAAAAAGGCACCTGCCCATTCCTTACAGATAAAGCATTTGTGCTAACACTCTACCTCAGGTAGTGCCTGATATGCAGTGCTAAAATGTGTACAAGCTTCTCTCGCGCCAGCCCTCTAGGCACAAAGGGCTGCCTGGGGTACTATAGACCCAACCAGCTCCACAATGATAGAACTACTGTTCTCCAGCTCCCAAGCTAGCCTTGTAAACTAACACCATCCCATAAAAGGTAGGCAGAGGGAAGCTCTCCTGCTTGATGGATCATCCAAGGTTCCTGTTTCCCATGGCTCCAAGTGGCAAGGCTGAGCAGCTGATGTCAGCCAGAGATATCATCAGCTGCTTGCTGTGGGCATGTGCCCAAAGGGGCACATTAGTCCCCTTTGATGCCCCTTCGATGCCTGGAGGTGCTGTATGTCCATAGAAACATAGAAATATGATGACATAAAAAGACCACATGGCCTATCTAGTCTGTCCTTCCATATCAATTACAACAGTCCTTTTACCTTTAGAGATCCTCTGTGTTTGTCCCATGCTTTTTTGAATTCAGTTACTGTCCTCACCTCTACCACCTCCACTGGGAGACTATTCCATGGATCCACTACTCTTTCCGTAAAGAAATATTTCCGCATATCACTCCTGAATCTCTCCCTTCACCCTCATCCCATGTCCCCTCGTAACAAAACTTGCTTTCAATTGAAAGAGGCTCTCTCCCTGAACATTTATGCCACGGAGGTATTTAAACATCTCAATCATATCACCTCTATCCCGCCTTTCCTCTAAGGTGTACATATTAAGATCCTTCAGTCTGCCCTCATATGCTTTATAATGAAGACCACTAATCATTTTAGTAGCCACCCTCTGCACCGACTCCACGACTCCATCCTGTTCACATCCTTTTGAAGGTGCGGTCTCCAGAATTGCACACTATACTCCAAATGAGGTTGCACCAGAGACTTATACAGAGGCACTATCACCTCCTTTTTTCTGCTAGCCATTGCTCTCCGTATGCACCCAAGCATCCTTCTAGCTTTTGCCATCACCTTTTCTACCTGTTTAGCTATTTTAAGATCATCAGACACAACCACGCCTAGGTCCTGTTCTTCTTCAGTGGACAAAAGTACTTCACCCCCCAGGGAGATTTATATGAGGAAAAGGAAGAGGAGGGTGTTGCCAGCTGTCCAAGCAAAGTCTGTAAAGATTTTGAGGCCAATGGATCATCATATGAAGCCAGCTGCCCCAACGACCTCTACCCCAGGTGTGGCATTTTCATTGGAGACTAAGTACTGCCTCGGACGTAAACCCTCCAGTTTTTAAGACCGCTCTCCTGACCTAGTAGAGAGGGAGGGTTTTCTCTCCTGTTCCCGGTCTGGACCTTCAGAGAAGTTAGCTGGTTTAGCTCTTAAAAGTTTAGAAACTTTGGCTTTTGAAGCTCCTTCGACACAGACTGCTGGGACTACTGAGATATCTTTACATATCTGGGAGGTTGCGACTCGTACGGAAGTTCCCTGCGGTCATCTCTATCCCAGATTGCTCACTTTTCTACTGAGGTTGTGGCTAAAGTATCTGAACAGGATACTCATATACAGAATTGTTCTTCTGCTACTTCTAAGTTAGAGGGGCAGATGGCTCTTGCACAAGCTGCTCTCTTCTTCTGTGCGAGATTGCTTGACGATTCATTAGCAATTGGAAGTTTTTGAGAATGCTGCTAGGGCTAATAATTTGAGGTTTATTAATTTTCCCCGAACTCATTACCTTTCCCCTCTTACTCTGTTTCAGAAATACTTGAAAGATATAGTGTTAATTGAGGATGTTCAAAAAAAACTGGAGTTTCTAATATGTATTACGTACCCCAGGGGGCCAAGACCATGGCACAAGGTGAGGGGGAACTTGATATATTGGTCTCAACTGAGACTCTTGATGTTGAAATCACTTCTTTATGAAGATTCCAAAAAAGCAGACATGTGCTACTTGGTAGGTTCTTTTACCTTTCCCCCCTGATACAAAGTTTCAAAGCAGTTTCAGAATGGCTCCAATCTCAAAACCTTCGTATTCAACACAAGAAAACTGAGGTACTCTTCATCACGAGAGACCCCAATTTTACCCCACCATCCCATATAAGTGTTAAGGAAGCGGATCTGCAGACAAAAGACGCAACAAGATACCTTGGGGTCACATTGGACCAACGTCTTGATATGAAATCAAACATAGGCAATATAGTAAAAGCAATATACTTCAAGATCCGTACACTCAGGCATCTGCATTCCTTATTAGATCCAGACGACTTCTGGACTATATACCAAGCACTAATCTTACCCCACTTTGACTATGCCAACGCCATTTTACAAGGCCTCCCACAATCTACCTTGAGCCCGCTACAGCTGGCCATGAATGCTGCAGCAAGGGTCCTCCATGGTGCCTCTAGGAGTGACCATGTGACACCTATCCTGAAGCAGCTTCACTGGTTCCCCATACACGGAAGGCTTGTCTTTAAGACCATACTACTGACCTTCAAGGCCATCAATGGTCTCTCATCCTCCTCACTTACAGAGCTCATTCACACCGTGCCGCCTAACAGATCCAGAAGACCAGCAGCTTTAAAAACTCTAATAATTCCGAAGGCCTTGACAAAATACAACCTAACAACGGCGAATATGGCCTTCAAATTTTGCGCCCCAAGATGCTGGAATGCTCTACCATCTGACATTCGTGCTATCATTGACTTAACTCAGTTCAGAAAGGCACTCAAATTTCACCTGTTCCTCAAATACTACCCAGTCAGCAATGAAGCCTAGATAACCCCGCCAAAGAAAGTAACCACTTATTACTTCTAGAACTGTGTCAGCACGCCTACTTGTAGATATTTTATGTAAATAGTTCACCCATGTTATCCAAGTTTGTACACCTGTTCTCTGTAAAACCGAACAGCCTGTTGTTCTGGTCCTTTTGTTTTATTGTAAACCGCGCTGATGTTGAATAGTGCGGTATATAAGAAATTGTAATAAATAAATAAATTGCTTCCTTAAATAAAAACATGTTATTGTGTCTGTATTTTCCCAAAAATATCCTTAAGTGTCTTGTTAATTATCAGAACGATTAATATGGGTTTTTTAATCCAGCGCAATTGGAAGCATTTTTGGCTGGGAAGGTTTTGTAGGTTTATTTTAGGATAATGTGTATGTTGCTTTCATGTTTAAGTTAAAAGGGATATAGTTTAGTTTAATTTGGGACTTGCTAGATATTTCCTTTCTGTAAGTTTAAAGTCAGTTGTTCTGTTTTTCTTTTCTTGAGGTTTATTTTCGGGAATGCTTCCCCCGTGATGGGGACAGTTTGTAATTATTTCCTACTTTATTATTTGAATAAAAGGTTAAAATTATTAAAAAAAAAAAAAAAAAAAAAAAAGGTAGGCAAACTGAGGGCAACTCGCCATACGAAGAAAACTGCTAGCCCTAATCTTCACCGACCAAAAAGTGTGTGCACAATGCACTTGGCAACACGCTAAAGTCAATGTTTGATACCAAAACATGTAACATGGAGCATGCCAATGCCGTAAATCCAGCCCAGCAGACCTAGAACAGCATGGTGCAGGATGCATAAGAACATAAAACAAAAAAAAAAAAAAAAAAAAAAACACTACCATACTGGATAAGACCACAAGTCCAAGCGTCCACAACTGTCTCCAGTTGTGAAGCCAAACAATGATTCCATGACCAATACACCATCTCATCATAGGCAATACACTGAAGGTATCACAGAGCCCTTCACGAGCCACTGGGCATCCCCAAGAGTCGGCCAGAGACAGACAGATGGACGAATGGATATCCCAGTACCTTTAGATCTGAGGTGGTCCACCTAGGCAATCTAAGACCACCAAACTCCCATGGCTTCTCGCAGGTTATATACTCCCCTCCTTCTCCATGGAGGAAGGCAGACACCAGCAAGGTGTAAGAGGGGGGACACACTCCCCCAGCCAGGTCAATCCACAGCCACAATGATAAAGAATCTGTTTCTTTTCTTTTTTTTCACACTTTAAAATGACACACCTTGGTCCCTTAAGAGGCCAACCAGTATTTATTTTTTATGTTTTTGTAGAACTAGCAGTTAATGGCTTCCCATAATCCTTCAGATTTCACTACAGTCTACCCTGTCTAGAAAGCCCACAGATCACAATACCTATTTACAGTTCTTTAGCCATCATCCTTATAAGTTGAAGGAAAGCTTACCCAGTCACTTAGTTCCTGAAGATTTGGCACATATATTATACAAATCTCTTGATCCAAACACAAATCTTTGAAGCATAGGTTTTCTGTGCAGAGTTATCCCAACCATGCAATTTAAACAGTCTATAAGAGAGCAAGATATGCCAACAGAGATCTTCTATTAACAAATAAGCCACAGGAAAAACTTGAACACACCATATGTGTGCTATCATACACAAATCATTAGATCACATTAGCATGTGTTGTCCCTTCATGAAAAATTTCAAGATCCCCCTATATTTACCTTTCTGCATGGAAGGAATATGGGTGAGAGGTTGATTAACTATGGACAGCATGGCTTTGATTGGCAGGAGGCTGTCTCTGTACAGCACTACATATCATTTGTATAGCACTACAAGGAGTAAGTAGTAGTAGTAGTAGTAGTAGCTGTAGCTAGCCTCAGGTATAGTGGCACACCCCTGGCTTGAAGTTATTCCAAGGGGATAGGTCCAAGCCTACCAAGAAAAGGCGGAGCGGACAGAAAGCAGGCAGAAGCACAGTGCCTCCCCTGCCCCGTAATGGAATTAACGTGGAAACATTGATGGGAATTCATGCAGAAGGGTAATGAAGCACAGTCCCAGGAAATGGTTTAAAAAAGCCGAGAAACTGCCCTTGCTAGAACAGAGGCCATGAGAGCTCTAGATACTACTACTACTTTAATTTTATTAATTTATTTATTTTAATTAATATATATTTTTTATACCATTGGTTGTTATTCGGTAGTGCCTCGGATGAGCTTAGATACGATTCAGATCCAAGAGGACGAAAGCCTTGATTCACCAGAATAGAGACAGCCTTGTGGCTGGGTAGTCTTGCAGCTGTTGCTATGCAGCTGTCTCTCCTATTCTTTGTTCTGAGGATTTTCCATTCATTTCCTTTCCCCCTTCTTCTCTCTCTCTCTTTTTTTTTCCTTTTTCAAATATCTTCTTTCACTCCGCTGGTGGGATGGCCATTGCTAGAAGGGAGCCAATAGGCTATGGGAGTAGGCTAGTGAAGGTGGCTTTCCAGCCAGAGAAAGTGGGAGGGGTATGCAAAGTTATGCCAGACTCTAGCCAGTGGAAGAATAGCAGAGAGACCTTTTCCCTCTGTAAGAAGGAACATAAGATGTATGCGTAAGCCAGACACTTGAAAAACAATGCTATGCAGAAGAAACAAACAAGAAAACAGAAAGAGACTACATGGCCTATCTAGTCTGCCCTTCCACATCAACTACAATAGTCCTCTTTTTACCTTTAGAGATCTTGTCTGTTTGTCCCATGCTTTTTTTAATTCAGATGCTGTTCTCGTCTCTACTACTTCCACTGGGAAAATTATTCCACATATCAATCACTCTTTCCGTAAAGAAATATTTCCACATATTACTCCAGAGTCTATCCTCTTTCACCCTCATCTTATGTCCCCTTGTAGCAGAGTTTGCTTTTAATCGAAAGAGGCTCTCCTCTTGTGCATTTATGCCACAGAGATATTTAAACATCTCCATCATATCTCCTCTATTTCACCATTCTTCTAACATATAAGAGCATCCCTGTTGCCATGGAGGAGAGGTCATGTGACAGAACAGCATCGTCCTGGTGCAGCAGGAAGCGATAATGTAGCTAGGACCTGTCCTCCAGGTAATGTAAAACCCTCTCACACTGAGGAGGATTCTCTAGGGCCATGAGCCCACGAGGGTAGGGTTAGGATAGCCAATATAGTTGATGATTCGATCATTAGGCATGTAGATAGCTGGGTGGCTGGTGGACGTGAGGATCACCTGGTAACATGCCTCCCTGCTGCAAAAAGGTAGCAAACCTCATGTGCCACCTAGACAAGGTCTTAGATAGTGCTAGGGAGGAGTCTGCTGTCTTGGTACATGTTGGTACCAATGACATGGGAAAGTGTGGTAGGGAGGTTCTGGAGGCCAAAATTTAGGCTTTTAGGTAGGAAGTTGAAATCCAGAACTTCCAGGGTAGCATTCTCCAAAATGCTTTCCGTTCCACGCACAAGACCCAAAAGGCAGACAAGCTCCGGAGTCTCAATGCGTGGATGAGGCAATGGTGAAAGGGTGAGGATTTTGGATTTGTTAGGAACTGGGGAACAGTCTGGGGAAAGGAGGGGCTCTTCCGCAGTGATGGGCTCCACCTTAACCGGGATGGAACCAGACTGCTGGCATTAACCGTTAAAGGGAGATAGAGCAGCTTTTAAACTAGATAATAGGGGAAAGCCGACAATCGCCCAAGAGCGCATAGTTGGGAACAATGTATCCTTGAAGGATACTAGCAAAAGATTGAAGTTTAGGCATATCAGCAGAGAGGTTCCAATAAAGACAAAAGTAGCCCAAATGCCCTTGAGTACGGAGCAGACAGAGCTTAAAGATTCCAAAATTATCCCTGCCTACCGAAAGCCAGATTAATATGAATAAAATACAGCCTCTAAAATGCTTCTATACTAAATGCTAGAATTCTAAAAAAATAAGATGGCAGAGTTAGAATATACAGCACTAAATGAGAGGTTATATATGATTGGTATCTCAGAGACATGGTGGAAGGAGGACAAAGTGGAACACTGTGATATCTGGGTACAAATAATATCATAATCAAAGAGCAGATCAAATTGGTGGAGGGGTTGCACTCTATGTTAGAGAGGGAATTGAGTCGCAAAGGATTAAAGTTTTGCAGGAAACAAAATTCACTGGAGAATCTCTATGGACTGAAATTCCATGTAAAAAGGGGAAGGGGAAGGGGAAAACAATGGCAATGGGGGGTGTACTATCGACCGCCTGGCCAGAATGAACAAATGGATGATGAAATGCTCAAAGAAATCAAGGAAGCTACAAATGTTACAGCACAGTAATAATAATGGGGGATTTCAATTACCCCGGTATTCACTGGGTCAGTGTCACGGCAGGATATGCTAGGGAGATAAAGTTTCTAGATGAAATAAATGACTGCTTCTTGGAGCAGCTGGTTAATGAGCCGACCAGAGGGAAGCCATTTTGGACCTAGCCCTTGGTGGAACACAAGATCTGGTGCAAGAGATAAGTGCATTGGGACACTTGGCAATAGTGATCATAGCATGATTGCATTTGTTTATTTAACCGGTTTTCTATACCGCCTTACCCTTCAATCAAAGCGGTTTACATTATGAAATCACTACAAACAGGTACTGGATACATTCCCGTGTCCCCAAAGGGCTCATAATCTATGTGTAACTGATGCAACGGAGGGTTAAGTGGCTTGCCCAAAGCAACAAGGAGTGTCTATAGGACTAGAAACCCCAGTCCAGCCAGCCCCTGAGGTACTGTATCCTAATCACTAGGCCACTCCTCCCTGGAGGAGGGAGGGTAAGGAAATCCACAGTGCTACCTTTTAACTTTCAAAAGGGAAATTATGATAAAATGAGGAAAATAGTTAAGAAAACTAAAGAGAGCAGTTGCAAAGGTTAAAGATTTACATCAAGCTTGGGTGTTGTTTAAAAATACTATCTTGGAACCCCAGACCAGCTGTATTCCATGCTTTAAGAAAAGTGGAATGAAGTCCAAAAAACTGCCAGCATGCTTTAAAGGTGAGGTCAGAGGCTGTTGCCAAAAAAAGCATCTTTCAGGAAATGGAAAAAGGAGCCAAATGACGAAAACTGGAAACACGACAAGCACTGGCAAGTTAGATGCAAAGCATTGATAAGGCAGGCAAAGAGAGAATTTGAGAAGAAGCTTGCTGTGGAAGCAAAAACACATAAAGACCTTTTCAAGTACATTCGTAGCAAAAAAACTGTGAAAGAGTCAGTTGGACCATTAGATGATAGAGGGGTAAAAGGGGCACTAAGAGGGGACAAGGCTATAGAGGAGAGACTGAATAAATTCTTTGCTTCGATCCTTACTGAGGAAGGTGTAGGAATGTTACCCATGACTGAACTGGTATTTAAAGGAGATGCTGCCGAAGAATTGAAAGAAATAATCGATACACCGGGAAGATGTATTACAACTATTTGATAAACTGAAGAGTGGCAAATCACCTAGACAGGATGGTAAACATCCAAGGGTGTTGAAAGAACTGAAATGAGATTGCAGACCTACTATTAGTAATCTGTGAACTATTATTAAAATCATCTGTAATACCTGAAGATTGGAGGATGGCCAATGTTACGCCAATTTTTAAAAAGGGGTGATATGGGAAACTACAGACTGGTGAGCCCAACATCAGTATCGGGAAAAATGGTAGAAACCATCATAAAGAACAAAATTTCTGAACGTGTTGTTAGTCATGGCTTAATGGGAGACAGCCAACATGGCTTTAGCCAAGGAAGGTTTTGTCTTACTAATCTGTTATGTTTTTTTGAAAGTGTGAATAAATAGGTAGACAAAGGTAAGTCAGTTTATTATAGTGCATCTGGACTTTCAAAAAGCCTTTGACAAGGTCCCTCATGAGACACTTTTGGCAAAATTCAAAAGTTATGGGATATGATGCAGTGTACTATTGTGGATCAGGAACTGGTTAAAAGATAGAAAGCAGAGGGAAGGGTTAAATGGCCAATTTTCCCAATGGACAAAGCTGATAGTGGAGTACCCCAGGGATCTGTGCTGGGTCAACTGCTTTTTAACATATTCATAAATGACCTGGAAATAGGAATAATGAGTGAGGTTATCAAATATGCAGATGACACAAAACTATTCAAAGTTGTTAAAACCCATGAGGATTGTGGAAAATTGCAAGAGGATCTTGATAAACGAAGACTGGGCATGCAAATGGCAAATGAAATTTAATGTGGACAAGTGCAAAGTTATGCACCTAGGAAAGAAAAACCTAAAATATGGTTACACGATACAAAGTTCCACATTAGGAACCACCACCCAGGAAGAAGATTTAGGCTTCATTGTGTATAACATGTTGAAACCTTCCGACCAGTGGGCAGCAGAGGCCAAGAGAGCAAATAGAATGCTAGGTATCATAAGGAAAGGAATGGAGAATAAAACAAAATATATAATAATTTATTTAATCAGTTTTATATACCACCTTATCCTTCAATTAAAGTGGTCAACAAGACAACAGAGGGACTACATCGAGGGGGGGGGAGACAACAAGATAGTACATTACAGTAAACTACAGTACAGTAAACTACAGTACATTACATTAAATTATACATAAACTACAGCAAAATTACATTTCATAATTCATTACAATTACATTCAACAAATAACTGCAATCTTACAAAATGTTAAAATAATTTAAACATTATAATGCCTCCGTATCGTTCTATGGTGCGACCACATCTTGAATATTGTGTGCAATTCTGGTCGCCGTATCTTAAAAAGGATATAGCGTTATTAGAAAAGGTACAGAGAAGAGCCACCAGAATGGTAAAGGGGATAGAAGGATAACCCTATGAAGAGAGGCTAAAAAGGTTAGGGCTCTTCAACCTGGAAAAGAGATGGCTCAGGGGAGATATAATAGAGATCTATAAATGAATGGAGTGGAACGGGTAAACATAGATTGATTGTTTACGCCATCAAAATATAGAAAGACTAGGGGGCATGCAATGAAGCGACTGGTAACCTATTTAAGACCAATAAGAGAAAATATCTTTTCATTCAACGTGTAAATCAAACTCTGGAATTTGCTACCGGAGGATACAGTAAAAGCTGTTAGTATAGCCGGGTTTAAAAAAGGTTTGGACAAGTTCCTGGAGGAAAGGTCCATAAACCATTATTAAAGAGGACCCAGAATATCCACTGCTTGACCCAATACAAGCATTGTGGAACCTGTGACTTTTGGGGAAACTGCTAGGTACTTGTGACCTAGATTGGCCATTGTTGGAAACAGAATACTGGGCTTGATGGACCTTGATCTCACCCAGTATAGCATATCTTATGCTACCCCTGCCTGGCTGTCAGAATCTATAGTTTAGTTTTGAATGCCCTGCTCTTTTCTGCCCCTCTAAGCAAACTGACTAGTCTGCCTAATGGGTGGCCGGTATTAGAGCTAATGATGTGGGCTCTTGGTTAATGTAGAGCTGTTATAGTGAAGTAGGATTGATGTATGAGCTGGGGATTTAGGCTCTTAATTAATCTAGTTAAGTATGAAGTTTTATGGAATGCCGTTTAACTACTAGTGTTACATTGCTAAGGGTTTGGTCCTGGGACCGGTACTGTTCAATGTATTCATAAGTGATATTGCTAAAGGACTGAATGAAAAAGTCTGTCTTTTTGCAGATGACATGAAAAATTGCAACAGAGTGGACTCCCCTGAGGGATTAGAGAACATGAGGAAAGATCTACAAAAGCTGAAAGAATGCTCTAATGCTTGGTAGTTAAGATTTAATGTGAAAAAGTACAGTGTGTCATGCACTCAGGAAGCAGAAATCCAAGGGAAATGTATGCGATAGGGGGCGAGAGGTTGGTGTGCATGGACCAGGAGAAGGACCTTGGAGTGATTATTTCTGAGGATCTCAAGGTGGCGAAACATGCGACAAGATGGTGGCAAAAGTCAGAAGGATGCTGGGTTACATACAAAGAGGAATTACCAGCAGAAAGGAAGCGGTACTAATGCCACTGTACAAGTCGCTGGTGAGGCCTCACTTGGAATCCTGTGTTCAGTTTTGGAGATCGTATCTCACAAAAGGATATAAAAAGACGAAACGGTTCAGAGGAAGGCGACCAAAATGATTTGGAGCCTGCGTCAGAAGACTTATGAGACTTGAAGACCTAAAAATGTACTCTGGAGTAGAGGAGGGATATGATTCAGACCTTTAAATATTTAAAGAGTATTAATGAACAAACAAACCTCTTTCAAAGACAGAGAAGCTGTAAAACTAGAGGGCAAAACATGAAGCTGCAAGGGGGTAAATTTAAAGGCAATATCAGGAAATACTTTTTCACTGAAAGGATGGTGGATGCTAAGAATGCCCTCACAATGGAAGTGATGGGGCAAATACAGTGACAGAATTCAAAATGGCGTGGGACAGACACAGTGGATCCCTTTATAGCAACAGCCTAAAATCAAAATATAGTTAACTATATCTTATATCTCAACAAATAGGGGTGACCTACACAGAGCGGTGGGTACACCCCTATGCAAAGGCATGGTGCGGGATGACCTGCACAGAGCGGCGGGTGCACCTACTCTTGCAGCCTTGCTGGGCAGACTAGATGGACCACACTGGTCTTTATCTGCCATGATATACTATGTTACTATGAATTTCTTTTAAAATGCTGAGTTGCTGCAATAAAGAATAACATGTTTTCCTTTGACACAGCCTAGTGAAATATGGGGTCATGCCAGGAACACACTGGGATCTGAGGCATTGATTATCCTTAGAAAATTGTACACGATTATGTATGTATGTATGTATGTATGTACACATACACACACTCTGAGCAGTAGGGACAATTTAAAATAATTTCTATTAAGACAATAACAAAATAAAAAAGGACCACAACTACAGGGATCCATTACAAATACACTGGTGGACCAGGTGATGTAGGGGTCTGACAAAAAAAAAAGGAGGAGATTAAAGAAGCAGATATACTGTATGTGGTTTAGAACTTTGTAATCTTTTATTAAAGCAACATAAGCTCTTTTGTGCTTTTATAAAGTAAGCACCCAGAACCAACTCCGATAGCACACAAACCCTCAGGAGTAAATTTACACCCTGCTCAGCCCAAACTACACCCCAAAGAATATTTGCAGTTGCCAAGGTACCCACTTTTAGGAGTGAGATTTTAAGCTAGTTCTAGATTTCTGACAGTCTCACTCTAATGCATTATGGGATCTGCAGCACTGATTCCAATAGGTAAAATCGTGACTACGAATTCTATACTGTATTGGAAAGCAAATCTAAAACCACAAATGCAATTGGGTAACCTGCCAACTTTGTACGCACAGTGTTCATATAACTATGCACAATACGGCTATGTGTACTGATATTTATAAGAGCAATTTTCTACATTCGTGAAACATGATTCACACACAGATCATGCTTTACAAAATGACCCCAAAGCCCGGACGTAACTTGGAAGTAAAAACAAGTAGACTGCTGATTTCTATACTGGTTTAAATGAATATGACAAGTTGTCATGCTCTGCCTGTGCTTGTTCTCATAGAGACCCCTCCCCAGGTGCCACAGTTACCCATCGTAAGCCACTGGAGTAGGTTTCCTCAGCCATATCTTCCCACTCTCTTTGTTGCCGATGTCGGTACTCTGCATGCCGGCAGCGACACCGAGCCTCTTCCACCACGGCGCTCCTCCACCACGGATGCCGCCACCAAGTAGCGGGAAATTCAAACGGCTGGCAGCAGCAAACAAGACTTTTACTCACACCAACCGCCCTCACGCAGTCGGAATAACGAGGGCTACCAACTGTCCGAGCACCTCGGAATCGGCTCCGACTGACGGGAATGGACAGGAATTACCGAGCCTAAACCAAACACGGTATAGCATCAGGATGTAGCAGCGAATCTTCTTATCAAAGCACTAACTGCAACAAAACAGCCACGGTCATGCTGGGAATTGCAGTTGTGTTTTTCTAGATCCCTTGCGTAACACTACCACTTCCGCGAACGCAGGAGGGAGGCTCTTACGCGAGGGGTAAGGACGCTGTGGAGAGCAGGTTAGGTTCCATCAGAGCTGCGATGAGCGGCCCCTAAAACTGGTTTGACATGAAAGTACTACTTTTTTTAAGTATATGGAAAAATATGTCAGACCTTTGTAGTAAATGCATAGGTAAATATGATTGAGTTAGTATGAGTAAAATTGATGAGCAGTACCTGCCTAGGGTAGGCAACATCTCCCCTTTGTATCTCAATCCTAACCGCCCCACCCTCCAGTGTTGGCAACTGGCTCCAGATTTTAGGGACACACTGATCCAGTCCTGGTTTTACTTTGTTGATTTTTCTAAGGAAATCCCGATAGCAAATCCATGCAGCTAGTAAGGTAAAACCAGGACTGGATAAGGTGTCCCTTAAATCTGGAACCAGTTGGTCACCCTCAGGGGCGGCCCAAGGAGGGTGCGGGGCCTCATTCGCATAAGGGACCTCATTTGCATAAATATTTGCATAATGTTACCATACACTAACTTTTAGTAAACATGCCTCTTAATGACTGTATGGATAAAGAAAGACTAAAAGATTTCTACATTACTATAATCCAGTGACAACTGCCAGGCACATTAGGAACTACTACAAACACTGCCCATTTAGAACCCATAGCAAACCCGCCGTATCATAACAGCACTACCAGGACTCACAAAGCACAAGACCCTACCTATCAAAAGGCAACACTACAAATATTAAACCAATACATTTCAGAGAACAACAATACATGACCTACTGGGGAAAGCACAGTTACTTACCTGTAACAGGTGATCTCTGGGAACAGCAGGAATTAGTCCTCACATATGGGTACGTCGGAACCGACGGAGCCGGCGCGGGAAAGCTCCCCAGCTTTTCAGATGAAAAGCTTTTGGGGCTTCCCACAGCGCATGCGCGCTGCCTTCCCGCCTTCCTTACCAGCTCTCTTCAGTTCGAGTTTATAGCTGAGACAATAGAGAGGAAAGGAAGGTAGATAGATAGAAGATACAACTCCTAGGGGAGGTGGGTGGGTTGTGAGGACTAATTCCTGCTGTTCCCAGAGATCACCTGTTACAGGTAAGTAACTGTGCTATCTCCAGGAACAAGCAGGAATAAGTCCTCACATATGGGGACTCCCTAGCTAAGATGCCTGGGAGATCCCCTTCAAGGGTAAACCATCTTCGTATGGATCTCAGGCATCCATTCAGGGAAGGTGGGCAGGAGTTGCTTAAGTATGGAACAGGTGTTTGAGGACAGCCTGACCAAACAAGGCATCCCGGCGGGAGTCCTTGTCCAAACAGTAATGGGCTGTGAAGGTATGAACCGAGGCCCAAGTGGCTGCTCGACAGATCTGATTGATGGATACAGAGTGAAGATGAGCCATAGAAGTAGCCATGGCTCTCACATTGTGAGCTGTGACATGGCCTTCCAGAGAAATATTCTTACTCTGGTAAGCAAAAGAAATACACTGAGCAATCCAGTTGGAAAGTGTACGTTTGGAGACTGGAAGTCCCAAATGAGAAGGATCAAAAGCCACAAAAAGTTGGGAAGACTTTCGATGTGGCTGAGTCCTGTTGAGGTAAAAGGCGAGAGCTCTTTTACAGTCAAGAGTATGAAGGTTCCTCTCTGCACTGGATGCATGAGGAGCCGGAAAAAAAACAGGTAGATATACCTCTTGATTAAGATGAAAAGGCGAGACCACTTTGGGCATAAAGTGGGGATTCGTCCTAAGGACCACCTTATCATGATGAAATCTGGTATAAGGTGGATTAGCCACCAAAGCCTGGAGTTCACTGATGCGGCGAGCCGAAGTGACTGCAATAAGGAAAAGAACCTTCCAGGAAAGAAAGTTCAGGGAGGTAGAAACCAAAGGTTCAAAAGGTGGCTGCATAAGCTGACCCAGAACTAGGTTTAAGTCCCATGCCACCGGAGGTGGGCGGATGGGAGGCTTAGTTAGGGTCAGGCCTCTCATGAATCTGGCAATAAGAGGATGAGAGGAGAAAGGTTATCCATTTATAGGTTTCAAAGATGCTGCAATAGCACTTAAATGGACTCGTACTGAATTCGTCTTGAGGCCTGCATTGGAAAGATGAAGGAGATAGTCTAATAGAGAATGCAAAGGAAGTGCTAGAGGGTCAAGACCCTGTTGAGCACACCAAATGGAAAAAACGTTTCCATTTAAAAGCATAGGAACACCTGGTAGAGGGTTTCCTAGAAGCATAAAGTATATCTTTCACTGGTTGAGAAAGACTATAATCATGCAGGCTTAAGCCTTCAGTAACCAAGCCTGGAGATGTAGGGACTTGGGGTTTGGATGCCACAAAGTCCCCTTCTCCTGAGACAGAAGGTCTGGCGCAGCTCCCAGGTCCAGGGAGGAGTCCTGGGAGAGCTGTAGAAGTAGAGGGAACCACACTTGGCGTGGCCAGCGTGGAGCTATGAGGATCATGGATCCGTGATCCCTCTGTAGTTTGAACAGAGTCTTGGGAATCAAAGGAATGGGTGGAAAAGCATACAGGAATTCCTGACCCCAATGCAGGAGAAAGGCATCGTTGGCCTGAACTCCCTGACACGGAATCCTGGAACAGAACCGGGGAAGTTTGGCATTCCACGGACTTGCAAAGAGGTCTATGTCCGGGGTCCCCCATTCCTGGAAGATTCAGTGTATTTGGTCCATATGCAGGGACCACTCGTGTGGAAACAGAACTCGACTGAGTCTGTCTGCCCGAGAGTTTTGAACTCCTGGAAGATACACTGCCAGAAGATGAATTTGATGCTCTCTGGCGAAGGCCCATAATCTGAGAGCTTCGTTGCAAAGCGACAGAGAGCCCGTCCCTCCTTGTTTGTTGACATAAAACATGGCTACCTGATTGTCTGTCTGGACTAGGACAGTCAGGTTGACAAGGAGGGTGTGGAAGACTGTGAGGGCAAGGAAGATTGCTCGCAGTTCCAAAAGGTTGATGTGAAGGGTGGTCTCCTGGGGAGACCAGGTGCCCTGAGTGGAGAGGTGTTGGAGATGAGCTCCCCACCCTGTTTGGGAGGCATCTGTTGTGAGGGTTGCTTGGGGCAACGAAGGTTGGAAGGGGGTCCCCAACAACAGATTTTTGGAGGATGTCCACCACTGGAGAGACCAAAACAGACGTTTTGAGGTGAGTACTTGGTCTGAGAGCAGTCCCGATGCTTGAGACCACTGGGTGGCCAAAGTCCATTGAGCTGCCCTCATATGAAGACGAGCGTATGGCACCACATGGACCGTGGAGGCCATGCGGCCCAGAAGTTGCAGCATTTCTCTGGCTGACAAGTGACTTCTGGACTGAGCCTGGGAGGCCAAGCTGATTAGCCGTTGGCCTCGGACCAGAGGGAGGTAGGCCCTTGCAGTGGTGGAGTCCAAGTGGGCCCCTATGAATTCCAGGGACTGAGTAGGGATGAGTTGGGACTTGGGAATGTTTACCACAAGTCCCAGATATTGAAGAATACGCCTTGTGCGGTCCAAGGAAATCTGGGCTTCTGACTGAGATGGAGCTCGGATGAGCCAGTCGTCCAGATATGGGAAGACGAAGATTCCCATGCCTCTTAGAAATGCGGCTACGACTGCCATGCATTTTGTGAATACTCTTGGAGCAGAGGCGAGACCGAAGGGAAGTACTCTGTATTGGAAATGTTTTCCCTGGAACAGAAATCGAAGATATTTTCTGTGGAATGGATGGATGAGTATATGAGTGTACGCATCCTTGAGATCTAGAGAACAAAGCCAATCCTGACTGTGAAGGTATGGAAGGAGAATGCCCAGAGAGAGCATTTTGAATTTCTCCTTGAATAGAAACTTGTTCAATTCTCTCAGATCTAGGATAGGTCTGAAGCCCCATGTCTTCTTTGTTATGAGAAAATAAGGGGAGTAGAACCCTAACCCCTGTTGAGGAAGAGGAACCTCCTCTATTGCCCCTTGGGCAAGGAGAGAGGAGACTTCCTGACCCAACAGGGTCAGAAGAGATGGGGGAGAACTGAATTGCCTCACCATTGGGGAGGAAGGCTGGAGAAATGAAGTTTGTAGCCCTCTCTGATGATAGAGAGGGTCCATTGCTCTGATGTTATTTGCTCCCATCTGGGAGCAAAGTGAACTAACCTTCCAGGTATGGTGAGAGGCTCTGGTTGTTCCAGAGCCAGAAATGGTAAGTTCTCTAGGGGCAAGTCAAAACCCCTGAGGGGGTTGAGCCTGCTGGGGTGTAGCAGACACTGCAGACTTTGACTTTACTTGCTTAAGTTGCTGACGTTTAGCAGCAAAGCGAGGCTGAGAAGATTGTTGGCCAGTATTTGTGGAAAATCTGGCCTTCTGATAGTAAGGCCTTTTAAAAGACTTCTTTTTGGCAGGAGTAGAAGTAGACTTAGAAAGTCTATCTAGAGTGGCATTTTCTGCATCCATTTGAGCAGCTTTAATTTGCCAGTCTTCACCAAATAAGTTCTCACCTGTACAGGGCAGATTCCTTAGGCCATCCACAACCCAGGGTTCTAGGTCAGAAGCCTGGAGTCAAGCAAGACGTCGGGCTGCAATAGCAATTCCCGAAGCCCTGCCAGCAACCTCAAAGGAATCAAAGGCTGCCCTGTTGGAAAACTTGGAGACCTCTGAAAGTTGTGTCACCACAGAAGTGAAGTCCTCCTTTTTATCCTCAGGGATAAAGGGGCAAAATGCCGTACCTTTAGGGCAAGTTCTCTGAGAAACATGCCCATATAAAGGCTGTAAGAATTGATCCTGGCTATAAGCATACTAGCCTGGAAGATCTTTCTACCAAAAGAGTCAAGGGTCTTACATTCTCGCCCTGGAGGGGTAGAAGAGTGCCTTTTGGGACTCTTTATCTTCTTCATAGCAGACTTCACCACAATGGAGTGGTGAGGCAGCTGAGGTTTTTGAAACCCAGGAGAAGGAGGGACCCGGTACATGGTGTCCAACCTACGAGAATGAGGAGACAGAGTTAGAGGAGTCTCCCACAAATCCATCAAGTGTTCTTGAAGGATTTCATGGATAGGCAGAGTAACTGCCTCTTTAGGAGCTTTAGAGTATCCTAAAATATCCAATTTTTTTTGATCTGGGTTTCTTTTCAGAAGATGTAGCAATAGAAGTCCTTTAGCTACATCAACAATGAAATCCTGAAAGGATAAATCCTCTGGAGGAGACATCGCCCTCTTTAGAGAAGAGGGCTCCTCAGGAAGATCAAACTCAGCAGAGTCATCAGAGGAATTGAACTCATCAGAAGAATCTGAGTATTCTCTCTGTGCTTGCAATGCACGATACGCGTACCGATCGATATCGAGATCGGGCGTATCGGGCATGGGATTGGTATCGGGCAAAAGCCTGAATCCAGCAAGCGGAACCGATCGACGCTTGGAAGTCGATGGTCTCGGTTCCGGTGTGGATACCGGAACCGGGGTCGGTACCGATGGAATCGGTACCGAGGGCATCGCAGCCTTAATGAAAGCCAGAACGGCCTGCTGCATGGTCTGGACAGTATTGCCCATGGACGCCACTGCTGCCTGGATGTCGGTACCGGTATCGACCGGTACCCCAGAGCAGTCTAACAGGTGATCAGTCGAGGCCGTGCCATCGATGTCAACCTGTAACCCCATAGGTGATGCTTTGGAGGCCAGAGCCTCCCGCCGGGGTTTTTTGGTGTGGGCAGAATCCTCGAACTCAAGATTGAGAGCCTCTCGATCTTTTGAAAGAGATTTGCTTTTAGAGGATTTGCCCACAGAAAGTTTGGTTACCTGAGATCCATCCGGAGAGGAAGACCTGGATGACTGTGATGCTGGATTATCTGAAGCAAACAGCACATGGAACTTGTTGGCCCGGTTCTGCATACCACGTTTAGACATCTGGGAGCAGAATGGGCAGTCCGGTATGGAGTGGTCAGGTCCCAAACATTTAAGACACCATTCATGGGTGTCTGAGAGAGAAATAACAGCACTGCACTTGGTACACTTTTTAAAACCAGGAGCTGGCTTCTCCATGAGGAGAATTAGTGTAGGCCTGAAGGCCTAGCAAAAGTTACCACGTTGTGCTGAAATAAAAAAAAGATTTTTTTTTTTTTTTTTTAAGAAATAAAAAAAAAGAGAGACCGGCAGTACCGGTTTTGGTGGGGAAGGCAGGTACGCGGTCAAAAGAAACAAATTAAAATAACAATTTCTTCAGCGGTGACAGGAACACGACCTGCTGGCTCCGCGGAAAAAGAGAAACTGAAGAGAGCTGGTAAGGAAGGCGGGAAGGCAGCGCGCATGCGCTGTGGGAAGCCCCAAAAGCTTTTCATCTGAAAAGCTGGGGAGCTTTCCCGCGCCGGCTCCGTCGGTTCCGACGTACCCATATGTGAGGACTTATTCCTGCTTGTTCCTGGAGATAGAGAACAAGTGGCAATGTCAAATAGGAATTACATAAACAGAATACCTCAGCTCAGTTACACGTGCAGAACATAGACCGTCACCAAACAAGAAATCACAATGCAGAAACAGGAAGACAATAATTAAACTGGGAACCCCAAAAGCCCAACAACACTGTAGAAATAAAACTATAAATTAATTTCCTCTTGTACTAAACAAAGCGCAGACGTTAATGATGCACATTTCCCAGAGCTGGCATATTTCAGTTAATAAATTCAATAAAGAGATATTTTTCTACCTTTTGTGCATTTTTTTTCAGTTGCAATTGCTCCAGCCACTTTCTTCTGGTTTCTTCGTGTCTTCTGCTAACTCTCCATCGTCTGCTGTCCATTTGTCCTTTCTTCACTCTTCTAGTTTTTTTCCATTCTCTCTCTACATCTGCTTTAACATACTAATCTTTCTACTTTTGCTCTTTCCTCATTCCTATTTTCATCCACTCAAATTTTACCCCGCCATCCTCAATCCCCACTTACTCTCCCAATATCCGGCCAATTGTAGATTTGTCTTCCCTCCCACACAAAATATTTTTTCCCTCTCCATTTCACTCTCCCAGCTCTATCCCATTCTAATCCTCCCCCAACATCAGCTCCCTTCTAGTTCCAGCCCCACCCAGCATCCGCTTCCTTCTAGTCCCCGCATCAGCCCATTTCCAGTCCTAGCTCCCCCATCCGAGTCCCTCCATCAGCTCATTTCCAATCCCAGCCCCCCATCAGCCCATTTATAGTCCTTTCCTAGCCCCACCATCAGCCCATGTCAAATCCCAGCTCCCCTCCACTCAGCCCATTTCCAATCCAAGCCCCCCATGAGCCTACTTCCAGTTCTAGCCCCTCCGTGAGTCCATTTCAATCCAAGCCCCCCCCAACAGCCCATTTCCAGTCCTATCCTAGCCCTCCATCAGCCCATTTCCTGTCCTAGCCCCCCCTCACTCAGCCCATTTCCAGTCCTAGCTCCCTCCCCTCACAGCCCATTTCCATTCCAAGCCCCCTCCCCATCAGCTATTTGTTGTTCAAGCCTTCCTTCCACTCAGCCCATTTCCATTCCAAGCACCCATCCCCATCAGCTATTTGCAGTTCAAGCCCTCCTTCCTCTCAGCCCATTTCCAGTCCTAGCCACCCCCCCAGCCCATTACCAGTCCTTGCCCCCCCATAGCCCATTACCAGTCCTAAGCCCCCCATCAGCCGACTTCCAGTCCTAAGCCCCCCATCAGCCCACTTCCAGTCCTAAGCCCTCCCAACACCCCATTTTCAGTCTTAGCCCCCCCATAGCCCATTACCAGTCCTAACCCCCATCAGCCCATTTCCAGTCTTAGCCTACCCACAGCCCATTCCAGTCCTAACCCCCCATTAGCCCATTTCCAGTCCTAGCCCCCCATAGCCCATTTCCAGTCCTAGCCCCCCCATAGCCCATTACTAGTCCTAACCCCCCATCAGCCCATTTCCAGTCTTAGCACCCCCATAGCCCATTACCAGTCCTAACCCCCCATCAGCACATGTCCAGTCCTAGCCCCCCCATAGCCCATTACCAGTCCTACCCCATCAGCCCATTTCCAGTCTTAGCCCCCCATAGCCCATTACATCCTAACCCCCCATCAGCCCATTTCCAGTCCTAACCCCATCAGCCCACTTCCAGTCTTAGCCCCCCCCATAGCCCATTAGTAGTCCTAAACCCCCCATAGCCCATTACCAGTCCTAACCCCCCGCCCCATCAACCCACTTCCAGTCTTAGCCCCCCCATAGACCATTACCAGTCCTAACCCCCCCCCCCCAAAGCCCATTACCAGTCCTAACCCCCCTCCCCCATCAGCCCTGATAGATTAAAAAACAAACAAACCGGCTGCTGCTGCCGCCGTGGCAGCGGCAGAATCAAATGTCCCGCCGCGGGGCCCTGCCTGCCCGGCAGAGCCTCCCTTCACCATCGGCTCCCGAGTCCCTCCAAATGCGCGGGCTTTCAGAGCTGCGAGAGTTTCCCTTTCTTCTCGCAGCTCTGTTAATCTCGCCGGGGCTGATGGGTTTTCCAATCCGCCCCGGCGGGATTAACAGAACCGCGAGAGGTCAGAGAAGCTCTCGGGCTCTGAAAGCCTGCACATTGGGGAGGACTCGGGAGCTGATGGTGAAGGGAGGCAGGCGGGGCCCCGCGGCGGGACATTTGATTCTGCCGCTGCCACGGCGGCAGTGGCAGCAGCAGCCGGTTTGTTTGTTTTTTCTACTTGTGCAATGAAGAATGTTTTTTGTGCGGGGCCCTGTGCAAAAAACATTCTTGCTCAATGGACGGGCCGGCCCTGGTCACCCTCTCATCCTCTGTGTCTCTATTCCCCTCTGTCAAGCCCCTGTCCTTAGCCTCTGCCCCCTATTCTCTACCCTGTCCACCATTGCTGTTCCTTGCCCTTATCTCCTCTGGCCAGCATTCCCTTGTGTCCTAGTCCATATCCTCCCTCAGGCATAGAAACAGCCCTCTGTGATCCCCAGCATCAAGCATCCCTTCTCCCCACCTCTCTTCCTTGTTTCTATCCTCATGTTCAGCATTCCCCTCTGTGCCCCTGTCGAGACCTGCCCAATCAGTAGACAAACTAGGCTGTCGCCTAAAGAAGCAACCTCTGGAGGCAACAAAAGCAGGCCATTCAAAGCTACCTAATAGATTTTGACAGCTGGAGTGGGTGTAAAGCTTGAGGTTCACCTAGTATTCCAACACTTTGGATCAATTATAGAGTCAGCCTTGGCCCCTGTCCATAACCTCCTCCTGTATCTAACATCTCGGTTCCTTGTCCCTATCCCAATATCCCTCACATCCAGCATGCCCATCTATATCCTTGCCAATATCCTGCCCCAGTGTCCAACATCTCCCATCACTTAATCCTTCTCCCCCCCCCCCCCCCCACACACCTTTGACCTCACCATGTAGCTAACAGCTGTGTGGTGCTGCAGAACTAGAACAGGAAAGTTACAAAAATGTGGGCAGCCTCCTTGTAGCCTATGCAGGGATGACATCACAGCCACCTTAATGTGTGCATGGGCTACAGGCAGTCCACACACACACACACACACACACAGAGTTTTTTTTCTGTTTCTGCCAGAGCAGCATCGCTACTGCAACCTGCAGAAGTCACTGGTCCCACTAAGGCAGCATTGTGGTAGTGACTAGAGGAGGTGGGGGATGGTAGTTAGCAGAAAACCAGCACTTTCATTGATTGCTTTTCTGTCCTGCCAGTCACCAGCCTACTCGTTGGAAAAACAGTTGGAAACCCTACTTACACCCACTCACTGCAGCAGCTAAACCAGTCATAGGAACCAGCTTTTCAAAAGGACTGAGGGCGTTAAACACAATGCAAATTACCTTTCTCTGGACATAATGAAGGAGGTTGCTCAATATCAGGGGTGCTTGGCACCTATGCCTATGGCAGCCTGTTACTCAACTTCTCTGTTAAATGTAGTTGAATGCCAGGTGGCTGAATAGTGTGGGCACAGTGGCTAACAAAGGTGGAATTTTGTTTCAACAGATTATTACTAGTTAGACTGCTGGTATATTATATCCTGTCCTGTGATAAAAAAAGAATAAAAGCATAGTTACTCACCTGTAACAGGTGTTCTCTGCGGACAGCAGAAATAAGTCCTCACGTGTGGTGACGTACCAACAAAACCCCGTGTGGGAACGCATCCCAGCTTCCACTGGAAACTTTTGGGAGGCTCCACTACCCATGTGTGCTTGCCTTCCCGCCTGCCACAGCACCATCTTATCTCCAGTACAATACCATAGCTAGTAGCCAAAAAGCAACTCGGAGAGATGGGAAGATTGTGAGGACTTATTCTTGATGTCCACAGAGAATACCCGCTGCAGGTGAGTAAATTTGCTTTCTCTGTGGACAAGCAGGAAGTAAGTTCTCACTTATGGGACTCCCAAGCTACAGGCTACCGAAAACCGAAGAGGTCAAGCCCAACAGGGACAACAAAACTGGAGAACCGGAACAGCGTGGGTAGACCCTCCAGGGGACTTGACTGATTCAGCATCCTGAGCGCACATCAACACAGAGACAACTCTTGTTGGTAGCCTGGACAGACAGAAGGGCCGGTGGGAAGAAGTTGAACCTGAGTCCCAAAGAGATGCCCATCCAGAATCCCCATCCAGACTGTAATGAGCTGTGAATATGTGGACTGAAGACCACGAAACAGCCCTGCATATCTCCTCCATGGAGACTGAGCACAAGTTGTGAACCATGACATGACCCTCAAGACTCAGGCCTACCTGGGAATAAGTAAAAGAGATGCAGTCCGCCAGCCAAAGGGACAGCGTGCATTTGGGGGTGGCAGCACCAAGCTTGCTGGGGTCAAAGGAGATGAACAACTGGGAGGAATGCCAGTGCGCCATCGCCCCCTCGAAGTAGAAGGCAAGGGCATGCTTGCAATCAAGCATGTGCAATGCTGCCTCCCCATGGTTGGTGTGAGGCCTGGGAAAGAAGGGGAGAGAACGACTGATTGATTGGAGGTGGAAAGCAGAAACTACCTTAGGCAAGAAACATGGATGCATTTGCAAAACCACCCAATTACAGTCAAACCTCGGTTTTCATGATTAATCCGTTCAAAAAAGTCTGACTATAACCGAAACGGACTAAAACCGAAGCAAGATTTCCCATAAAAAATAATGTAAATTCAATTAATCCGTTCCAGACACCCAAAAATATTGACAAAAAATACATTTTATAGAGAATAACTATCTTTTTACATACAGAAAACAATGAGAAATACATATAAATGACTAATGAAATGGATAAATGAGCATGTAACATCACTTTTACCTTTATTGAAGACTTTTGTTGGCATATGGGACGCACTCCAGCCAGCTCCAGCTGCTCTCCCCTCTGGGGATCGAGCAATCACCACCAGCAGCGGAGGTGGGAACAGCCATCTTGGCCGTCTGCACAATCGGGGCTCCAGCCTGCCTTTTAACTTAGCAGCCATCACACCCAGTTACCAAGCTCACAGTGTCAGGAGAGGTAGTGCCAATGTCAGCAAAAGTAAGGGCACCAGAAAGAGGACAGTGCCCGAAGTCACACCAGCCTGTAGGGCAGCCACTCCTACACAGTGTCGGGAGAGGTGGAGAGGCAGTGTCAGCCAAGCAGCAGGCAGTTGAGAAACAGTGGGACAGAGAGTCTTAGGCTGCCTCCGGCCCCCCTAAGGTAGCAGCCTGACACAGGTGAGAGTCAGAGAACAGCGTGGGGCTGTGCCAGCAGGAGCCTGCAGCTGCAGACTGCAAGGTTTCAAGGAGAGGCCGCGTGTGCAGGCCTGCAGGACACCCAGAATCCAATCGGGAGGGCAGGGGCCCCGGCGGGAGACTGGGCCGCCAAGGAGAAGCAGATTCGGTCACCAGCTCCTGTCCCGGTTCAAGGGATGTGCAGGGGAAGAGGCAGCAGGCAGACGTCAATCGGGGGAGAGTCCGGGGCAGGAAGCAGTTTCGGGCAGGCCACGCTGGAGCGTTGAACTCCTCGGCTCCCCAGAGGTCCCGCAGAATCGCTGGCTCAAGCTCCGTGGGAGATCGCTGGCTCACGCTAATCCATGGCAGGTACGGGGGGTAAAATGCTGTACGAAAACCGAGACAACGTACGAAAACCGAAACAAAATCTTGAAGAAAAAAGTCAACGAAAACCGAATCGTACGAAAACCAGGGCATACGAAAACCGAGGTTTGACTGTATGCTGAAACCGGGTGTATCATACAAAATAAATACCTACCCCTAAAGAAACCAAAATATCACACCACAAAAAATCAGGGATCCAAAAAGCCCGTGTTGCTTAATAAATTTATAGCAAAGTTCTACTATTTTTGTCGGAGAGGCCAACCAAGCAGAAGGAAGCACACCTTGTGCCGTTGTGGCCCGTCCATTTTATTAATTAAAACACAAAACTCGTGTTATAAAATGAAGCAATAGAATGCAATACTTAGCTGAATTGGTGAAAAGGCTGTGCATCAAGGCAGCAAAAGGACGACGTGACACGTTTCGGGGAATCAAAAATCTTATTTCCCCTGCTTCAGGTCAAAACCGCCGTAGAAAATAACATCAGCCCTATGAAACCTGAAGCAGGGGAAATAAGATTTTTGATTCCCCGAAACGTGTCACGTCGTCCTTTTGCTGCCTTGATGCACAGCCTTTTCACCAATTCAGCTAAGTATTGCATTCTATTGCTTCATTTTATAACACGAGTTTTGTGTTTTAATTAATAAAATGGACGGGCCACAACGGCACAAGGTGTGCTTCCTTCTGCTTGGTTGGCCTCTCCGACAAAAATAGTAGAACTTTGCTATAAATTTATTAAGCAACACGGGCTTTTTGGATCCCTGATTTTTTGTGGTGTGAAAGCGGGTGTATGGCAGGTGAGCCACCAACACCTGGAGCTCACTGACATGTCGAGCCAAAGTGTCCGCCACCAGGAACAAGACCTTTCAGGTCAGGAACCTCAGAGGGCAGGAAGCAAACAGCAGTAGAACTACATTAAGGTCCCAAACCAATAGCATGGGCTTGACCGGAGGTTTTGAGAGGAGTAAGCCCTGCATGAAACGAGCCACTAGGGGCTGGGTCAAGATGAGCTTTCCTTCAGAGCCACGATGGTAGGCCCCAATCATGCTTAGATGGACTTTGACCGAATTGGACTTGAAACCAGAGTTTGACAGGTGCAGGAGATATTCCAGCAACTTGTCCACAGCGCAGGAGAAGGGGTCCAGAGCCCTGTCAGCACACCAGGTGGAAAATCTCCACCATTTAAAAGCATAGGATCTGCGCACAGAATCCCTGCATGAGGCCAGGACGATGTCTGTTACATCTCTGGGTATATTAAGTTCGGAGAGAACTACCCACTCAACATCCAGGCTGTGAAGGCCAAGAGTGCAGCATGGTCCTGTCTTCCTGAGAGATGAGGTCTGGAGTGGAGCCCAGAAGGAGAGCTCCTGATGAAAGAGTTGGAGCAGCAGTGGAAACCACGGCTGCCTAGGCCATTACAGGGCGATGAGAATCATGGTATCCTCGTTAGCCTGAAGCTTCAGCAAGGTCTTTGGCATGAGCGGGATGGGAGGATATGTGTACAGCAGATCCAGCCCCTGATGGAGGAGGAAAACATCCGGAGCCAGCTGACTGCTGGCAGCCATTCTGGAGCAGAATCGTCCCATCTGGGTGTTGTGCGGAGAGGCAAAGAGATCT
Organism: Ichthyophis bannanicus; assembly: GCA_033557465.1. Taxonomy (NCBI): domain Eukaryota; kingdom Metazoa; phylum Chordata; class Amphibia; order Gymnophiona; family Ichthyophiidae; genus Ichthyophis; species Ichthyophis bannanicus. The sequence continues at coordinate 1,756,101,472 of CM066031.1, read as the reverse complement.
ATTGTAGGAGTACACCATTCCCAGAAGATCCATTCTACAACTTCCCTGTTGAGGGTCCACTCGTGTAGTTGGAGGACCTGGCTCAGGTAATCCATCAATGTGCAGCGGCGGCCAAGAGAGCAAATAAAATGCTAGGTATCATAAGAAAAGGAATGGAAAATAAAACAAAGGATATTATAATGCTTCTGTATCATTCCTTGAATATTGTGTGCAATTCTGGTTGCCTTATCCTAAAAAGGATATAGCGTTATTAGAAAAGGTTCAGAGAAGAGCCACCAAAATGGTAAAGGGGATGGAAGGATACTCCTATGAAGAGAGGCTAAAAAGGTTAGGGCTTTTCAACCTGGAAAAGAGACGGCTGAGGGGAGATTAATGAGTGGAGTAGAACTGGTAAACATAGATCAATTGTTTACGTCATCAAAATATAAAAAGACTAGGGGACATGCAATGAAGCTACAGGGTAACCTATTTAAGACTAATAAGAGAAAATATTTTTTCACTCAACGTGTAATCAAACTCAGGAATTTGTTACCAGAGGATGTAGTAAAAGCTGTTAGTGTAGCTGGGTTTAAAAAAGGTTTGGATAAATTCCTAGAGGAAAGGTCCATAAACCATTATTAAAAGGGACACAGGATATCACTGCTTGACCCAATACAAGCATTGAGGAACCTGTGTCTTTTGGGGACACTGCTAGGTACTTATGACCTATATTGGCCACTGTTGGAAACAGGATACTGGGTTTGATGGACCTTAGTCTGACCCAGTATGGCATATCTTATGTTCTTCTTATGTTCTCAGAGCAGATGAGTTGCTCGCAGCTGCATCCTGGGGTTAGCAGTGAACATCCACAAGTAAACTGCTTCCCAGCACAAGAGGTGTACGATCCTGTGCTGCCCTGCTTATTGATGTAGAACATTGCCACCTGATTGACTGTCTGGATCAGAACAACCTGGTTGGCCAGGCACATCTGGAAAGTGTGGAGGGTGTGCGCAATGGTGCAGACCTTGAGGAAGTTGATCTGGAGCTCGTTCTCCTGCTCAGACCACAAGCTCTGCATGTACAGGCCATCCAGATGAGCCCCTCAGCCCAGCTTGGATGGGACTGCAAGACTGAATGGAAGCACCCAGTACTGCTAGTGCTGACCCCCCAAAACAAACCAGAGGTATTTCCTGTGAACAGGGTGGATCATAATGTGCGTATATGCATTCTTCAGATCCAAGGAGCATAGCCAGTCGTCCTTGAGACGATAAGGGAGCAGCATCCTTAGTGAGACCATCTTGAACTTTTCCAGCACTAAAAAGCAGTTGAGGTACCTGAGGTCCAGAATGCGCCAGAACGCCCTGTCTTTTTGGGGACCAGTAAGTACTGAGAGTAGAAGCCCCACCCAATCTGAGCTGGGGATACTGGCTCCATGGCGAGCTCAGTCAGAAGGGTGGAGACCTCCTTCTGTAGCAAGCTGCGATGCAGGTGGTCCAGTGGGTACTTCCAGGGAGAGAAGGGAGGCAGCAACTGGGTAAAGTGCAGCATGTATCTGCGTTTGACTATCTTCAGGAACCAAGTGTCCGAAGTGATGAGAGGCCACCTGTGGGCACAGTAGATGAGCCACCCCCCCCCCCCACTTGAGGGAGCATCCCTTCAGGGGCACTGGCAGATTGGCTATGCTCCCGAAGAACCTGTCAAAATCCCACCCCTGGTTTTGGCTCAGGAGCCAGCTGGGGCTTCTTTCGTCACTGCTGGTGAGGGGCCTGCACACTCCGAGGGCTCTCGTGGTACAGATGCTTGCGCTGGTAAAAGGATTTCTTGCCCTGGTATTTCTTGCGCGAGGGGTCAGCGGTCTTCTGTAAGAGCCTGGAGAGGGTTACATGCTCTCTTTCTTGATCTCGCCTGCTCTCTCCTTCATGGGTTTCCTGGTCCCCTTGGCAAGGCCCATCTTCCAGCTTGTCCTGGACCCACTGTTCCAGGTCCAATAAGTGGAGCCAAGTGAGCTCCTATGCTCACAGCTGCGACCTGTCTGGTGGACTCAAAGGCATCATAGGTGGCTCACACCATGTATTTCTAGCAGTCCTTACCATGGCCCATTAGGGCATTGAAGGAATCAAGGCGCTTCGAAGGAAGGAGGGAGCTGAACTTGGCCAAGTCACTCACTCTTGATGTCCTTAAGTAACATGCTCATGTAAAGGTCCTGGCTTCCCTGCCTGGAAACACCGATGAATGGTCCTGGTGCTCTTAATATGCTTCATGGCCGATTCCACCATCAAGGAGTTGTGGGGCAGTTGCAGCTTTTTGAAGCCTGGGGCATTCTGGACCCGGTAAATAGAGTCCAGCTGCTGGCCAGCACTGTGAGAGGAGTCTCCCACAGCTGCAACAGCAGCCTCTGCAGAATGCGGTGCATGGGCACCATAACCCTCTCCTTCGGAGCCAACAGGTATTGGAAGATCCCCAACACCTCCACTCTTGGCTCTTCTTCAAACTCAAAGGAAAGGGTATGGCCTTAGCCATGTCCCTGATAAAGTCCTGGAAGGCCATGTCCTCCGGGGGTGACTTCCACCATTCATATGAAGGGGAGTGGTCCGATGGCAGGTCCAGGGACCTGGGATTGGACACCACCGATTCCTCTTCAGTCTGCCAACCCTCTGAGTCCAACTCCAAGAGGAAATAAGAATAATGCCGGACTTCCTCTCGACACTGTCTTCAGTCAGGCAGAGAAGCAGGGCATTGGTGGGTCCAATAGGGCACTAAACGGAGGCACTGCGGCATCACAGCCTGAGACACTGGAGATTCCAACCACTGATCCGATGCCCCCCTCAGCGGGGAAAGCATGGATCTCCAGGATGGGCTGGACAGAGTGCGCTGAAGATGCCGAGGACATTGAGGGGCCAGCTTACTTCATGGCCATCACAGCCGCCATGTGGGCCTCAAGGGCTTGAAGGTGTTCTTCCAGTGCCGCTGTCTTTGAAGGTGTTGGGGTAGGGATAACAACCTCAGCCACTGACTCCAGCACCTGTGACGGGATCTCTATGATGGTGGGTTCATCAAGAGACAGCTGGCGGCCCTCTGGGGCCATGGGATTCAACTCCTCCCACCAGGGCAGCTTAGCAGCCACTCCTGGCCATCACTCTCAACGTCCTGTCGAGAAGTGCTCTGGTGCCGATGCACATGGCTCTTGGCCCAGTGCTTAAACACCCCCTTCATCATAGACGATGACAGATCCTTCCGGGGCTCTGACCGAAGGTCAATGTAGAGTGCCCCACAGCTCCAAGTGCTCTCAGGCACCATGTGATGACAACAACTCAGCGGAGCCCGCGAGGCCATCAATGCCAGGGCAGAGGATGCTGAATCCGACAGCTCAAAGAAGACTCCCGTCTGTTTCTCCCAGCTCTTGAGTACCTTCCTTGTCATCTACAAACACAGATTGCACGAGGCGGGCTGATTGCCAGGTCCAAGGCACTGCAGGCACCAATTGTTTCTGTCGGTCACCAAAATGGTATGTGCACACTTAGTACATTTCTTAAAGTCACTGGCTGACTTGGATATCAAATGGCCCAATTTCGCCAGCCACAGGAAAATATCCACAAAGAGAAAAAAATAACTGAAAAAAGGAAAAAAACGGTTGAAAAAAGGAGTGTTGGCCTTGGAACCAATGCAACTGATGGCAGGCAGTTAGATGAAGAGCAATCCACTGGGGGGTCAGATAGAGTAACCTTTTTCCTCTGATAGCAAGAACATGTCCTAGGGGCTCCGTGGAAAAAGAAGACTGGAGATAAGATGTCATCACAGCAGGCAAGCGCACATGCGTGGTGCAGCCTCCCAAAAGCTTCCAATGGAAACTGGAGAGCGTTCCCGCATAGGACTCCACTGGGGACATCAGTCGGAGTGGTTTCACCAAATGGGTTAGTTCTGTGTATACTGTGGCAGTCATGAACCTCAATTCTAATACATGTGAGGACTTACTTCCTGCTTGTCCACAGAGAATCAATGCTGTGTGTAGCTGAGGGTTCACGAAGATGGTATGTTATGTAATATTTTGGAACCGCTGAGAGGTCACTGCTCAGCAACTAACTGATATCATGGTTCTGTGTAAACTATGTGGTCTGTTATCTGGTTATCCCAATAAAAATTTAGTGTGCAAAAAGAAGATCTCACTACCGACATTTCCTGCATGTTAATCTGAGCAGTGGGCTGCTGTGCAATAGGATCCCATTGCTCTGTCTGAAGTGTGGCATCTCTCCACTGGCTGGTTCAAATACTGACATTACTCCCACCCCCCAAGCTCCTCAAAGTGGGGGAAAGTTTCCTATTCATGCATGTGAGAGGGTATCCCGAAGCAGAAGACTCCCACTAATGCAGGAGACTTGGCAGGTTTGTAAAATAGATCATCCCACACTCACTAGAGAATAAACTAATCTATCTTACATAGTTAAATTCAGAAAGAAAATGTACACTGCCTCTCAGAACAAACCCCAACATATTTATACATCAAAATACAATAAAGCACAATATTTTTTTTCAATTTTAAAATGTTTTATTACAATAATAAAAAAGGAAATACAATAGCTCATCCAAAAAATACATCTCTTCAAGAAAAAAAAGGGAATTACAAAATACCAAAACAGAAATTTTTAAGAACAAAGCCATAAATGTCCACAATCAAGATGAAAAAAACAAAACAAAACTGAGATGTCCCTGAGAAAAACATTATACCCCAATTAATATAGCAAGAAGGCAAACAAAATTCCCAAGCAATCATTCAAGTAATGTCATTCTTACCAGCCAGAAATGCCTCCAGTTGAACCAAATCAAAAAAGACATATTTATCGTTTAAACATGAAACCAAACACTTGAAGCTTAATTTTATCTTAAATATCCATGCAAGGGCCAGGACCCGCGGCTTCAGAGTCAGAAACGCCTTATGGCGCTTCTGTGTAGATTTACATACATTGGGGAAAACGTGGATCGCTCTGCCACAACAAAGGGAATCTTTCTTGGAAAAATACAAATGGAGCACCATATTTTCATCTAATAAAGAAACAAAAGTAACTACCAAGGTAGCCCTTGTTGGGATGTTATCGTTCAACCACTGCAAAAAAACAGACATCAAGCGTCTCCTCCACGGATAAGTGATCCAATTCCCCTTCCCACGAAGTCACGGACTTAGTCCCTTGGGGAACATAAAACAAATAACTTTTTCAACATCTTCAATTAGCAATATCTCTTTAATATATTTTTGAAACAAAATAAGAGGAGTGTCTCAGTGGTTGGGACAGGTTACCTCAGGATGGAGGGCCAGGGGTTCAATTCCCACATAGGGACAAGTAACCTCAGGCCGGAGGGACTGGGGTCTCTAGTCCCATGGCCACTCCTTATGGCCTTGGGCAAGCCACTCAACCCTCCATTGCCTCAGGTACACTTAGATTGTGAGCCCTTCGGGGACAAGGGAATAAAAAGTGCCTGTTAGCGTATATCTGTAAACAGCTTTGACCCGGTGAAAAGCAGTATATAAGCACAGCTAAATAAATAAATAAGTAATGTGTTCAAGGAAACTGAAGATTTAAAGCCGGCTCTGGCTGACATTGGCTACTCTTTGAGCCATGGCTGGCAGAACCACCCAGATCTTAAGGGTAAATGCAGAAGAGCTTCCCCCCAATAAATCACAATATAACCAGGGCTTCTGATGTTAGGTTTTAACCAATAAAACACCCTTGTAACAAAAACATCCAATAGGTTTTTGATGGAAAACTCCACTTCCCCTAGCACTTTCATCTCTCCCCTTGCCTGTCTTGGATCATTCATACTGTTTTAGGGTTGCCAACTGGCTCCAGATGCGCTGACAGGCTTGATCCAGTCCTGGGTTTACCAAACTGCATGCAGGGACATGTAGTCTTGCTTTTCTTATGGCGTGCAATGGAAAAATCAGAACTACATGTCCCTGCATGCAGTGGTGTAAACCTAGGACTGGATAAAGTGTGTCAGGCTCATCTGGAGCCAGTTGACAACTCTATAAACTGTTTATGTGTCTTTCCTGCACTGACGACTCTTTAGCTGCAGAAATGCACACATTTGCTTCCTCCAGAATAGATATCTAGTAATGGCACCTGTGCCACAAAAACACTGATAAACACTGCTTTTTTGTACTCTCAAAAAATTCTGATTTACAATATATAAACACCTAAAAATGGAAGCCCTAAATATAGCATTAGTTTCCAAACTGCTGATTTGCTAGCTCATCATCCTGATCTAGCACTAGCTCTCTTAGAGGCCTATATATGATTAGGGTTATTTTATTATTTTTATTTATTTATAGCTATTTATAGCCTGCCTTATCACTGAAGGTCAAGGCAAGGTACAAAAAATATCAAAAATAAGGTTGACTTTAAAACCACATAAACAAATACACTAAATATAATAGCACCAGTACACCTACCTAACCTATTTGTATTTTAAACCTGGATGTGGCATCAGAAAAATATGGAAACCACATCCATGTCTAAAATATGATTTCAGAAAGGCCGTGAGATGCACTTTTCTGCACCGGGCATTTTGATCTTTGCACATCTCCATGGGAGGTGTTCTGGGGACGTTTCAGGGTATGGCCTGGCAACGTGCAGGGCAGATGTTTTAAATATTGTAATTTACACCTGCTATAAATCTTGAATAAGCATGGGACTTTGTCTTTTGAGACTGCTTGTGGCATTAGTGTCTAGAAGAACTAGGCTTGTAAGTTTTTGGCTTGACTGGTATCGTAGGTGTTATTTGAGCTAGTTTATTTTCTTGTAATTTATCCTGTGCCAGAAATCCATGGTAGGTGCAGCACTTGGCAAACAGAGAACATGCTTGGTGCCTACCTAGCACATGAAAGACCCTGCTGTAATACGCTAACATGTGCCTACTCCCTCTCCACCCATGCAGGTGACAGGTTACTCTTTAAGGAGCTGGCTCCTGACCCCTATAGTGGCACGGCACAGAGAAGCACTACAATAGGTCCCACAGACACACCCTCACAGTGTTTGAGAAAACATTTGGGCAGCTCAAAAGCAGTTTCCATTGCTTTGATAGATATGAGGGAGAGCTCCTCTACAGCCCTCCAGTCAGTGGCTAAAACTATACTTACAGGTTTTGTTGCGTCTGTATTTATAGGTCGGGGGGAAAGGATAGGGCAGGAAGGCAGGGTCAGATTAACACTATTCTGGGTCCTAGGCAGACAAATATTTGGGTCCCCATTCAGTTTTTATTCCCCAGGAATCCCCATTCACGGTCTTCCCTCAACTACTACTAATCATTTGTATAGCACCACAAGGAGTATGCAGCACTGTACAGAGACACAGAGACAGCCCTTGCTTATAAGAGTTTACAATCTAGTCAAGACAGACAACACAACAAGTTGAAACTAGGATATATCTAGGGGAATGGTAAGGAAACACATAGGAGGTGAACAAGAGACTAGAGGGAACAGGATCCAAAAGCAGTCTCAAAAAAGTGAGGTTTTTAACCTGGATTTGAACAGGGTCACAGATTGAGCCTGATGTACCAACTCAGGTAGTTTATTCCAGGCATAAGGAGCAGCAAGGTAGAAAGATCGGAGTCTGGATTTGACAGTGGACGAGAAGGGCACAGATGGAAGGGATCTGCCAGAAGAGCGGAATTACCGAGAAAGGGAGAGATAAGAGAGGAAAGGTAGTGAGGAGTAGCTGAGTGAAGGCACTTATAGGTCAGTAGTAGAAGTTTGAACTGGATATAAAAACTGATAGGGAGCCAATGAAATTACTTGAGAAGAGGGTGACATGAGCATAACGACAATGGCAGATTAGCTGTGCAGCTGAGTTTTGAACAGATTGAAGCGGAGAGAGATGATTCAGATGAAGACCAGCAAAGAGGAGGCTGCAATAGTTTAGACAGAAGGTGACAAGAGAATGGATGCCGCCTTGGACTGCATTCCTACCCAGATCATCTCTTGTGAAGTGGCTTGGGCGAATATTTGGACCTGGATCCGAATATAGCGGTACCAACATGCAATAAGCTTGGAAACTGGGCAAGTGCTTATTTGTGGTCCCTACCTACTCCAGATGCAGAAGGGGATGTGGCTTGCCAATGCACATTTATTTAGTTCTGGATGTGGCCTGCCAATGCGCACTTATTTAGTTCTTGCACTTAACAACCTTCTGCCAAACTGAGGGCGAGCCCCTGTAATATTCCTGGACTACTCTAGAGAGATGAGCTGGGGGGGGGGGGGGGGGTTTAGTTAGGAAAACCTTAACCTCTGTGTAAGAGAGGAGGGAGAGGAAGTACAGGCAAAGAGTTAATAAGAAAAGTTATAAATTGAGTGGGCCAAAGGAGGGGTTGAAGGCTTTGAGAAGCCAGTAAGCTGTATCTACTGCTCGATGCAGACTGTCAAAAGATTATTGGCACTGCTCTCCCTTAATTAAAACTGATGCTTGGCAACCCCATACTGGACCTAAACATCCCCACATCTGTCAGAAGTTTAGCATATCAGGTGGGAGACTTGACAGGTCTGTTGGCTCCCTTTTGACTTTGGGTCCCTGGCACCTGTTTAATTTACCTATTCATTAATCCTACCCTGAAGGACATAGTCTTAGATTTGCTTTTCCCTCAGAGGCTTGCCTCTTTTGAAAGTAGCGATCAGACACTGGCACTAATGAGCGAATACTCTCGTTTGCAGATAACAGATTCATCAAGTCAGGGCCTGACAAGTAGACTTTAGTTCGGAGACATGCTGTCACCCGGCTCCTTTAAGAAGGCGGGATTTAGACCAGGCGGAAGGCACGCGCTGCTGGCAACCAGTTGAAGCGGAAGTGTAGTTTTGTATGTACGGTGTTCAGTAGGGCCACGTCAGAAAAACAATCAGACGATTAGGGTAACGGCGGGCATCGGGGCACTTCCTGTGAGCGTTAAAAAAAAAAGTGCGGGCGGCAATTTGTAACCGTACCGTAAGCGATAGTAGAGCTAACGGCTCGCTAGTAGGTGGTGGGCTGGGGAGGCTGCGGGCAGCGCCCCGTGCGTGCAGTCCCTTCGCAAACGCCATGTCGGACATCGGGGATTGGTTCCGAAGTATCCCTTTCATTACCCGCTACTGGTTCGCGGGTTCCATCGCCCTGCCCCTCCTCGGGAAGCTTGGCATCATCAACCCACAATATTTTAGTCTATGGCCCGAGGCTTTCCTCCACAAGTTCCAGGTAGGTCCTCCGTTGCCTCTCCTAACAGTGTGAACCGTGTTAATAATAGTTCTGAAGCCTCCAGTCCTTGGTCATCTCTTCCCTCAGCTCACTCCAAGAAGACTATTTCTTTGCTGTGTTTTGTTTTGGCAGCAGTGCACGTGGCCTCCGCCCACTTTTTAAATGTGAAGGAAGTGCTAGATTAGTGTTTTCGTGTGCTTTTAGAAGTTTGATTGTCCCAGGGATCTGATGAGTCTGTCTATCTGAGGGTCGCATATCGGCCCTTATGGGTTAGTTTCCCTCCGATCTGAAAGCCTTCTGCCGTCACGTGCTCAGGTCAGCGCAAGAGTGAGTCCCTTGAGCTTGCGAGTTGATGACTAGTGACTGACTAGAGTCCGACGAATAACATGATTCCTCGTGATACTAAGCGCCTATTGGATGTAAGAGGGAGTGGGGTGGAGTTAGGCAAATGACCAAGACTTGAATTTGTTAAAGTTGTAGGGAACGTGATAGGCTGAGTGGGTTGTTTGAAAAACGAAAGTATCCTTTCTCACCTTTCCTGTCCCGAAAACTAACTCTTTTTATGCGAACTCTTTGCAGTGCAAACTGATACGCCTGTTACGTTTGACTTATTTTGTGTTTATGGGAAAATATTCACCAAATCGGGCCTGGAAACTAAATTATTTGATAAACTGTGAAAATGAAATACTGTCTGCTTTGGGCTGCTATGGAACTTGTTCAGACAGCAAAATGTGAAACGGCCTTTTTGGTTCGGATAACTGCAGTACAAAATGCTCTTGAACTGAATAAAGTCACATTTTATTTTTATGTAATAATAAACATACACCTGTGTAATGGTTAAGACAAAGGTCGGCGTTGCATGTATATACATTTTTTTTTATTTTTATGCTATAAATGCTAGTTGTACATAATCCATGTTGGAACAAATGATACTGCCAGGTATACCTCCGAACGTATCAAAAGTGACTTCATGGCTCTGGGACAGAGGGTGAAGCAGTTAGGTGCACAGGTGGTGTTCTCTTCAATCCTCCCTTTTGAGGGTAAAGGCCAAGGCAGAGAGGCTCACATCCTAGAGATGAATGCATGGCTGCGTAGATGGTGACATAGAGAGCGTTTTGGTTTCCTAGACCATGGGATGCTGTTCCAAGGGTTGCAGAGCAGAGATGGCAAGAAAGGTTGATGCGTCTTTGGTAGTAGACTGGCTAATCTACTGAAGAGTGCTTTTAACTAGATTCGTTGGGGATGGGTGAAGAAAGCCCCCAGGTAGGTGATAAATTAAATACGTTTATGGAAATGGGTAACGGGGGTAACATATGGAAAGCAGTGTGTATAAATGCCCGTAGCATGGGAAATAAGGTCCCTGATATTGAAGCTTTGGTGGGAGTGGCTGACTTGGATTTAGTGGCAGTTACAGAAATATGGTTCACAGAAAACCATGATTGGGATGTAACTATACCTGGCTATACTTTATTCAGACAGGACAGGGTAGGAAGAAGGGGAGGAGGAGTGGCACTACATGTAAAAACTACTATTAAAGCATTGGAATTACAGAGCTTAAAAGGGAGAGAGGAGGCATTGTGGGTTAAACTAGAAAGAGGGAAAGAGAAATCTATTTGCATTGGTGTGATATATAGACCTTCCTCACAAGAGGAAGAGGTGGACAGAGAGTTAATTGAAGACATACACAACATTGCTAGGAAAGGGGAAGTGCTACTGATAGGAGATTTCAATATGCCAGATGTTGATTGGCAACATTCCTGCTGCAGTATCATCTAGAACAGTGTTCCCCAACCCCCGGGCCGCGGACCGGTACCGGTCCGTGGATCAAACGGTACCGGGCCGCCCGAGGAACTTTAAATAATTTCCCTGTGGGTCCTCCCGCCTCCTGATTGGCCGAAAGGCAAACCCCATGCCATTGGTCGAGGAGGAGGCGCCGCGGGAGGACTGAGGACTTGAGGTCGGAGACGCGGGGACTGAAGAGAAGCTCCCGTGAGGTAAGTGCACAGAGGAAGTGGGTGACAGTGGTGGGTGAAGGGAATCACACTGATTGAAGCCAACAGCTGAAGAAGTGGGATGCGGCCATTTTGTGGGTGAGTGTGTGGCACAGGTGAAGAGGGAGTCCACAAAGTGTAATGCCCACATGAAGTAAGGAGTTACTTTAATGGTAAAGGTGGCTCTAGAGTCCACGCTGGCATCTCTGTATTGAAAGAGGCACGATGATCTCTGTATTGAAAGGGGGAACGCTGGCATCTCGGCATTGAAAGGGGGCACAGTCATCTTTTGTGATTTATATATATTTCACAGTTATTTTATCTGGCGCAACACTATTTTTTATGTTTTTATTGTTTCCGATTGTGAGGTGTGAGCACAGTTAAGTGTATGCTGCCGGATTTGTGCACTTTATCTGATTTTTTTCACTTTATATTAATATTTATATGCTTTTTTGATACACTGGTCATATATTTATAACACTGATCACATTTTTGCGCTGATAGTTTTTGGATTTACGTGACGTCTGGAGCTGAGCGGTTGCAAGCAGCAGTGGAGTGAAGAGAAAGAGAAGGTATCACTCTTCTAGCTCTTCTATCTGTTCACCGGTACTCATGTGTGTACTGACGTGTTATTGTGTCTGCTTTAACCCACAAATTAGTAAAAATGAGTATGAAACAGACATTGTTAGAAAGTTTTCTTGGGAAGAAAAAAAGGCCCAGTGAACAGACAGAAGAAGAGCCTTCAACATCAAAGAAATATGCAACCTTTTTTAACAGACAATACCATGAGTCCTATTTGAAATATGGATTTATCGGGACAGGTGATTCCCACGCACCAAAACCGATCTGCATAGTTTGCGGCGAGAAGCTCTCTAATGAGGCAATGAAACCTTCAAAACTGCTTCGCCACTTGACCGCCAAGCACCCTGGCATAAAAGACAAGCCCCTGGAGTATTTTGAAAGAAAAAAACGGGAGCACGAAGCACAGAAGAAATTTGAGGGCCACCACATCAATAAAGGAGAATGCACTGAGAGCATCATATTTGGTGGCTAACCGCATAGTAAATGGCTTTTTAGCCTTAGCAATCGGTGAAGAATTGATCTTGCCCTCCACTAAAGACATTTGCCGTGAACTTCTAGGAGAGGCTGCTGTGGAAAAGGTAGCACATGTGCCTTTGTCAGCTAGCACTGTGACTAGGCGCATTGAGGAAATAGCCGGAGACATTGAGGCACAATTGTTGGAGAGGATTAATACATCACCGTGGTATGCACTACTACTTGTTTATGTGCGATATCTATATCAGGAGGATGTGCATGAGGATTTGTTATGTGCACTATCTTTGCCAACCAACACCACAGGAGCAGAACTGTTCAAGTCACTGGATGGTTATATATCAGGAAAACTGAAATGGTCCTTTTGTGTCAGCATATGCACAGACGGAGCTGCTGCCATGACCGGACGACTGTCTGGTTTAACTGCTCGGATTAAGAAGGTTGCACCTGAGAGTGAATCTACGCATTGTATCATTCACAGGGAAATGCTGGCAAGCGGAAAAATGTCACCGGAATTTAACAGCGTATTGAGTGATGTCGTTAAAGTTATTAACCACATTAAAGCACACGCACTTAACTCGCGCCTGTTTGAGCAGCTTTGTGAGGAGATGGACGCAGAGTACAGATGCCTTCTCTTATACACAGAAATAAGATGGTTATCCAGAGGAAAATCGCTAACCAGAGTATTTGAATTACGAGAGCCATTGCAAAGATTTCTCTCAGAAAAGAAGTCACCGCTGGCAGCACATTTCAGTGACAAGGTATGGGTCGCAAAACTGGCTTACCTGTGTGACATATTCAGCCTGCTCAATGAACTCAATCTGGGCCTTCAGGGGAAAATGACAACTGTTTTCAAGTTGTCGGACAAAGTAGCTGCATTTAAAGCCAAACTGGAGTTGTGGGGACGGCGCGTGAACAGAGGCATTTTGGACATGTTTCAGACATTAGCGGGGATTTTAGGCGAGACTGAGCTTGAACATTCATTCTGCCAGTTGGTGCACGATCACCTGTCTTTGCTTTTAAAAGAGTTTGAGCGCTACTTCCCAACCACAAAAGACCCACGAACTGGTAAGGAATGGATCCGCGACCCATTTGCCAACAAATCAGGCGAATCTAGCATGTCTATGCAAGAAGAAGAACAACTGCTGGAGATTGCAAATGACGGTGGCCTTAAAACTACATTCGAGACAACAACTCTACCGGTGTTCTGGATTAAAGTCATGGCGGAATATCCTGAGATTGCCACCACAGCACTTAAATCCCTATTACCATTTCCGACAACCTATCTGTGTGAAGCGGGGTTTTCTGCAGTGACAGCAACCAAAACAAAACAACGGAATAAACTGGACATAAGCAACACACTTAGGGTGTCATTGTCTCCTATTACCCCCAGATGGAACCGTCTCGTTGCAAAGAAACAAGCTCAGGGTTCTCATTGATTTGGAATTCTAGTGAGTTAAATAAAATAAATCACTTTATATTCATTTTTTGGTGTAGCTGTATTTTATTTTGAAGGCATGTTTAAATACAATTAAATTAAAATTATTAAATTAAAACAAGCGGGCCACGGAAAAATTATCAAACGTTTACCGGTCTGCGGCGATAAAAAGGTTGGGGAGCACTGATCTAGAAGTAAGGAGATCCTGGATTCTCAACAGGGAGAACTATTCAGGCAATTGGTAACAGACCCCACACGTGAAGGGGCCATACTGGACTTTGTGCTTACCAATGGTGAAAGTGTTTCTGATGTTGTAGTGGGAGATCATTTTGCATCCAGGGATCACCAGATTGTGTGGTTCAGTATAAGGACTAGGGCTGTTAGAGTCCATTCAAAGGTGAGGATCGTAGACTTTAGGAAGACAAACTTTGCCAAGATGGGCCAGTACCTCAGGGCGTCGTTAGTTCAATGGGAACAGCTGGGGGATGTAGAAAAACAGTGGGCAAAACTGAAAGGGGATATTTTAAGGGCAACCAACCTTTTTGTTAAAATGGTAAATAAAGGTAAAAGGAAAAGGAGACCGCTATGGTTTTCGAAAGAAGTAGCTGAAAAAGTGAAGAAAAAGAGGGAGGCTTTCATGAAATACAAGATATCACAGAGAGGAAGACAGACATCTGTATTTGGAAAAACTTAGAGAAGCTAGCAGAGTAGTCAGGAAGGCAAAGATTCAAAAGGAGGAGGAAATAGCCAGTGCAATAAAATGGGGGGGGATAAGACATTTTTCAGATATATTAGTGAGAAGAGGACGGGCAAAAGTGGTATTGTCAGACTCAAGGGTACAGGGGAGGAATATGTAGAAGCTGATAAGGATAAAGCAGAATTGCTTAACAAATATTTCTGATCTGTGTTCACAGATGAAGAACCAGGAGCAGGACCTCAGAAAACACCCACAAACAGGAACAGAAGCGAGGGACATCTTGAACAATTTTCAGAAGACTGTGTTCGTGAGACACTAGCTCAACTTAAAGTAGACAGTGCGATGTGACCAGATGGGATACACCCTACAATACCGAGGGAACTTGGGGACGTTCTAGCAGCTCCACTGACTGACCTTTTCAATGCCTTGTTGGAGTCGGGAGTGGTGCCAAGGGACTGGAGAGAGGCTCATGTGGTGCCTTTACACAAAAGCGGAAGTAAGGATGTGGTTTAGAACTACAGGCCGGTTAGTTTAACTTCGGTGGTGAGTAAATTATTGGAAACGCTGCTGAAAAAGAGAAAATAGTGAGGTTTCTGGAGACCAGTGGATTACAGGATCCGAGGCAGCATGGATTCACCAGAGGCAGGTCTTGTCAGACAAATCTGAATGATTTCTTTGACTGGGTGACCAGGGAGATGGACCGAGGGAGAGCCCTAAATGTGGTGTATTTAGATTTCAGTAAAGCCTTTAACACTGTTCCTCACAAGTGACTTATAAACAAACTGAGCACCCTAGGGATGGATCCTAAAGTTACTGCTTGGGTTAGAAATTGGTTGGGTGGGAGGCGACAGAGTACAAGTAAATGGAGCTCACTCTGAGGAGAAGGATGTTACCAGTGGTGTGCCCCAGAGATCTGTCCTTGGTCCGATTTTTATTTATTTATTTTATTTATTTAGCTGTATTTATATTCCGCTTTTCACCGGGTCGAAGCGGTCAATTGGGGGATACATTTAACACGAGGGGATATGACACACATACGTCAATACTTACAGGGAACATGGGCAATGGAGGGTTAAGTGGCTTGCCCAAGACCACAAGGATATATTTTCTTTTTAACATCTTTGTTAGTGATATAGCAGAAGGGCTGTCAGGTAAGGTTTGCCTCTTTGCGGATGATACCAAAATCTGCAATAGAGTAGACACCCAGGAAGATGTAGATAACATGAGGAGGGATCTAGCTAAGCTTGAAGAATGGTCTAGAATCTGGCAGCTGGGATTTAATGTTAAAAAATGTAAGGTCATGCATTTGGGCCGCAGCAATCCAAGGGAGCAATATAGTATAGGGGGTGAAGTACTTTTGTCCACTAAAGAAGAGCGGGACCTAGGCGTGGTTGTGTCTGATGATCTTAAAGTAGCTAAACAGGTAGAAAAGGCGACGGCAAAAGCTAGAAGGATGCTTGGGTGCATACGGAGAGGAATGGCTAGCAGAAAAAAAGAGGTGATAATGCCTTTGTATAAGTCTTTTGTGCGACCTCATTTGGAGTATAGTGTGCAATTCTGGAGACCGCACCTTCAATAGGATGTGAACAGGATGGAGTCGGTGCAGAGGCTGGCTATTAAAATGATTAGTGGTCTTCATTATAAAGCATATGAGGACAGACTGAAGGATCTTAATATGTACACCTTAGAGGAAAGGCGGGATAGAGGTGATATGATTGAGATGTTTAAATACTTCTGTGGCATAAATGTTCAGGGAGAGAGCCTCTTTCAATTGAAAGCAAGTTCTTCTACGAGGGGACATGGGATGAGGGTGAAGGGAGATAGATTCAGGAGTGATATGTGGCAATATTTCTTTACGGAAAGAGTAGTGGATCTGTGGAATAGTCTTCCAGTGGAGGTGGTAGAGATGCGGACAGTAACAATTCAAAAAAGCATGGGACAAGCACAGAGGATCTCTAAAGGTAAAAAGGGGACTGCTGTAGTTGTTGATATGGAAGGACGCGACAAACCTTATTGGTGTGGTCCCTTATGAGAGCAACTAGACTGCTGACAACACGTAAAATGCTGGGGCAATTTTTTACGCGATATGGAAGGACAGACTAGATAGGCCATGTGGTCTCTTTCTGTCGTCACATTTCTATGTTTCTGTAATTTTCATTCTTCCGTAGATTGGGCTACAGATCATGAATGAAAATTCAAATTCATTTACATATATATATATATAGCATTTTCTTATCTAGTTAGTAACTGAAGTATTTGTAATTATTTGTTGTTGCTAAAAATGTACTGGCTTTTGTCGTTTCAAAATTAATATAGCAAAGTTAATTGTATATTAATATTTGATGTATTATTGCAGTGGCATGAGGTTGGGTAGAGATTCTAAGGTGAAATTAGACTTACCTGCTAATTGTTGTTCCTTAAGGAACTCCAGGCTAGTCCTGAACCTTTGGGGTCTTGCTCCTCCTCCAGCAGCTTGGAGACTGAGAATCGTCATTCTTTTTTGATGACACCAGTATAAGTATCCAGGATCCGCCTCCTGACTTCAGTAATCTATTGACAAAGCAAACTCACAGGAGCAACAATTAAGTATCAATTTACCTTATAACTCTTCTAGAACCTAATGATAAGTGTACTAAATGGGCCGAACCTTAAAACGTTCGTGTTGCCCCCCTAAAGTTAGTTAACCTTTAAAACATGCTGGGAGCCGTATTTTTCTGAGACAAAAAACAGAGACCTCCCCTTCAACCCGTTAGGAAGGATCCCCCCCCCCCCTTATGGACTATACACCTTGACTCCAGATAAGCCACCTACCTGTCACACCTGAGATGCTTCAGGCCATAGTCCACGCAAAGTTAAGGGAGGGATACAGGACTAGCCTGGAGTTCCTTAAGGAACAACAATTAGCAGGTAAGTCTAATTTCACCTTCCTTAGCGTCCCTCCAGGCTAGTCCTGAACCTTTGGGGATGTAACAGAGCAGTGCAAAAAGTCAACGGGAGGGATCTGCTAGACCAGCCTGAAGCACCGCTGCTCCAAAACAGGCATCCCTATTCGCCTGCACATCCAGACGATAATGCTTGACAAAGGAATGTAAAGACGACCAGGTAGCTGCTTTACAAATTTCCACCGGCGGAACAAGGCTGCATTCTGCCCATGAGGTAGCCTGCGCCCTAGTCGAATGAGCTCGTAAGCCCTTTGGCACTGCCTTAGCTTTCAAAATGTACGCGGATGCGATTGCCTCCTTAATCCATCTGGAAATGGACGCCTTTGAAGCCGCTTGCCCTTTCTTAGGACCTCCGTACAATACAAATAACCTATCCAAACTACGGAAGGAAGCTGTAGCCTTTAAATACCGCTTCAGCGCCCGCCGAACATCCAATTTATGTAACTGCTTCGGAGTAGTATCTGCACTGCCATCTTCAAACACCGGCAACAACACTACTTGATTTACATGAAATGGTGAGACCACCTTGGGCAAAAAAGACGGCACAGTCCTCAACACTACCTTTGAATCACTAAAAACCAGAAGAGGTTCCCTGCAGGATAACGCTTGCAACTCCGATATTCTCCTGGTCGATGAAATAGCCACCAAAAAGACCACCTTCAAGGTAAGATCCTTTAACAATGCTCTCGTCAATGGTTCAAAAGGCGCTCTCACCAAAGCCTCTAGCACCAGATGCAGGTCCCACAACGGAACTACCTGCCTACATGGAGGTCGCAATAGCTTGACCGCCCTCTAAAATCGTTTAACATGCGGATGAGGTCCCAGACACTCGCCTCTTATCTTACCTCTGTAACAAGATAGAGCCGCCAATTGCACGCTTAGAGAAGCAGTCGCTAATCCCGTCTCGTAACCTTCCTGCAAAAACGCCAGTACCTGAGGTACCGCAGCCCTTAAGGCCGTAACCTCCTTGTCCACACACCAAGCTTCAAACACATGCCAAATCCGAATATACGCCAAGGATGTAGACCTCTTCCGAGCTTTCAACAAAATGGCAACCACTGCTTCTGAATAACCTCTCGCTGTCAACCTTGCCCTTTCAATAGCCAAGCCGTAAGCGAGAACCGATCCACCTGAGGCATCCGTAAAGGACCCTGACTTAATAGATCCCTTCGAACCGGGAGCTTCCATGGCTTGTCTTCCAGAAGCCTGATGAGATCGGCATACCACGGCCGTCTTGGCCAATCCGGCGCAATTAACACCACACGTCCTCTGTGACGCTCTATGCGCTGTAGTACTCGACCTATTAACACCCACGGCGGAAACACGTATAGTAGCCGGTCCTGCGGCCAAGGCTGAATTAAGGCATCCAGACCTTCCAACATCCTTTCTCGCCTTCTGCTGAAGAATCGACTGGCCTTTGCGGACTGAAAGGTCGCCATGAGATCCATGACTGACTGGCGGGCCCCAGCAATGCACCACCATTTTGAACACCTGCGGATGAAGGACCCACTCCCCCAGATCCACTCTTACCCCACTCAAAAAATCAGCCTCTACATTTTCCACGCCTGCGACATTTATTTATTTATTTTATTTATTTACATTCTCTTATATACCGCGCTATTCTGCATCAGTGCGGTTTACATTGAACAAACTGAAATTACATTGAACAGGGCATTATAACTTGGAGATAACCCTCCATAGCCCATGTTCCCTGTAAAATAGTTAAGTGGCTTGCCCAAGACCACAAGGAGCACCTGTGGGACTAGAAACCCCAGTCCTTCCGGCCCAAGGTTACTGTCCTCTAGTAGGATTTGAACCCCCAACCTTCCGGCCTGAAGTACCTTGCCCCAACCACTAGTAGATGTACCTCTGCCCACTCGAATAACTGATCGGCTTCTGCTACCAGCGCCACACTGCTGGTGCCCCCCTGCCGATTGATTATAGGCCACTGTCGTCGCATTGTCAGAAAACACTCGCACGGCTTTTCCTCGAAGACACTGCTGAAACACTGCTAGCGCCAGAACCACCGCTCGCAGCTCCAACCTGTTGATCGACCAGGCTTTTTCCTGAAGTGACAACAAACCCTGTGCGTACCTTCCTTGGACATGAGCACCCCAACCTGTAAGACTGGCATCCATCGTCAGGGGGATCCAATCTGGCGCCTCCAAGGGCATACCTTTCTCGAAGCTTTCCGTCTGCAACCACCAGAGCAGAGCGCAACGCGTCTCCTGCGGACAAGGCAATACTTGAGACAGACTGTCGTTTTGGTGCGACCAACGTCTTAATAAGGCTCTTTGTAAGGGTCTCATGTGCACTCTTGCCCACGGCACCACCTCGAGAGTCGCCGCCATGGTCCCCAACACCTGAAGGTAGTGCCAGGCTGTGGGGCGTCTGTTGCGGAGAAACCGGTGGATCAAAACTCGCAGACCCTGCGCCCGTGCTTGCGGCAGAAATACCTGTCCGACCCTCGTATCGAACCGGGCCCCTAGGTACTCGAGCACTTGCAAGGGGACCAACCTGCTCTTGGACATATTGACTACCCAACCAAGCTTTTCCAAGAACGCCACCACTCTGATCATGGCCACCTCGCTCTCCGCTCTTGATTTTGCCCGAATCAACCAATCACCCAGATAAGGATGAACTAGAATACCGTCCTTTCTCAGAGCCGCCACCGCTACTACCACCATTACCTTGGTGAAAATTCTTGGCGCCGTCGCCAGACCAAACGGCAACGCTTGGCATTGAAAATGACCCATCGGCACTACAAACCTCAAAAACCTCTGATGCTCTTGATGAATGGGAATGTGCAGATAAGCTTCTGACAAATCAAGGGACGTAAGAAACTCGCCTTTGCGTACCGCAACTATGACCGATCTTAACGTCTCCATTCGAAAATGAGACAACTTTTAGACAGTGATTCACCCGCTTGAGATCCAAAATTGGCCGATAGTTGCCTTCTTTCTTTGATACGACAAAATAGATGGAGTACCGACTGCAGCCGTATTGGTCTGATGGCACCAGTACCACCGCCTCGAGGGAGAGCAGACGGTCCAGGGTCTCCCGTACCGCTGCGTATTTGGCCTGTGCTTTGCACGGGGATTGAACGAAAGAATCGGTCACCGGGCGCTGAAGCTCCAAGGCATAGCCGTCGCGAATGATCTCCAGCACCCACTGATCAGTCGTTATCTCGGTCCAGGCAGGATAAAACTTCCGCAGGCGACCCCCTATCGGCCCCTGCCCCGCCTGGACCTCCCTGGCTTCATTGCGACTTTCGCAGACTGGAGGGAGAAGAGGCCGCAAAACCTCTGCTCGCTCCTCTAAAGCCACGAAAACCTTGGCTGCAGTAGGGAAACTGTCCCCTCTGCACCTGCCCAAACCTTGGGGAACGAAAGCGACGAAAATCTGTCTGCTGCCCTCTGACTGCCGGCCCTGAGCGACTTGGCTTTTGCATATCCTCTGGTAGTCTACCGCCCTTGGCTTCTCCTAAATCCTTCACGAGCTTTTCGAGATCCTCACCAAACAGAAGTTTCCCCCTGAACGGGAGCTTACTCAGCCTGGACTTGGACGAAGCATCTGCTCCCCAATTGCGTAACCACAGATACCGCCTGGTCGCCACGGCCGACGCCATACTATTCGACAACCCGCGGACCAGATCATACTGAATGTCGGCCAGATAAGCTGCACCTGTCTATAATCTGGCCGCCTCAATGGCCAAACTCTCCACTTGACCTGTTTGTAAACCCTGAGCCCACTGGTGCTGCTGGAGACAGTAGCTTATTTTAGTCTGACAATTTTCTTCAAAGAACCCTATTCAACTCCATCTCTGACATGAATTCTGCTGTGAAGGCATTAAGTAAGCTTTCTGCCTCGGAGAATGTGCCTGCATATCAGTGTCAATTTCATTAGGTGACTAAACAGGTAGAAAAGACAACAGCGAAAGCCAGAAGGATGCTTGAGTGCGTAGGGAGAGGAATGGTCAGCAGGAAGGAGGTGGTGATGGTGCCTCTGTATAAGTCTTTGGTGAGGCCTTATTTGGAGTATAATGTGTAATTCTGGAGACCACACCTTCAAAAAGATATAAACAGAATGGAATCTGTATAGAGGGTAGCTACCAAAAATGGTCAGAAGCCTTTGTCCTAAGGCATATGGGGACAGACTTGGATATCAATATGTGTTCTTTGGAGAAAAGGCAGGAGAGGGGGAGATATGATAGAGACATTCAAATACCTCTGTGGCATAAATGCACAGGAAGTGAGCCTCTTTCAATTGAAAGAGCCCTGCACTGAGGGGGCATAGGAGGAAGGTGAAAGGGAATAGATTCGGGAGTAATTTGTGGAAATATTTCTTTATGGGCTTCTCAGTGGAGGGAGTAGTGACTAGAACTGCATCTGAATTCAAGAAAGCATGGGACAAACAAGATCTCAAGGTGGGGGGAGGGATTGTTGTGGTTGGTGTGGAAGGGCAGACTGGAAAGGCCATATGGTCTTTACCTACCGTCATGTTTCTGTTATTACCAGCACAATGTTCCAGCCCCCTTGCATCTAGCACAGTGCCATGTACTAGTAATGCGGCCCAAACCCGTGTTATTGGCATGGGGCTTAGTAAACATGCTCCATAATCTGTAATTTCCGGGTACTTACTTTATTTGAGTATATATTTTTTTTCAATGCAAAAAAAAAATGCAGATATGTATGTGTCAAACATTTAATTTACTGACGGGTAAGTAAGCATTCCTTTTCGTCCCTCTAGTCCAGTCCCGGAACCATAGAGTTTAGAATCTCCTCCAGCAGCCTTGGAGACTGAATGACATCACAGCTCTTCTCTCTCTGGTATAAATAGGCAAGGACCGCCCCCTTCCACCAGTACTTCAGTCTCCAAGCAGCTGAGGAGATTCTGGGCCTAGGGATAGGCCCAGCACAAATAGGCAGAGCTAGGAATTTTTTCTTTTTCCTTTTCTAATTCTTGATGTTTTTTGTTTGGTTGCCTTTCTAAAATAGCCACTTTTTTCTTCCCTCTGGCTCCAGTCCTGCTTCCTCCTTTCTCCCTCAATTTTCCCTCTCGTGGGGGGGGGGGGCTGCCCCTTGGTGAGAAGAAGCAGCTTCACAGAGCAGAAGAAGTAGCCTCCCTGCTCCCGAACCCGCAAGCAAGGGTGAGGAGCAGGTGGAAGGCTTAGCCCCAGCCATCTCTAAGGGACAGTGAGATTGGTGGTGGGAGCACCGTTGGAGCCGAAGCCACGAGCAGGCTGAGCTCCGGCGTGTGTCTGCCTCATTGCAGCACCTCACGTCAGTAAGTAGGTCTCGCCGACTTTAACGGCGTTTTTTCTTTCTTTTTGAATTTTCTTTTACTTGTTTCTTGGAGGGGAGTTGAGAGGGAAGTCCCTGCCTCAGCGGGGGATCTCATAAAGGAGTTCTTTGCCCTCCGGACACTTTTTTGCTGCGTGGGAAAAGTCACCCGGCGGACGTTTTGAAAACCGCAGTTTCTTATAGTGGCTTTTTGGAAGCGTTTTAAGCCTCGTTTGCTGCAGACCTGCTATAGGCTCATCAGGCGCTTACAGAGCGTTGGCCTGTTGGGGGGGGGGGGGGAAAGAGAAGTTCAAAGGGAAACGAGCTATGCTGTACGTTTCCCTTATTGAAATATTGAGCAGGTGTATCTAGGCTGTTTTTTGCAGGTCTCCAACCCGGAGAGAGCCCTTCCTTCCGGGGCTGGCGGTCAGGGCCAGCAGGGGGGGGAGGGGGAGTTCCCGGGGTGGTTTAGAGCAGTTCTTTGAGGCGGCTGCTATGCCTGCAAATCCACGCTGTCTAGTGTGCGGCAGGAGGAGAAGTTCAGTGCTGGAATCAGGAGTCTGTGTCCCTTGCTCCCTAGAGGCGCAGCATATGGACGGAGAGCCGGGACAGCCCCTAGCAGGCCGGAAGGCTATTCGTACAGGCGCTGAGGCACTGTTATCTCCGTCTCTAGATCCTGAGGAGCCAGTGCCGGGGCCCTCCTCGGGCGGCGGCTCCGCCGGGTCACAGGAGCAGGGACAGGCGGGGGAGGCGACCGGGATTCCGTCGAACTTCGTTGCCTTGATGCAGCAGGCTTTTGCCTTCCTTCAGCCCGCGATGTCGGCTCTTCCTCACGGACCCCAGAGTCAGAAGCGCTCGGCCTCTCTGGTCGGTTCGGGGAACGGTGCTTCAGTGGCTACACTGGAAGCCGGAGCTGGTCAGCTGTGAGTGTGGGCCGAACACAATCTCCAGGCTCTCGCGGCTCAACATGTGGCCAGCATAGACAATCTCGAAGCGGATTTCCTCAGTCGTCGCAGAGTAGACCCCGAGGAGTGGGTGCTACATCCGGGGGTGTTTGCTCTTCTGGTGAGGCGCTGGGGAGTTCCAGTAATGGCTCTCATGGCGCGCTTCGAGTCAGCGCAGGTAGCAAGGTTTTTCAGCAGGCGCTGGGAACGGATGTCAGAGGGGCTAGATGCATTAGCGAAAAGGTGGCCAGAGGGAGTTCTCCTTTATGTTTTTTTCACCTTGGGCTCTCATGGGCAGGGTGGTGCAGCGCGTTGGGAGACATCGCGGTCGGGTGATTCTGATCGTGCCCGATTGGCCCTGAAGGCCGTGGTATGCAGTTTTGGTATGGCTGTTAGTGGACGATCCGTGGTAGTTACCGCAGTGGGAGGAGCTCCTACGGCAGGGTCCGTTGCACATGCCCTAGGTGAGTCGGTTCTTGCTTACGGCTTGGCTCTTGAACGGGCTAGGATGACAGCTAAGGGTTATTCGGCGGCGGTCATTTCTACCTTGCTAAAGGCACGCAGGCATTCCACCTCGCTGGCGTATGTCAGGGTCTGGAGGATCTTTGCAGCTTGGGGTGTGGAGCGTAATATTCAGCCATTGAGGGCTTCGATTTTGCAGGTCCTTTTCCTTTTTGCAGGATGGAGTGCGGAAGGGATTGGAGGCCAGTTCCTTGCGAGTGCAGTTGGCGGCGATTTCCTGTTATAGGGGGAAAGTGCTCGGTCAGTCGGTAGGATCTCAGTGACATTAGGCTTTTTCTGAGAGCTGTCTTCTTCGTCTGTTGGTACGCTGTTCGGTGCCGACATGGAAGCTGAATCTGGTATTGGAGGCTTTGCTTGAGCTACCGTTTGAGCCGCTAAGCATCGCCACCCTGAAGGATCTCGCGTTAAAGAAGGTATTTCTGGTAGCTATTTGTTCCGCAAGGAGGATTTCAGAGTTACAGGCTTTATCCTGTAGGGAACCTTATTTGTCTTTCTTCCATGATAAGGTCGTGCTACGCTCAGTGCTGGACTTTCAGCCGAAGGTGGTCTCGGCCTTTCAGGTCAATCACGTGGTGTCGCTTCCCGTATTCTCTAAGCAGCAAAAGGAGAAATCGGAAGGCAGGTTACATCTCCTAGATGTTCGTCGGGTTCTTCAGAAGTATCTTCGGCGGACGCAGCCGTTTCGGAAGACTGACAGATTGTTTGTGGCTTTCGGGGGGCCGCGAAGTGTGAAGCGGCAGCGAAAGTGTCCATTTCTAGATGGTTAAAGGCGGCTATTGCGTCGGCTTACCTTTTTGAAAGGTAGGGTAGTTCCAGAAGGTCTCAGAGCGCACTCGACCAGGGCGCAAGCGGCGTCGTGGTCGGAGTACAGTTCAGTTTCGGTCGCGGACATTTTGTAGAGCGGAGACTTCATTCTCGAAGCACTATCGGTTAGATGTGCAGGCAGCGGAGGACTTTGTTTTGGCTCAGCGGTGCTTCAGGCTGGGTTTTCTGTTCCCTCCCGTTGATGTGCACTGCTCTGTTACATTCTCTATGGTTCCGAGACTGGACTAGAGGGACAAAAAGGAAGAATTAATTAGACTTACCTGCTAATTGTTGTTCCTTAAGGAACTCTAGTCCAGTCCCGGACCCCTCCCAGGGTATGCAGCCTGAAGGTGTTGTCTGTTTTATCTTAGTAAAAGGGGTCAAATTGGAGAGGATGTCTCCGGAAGAGGAGTGGGGTTCCGGAGGACGCGGAGTGGAGCCACAATGGGAACCCCGCAGAAGCGTGGTTTTGTTTCTACGTTTTTTTGGCATTTCTACAAGGTCCTTCGTCGAAGAGAAGGTTAGAATATGCACATGTTTTTAGATTCTAGCCAAAGTTTATTTGGTTTATCTTGTTGTTCTTTATCTACTTATTTGTTGCTCTGCTGAGTTGCTTTGTCAATAGGTACTGGTGGAAGGGGGCGGTCCTTGCCTATTTATACCCGAGAGAGAAGAGCTGTGATGTCATTCAGTCTCCAAGGCTGCTGGAGGAGATTCTAAACTCTATGGTTCCGGGACTGGACTAGAGTTCCTTAAGAAACAACAATTAGCAGGCAAGTCTAATTAATTCTTATATTAGGATCTATTCAAGATGAGTCTAGATGTGTTCCTGCAGTGAAATTGAAATACCTCATTTGTATGGTCAATTTGGAATAATGCAAAAAATATGCTTTAATATTGAGCTTTTTATGTTTTTATAAAGGCTGTTAGTGTAGCTGGGTTTAAAAAAGGTTTGGACAAGTTCCTGGAGGAAAGGTCCATAAACCATTATTAAGAAGGGACCCAGGATATCAATGCTTGACCCAGTACAAGCATTGCGGAACCTGTGTCTTTTGGGGAAACTGCTAGGTACATATGACCTAGATTGGCCACTGTTGGAAACAGGATACTGGGCTTGATAGACCTCGGTCTGACCCAGTATGGCATATCTTATGTTCTTATGTTCTTGCTTAAGAATGAACTTATTGCATCATGAATAAATGCAATGTTTTTGTCATTTGAACAGATCTGGAGGCCGATAACTGCAACCTTTTATTTCCCAGTACTCCCTGGAACGGGATTTCTTTATATGGTGAATTTATATTTCTTATATCAGTATTCAACTCGGCTAGAAACAGGTATGCTGCCAGAATTACCAAATATTTGCTATTGCTAGTGTAATATAAAAAATTGCATCCTTCGCATTGAGAGAAGTGTATTAGTTCACAATTTACTTATCGAGGGCTGACCTTTGTGGGCACCTCTTGTCTTGTATTGGGATATGTCCATAGGAGAATTTTCCAAGCCATTAGTGTGTTACCTTTCCCACCCATCAGGCTGGCCATACTCTTGATCTCCTCCTGACTCCCTCCTCCTCCTCTCTTTCATTCCAAGATCTCCGTGCCACATACTTTCCATGGACGGACCATGCCTGCATCTCTGTCTTTTGCTCGCACTCCGGACCTTCCCACTCTTCTCCCCCCTCTCCCTCCTCACCCCCTCCTCTGCGGCTTTCTCGCTTTATAACTCCCCTCACACTTCAGCGCTTTCCCCCAGCATCCGTGGTCCTCCCCCCCCCCCCCCCCCCCGATTTCTCCTCTCTCTCGCCAACTTCCCAGGCCACTCTGTGGTCATCCTCCCTCTCCACCGCTCTCGACCAAGTTGCCCCTCTTCGTCCTCGGCCCCCACCACGTAAGCCCACCCATCCATGGTACCACAAGGGCCTTCAGCTATTGTGCTCTCACCTCCGCAGGGCTGAGTGGCTATTTTTATTTTATTTTTATTTTATACACATTTATATACCGCATCTTCCAAAAGTTCAGTTGCGGTTTACAGTGAACAACAATCAACAAAGCTAGTTTGTTTGTTTTACAGGGAACGTCGTATTAAAACAGAACATATTTACAAGGAACATCATATTATATGGCGAAAGGACCCCTCTCCTGCCAAACTTGCTCTTTTTAAATCAGCTCACTCTCACTACCGTGCTCAAGTTCACTCAGCTAAATGCTTCTATTTTTCTACTGCCATTTCTAATGCTCCTAACCAAACCCGACATCTTTACTCTACTCTTCGGACTCTTACCTCTCTTCATTCTTCTCCCTCTGCTCCTCCTGACCTCCCCTCCCCTGCTCCTCCCCTTCTTGCATCATTCTTCAGCGGTAAGATCGCCTCCCTACGAGCATCCTTACCCTCCTGTCCTGCACCCATTCACTCCCCTCCCCCATTGCATCCTCCCCCCCGGTCTCAACTTTCCCATACTTGGGCTTCTTTTTCCCCAATCACTGCCCCTGAGCTTCTTCAGCTCATTTCTTCTTCCAAGAAAACCTCTTGTGCCCTGGACCCCATCCCTTCCTCTTGGCTACTTACCCCTCATCTGGTACTCCTTCCCCCAATCCTCTCTATGTTCAATTCAAGTCTCTCCTCCGGTACCTTTCTCCGCCCCTGGAAACACTCACTGATTCGTCCTATTCTTAAAAACCCCACGCTTGATCCTCTGATTCCCGCCCACTATCGCCCTGTTTCTAATCTCCCCTTTCTCTCCAAACTTCTAGAAAAAATAGTCTTTGCTCAGCTCTCACACCACCTCGACTCCACTAACTACCTCCACCCTCGTCAGTCCGGATTCCGCCAGGGCCATAGTGTGGAGACAGTACTGCTTGCTTTCACTAACGCACTGCACGTAGCACGTGATCGTGGTGACATCTCGGTGGCGGTTGCACTTGACCTCTCGGCAGCATTTGATTTGGTTGACCACTCTCTTCTTCTCCACCGCCTATGGGATGCAGGGCTCTATAGTGTTGTCCATCGCTGGTTCCACTCTTTTCTTTCTTCCCGCTCTT
This sequence comes from Ichthyophis bannanicus, assembly GCA_033557465.1. NCBI lineage: Eukaryota > Metazoa > Chordata > Amphibia > Gymnophiona > Ichthyophiidae > Ichthyophis > Ichthyophis bannanicus. The sequence goes on along the minus strand of CM066031.1, from coordinate 1,756,073,570 downwards.
GCACAGTTCTTTCTTCCTCTCCCTCTGTCCCTCCCTCAGACCCATTTCCTCTTCCTTGTGGGGTCCCCCAGGGTTCGGTGCTGGCCCCTCTCCTCTTTAATCTTTTCCTGGCCCCCCTTGCCCTCTTAATTCAGCAATCTGGCATCTCCGCGTTCAACTATGCAGACGACATTGTCTTACTGCACCATACCTCGTCTTCCTGTCCTGACCTTTCTGTACTAAATTCTTGTCTATCTTCCGTGGCCAACTGGCTAACCCAAAACTGCCTCCACCTCAATCTCACTAAGACTGTTGCAATCTGGTTCTCTTACGGTGCTCCCCCTCCTTCACTTGCCCCTTCCTTTTCTGGTACTTCCGTTCCCTTAGTCACCACCTTCCGTTATCTCGGGGTTCATTTCGATCCTGAACTCTCATTTCAGGATCACATCTCACACATCTCCAAAACATCCTTTTTTTTTACTTCGACAAATCCGAGCCATTCGTCCTTTCCTCTCCTCTGCAGCTCTCACCACCCTATCTCTGTCTCTAGTCATGTCACGCGTTGATTTCTCAAACTGTTTTTTTCGGTCTCCCTAAAACTCAATTATCTCGGCTCCAAAGAATCCAAAGCACTGCAGCCCGTCTCATCACACACGCCACCCTCCGCGACCATGTAACTCCACTACTGTTCCGCCTCCACTGGTTACCTATCTCAGTCCGCTCCCAATTTAAACTACTTACCCTGGTCCACAAAGTTCTCTACACCAGCACCCCTCAGTATTTAGCAGACCTCATTCACTTGCACTCTCCCAGGTACACCCCATGTTCCTTCCACCTTAACCGCCTCACCCTTCCTTCCCCTTCATCTGCCCACCTACAATCCACTCGCTCCTCTGCCTTTTTCTTCACCGGCCCTGCTCTTTGGAATGCTCTCCCCTCCTCCTTGCGTTTAGAAACCAACCACACCACTTTCAAGCAAAACCTGAAGACCCACCTGTTTTCCCTGGCGTTTGACCTTCCCGCCCCTTTCGTTTGATCTCTCTCGCTCTTCCCATTGTCTCTACCCTGGAGTATATGTTCTACTGTCTCGTCTTACCCCTCCTCTCCTTCTTTCTTTTCTGTCGAAGAATTGTAATTTCTTTTCCTATTTCTTTTGGCCTTGGCCTTGATTTTCCTTTGTTTTTTGAAAATTGTATACCGCCTTGATTTCAGTAGAAAGGCGGTTCTATCAAATTCAATAAACATAAACATATACATTTTTCCATCTGAAAATTATCCTCCCTCAATATGGCTGAAAGTATGCATACTATGGAACAATACTGCTGTTAGAGGAAGTGCTCCCAACAACGTGTTTTAGGTCGAGGAAGGAAAATAATACATGAAATTATATTTTAAACACTGTTTTTCCATAGAAAAAAGTACCTACACTTAAACCAGGTGTAAATGTCTATGACTCCGTTTTGTACCTGTAAAATTTTAGAAGTGAAAATCTTTGAAAACTAATGCAAACTTCCAAACTTCACAAGATTGTCCCTAATATTAAACAGTTTGAAATTTGCCCTCCCCCATTATTATCAGTTACTCTCTGTTTCTGTTTTTTATTGTGCAAATGTTTTGGTATAAAAAAAATCTGATCTCACCAGTGCTTTACTCTAAGAAATTCTGTCTTCACAAGGTTTATTGTTGCTCAAACAGCAATCCTCTGTGTATGTGCTTATCTGGGTAAGTCGTTCTAAAATTTTGAAATAGCGAATCCTTGTTCTCATGTTTAGTAGTCTTTTATATCATGATGAGCTCAGAGCGTATTCCTATGTAGGAGGTGGTTAGTTCAGTTTAATACAATTTGATATACCACCTTTCCAGAACATAACAAAGAGGTCATAGCAATAATGAAAGTACACAGAGCATAAAAAAGTAATATAAAATTCATAAAATATAACAAAACATGACAGTATAAAAGCAAACAGAAACTGATATTTAATTATACTGTCTTAACTTTTGAATATAACAAACATAAGGAAACATTTAATAGATGAATCAAACCACACGCGCACACGCACACACACGAATAAAAGAAAAGAAAAAAATAAGCTCAGATTAACAAAATACACATGTAAATTGGTACACTCGCTCAAAAATAACTCAATACTGTTTAGCAAATTGATTAAGTTAAGCCTTCATTCATCAGGTACCATAAAATCTATCTAGTATGAAACAAACACATAATGCTGCATATAAACATAAATTCATTACTACCACTACTGAACATTTGTTCCTTGTAGTCCCTCTAGTCCAGTCCCGGAACCAGTGAGTCTAGAATCCCCTCCAGCAGCTTTGGAGACTGACACCTGTCATCATTTTGATGATCCCAGCCTATATATACAGTAGGACCGCCCCTTCACCTTCAGTATGTCAGTCTCCAAGCAGCTGAAGAGGCTTCTGAGCTCTAGGCTCGCTCAGCGCAAATAAGCAGAGTAGTTTAGTTCTTTTTAGATTTCCTTTTAAATTTCTTTGTTAAATTTCTTTGATTGCCAGAATTGCTTATTGGGGGTTTCCTCTCTGCTTTCAGGTGGTGCTGCGGCTGGAAGACAGACCGGCTGGTTAGACCGGTTCTTTTCCTCTCTACCTCTCTTCTGGTCCCCTCCTCCCCCCCTCCCACCCCTCCTCCATTCTCTTTCTTTATTTTCTTTGGCCTTTTGTGCTCCCCAGCGTACAAACGAGCATTTGGGGGGTGGTAGAGCCCAGCACCTCGACCTCGGCCTCCCTGCTTCCGAACCCGTGGCTACGGGTGAGGAGCAGGTTGCAGGCACAGCACTCGCGGCGAAGCAGCCATTGCCGCCGGGAGCTGAAGCCGCAGTCCGGCTGAGCTCCGGCGTGCTGTGAGCCCCCCCCCATTGTCCAGTTGCGGCCCACGGAGGTGAGTCCTGCAGGGGACGTCGGATTTTGGTAGCGTGGGCAGAATCGGGAAGCTCTCCATGTGTGCAGGCCGCTCGCCCGATTTCGGCGGGAAAATCGGAGCGGCGGCCATTTTCTCAGACGCGAACTGCTTAGTGGTTTGCTGCACGGTCCTTTCTTCGTTGGGGGATTTCAGGCTACCCTTTCGAGTTAGGCCACAGTTATTTCAGCAAACAGGGCTGGTTGATGGCTAACAGGCTGTGATACAAAAAAAAAAAAAGACAAAGATAAAAACGAGGTGAGACAAGCACGGCTAATACCTTTTTGTTAGCATCAGACCTAGATTGGGGGAGTATGTCATCTAAGCCGCGCTGCCTAGTGTGCGGAACACGGCGCAGTGAGTTGTTAGAGGCGGGGGTGTGCAGGCCCTGCATGCGTGAGGCAGCCCTCATGGACAATCCGCTTGAAGGCACAAGCAGAGATCATGCGGAGTCTGCTGCTGGCCCTCCGCCTTCCCTAGAGGGTTCAGGGGAACCGCTCCCGGGTCCCGCGGAGGGAGAGCGGGGGGTTCCTCTGCTATCAGCAAGCCAGCCTAGGTCGGCAGGGGACATTCCGCCTGACTTTTTTGCTCTGATGCAGCAAGCATTTGTGCTGTTGCAACCAGCGTTAGGGACTCCCCCTCAGGATCCTCGGGGTCTGAAGCGGTTGGCGCTTGCGGGGGGGCAGCCAGTTCCGCACAAGCGGTGTAGAGCGGACAGCTTGGAGGAACCTGCCCCTTCTCTTTGGGAGGACTTGGCGTCAGCGGATGGTGAACTGCCGGGGTTCTCGGAGGACGAGCTCGAAGAGGGCGAGTTGCCCGAGGAGGAACAGCGCAGTAGAGTGGTCAGGGTATTTAGGAAGGAAGAGCTTCCGGCTCTGATTGCGGAGACGCTTAAGACGTTAAATATGCTCTCGGTGGAGCCTGCTTCGGAAAAAGTTCTGGAAGACCCTTTGTTACAGGCTGTCCGCACCCCCCAGCGCGTCTTTCGGGTATTTAGGAAGATGATCCAGGAAGATGATCCAGGAAGAGTGGGGTGTGCCCGAATCGGCCCTAAGGGGGTCTAGGGCGATCGCTAGGTTATACCCTCTTTCGGACCAGGATAAAGATCTCTTTCGCTCTCCAAAGGTGGATGCGGCGGTTTCAGCAGTCACTAAAAAGATTACCATTCCAGTTGAGTGGGCTGCGGCCTTAAAGGATGTCCAGGACAGGAGATTAGATACCCTATTGAAGCAGGTTTTTGATATTAGTGCTCTCTCCATGCAAGCCTCGGTAGCGGGAGCATGGGTTGCTAGAACCTGTCTCCGGTGGTCCCAAGCGCTGCGGGGGGATCGGTCGGGAGCGCAAGACACTGAAATAGCGCGTCTGGAGTCCGGTTCTGCGTATCTCGCGGACATTCATTATGACCTTATTCGTGGTCTGGCGAAGGCTATGGCCTCGGTTGTGGCGGCGCGCAGGTATTTGAGGTTAAGGAATTGGGCAGTGGATTCTCCTTCCAAAGCCCGCCTCAGTAAGCTTCCTTTTAGGGGAAAGCTTTTGTTTGGAGAAGTTGGTGAAGGATCTTGGGTAATCCAAGGGCGGTCGTTTGCCGGAGGATAAACCTAAGCAAGGGAAGGCGCCCGTGGGTTCCAAAGGTGGTCAAAGGGAGTTTTTCTTAGGTTTCGATCTTCTCGGTTTGGCCAGGCGCAGCGGAGCAGGTTTCCCGTGCGGGGGCACGGCTTTCGGGGGTTTCGAGGGGCAGGTAAGGGTTTTGCTCCCTATCAGTCCTCGGCCGGTAAGAAAACACAATGAGATGAGGCAGGCTCAGGCGGAGGTGCTGCCCGTCGGCGGTCGCTTGCAGGAGTTTTAACCTGCCTGGGTCCATCTTACCACGGGTCGATGGGTTCTAGAGGTCATTTGAGAGGGTTATGCTCTCGAACTCCATCGACCCGTCTTAGATTCCTTTGTGCTCTCCCCCTGCAAGTCTCCGCTCAAGATATGCGCGGTGGCGGAGACGTTGCAAAGGTTGCTACAGCTCCGAGTGGTAGTTCCCGTTCCTTCGAATCAGTGCGGGTCCGGTCGTTACTCCATTTACTTCGTGGTCCCCAAGAAAGAAGGCTCCTTTCGGCCGATCTTGGACTTAAAAAGGGTAAATTGGTGTCTCCGGGTAACGCATTTCCGGATGGAAACTTTGCGGTCGGTGATCGTGGTGGTAAGAGAAGGAGAGTTTCTCACGTCCTTAGACCTCACGGAAGCCTATTTGCATATTCCAATTCGGCCCGAGCATCAGCGGTACCTTCAGTTCGCACTGCCCATGGGGCATTTCCAGTTTCAGGCGATGCCGTTTGGGCTGGCAACGGCGCCACGGGTCTTTACCAAGATAATGGTTGTGGTTGCAGCGGTGCTGCGAAAAGAGGGGTGTTAGTCTATCCGTATTTGGACGATTGGTTGATTCGAGCAAAGTCGAGAGAGGACAGTGTACAGGCCACAGCCAGGGTGGTGCAAGTGTTGGAAAGCCTGGGCTGGGTGGTCAATTGAGCGAAGAGCAATCTGGTTCCCTCTCAGTCTCTGGAGTACTTGGGAGCGCGTTTCGAGACGGGCTTGGGCAGGGTGTTTTTGCCGGACCGTCGGGCACGCGCGTTGAGAGGTCTTGTGAGAAGATTCCTGGCGAGACAGGCGCCGTCGGCGTGGCAGTACCTCCAGCTGCTCGGGACGATGGCGGCTGCGATAGAGGTGGTGCCTTGGGTGCGGGCTCATATGCGACCACTGCAGAGATCTCTTCTTCGGCGCTGGTCCCATCAGTCGGATCCTTTATCCCGCCGTCTGGTGTGTTCGGGGGTGCGCCGGGAGCTCCTGTGGTGGTTACGGAAGCCGTCGTTGAGCTCCGGGGTCCCGCTAGAACCTCCTTCGTGGAGATTGTTGACGACAGATGCCAGTCTGCTGGGCTGGGGGGCACATTACGACGGTCGGTTCGCTCAGGGGCAATGGTCTCCGTCGAAGCAGACTTACTTCATAAACAGATTAGAGTTGAGAGCGGTGTTCCTGGCTCTTCGACAGTTTCAAGTCTGCTTGCAACGGATGGCGGTAAGGGTGCTGTCCGACAACGCAGCGGCGGTGGCCTATATCAATCGCCAGGGAGGCACAGGCAGCGCGGTTCTCGAGGAAGAGGCAAGCCAGCTGCTGAGTTGGGCAGAGAGGCATCTTCTAGGATTGTCGGCGCAACACGTGGCCGGGGTACACAATGTCGAGGCCGATTTCCTCAGTCGTCGCAGAGTAGATCCGGGGGAGTGGGTGCTCCATCCGGAGGTGTTTTCCCTGCTTGTCAGGCGTTGGGGTCATCCGATCATGGATCTCATGGCGGCGTTCGACTCGGCGCAGGTGGACAGGTTTTACAGCCGGAGGAGAGAACGGATGGCGGAAGGGCTGGATGCTCTACCACAGAGCTGGCCTCGGGGGGGGGGGGTCTGCTTTATGTGTTCCCTCCGTGGGCTCTGATCGGTCGAGTGGTGCAGCGCATAGAGGGGCATCCGGGCCGGGTGATTTTGATTGCGCCCGACTGGCCCATGCGACCGTGGTATGCGGATCTCATTCGTCTGTTGGTGGCGGACCCCTGGAAGCTGCCTCTTTGACCGGATCTCTTGCGTCAGGGGCCGTTACGGATGCCGGACGTGGCTCGATTCTCGCTTACGGCATGGCTCTTGAGCGGGCGAGGCTAAGAGCTCGCGGATATTCCCCGGAGGTCATTTCGACCTTATTGAAGGCACGGAGGCATTCTACGTCCCTGGCTTATGTTCGGGTCTGGCATATCTTTGAAGGCTTGTGCGAAGAGCGGTGCTTGCAGCCGTTGCGGACGTCGGTGCCCCAAATTCTTTCCTTCTTGCAAGATGGGGTGGAGAAAGCTTTGGCGGCAAGTTCCTTGCGGGTTCAGTTGGCAGCAATTTCTTGCTTTCGAGGTAAAGTTCAGGGCCAGGTGTTGGGGTCGCACGGCGACATCCGCCGGTTTTTGCGGGCGGTTTTGCTTATGCGGCCTCCTCATAGATGTTCGGTTCTGACATGGGACCTGAACTTGGTGTTGGAGGCGCTGCTGCGGCAGCCGTTTAAGCCATTGGGGAACGCCTCGGTAAAGGATCTGACCTTAAAAACTGTTTCTGGTAGCTATATGTTCGGCTTGCCGCATTTCGGAGCTTCAGGCCCTCTCTTGCAAGGAACCTTATCTATCCTTTTATGAGCACAAGGTGGTGCTGCGTATGGTTCCGGCGTTTTTGCCTAAGGTGGTTTCGGTATTTCATGTGAACCAGGTGGTGTCGCTTCCGGTGTTTGAGGGCGGTCCAGAGGTTAAGTCGGATCGTCATTTACGGCTTTTGGATGTCCGTCGGACGCTACGGTTTTACCTTCGTGGTACGGAATCCTTCCGAAAATCGGACAGGTTATTTGTCTCCTTCGGAGGCCCACGAAAGGGAGAGGCGGCGGTTAAGTCGTCTATTTCCAGGTGGTTGAAAGAAGTGATTGCGGGGGCCTATCTGTTAAAGGCTAGATTGGTGCCGTCTGGGCTCAGGGCTCATTCGACTAGAGCGCAGGCTACTTCCTGGGTGGAGTTCGGTTTGGTGCCAGCGGTGGACATTTGTAGGGCGGCGACCTGGTCGTTGCATTCGTTCACTAAACACTATAGGCTCGATGTTCAGGCAGTGGGAGATGGCCGTTTTAGGGCGGCAGTGCTTCAGGCTGGTTTGGCTGGTCCCTCCCGTTAGGTGCCTTACTGCTCTGATACATCCTCACTGGTTCCGGGACTGGACTAGAGGGACGACAAGGAAGACGAAATTAGACTTACCTGCTAATTGTTCCTTAAGGAACTCTAGTTCAGTCCCGGAGTCCCACCCGAAATTGAGGGTTAAGGGTCCAGTCTGCACTGCCTTCTCAGTTTCCTTCTGCTCTTTTCTTCCAGTGCTCCTGGCCGGTTGGGTTCCGGTTGCAGCGCTGCTTCATCCCTGGTTCTTGGAGAACAAGAAAGTAAATGTGTAAAAAAAAAAAAAAAACCAGGAATTTTGTAACGAAAATGGCAGGACTGGGAAGATGGTATGGAGTTTTTGTTCTAGGTTTATCTATCTTTTCATATTTAACTACTTATTTGTTGCTCTGCTGAGTTTGCTTTGTCAATAGGTACTGAAGGTGAAGGGGCGGTCCTACTGTGTATATATAGGCTGGGATCATCAAAATGATGACAGGTGTCAGTCTCCAAAGCTGCTGGAGGGGATTCTAGACTCACTGGTTCCGGGACTGGACTAGAGTTCCTTAAGGAACAACAATTAGCAGGTAAGTCTAATTTCATCTTTAGCACTACAAAACGTATGCAGCGCTGCACAGACATGTAAGAAAAGATGGTCCCTTCTCAACAGAGCTGACAATCTAGTCAAGACTGACAACATAGTAGCTATAGACACAGGATACATCTAGGGGGAATGGTAAGGAAACACAAAGAACATTAAAGAACATCAGGAAAGGCAATGGATAATTCTGTGTTTAACCCAAATTACGATTCTGAGAATACGTTTCTGAATGTAATGATTTTCAAAGGAAAGGTGCCAAAACAAAAGTGGCTTGATGAGTAGAGTCAAATCGAATAGCCACTGGGAAGGTCTAATTTAATGATGTTCAGACTGTGATCCCAAGGCGTGAGAAGGGATATAAGGAGCTATATCTTTATGTAGAGCCCTATAAGCACAAACAGAAAGCAAGACACAGAGCCGTGGAAGGAACAAATGTTTACTCACCAAACTTGAGGTCAGTCCGACACATGTTTCAGCCAAGGGCATTCTTCAAGGGACTTAGACCTCTGTAAATAAATAATCATAGCCTGATAAGCTTCAAAATAATAAAATCATAAACAGTAAAACATGAATTAAAATATGAACAATGTAAAAACAACCAAAAGGAAAAAACTAAAAGTGACATATTTGCACAAATCATTTGAAGCATAAATTAAAAACATCCCATAAAGAAAATATGTGTATGTCATTATCCAAATGATATGTGATAGTGACATTGAGAACTGAGGATAGCTACTGGAGGGGCGTGAATACCCAAAGGTGCTGGGACTGGATTGGAGTCACTCAAGGAACATCAGCAGGTAAGGTCTAATTTCTTTTTATTCTTCACTCATCCATCATTATCCTAGTTCTTCTGGCCTGTTCCGGTTGATGTGTTGCCTTACTGCTCCTTCCTCTTCAGGTGCTCCTGTTTTAGTCTACCTCTTCCCTTGATTGTCAGCATTTTGCACTTGCTTTCCAGCGGAAGGTTACCGATATTCAATCTGCCTTACCCGCTCTGTCCTTGGGGTCTCTCTCTCTCTTGCTTTCTTTCTTTCTTTCAGATGATTCTTCGGGGTTGTCTGTCTTCTAATTCCTTCTTATAGTGAATGTACCTGTCTCATTTCCTCTCTGCGTTCTTCTACTGCTCCCTCTGATCCTATGCCCTCTCATTTGCTGAAACTAGTGGCAGGTTCTTTTCTCTCATCTGTTCAATATGTCATTTCTCCCTTGTTTCCATCCTGTTGGAAGACTGCTAGTCTTATGCTTTTCAAGCCTGCTGCAGTTGATGTTGATCCTTTCTGTTGTCCTATTTCCTTACTTCCCTTCTTATCGAAGCTCACAGAGCGTGTGGTGGCACAGAAGCTCCAATCTTTCCTTTCTCAGATAACACTCTTCATAGGGCCCAGACAGACGTTCACCCTAAGCATTCAACGGAACATTCTTTTGTTGCTATCACAGATTTTCTTCACACATCTTTGGATGGTCATTGTGAGGTGGTTCTTGTTTATTTGATCTTGTCAGTCCTTCTCTTCTACTTTCTTAACTGCATGGTCTCGATGTTTCTGGGTTTGGCTCTTCGCTGGTTTCGTTTGTGTCTTGAGGGTCTCACTTTTCAGGTTTCTTGGTCTTCTCACTGTTCCACTCCTTTTGCCTTTGCACTGTGGTGTTCTGTTTTGGGGCTCATTCCTTTTAATGTTTTTCTGATTCCGTTGGCTTCTCTTATTGCTTCATTAGGTATTACTTTTTTCTGTTATGCTGATGATATCCAGTTGTTTTGTCTCCCTGTTCGTTTTAGCTCTGCTATATCTCATATTTCTGCACAACTTTCCCAGATTTCAGACTGGTTGTTCACTCATGGGCTGCGGCATGATTCTTTTAAAACTGTTTTCCTGTACTGTTTTCCTCTGCTATTCCTCCCTCCCTATACCTCTCTTTGTTAACAATGTTGCAATCACGTTGCAGAATTATATTAAGATTCTTGGTGTCCATTTTGACTTGACTCTTTCTTTTGAGTCCCATATTTCCACTACGGTCTCTCATTGCTTTTTCACTCTTTGCAAGTTTTTGGACGTCCCTGCTTTTCATTTACCGTTGCTTTTTCGCTCTTGCAAGTATTTGGTTGTCCCTGCTTTTTCATTTACCTTTGCTCTCTCTCTTGTGATATCTCATATTGATTTTGCCAACTCACTTTTCTCTGGCTTTCGTCGCAGTCATCTTTTCCATTTGCAGCTAATTCAGAATACTGCTGTGAAGCCGCTTTATGGTGCACTTTGATCGGACCATGTTACTCCTTTTGGCAGAGCACTGGTTCCCTCTCCTTTGCCGGGTTTCCTATAAGATTGCAATTCTTACTTTTCACACCCTTAATGATGCTTTTCCCCTTTCCTGGCTTCTCTTCAGCCGTATGTCCCCTCTCGGTCTCTCTGTTCTGCCTCCCTCCACCTTTTGGTGGTCCCTGGTTCCCTTGTGCTTCGGTCTGCTGCTGCCTGCTCTTCGGCTTTTCGGGCAGTGGCACAGACACTCTGGAATTCATTAACTCTCCTTGCACACTCAGCCTTCTAATAGCTGTTTTAAGGCCCAGCTGAAGACTTTTCTTTGTGCAAGCATTTCCATCTACTTCCTGATCTTGTTCTTTTATGCTGGCCCTTGAGCTGTTGTCAGACCTTCCAACCAGGAATTGTATTCCCATTGATATTGTCTCCCCAACCTTTTGTGGTCTTAAATTATATATAATCTTTTTTTTTTTGCCTTTGTAACCTAGGCTTCCTGTTTCTTCCTTGTCTTGTTTGTAGATCTTCGTTTGGTTCTTTGTTTTGTGTTTGATTTTTATTGTGCACCGCTGAGAGAGATGGTTTGATTGGTGGTATATCACAGCATATCAAACTGTAACTGTATTCTATCTTTTATTTGATATTTTTATACCACATTTTCCAGTAGATCAAGTGCAGGTTACAAAGAACATATTTTGAATAGTACAATAAACAGTACATATTTAGTTACATGAAACAGTTAAAACTATATACATTGGTATAATTAGTCAAATTATATACAGTCAACTACAAATAATCGAAGGACTATGTACATATTTGGCTTTGGTATAATATTTAGGGTAGATCTCTATAGTGGTGCCTTTTGAAGGAATGCTATTTTGATCAGAGCATGTCGTAGATTTGATTATGAAAATGTGTTGGGATGGGTGGGATCAGTGCTGTTTGAGGTAGTTTTGCTTTCCAAAGTATAGTATAAAGAGGTGGGGTTTGATTTTTTTTGCGGAAAGTAGAAAGGTTGTTAATATCTCTTAGACTGTCATTGTTCCAGAGGGTAGGGGAAAAGTGTGAGAATGCTCTGTCTCTTCTGGTTTTCCTGAATTCAGATGGAATTGTAAGTTTGTTTTTGTTACATTCTCATTGAATACGAGTAGGAACCTCTTTGGTAATGAGAGTGGAGAGATGTGATGGGGCAATTTTCTTCAATAATTTATATGTAGTTAAGAGTATTTTGTAGTGATACGGCTCAGGATTGGGAGCCAATGTAGATTGAATAATATTGGAGTGATGTCTGTTGCATTGGTGTTTGATGTAATTCTTGCAGCTATGTGCTGTGCTATTTGAAGCTGTCTTTAAGATTTATTTCGATAGACCTTAGAGCAGGGGTTCTCAATCCTGTCCTCGGGACCCACCTAGCCAGTCGGGTTTTCAGGATAACCACAATGAATATGCATGGGAGAGATTTGCATATAATAGAGGCAGTGTCTGCAAATCTCTCTCATACATATTCATTGTGGTTATCCTGAAAACCCGACTGGCTAGGTGGGTTCAAAGGACAGGGTTGAGAACCCCTGCCTTGGAGGGTGGTGGTGTAGAAACCGAAATGGGGTGTAATGATAGCATTGAGGAATGATCTAAAATCATGGGAATGAAGGAAAGGGCGGAGTTGCTTTAGTATTCTGAGCTTGTAATATATCTTTCTTGTTTTGTTTTATATGTGAAGACATGTTGAGTATACGGTCTAGAACAGAGGTTCCCAACTCCAGTCCAGGAGGGTCAAACACCATTCAGGTTTTCAGGCAGTCCCTAATAAATATGCATGAGATGCATTTGTATGCACTGCCCCATTGTATTCAAATGTATCTCATGCATATTCATTAGGGACAGCCCAAAAACCCGAACAGTGTTCGGCCCTCCAGGACACGAGTTGAGAACCTCTGGTCTAGAATGATTCTGAGGTATTTTATCTAATTTTTGATAGATGTTTGCATCCTGAATTCGTATGCTTTCAGAAGGGATGTGCGCAGGCTAGAAAAATTTGTGAAAAAAAACCATCTTATTTTTGGATGTTTTTAGTTAGATTCACAAATTTTGTTTTAATAGAAAACTTTTACTGTGAGCTAAACTGATTTAATGTACATTAACCAACAAATGAAGGTGTGTATTTGATAAGTGTGCAATAAATTTAAGATCCATTAACAAATGTATGAATGCTCCTAGTTGACTGAATCAAACTGGAGGCTATACTCTGTCATTCCTCTTGGGGAAAACTTCCAGCAGGTTGCAATGCAGTAGGATGCATAGTTAGAAAACCTGAATAAACAACTGGTATAAGCAAAACGGTTAATTTCAGAAACTTTCACTAGACCTTAACTTGTAAAATAAGCTTCTCTGAATTTCAGATGATACTACATTCACAGCCAGAGATCACCTGGGGCATAGGGCAGTGGCAAGAGGAAGTAAATTGGGCAGATGTTGGGCCCTGCTGTTAGTTAATTCTGTGATTCTTTTTTGGTACTTAGAGTAAGTCCATTGGATTCTGAGCTACCAAGTAACCCTGTTTCTGAAGAGAGGCTACGCTTGTAGCAATATTTATTTTTTTTTCTCCACCCCCAGTGAATTACATTCCAGTAGTACTAATTTGAAACTGAAAAAAAGCAGAACCATAGTTTATTAGGAACATTTGAGAGCTCTCTTTTTATGTTAAGTTTTTTTTTAAATTCTTATAGTTTACAATACAGAATTAACTCTGAAAGTCACCTTTGGCAGTTAACTTGTGCAACCAGACCTGTCAGCAAGCTATTATATATCCAAGCTGCACAAATTTGCTGTGTTTCAATCTAACTTAGGACTTGGTTTACATTTTTTTTAAATCCCTCATAAAGATGTGCAGCAAATGCTTTTCATGCATAGTCATTGTAGATTATTTTAAAAACTATATCTGCTTGTAGGTCTTGAACTACAGTTCTGGATTTGCTGTGTGTTTTTTCTGTAGCACCTTATCAAATAGAGAGAGGATCTATATCTTTTATCACTAATGCAAATATTCTTTGGATCTAGGAGCCAGACCAAAATCTTAGGAGCCAGTGACCTGACAGCTCTCTTAAGCGCCTCCTCCTTCCCCCTCACCCATTGATTGTTCCCACTGAAGACTAAGTATAAGGGACGGGAGGGTGGAATGCTTGCCCTCTGAGGTCTTCTACCATTCCTCTTAGGGCCTCCTTTTTACCGAGTCTGTGCCTATCAGGAGGAGAGGGAAAACTAATTGTAAACATTCCCTCAATATGCTGTTGCAAGGTGCTGGCAAACTCCCCCTGCTCCTGAGATGATTGGCTTATTGCTTCACATATCATTGTAGCCTGTGTCTCCAGTTGAGAACAAGGGCCCACCATAGGACAAAATGGCATCAGTTAGATAAATGACAACTATTCGGGGATGATGGTGACAGCAACAGAATTTGGGGCATGAAAATCTGTGGTGCAATTTCCAGGGTTCCATGGCAACCTGGCTCTCAAGATTTGTCGAATTGTATTTTGATGTACTTTTTTTTTTGTTTCAGGTGCTTTTGATGGGAGACCTGCTGACTATATGTTTATGCTTCTCTTCAATTGGATTTGCATTGTTGTATCCTTTAGCCTCTGCATTTAAATACTGGTGGTATACTCTGATTTCTTCAGTTGGGAATGTCCCCTGATTTTCTTTTTGTTTTTGTGTTTTTGTTTCTACACTAAAATTCCCAGAGATCAATTGAAAACCACATGTCTGGCGTGTTTCCTTCTCCATAGAGGAGAAATATGTCATAAAAAGCAGAAGTATACTGTAAGAACTAAGCTTTTTTTCATAAAATTCCAGGGTGTTTGCATTTAAGTAACTGCAAAATGCATTGTTGGAATCGCTACTAAAATGTATGCTAACCTGATTGCCAGACTTCAAGGGATGACAAGGGGAGAGAATAAATAGGAATACTAAAAACCGGGATGTATTTCAGTATTGAGTGAATGGAAAAGCAGCAGTATTGTTTCTCTTGAAAGAGGAAGCCTGGGAATTGAGAAAAAAAACTGATAGGATTTTATATTGGAGGGTGTGGGGGATCTTATGTAGGCTGGAAAGGAGTGAAGTTTTTGTTAAGAGAGAAGTTTGAAAATCAGGAGACCATTAAGAGAAAAGCTTTCGGAGGTTGAAGAGGGAGAGAAAGGGAAGAAACTAATGATGGAAAGCCCGCTCTCTTGGCCAGAATGGATCAGGAGGCTCGGAGAAAGTGATTGCAAAGAGATAGAAGGATCAGTCACGGCCACAAGAAAACATGCTAGTTCCCAGAATAATAGGTAGTGGGAGAGGGTGCCAGAGCAATGTCAGAAGATATGGAAGACCTTTTGAGGCAAAGGAGTATAGGGAGAGGTAATTCTGTTCTAAATGGGGTATCCCATGCATGTCTCCTTGTACTCTTCCTATGGGGACTGCTGTAATGATTTGTCCTGCTTTTATTGGGACAAAATGGCAGAGCAAAAGTTTGGCCATTACCATTATTTTTTCCTAACCAAGTGCAATTTAAAACGTTGGTAGGAGATCATCAAAGTCCATAGTGAATGGATTTAGGATGGGTGATAAACTGAAAGAGACTCTAGTGATATGTCTCAAAGTCTGAATGATATAATGGATGGTATGCAGAGGAATTGCTGAGGCACATATATAAAAAAAAATCCATCCCGTCTCCTTTTTCCCCATTAGACGTTTTCTTTAACAATGATTTTGTAGATAACTGGCTTGATAATGGATATGCAGGTATGTTTCTGGATCATCAATCTGTAAAAAGAAAGGAGTTCCTTGTTTGCAACACTTGTGTTTTGTAGGATTTTCAAGCTTTCATTCTCAGTGCCTCATAGTAGACTGTGCTATTGCTTATCTGTATAGCACTACAAGGCATACACAACACTGTACGCATTCACTTAGAGACAGTCCCTGCTACACAGAGCTTACAATCTAGTCAAGATAGACAAACAAAACAGGAATAGGGTAGTTTTTGAGGGAAATGATTAAAACCCACAGAGTTAAACAATTACACAGGTACACTACCAAAAAACTGCCTCCAGTTTTGCAACTGATTCCTATAGATTTTGGGGTGCTGAATCCAGGAAAAATAGCCAAAATGTTCCATCACGTCACGTTTTCTTGCAAAATTAGATTTCTTACCCATATAAGGAATGTTCACATAATTTCTTTTTAGCCGACTGCAGTTTATTTTCTTGGCCCAAAATAGAGGTTGTAATGGTTAACTAACTAGAAACACTCCCTCATGATATTTTAGAGTGTTTTGTATTCATTTTATACATTAACAGGACAATTGGGAGGCGGGGGGCTAAATCCAGTACTACTCGCGCTGGCGCATGTTCTTTCCTGTTCGCCTCGCCTCGTTCGCTCGCTCAAACACGGTGGTTGCGACATGAACGTTCCTGTCAAATTTCAGTTTCTTGCAAGTTCATTATTACCTTTTTGTTTGCTCAGTCGTAATCCAGCTTTATTCCGAAGTGGTTCACTACAGTTGTAGTTTGCAGTGCTGTGTATTTGTGATGGCTCACAGAGCCAGAGGTTGCGTCAACTCTCCGGACAGTTTTTGTTTTATTTGTGGGGAATATACCGTGAAAAAGCGGCAGAGGAACATTTCTGCATTTATTAAAGTATATTTCGCCTATTTCGGTTTGAAGTTAGGCGATCAAGACAAACCGTGGGCTCCTCACAAAGTGTGCAAGACATGTGAGAAGATCTACGCTTATGGATGAAAGGTAAAAAACAAGCATTTCGTTTCGGAATACCTATGATGTGGTGTGAACAAAGAGACCACAGCAGTGAATGCTATTTTTGCTCTTGCATTGTGAAGGGATACAACTTAAAAAATAAGAACGTAATAAGTTACCCCAACCTTCCCTCAGCAATTAGGCCTATGCCTCATAGCAACGAAGTACCTGTGCCTGAACCACCAAAATCTTTGGATCATATTTGTGTGGACGGTTCTGATCATGATGAGACTCATCAGATGGCTTTTCCCGATGAGTCCAGTACTTCCGAGTTTGAAACTGAACCAGATCCGAAACCTGAACTTTTCTCTCAAGCGACCTACACTGGGGGAAAAAAGACTGGCCAATTCGGGAGTATTTGAGACCCGGTGAGAAAAATGTTCTTCATGAGAGCTTGGTACCTCGTGATAAAATTCTATTACCAGCTCTCCACATTAAGTTGGGTCTCATTAAGCAATTCATCAAGTCCCTTCCAAAAGATGGTGAGTGCTTTCGGTACCTTTGCTCAAAGTTCCCCCGACTTTCTGAAGCAAAGCTAAAGGAAGGAGTGTTTGTTGGCCCTGATATAAGGAAACTCATTTCAGATGGAGCATTCGCTGAAACGATGTCTGAGAAGGAAAATGAAGCCTGGGATTCCTTCAAGGATGTTGTTCTCAAATTCTTGGGGAACAGGCGGGATGAGAACTATAAGGATATTGTTGCCAGGATGCTCAATGCCTTCAAAGAACAAGGCTGTAACATGAGCCTGAAAGTCCATTTCTTGCACTCCCATGTGAACTACTTTCCCGAAAACTTGGGGGCGTACAGTTAAGAACAAGGTGAAAGGTTTCACCAGGACATCAAGGACGCAGAGAGAAGGTACCAAGGAAGATGGAACACCACTATGATGGCTGATTTCTGCTGGTTGCTGCTGCGGGAAACCCCAGATGAAAAATACGCCAAGCAGCGCACCAAGAGAAGCATTCGGGGGAAGAAGAAACGGGCCCACCAGGAGATTGATTGACCCAAGAATGACTTTAAAATCTAAACTGTGTTGACAAATATCGTGATTTTACTAAACTTTGAAATAAAAATTTGCTAGTTATTACCACAGTGTCAGATCTCATTTATTAGAATTTTATTTTCACACCATCGGGTGTTTGTCTTCATGTATTGCAATGGTGCGGTTTGCGTTTTCTATTCTTACATACATACCTGTACAACATTTTTTGCACATTTCTTTGCTTTGTGTCTAACCTCGCTCTTATATGCTCAATGTTTGTGCACATGTATGTGGCTGTTTTAAGTGCAGACAATTTTGCTACCATCACAGTGTGTTTTGTTGACATTACTCTATTCTTATGTGCTGCCTTGTTACAATTTTCTTTATTCTTATTTGAATAACTACTAAACAATTAGTATAAAGAATTCATCCAAGAAACTTTTATCTCGATCGCACTCAATCTGAAATGTTCACCTCAAACTGCTAACCCAATGTAGCAAAAAATCTGTACGTGATGGAGCAAATTGGTTACCAGATTTGGATTCAGCGCACCAAAAAACGTAAAAATCAATCGAAACATTAGAGGCAGTTTAAAAAAAAAAATTTTTAGTGTACCTGTGTTATTACTTTAGTAATGCCTGTGTTCTTTTAATTGTTCTGTTTCATATGTCTAAGTTTTAATCCTGGACAAAATATCAATTAGGAAACAAAAATGGTTTCTGACAATAAAAATTGTCCAATTAGAGAGTGTGTGTGGGTGGGTGTGTATATATTTTTATTAAGACTTTTGAAATATACATTCTGGTAAATAACAAAATCTTCCATTTAGAAAAAATACATCTCTCGGGCAAGAAGAAACAGTAAGAAAAATAAAACATACTAATCATTATGGAGAAACGGTGCCCCAAAAGAGAGAGAGAAAACAGAAGAAATTACAGCTAACTAAGCCAACAGGTGGAATATACTATTAAACTCTATAACTCCATGCCCTAAGTTCTAAGTTACTACTTTTTATTGGCAAGAAACTTCTCTAAATGAGAAACATCCGAAAACACAAATGTACAAGTACTTTGCAGGGAGATACATTTGCAGGAAAACCTCAAATAGAAAGTGACTTCAACTGCAAAAATTGCTTCCTCCGAAGCTGAGTGAGCCCGGTAACATCCAGGAATACACTCTGCTTCTGTCTACAAAATAAGGCATCCTTATTTCTAAAATAAGCTTTAAGAATCCCCAATTTATCTACCTCAGAACAAAAAGTGACTAATAGTGTGGCCTGCCTGGAAGTTGTATCCGGAGTCCTAAAGAAAAGCGGTTAAATCCTGACTTTCACTGGGTCTAATCACATCAAAACCTCCTTCATCATTAGGGTTCTCACTGGATGATTTATTAGGAACATTATACATATTTAGAAACTTTTTGAAATTATCAGATACATTTCAAGACTTCAACTAAGTATTTTTTTCAAAACAATTTCAGAAGATATCAAGTGGGTAAAAGGAAACTTAATTCTCTTCCTGTACAAAATTTGTTTTCTTATCTAGTGTCTCCAGTTTGATGAATAAAAAGAAAGAATCTTTAATACAACATAAAAAATTCAAATAGTAAAAAAAAATTTACAAAGGAAAAAATAGAAATAAGAAGTTATTCAAGCCCACATCAGGGGAGGCAATCACCAGGCCCAACACTCCCAAATTTAATAATGACCCCAATCATACAAACAACTAGGAATCCAAAAAAAGTCAAACACATTTACATACCGTTATTCTTATCAAGCAGGAACCGTTCCAACTGCGATGGTTCCATAAAAATAAATTTAGTACCCCTGTAAGTGACCAAACATTTACAGGGGTACTTCAAATAAAAAGTAGCTCCGACATCCAAAACCTTAGGCCTAATTTGAAGAAAAACCTTACGGCACGATTGGGTAACTTTAGCAACATCAGGAAATACCAATAATGGTTGACCATAAAAGGAAATGTTCTTCTTAGAAAAGAAGAGACGAAATATCGTCCCCTTCATTGCCTCCGAATGGAAAGTAATCAACAGAGTCACCCTCTGAGAGACCTTATCAAAAGAAGTCTCCAAGAAGGTTGTTAAATCTAATTCATCAAAATCAACTACTGGTCCATTTCTCCCTCTGGAGCTTTATCCAAAACACAATGAGGTAAATAATAAATAGCAGAAATAAAAGAATCATTGAAAGAAATATAGCACAATATCTCCTTTAACATATTTTTTTAAACAGCTCCAGAGGGGAAATAAGACGAATCTTAGGAAAATTTAAGAACCTAAGGTTTCTGGCCCGAGCAACATTTTCCAACGATTCCAACCTAGAATGAAGAAGCAAACTCTCCTTAACAAAAGCATTACTTGCTTGAACCCCGTTTACAGTGGCTTCATTCTTACGGGTTCTTTCACAAACAGCTGACAAGATCTCTCCATGACTCCGAAGGGCTACAGAAGTGCCCTCCGTAAACTCAAACAGCTGTGCAAGAGTACCTGAAAGAACTCCTTCAAACTGACAAATGGCAGAAAATACATCATTCAAGGAAACCTCATCCCTGGGGGGGGGGGGGGGGGTGAGCTTCCTAATACCAGCCCAGCAGCTGCCAATGTTACTGGGACCAGATAATGTTCTTCACAGCAAAAATTCACATCTCCAGGGAGAGGAGTTGAAGCCACCGGGTTAGGAGAGCCCGCTACTACTGCGGGTCCTCCACGGGGAGAAACAGCAAGATAAAAACCTGGTTGAGGGGGAGGGGTGCATACCCCCGAACTTAGGGATACCTTGGAGAGTGAAACAACGTCCACGGTAGAAAGTCCAGAAGATGCAGGGGGAGCGATATTCACTACATGATGATCCATAGGGCCAACAGCTCTCCCTGGGGGTGCAGTGCCCTTACCTCTTGCCTTCCGTTTTCCCATTTCTCACAAGGACAGCAATAACACCGCAGAGGCTCCTAAGGGGGCAGATCATGCCCCTTCGGGCACGTAGCTACAGCCGTGCGCCTGCCGCTGCGTACCGCAGCGCACACAGAAATTTAAACCCCCAACGCAAGGGAGGAGCAGCTGTAGTCCATTCTGTGATAGGTGGGAGATGTTGAAGGAAGTGCTGCAAACATAGTCCAAACCCATTATAGCCTCCCGTGATCTTCCCTTCTGAAGGTGGAGAAATTAAGGAAGAAAACTTTAGAATCACAAACTGGAACAGATTTGAGAGATGGACCGGCACCTGATCCTACTTCAGTATGCCACCTAAGAGAGTCAGGCTGCAAAACAGTCAAAGTTAATAGGGGTTGAGGGTGTGGGGGGAGGAGTTCTGTCCAGGGAGCTTAATGACGCCCCCTCCAAAGAGGTTTGAGCTGCAGGCAGAACAGCAATGTGTTTGTCATTGGGGCCCACAGTCTTTAGAGGCTTCCATAATATTTTTATTCTTCCTCTTCCCCATTCACTCACCTCAATAGAGGGAACAGCCACAAGCAATCCCAAACAAGACCATCTAAACCTGTCATTGCTCCATCAGTGCTCTGAAGGGGCTCCAAAGGGGCATAACCTGCCCTTTTGTGCATGCCCCTTCAGGCCATGTCCCACGGCCGCAGGAACAGTAAGAAGGAAATGGGCCCTCAGGTCCTCGGGCTGGTGTCATGGGGGGGAATTGCCTGCAAGCCAACTGCACCAATCGGCTGCAGTGTATTGTCACACTCGAGGCAGATGATGTGAGCCACTGGACACCTCGCCACCTCACTGAATGCCAGATCCCTGAGAATTAGTATATCTTCTGAGAAACCAAAGTAAATGCAACACATCTTGCTTTTTGAGTCAACAAAAGGCATAGCATTTTATTTTAAATTCACTGCAGAACTATGCAGGACGATAAACAAATATAATTCTACCCTGAAGGACCTACTGAGCAACGATGCCTATTTGGGATCTTCAGTCATTTTGTTCTGTTCTAATTGTTTCTCTGGCTATGGCAAGTACTTATCCTGATTGAGTTCATTATGTCTCTGTTACAAAAATATTGGGGGTGCAGTGCATCATTACAGACTTTACAACTTTAAGGTAACCAGTTAGCTCTGTGGTTGAGCCAGTCCTAGCTTCTATGCCTGTGAAATAGTTCTAATTTATGTAATAAAAGCATGCTTAAACATATGTTGCTATAATGGGATGAATCCTGTACCATCTCTCATGAGTTTTCATAGCCTAAGCCCTCTGTGATGAAATGGATTTTATATGCAGACCTTTCTCTGACAGGGAGAAGCCTAACTTCTTTCCCTTAGGCTAGTCTGTAGGTAGCATTCTGATCCTGCAATACATTAACTTGGAATGAGACTTGGACAAAATAGAAATGCAGGAAAATGATGGTAGATAAAAGACCGTATAGCTTATCCAGTCTACCCATCCATGCCAAATACTAAGCTGTACTATCCCCTTCTATAGAAACATGTTTCCCAGTATTATGCAGTGTCAGAGGTCAGCAAGTTATTACTTTGTGCCCCAGTTGGTCCTTTAGATGTAGCCCATGGAGAACTAGTCCTGAATATGTTAGAACTCTCTAGCCATGGCTTGGGACTACAGAGGGAGCAGATTTCTGCTAAGTCCCTGTCTTTGCCCTGCACATTCTGGAGGGGACAGCCTATAATGATTCACTTCACGAGCTGGCTAAATTCAGAATGTAAGAATTCTTCTTTTCTCCAGGAACAAGCAGGAAGTCGGCCCTCACTTTATGGGTGATGTCGACACCGATGGAGCCCATGCGAAGCAATTCCTCAGCTTTTAAAGAAAGCCTTTGAGATTGCTGCCATGCATGCGTGGTCCTCTTCCCGCCCAAAGGTGTGCCATCTTGCTCAGTCTCCCTTTTTCCGCGGAGCCCTTTGGATGCATGTCCTCGTCTCTTGGGAAAAAGTTTTTGTGTCTTTGGCAGTATCACCGGTCCTCCCTTTCGCCCCTGCTGTGGGCTAGGGGATCCCCTTTTTTTCACTCTTTAGTGTTTTTTTCTTTCGTGCCCTTTTCGCGCCCTTTTTTTCTCCAATCGCTGACCTCTCAGGGGCCCTTTTTGCCCCTATGGCCACCGGCTTCAAGAAATGTGACAGATGCTCCAAAAATATGTTGCTCACGGACACCCATGACTGCTGTCTATGGTGTCTGGGGGCTGACCACAACCCAGAGCTCTGCTCGCTTTGTAAGAAAATGTCCGCTAAGGCCTTGCTAAGCCACAAGCAGAAGTCAGATGACATTTTCCGCAAGGCACCTCCAGGGTCTCCAGTGGCACCTCACCTTGCTGATCCACCGCTTGCGGGGTCCCCCGCAGTGAACTCACGCCCCAGGCGTCATGCCGATCACGGTTTGCCTGAGATGGAGTGGCAAAAGAAGAAGACCTCAAAGTCGCTGTCCGGGGCTCCGGACAATCACAAGCGGTCTTGTGCTCGTTCCCTTTAGCCCTCCCTGGTGTTCCCGAGAGTCTGACAAGTAGCGGCCTCGAAAGGTACCTCGTATGGACACAGAGGCCTCCTGCGATTGCTCCCGGTCTCCTGAGGGTCGTCTTGGCGAGGACCCCCTCTCCTCCACGCCAGACCCAGTAACATCAGCGTCTCAGGGACCCACTCCCAAGTGGGGGTCCTATATGTTGGCACTGGAGCGCAGCGTTTCTGCCTTCCTTGCTGCCCAGCAGGCGCTTTTGCCCAGCATGGCTGGCTTGTGCCCCGAGACCGACGGTCACCAGACTGGGGTCCCGAAAACCTTTCTTGGAAACCCCCCGAGAGCCACAGGCCTAGTGAGGGTCCTTGGCACCGGTCCCATTCGCCATCCCGTTCCTCGGAGGCAAGGTCTTCCAGAGTCAGTGCCTCTGGCTCCAAGCGGGCCTCTGCCACTGGGCACCAGGATCAGCCTGACTCAGAGTCCTTCTCGGGCTGGGTATCGGACAGGGACACTTCCCCAGAGACCCGTGCCCATAGGAATCTCCCTTCTGACCCATCCCTGCCCGCCTCACAGGTGGTCGCCTCCCGAGGACACCTCTTTCCTGGTGTTTGTGCGGGATATGGCTCGGGCCCTCAGTCTGCCTACGCAGATCGATGAAGAGCCGAGGGCAGAGGAACTTGACATCTTGTGTATAAGTCTCCACCCAGGGAATCTTACGGTTCTGGTACCATCCATCCTATTCCGGCTGCTCCTCCGCATGTGGGAAGCACCCGCCTCGGTTCCTGTTGTCAGTAAAAGACTCTGCTATGTATAGGGTCCAGCGCGGCCCGGGGTTTCGGAAGACCCAATGTCTTCATACCTCCATGGTAGTCAAATCCGGGATGCGGAAACAGAAGAGCCCGAAGTCATACTCTTTGGTCCCGCTTGATGGGGGAGTCCCGTGCCCTTGGGCGCAAGGCTTACCAGGGCTCCATGCTGGCGTGCTGCATCCAAGCATACCAACTGTATATGGGTATGTTTGCTATCTCGCCAAAGAGCTTGGCAGTTTTTCCGCGGGCCTTGGTGGGGAGCACCTTCTCAGGTTTCAGACCCTCCTGAGGTCGGTCACTGACTGCTCAAAATACCTTTCCTGAGCCGCATATGACTGGTTTGAGTCTTCCGCCCGTGTGGCAGCGGCTGGTATCGGAGCCTGATGCCAGGCGTGGCTCCAGTCTTCAGACCTAGAACAGTGAGTCCAGGAGAAGCTCCTGGATGTTACCTGCCTCGACGAGCAGCTGTTCGGCAAGCCCATGGAGGACAAGGCAGCTGAGATGGAGACTGAGTTCATGAATCGCACCCATCTCTCACACAAAAACTCCTGTCTTCACAGAAGAAGCGGAACAGCAAAAAGCCTTTCTTCCAGAGGAAAGGGCTCCCCTACTGGGGATACCCGCCTACCCCTGCACCGACAACCAGCGCTCAGAGCAAAGGGGGAGCTCAGGGTCACCAGAAACCCAAGGGGCCCAAGACCCAACCACTAGTGCCACCCCAGCCATCCCTGGGGTTTTGACACCGAAAGCATAGCCTCTTGCCCCCCGGGGCGCTTCCGCTCATGGGAGGATGCCCCCGAATGGGTAGCTATTACATCGGACGCCTGGGTCTTGCAGGTGATCCGGGACGGGTATCATCTCTGTCTAGACAGACTCCCTCCTCTTTTCTCCCCAGCAGAACCTACTTGGCTTCCCTCGCACAAGACTTGCTTGCAGCAAGAGCTGAACAACCTCCTCTGTCAACAGACGATCGAGAGAGTTCTGCCGCACCTCCGAGATCAAGGGTCTTACTTCCTAGTACTTCCTCATTCTGAAGAGGACAGGTGGCCTGCACCCCATCCTCCATCTCAGGAATCTGAACGAGTTTATGGTTCGGGAGAAATTCAAAATGCATGGTTCTCCTCCCTTGTACGCCTCTGTTTCCTGATCAACTATTCCAAGTCCCACCTCAAACTGGTACAGACCCTGGAGTTCATTGGCACTCTTCTCAACACAGAACGTGCGACCGCCTTTCTCCCTCGAGCATGCATGGATCAGCTCCACGCTCTGGCCGCTGAGGTCCAAGGCTGGCCCAAGGTCTCGGCGCGGGCCATGCTGCACCTCCTGGTGCACATGGCCTCGACCGTCCACGTTCCCCACGCTCACATGCACATGGAAGTGGCCTAATGGTGCCTCAGAGCGCAATGGGCCTAAGCCTCTGGCCACCTCTGGGGACCCCGTCTGAGTGTCTCGCAGCATATTCGAGTTCCTAGTCTGGTGGCAGAAACCCCCCCCCTCCCCGAGCCTCCTTCGGGGCATGTCCTTCCAGACTCGACAGCATGAGCTCGTCTTGACGACAGATGCCTCGCTGTTGGGCTAGGGAGCCCACTGCGACCATCTCTGCACCCAGTGGTGGTGGTCACCCGAGGAATCTTGGCAGCAGATCAACCTGCTCAA
Source organism: Ichthyophis bannanicus (assembly GCA_033557465.1). Classification (NCBI taxonomy): domain Eukaryota; kingdom Metazoa; phylum Chordata; class Amphibia; order Gymnophiona; family Ichthyophiidae; genus Ichthyophis; species Ichthyophis bannanicus. Next base: position 1,756,048,447 of record CM066031.1, on the reverse strand, counting down.
GCTTCGAGCAGTCCGGTTAGCCCTGAAGGTTTTCGAGTACAATCTGAGGGGCAAGTCTGTGCTCGTGCAGCGAACGCGCAGCTTCCCCACTTCTGCAGGCCAATACCGCATCTGAGCAGAGTGGCCCCGGATGCGTTCCTACTGAACTGGACCTCCTGGCTTCTGTTTGCATTCCTTCCCACTCCTCTCCTTGCGAGGACCCTACACAAGATCCAGCGCAGCTGAGCCTCGGTGATTCTCGTGGCTCCTTCGTGGCCTCGACAACCTTGGTTCCTGCTTCTACTCCGGCTCTCGTCGGATCCTCTGGTCTCCCTGGGCAGTGCCCCAGGTCTGCTAATGTAGGAGGAGGGATGGGTGCTTCACCCAAACTTGGTCTTGCTATCCCTGACAGCCTGGCGGCTGAATGGTTCTCTTTAGCCTCACTGCGCCTCCCAGTGAAGCTCGAGGATGACATTTTCACATCGAGGAAGGATTCGACGAGGCAGGCCTATGCCCTGAAGTGGCGGCGGTTTTCGTTCTGGTACTCCGAATTCCAGATCGACCCGTTCTCCTGCTGCACCTGTTGGGTTCTCCAGTACCTTCTCCACCTCAAACAGGTGGGGCTGAAGTCCAACTCGGTCAGGGTTCAACTGAGCACCATCTCGTCCAACCACTTACCCATCGAGGGTAAACCCCTCTCGGGCCAGCCTCTGGTCTCCTGCTTCATGCGGGGCCTCTTGCTTTCCAAACCCCCCATCCGGCCTCCACTGGCAGAATGGGAGTTGAATGTCGTGCTCATGCAGCTGACACGGCCGCCCTTCGAGCCGATGGTGACATGCTTGCTCCAGCACCTCACCTGGAAGGTGGTTTTCCTGGTGGCACCGACCTCAGCGCGGCGAGTCGGTGAACTTCAAGCCCTCGTGGCCGAAGCCCCCTAGACCAGGTTTTACAGGAACAGGGTGGTCCTTCGCACCCACCCCAAGTTCCAACCAAAAGTTGTCTCGGATTTCCACCTCAATCAGGTGGTGTTCTTGCCGACTTTCTTCCCGAGACCTCATGCTGACCGGGCATCGGAGGTCCTGCATACAATCGACAAAGAGGGCTTTTGCCTTCTACCTGCAGCGCACCCAGGGTCATCGCAAGTCCGACTGGCTTTTCATCGCCTATGACCCCAACCTGGGGCTGGCAGTCACCAAGCACACCCTCTCCATCTGGGTGGCGGACTGCATAGCTTTCACCAGGCAAAGGCGGGCACCCCGCTGGATCGTCGGATCACCACGCATGGCGTCCGTGCCAAGGCATCGTCGGTGGCTTCGCTGCGCTCAGTGCCTCTGACGGACATATACCGGGCTGCAACCTGGTCTTCAACGAATACCTTTGTCTCGCACTACTGCCTGGAGAGGGAGTCCTGCCAGGACAGCGCCTTCAGCCAGGCTGTACTCCGTAGTCTGTTTGGGGTATAAGCAACTCCTGCCCTCCAACCCTTCCTCTGCGGATACCGAGAGCTTGCCCCGAAGGCCCGAGGACTTGGGCTTCCTTCGGACGTCTGCTTCTGCTCACGGCCTCATGGAGGCATTTTTGGCTTACAGGTTCGGTAGCCTGTAGCTGGGGAGTCCCATAAGTGAGGACTGACTTCCTGCTTGTTCCTGGAGAAAGCATAGTTACTCACCTGTAACATGTGTTCTCCAGGGACAGCAGGAATCTGTCCTCACTACCCTCCCACCACTCCTGAAGAGTTGCTATTTTTTTCCCTTGCCATCTGCTTAGTGTAGGGCTCTAGCTTTGGGACCTGACTGAGCAAGATGGCACCTTTGGGCAGGCAGAGGACCACGCATGTATGGCAGCAATACCAAAGGCTTTCTTTGAAAGCTGGGGAATTGCTCCGCATGGGCTCTGTCAGTGCCGATGTCACCCATAAGTGAGCACTGATTCTTGCTGTCCCTGTTACAGGTAACTACGCTATTTAGCCTGTTTGCAGAATTGACTTTTATTTTTCTTCTGTTTCTAACTATTAGCTATTAGCTTTTTATTTTTCCCCATAAAACCTCTTTCCTTTCTCAGTCTCTGTAGATAACTCTACTCCTCTCTTTCCTCGACTCGCAACCTTGGGATCATCTTTGACTTCTCTCTCTCTCTTCTTCTCCATACACATCCATCTGATAGCTAAGACCTGACGTTTCTTTCTCTATAACATCAACAAAATCCGCCCATTCCTTTCTGAACATACTACTAAGACACTTATCCACTCCGTAATCACCTCCCACCTTGACTATTGTAACCTACTCCTTGCTGGTCTCCCTCTGAATCATCTCTCTCCCCTTCAATCTGTTTAATGCTCTGCTGCACGGCTAATCTTCCACCAGCCTCTTCATACTCCTATTACCCTTCATTGGCTCCCTATCCGTTTCCGCATCCAGTTCAGACTTCTCTGGCTGATCTATAAGTGCATTCACTCTGTAGCTCCTCACTACCTTTCCTCTTATACCTCCCTACACCACCTCCCCGGAAACTCTGCTCTTCTGGCAAATTGCTTCAACCATAGGGGCTGCCTTATTGGGTGAGCATGCATCCAAATTACGCACTGCCAATCACACCTTACATTGTCTTGTTGTTCGGCCCACATAATACAGTTGGCAGGACAAATGTTCAAATAAACCACAGAGGTTGATTTGCACGAGGTCCGCCAGCAAGAATGTAACACTACCCTTGATGTAAATCCTGCCAAGTTTCACCCTCAAGGGTCCATCCACAATGTCTACATTTGCCACAAGCATAGTGGCCTTTTGAAAGGACATTCTTTTGAACAGTTACACTGGTGCATTATTGACTTTATTCCAGAGAACTCTCGTGGTAGTGACAGAACATATCAATTTCAGAAACGGGAACAATCATGGATATTTAAACTTTGGGCTGTCACCCCACAGGGGTTAAGTCTCGAACTGGATTGGGCCAGTCTGTTCTGACACATAACCAGTCATTTCTAGGGGGTTCCCTTTCATGGACTGCCTCTGGTGTTTGTTTGTTTGGAGGATTTGCTTAGCTTGTCGCCAGTGACGTCAGATGCTGATCTTATCAAATCGGCGATTGTTCGTTAAGTTTGCATAAGCGCTGGGCAGTCTGTTTCAGTGCTCCTCTTTTGAGCTATGTTTTTTAAAAATATAATTTAAAAAGGAGCTGCCACTGCGGGTAGGAGGCTTTGAATCCTCCTGTTCCTTTGATGGCATATCTGACAAATAAAAAGTTAAGTTCTCTGTCACTTACTATTGGGACCCATTGCTATTATATATAGCTATGTGACTGCATACCGTTGATAGGTGAAGCAAAGAAGCAGTTGCCTTTTTGCTTCATATATCACCATGGCTTGCCTTCATCCAGTGTCTGTCTTTTTCTCTCATCAGTCACTCCCAGACAACTAATGGGCTTGGGAGCCTTCCACCTATTTCCCTTGCAGTACTGGCACTACAGCTACACTAATGCATAGAGCAGCATCCTCTGGAGAGGGGGACATTCAAAGCTAAACAATAGATTCTGATAGCCAGAGAGTCATAAGACTTAAGGTTTGTCTGGGGCACCAACACCTTGAACCAACTCTGAAGCCGGCCTTGTCCCCTTGCCTTGCTTTTTGTTTTTGAACCTTCAGGTTATTCCAAAGATTGTACAACTGTTCAAATCACATCATAGTTTCCTACAAAAAAATCAAACAGCAACTACAATTATTGGTGCATCAATACTTGCAAAAATAGCTCTATTGTAGTCAACCCCCCCCCCCCCATGCCCCCCCACATCCCCTCCCACCCCAAAGAGCATAGCATTAAAGGGCACCCTACTTAAACTAAACTACTTACATTAACCTGGAAATGCATTTTGCAAAGGGGTTCCATGTGTTTTGAATTAAAACCGACCTTTGGTATTTGCAGAGCTGCTGAACAAATAGCACAGCTCCCAATTCCACCTGCGTTTCGGTGTTCTGTAAGCTTGAACTGCACAGTGCAGGATACAAAATAGCATGGACAGACACAGTGGCTCCCTTTATAGCAACATGATAAAATCAAAATAAAGATAACTATCTCTATCTCATCAAATAAGGGTGACCTACATGGAGCTGTGGGTACACGCTTAAAAAAAAGGCATGAAGAGGGGATGACCTGTATGGAATGGCAGGTGCACCTACTCTTGCCGCCTTGCTGGGCAGACTAGATGCACCATACTGGACTTTATCTGCCGTCATATACTATGTTACTATGAAGTCTCATGGTTTCAAGTCTCACGAGACTTCCCAAACTTCCTGTACAGCACTGATGAAGCTTAGAGAGCCAGTTGCAATGGGGAAGTGGGAGAGCGCTTTCTTCTGAGGTTCTGGGTAAATTCAGGAGCATGAAATCCTGGTCACCAGGGTGCAATATCTAGGTGCCAAGGTGACCTGGCACTGGGATTTATTGAGCCCTAGGACATCATTCCATTTGAACCACCCCATACTTCTCCTCTCCGGGTCAGGAATGCACACTGTCATGCAGAAGGAAATCTGAGACATGCTTAGTGTCCTTTCCCCACTTGCTTTACTTGGTTGCTTTTTGCCCCAACAGCTTCCCTCTCCTGGTTTCCAGTTCAAATGTAAGTGGCTTCTAATGGGGTGATGACATGAGCCTTCAATTAAAACCACCTGAAATTTTAGCTCCATTTATATAACACACTACCTCCTTCCTAGTTTAACTGTTGTAGCAACAGCTCTCTGGTAGGGGTCATTGCTGCTTTCTCTGAAATGTGACACACATGCACCCCAAGGCTGTTAGCTTGATGTTGTCATTGTGTGATGACTGGAGCTCCATGGCACCTGTGGCTTTCCTGGGTAGTAGAAGCCAGCCTCGGGCATCTGCAGTACCCACCACAACTGAACCCATTTGTCCTTTGATAAAACAATTGTAATACTGTTATTGTGGGTGGGGGTTCTTTACTATTTCATAGGTAATATGGCTAATTATAGTGGTTTTACTTCAGGATCCAGACAGCCACTTTGTGAGTAGTTGGTATGGCAGCACAATCTTTGGTCAGAGCTGTCTGAAAGGTTTTGAAAGGGAGAGATACAAGTGAACAGTTATTACCCAGGGACAGGTGGGTGACTTGCTCAAGGTTGTGTAGTGATTAGCAAAGTGTAACTTGGACCTGCATCCCAGAGTTTCTCTTATAGATAAAAACTTTTTCCAGTGCATTATAAGTGGTAGGTGAAAAGAGGGGCAGAAGAAACTTCTTGGCTTGCTTAAAGGTCAGGCGGGTAGATTTTTGTTTTCAGACAAGGTTAGTGTTACACTGTGGTTCTGTATTGGATGATCTAGGCAGCCTTGTGGTACGTCACTGAATGTAAACCTTATTTTGCAGTTGCTTATGATTCCTCTGATCATGTCCGTGCTCTATGTCTGGGCCCAGTTGAACAGAGATGTGATTGTATCATTTTGGTTTGGAACAAGATTTAAGGTAAGGTATATATCTGCAGAAGTATTCATGAAATTTTCTGTTGTCGTTTTATGGGGCTGTTTGTATCCCAATATGTGTGACTGATAGTGTTGAAAATTTATTGCATGATATGTGCTCTCTCATGTATATGATTCTGTTTCTTTTAAGGATTGTAATGTCTTATAGAACCGTGTATCAACAATTGGTAGGTTTTACCCTTAATCAGGTTACATATTGTAATACAAATTCCTACTGTAGATATACCTGAAAGCTGTCTAGATTGCAGTTTGTAATTGTTCTATGAAAATGAGCAGTTCACCATAGTTGTGCATATGGGCCACATGACATTGCTTGGCAAAGAATGGCAGGATTGTTTCAGAGATTTCTGGTAAGATGTAAAAACCTTTCACTGCCCATACACAATAGTTCCTATGCTACCAGGGCCCTGTAGTTCTTCTCTGTTCATTTTGTCTATCGAGACCATTAGACATATTCCTTCTGAAGCCTAGTAAAGCTCAAGAAGCTGCTTTTAGTTTGGGCTCTTTGCCTAAACACCCTGCTTTAAGATCACTTTAGGAGAAATGTGTATATATATATATATATATATATATATATATATATATATATATATAGTACATTATATAAAAAGTACCTCAGATTTACCTAACGTTCTGCTGAGCCAGCTTGCGGGTTTTATTCAATGTGGCTTCTCCAGCAATTTGTATGGTGCAACATTTTTCATCTTTTAGGACAGCCTTTGGGAAGAGAAACATTCTTCTTTTTGACTTTGTGTTTTCAATTTTCCTTGCTATGTTTAAGAAGCAGGACAATAGCTTTTATTAGTAATAGTATTTAGTAATTTAGCTCATGCCTTTCCAGAAGATGATCAAGGCAAGTTATATTCAATTTCTGTTCCTGTTGTAAACGGAGGAAATCACAGTACTAACCATTACTAAATTTGCTATAATTGTCTGGGATGAGTCCATGATGCCTCTGGCTGTGACATCTACATGAAGATGTCCAGAGTGATTCAGGACCCAGTATAGGCCTTTTGCATGTAAGCTAAATGCTGTCCTCTTGAAGCTGGTGTTGGACTTAATTTGAGGTCCATAGAGCTATACTGATTGCTGGTGGCCTAGCTGCACCAGAGAGACACTTAACCTCTGGCTTCTCCAAGAATAGATTCAAGGGTCATGAGAGAATGTGCTCCTTCTCAAACAGCCAGAAAGTGCATGAGTTTCCATATTGTTCAGAGGTCATGTAGCAGGAACATCGGTGCGCCACTGATCTCCATTGAGCCTTGCTGCAATCAACAGTAATATCAAGAAAGCTGTGGTGGATTCCACTCCCTTAAAAGGCTGACCCCTGAAGTGTTGTCGGCATTTATTCAGGGAGGAATAATGGTAAAATTTGTCCTGTTTTGAGCATGTCAGCTATAGTACATTGAGGCCTTGGCATTTGAAGATCATTCTGCCTCTTGGTAGTTGGTAATCTACTTGCCACCTCCCTTTCAACATACACTTGATATCTCTTCCAGTAAGTTCAAAAAGCCCCAGTTATGAGTGGGGTAGTCAAATCCACCATAAAAAGAGATATTTGCACTTATATCTCTACTGCCTGGATATGGCATGCAGATTCTGGAACATTTATGGAAGAAGCATTACTTGAAAAATGTTTGTCCCTCGTATCTTAAAAGAACTAGGTATAACAGTAAATGATGGCAGAAAAAGATCAAATTGACTCATTCAGTCTGCCCAATTGATAGATTCTTCTACTTGGAAATTGTATATGGTGGTTATCTATCCCTTTATAAACCAACACCAACATCTCGCCCCATTTCCCTCCATATCTATTCCAAGCTTGTTCATATTCTGCAAATATACTGGCCTCCATTTCCACTAGTGGGTGGCTGCTTAAGGTCCTTGTCATCTTCCTCTCTAAACATTAAAGACCAACACTAAATCCAGTACCATGCATGAGAGTGAAAAGCTTTTGTGCATATCCAGAAAAATCTGGAAGAATCTCTCCTTCTGATGCTGAGTAATGTTCCATGATCTGTAGGTGTGACCGACCTGATTTCAGAGAAGACCTGTTAAGGGTAAACATTTTTTGTTTAATTTTGGTACATGGATGAAACATTGATAAAGCAACCTCTCTTGATATCTGAGATGACACTTGTGCATTTTTTGCTAGGCTTGCTATCTACCTTGGGTCATTCTTGGATTCAACTTCATTATTGGTGGAGCGTAAGTATTTGAGCCATTGATTACAGTTCTGAAGAACGTACTTAGAAAGTGGCCCTTAGGTGGGGTACAAAGGTGGTTGTTTACAGTGAACACAGCAAACCAAGTGAGTTCTGTAAGTAGACAAGTAATTAGTAATTGCTTCATTTGCTTAGGTCTATTAAGACAGAATTTATATTTAAACTAAACGTGTCGCTCAGCATTGCAAACAACATCCAGTTCCTGGAAAGTTTATTGCGTAATACAGCTTAAAGCTACTGTACTGCTTAATTGTATAGAAGTGTGTAGTAAGCTCTGCGTAGCATTCATTTTTGCCAAATCTTGTAATTCATTACAACTGAGATATCAGAATGAACATTAAGAAAATGTTCCTGTGCGGATATCCAGTTTAGTCCTCCACAATCGGGTAGTGCACCTTCTACTGCAGCCTGGAGACTGGACCAATCAAATCTTCTGTAGTACATATCCAGCTGGAGCTCCCAGAAGCCCCCCAGTGTGTCCAGTCTCTTGCAGCTTGAAGACGTAAAAGTGTGTCCTCCTGGGCACACTGAGTGACTCTTGCAGGAGCAACACTTGTTAGTTAGTCTTTTAGGGTTTGTTTTTGGGACATTTACTTACTATTTATTTAATAGCTAGCTGTATCTTTAAAAGGAAAAGGAAAAGAAGCCTGGCTTCCTGGAGCATTGTCACAGGAGACTAGGGGGAAGTCAGACCTGCAGGCTCCTGCCTTCCTGCCTGTCAAATTTTAACAGCCCTGGGTGAGCTTCCCCTGGACAGTACGGGGAATTGCCATACCTGATACAGCAGTGACTGGCACTGGGAGATGTTGACTGTGTCCTTGCTGTTCCTGAGCTGGTAGGAGTTTTCACTTCTTTATTTGTGAGCAGTGCTCTGTCAGAGCTGCCAGCGTTTCTGTAGGCTCTCCTGAGCCCATTTGGCAATTTTTCTCAAATTGGTCGTTTGCCCTGCATTACAGGGTCGTTTTTATTTATTTTCCATATTATTTGGTTGCCGTTGTATTTTCGCGCCGTTTTTTACCGCGGGTGAAACAGTGCGGCGGCCATTTTGGATTTTTAAAGTGTGCTTTTAAGGCACTTTTGCTCACTTGTGCAGGTTCCCCTAGCGTTTTTTGGGGTTCCTTTTGCTGGCGATTTTGCTCAGGGCACCCCAGGGAGTCTGGGGAGTATTTTTTTTTTTTTTTTTTTTTTTACAAGAAATAAAAGTTTTAATTTTAATCCGGGGCTGATTTGCATAGGATTGCCCCTGGGCTGTGGGTTTTCCTGTGACTGTTCCATTCTATCCCATTGGGCGGAGGTGGCCTTGGGATGGCTTCCATACCCCAATGTGTGATTTGTGGGTCCCGCAGAGCGGCAGGGACTGACTCTGGCATCTGCAGGGGCTGTGCTGCAGTGCCCGCAGGGATAGAGCAATCTGTGAATGTTCAGGAGCAGGCTACCGCTGGGGATGCTTCTACTTCAGGGGACAGTATTCTTTCTCCGAGCATCCCTCAGTCTGGGTCGGTGGCTGCGCTGCAGCAGGCGGCTACAGTTGTCCCACCTATGGAATTCTCCCCTGATTTCGTGCTCCTCATGCATCAGGCGTTCCGCTTGAGCAGGTCCGGTCAGTTGCCGGAAGTTTGCCCCCCCTCTCTTCCCTCGGGGTCCTCGGGGGCGGCTCAGTGCTCCTCACAACCCGGGGTCAAGCGGCTTCGGTTGGGGGAACAGGAGCAGGATGCCCTGGGTCTTCTGGATTCCGAGGCGGAGGGCGATCCTGAGGCTGAAGCGGAGGAGTTGGAGGATGGGGAGATCCCTGAGCTGGGAGGATCAGGCTCGGGTCATTCGAGTGTTCCGTAGGGACGAGCTGGTTCCTCTGGTAACGGAGTCCCTTCAGGCGCTTAACCTTTCGGCGGTGCGGTCCCTGGAGGAGGAGGGTCTTGAGGATCCCCTGATTCAGGCAGTCAGAGATGCCCAGGTGGTTTTTCCCGTCCACCGCGTGGTCGAACAGATGATCCAAGCGGAGTGGGAGCACCCGGAATCCGGTTTGAAGGGGATTCGGACCATGAATCGGCTTTATCCCCTTGCCGACAAGGACAGGGACTGGTTCAAGTCCCCACGGGTGGATGCTGCGGTTTCCGCAGTGACCAAGAAAACCACCATCCCGGTTGAGGGAGCGGCGGCCCTCAAGGACGGTCAGGATAAGAAGGTGGATAATTTGCTCAAGCAAACCTTCGATACTGATGCCGTGTCATTGCAAGCCTCTATTTGTGGGGCTTGGGTGGCTCGGTCGTGTCTGCGGTGGTCGCAGCGATTGCGCTCGAGCCCCGGGCTAGACCAGCAGGGCCTGTTGGAGGTTACCCGGTTGGAGTCCGGCTCGGCCTATTTGGCGGATCTGTTTTATGATTTAATCCGCGCGTTGGCTAATAGTATGGCATCCGCGGTTGCGGCGCGCCGGTCCCTCTGGTTGCGCAACTGGGCGGCGGACGGTTCTTCCAAGTCCCGCCTCAGTAAACTGCCCTTTAAGGGCAGATTGTTATTTGGGGAGGCTCTCGAGAAATTGGTAAAGGATCTCGGTGAGTCCAAGGGGGGCCGGCTTCCGGAGGATAAGCCAAGGTCCAACAGGCCCTCCTCTTCGGCGCGGGGGTCCTTTCGGGATCAGCGCCGGTTTCGTTCCTCCCGCCTGTGGGCATCGCAGCGGAGCCGGTTTGGAGCCCGTAATCAAGGCTTTCGTGGTTTCCGAGGATCCGGCAGAGGTTTTTCCGGAGCCGCCTCTTCCTCGTTCTCTTCCTTTGGGCGCAAGCCAAAATGACGCGAGGCAGGCTCTGGAGGGGGGCCCGATTATCGGGGGTCGCTTGCGCGACTTTCTTCCTTCTTGGGCCCAAATTACGTCAGATCGCTGGGTGCTACAGATTATAGAAGAAGGTTATGCTCTGGAGTTTGCGTTCCCGCTTCCAGATTCCTTTGTTCTGTCTCCCAGCAGGGGCGAGCAAAAGATGCGGGACATCCGCGTGACCCTGGATCGGTTGTTAGCTCTGGGAGCTGTGATCCCGGTTCCTCCCTTGGAAAGAGGCGCCGGTCGCTACTACTCCATCTATTTTGTGGTCCCCAAAAAGGGCGACTCCCTGCGTCCGATCTTGGACCTCAAAGGCGTGAATCGCGCACTCAGGGTGCCGCATTTCCGTATGGAAACCCTGCGGTCAGTCATTGTAGCAGTGCGACAGGGGGAGTTTTTAACGTCCCTCGATCTTACCGAGGCCTATCTGCACATTCCGATACATCCATCTCATCATAGTATTCTCCGCTATGCGATTCCGAGGGGCCACTTCCAGTTCCGGGCCATGCCGTTCGGCTTAGCTACGGCTCCGCGCACCTTCACCAAGGTGATGGTGGTCGTCGCGGCGGCCTTGCGCAAGGAGGGCATTTTGGTCCATCCATATCTCGACGACTGGTTAATACGAGCAAAATCCAGTCGGGAGTGCATGCGAGTCACAAGCAAGGTAGTGGCTCTGCTGCGTTCTGGGTGGTGAACGAACGAAAGAGTTGTCTGCGTCCCTCGCAGGACCTTGAGTATCTGGGGGTGCGTTTCGACACCGCCCGGGGACTGGTATGCCTCCCCGAGCGCCGCGTCCTGGCGTTGCGGGCTCTTATCCGACTTTTTCGGGGGATGCCCGCTCCGTCGGCGTGGTGGTACTTGCGGCTCCTCGGAACGATGGCGGCGACCTTGGAGGTGGTGCCGTGGGCGCGGTTCCACATGCGCCCGCTACAGAGGGCACTCCTTCGCCGTTGGTCCAACCAGTGCGACTCCTTGAACAGGAGATTGCCCTGCCCGAAGACAGTGCGACGGTCGCTCCGATGGTGGCTCTCCTCCAAGAATTTGACGCGGGGGATTCCCTTGGAGCCTCCTCGGTGGGTTCCTCTCACTACGGATGCGAGCTTAGCCGGCTGGGGAGCGCACTGCGAGACCCGCTTCACACAGGGGGTGTGGTCCTCCCGGGAAGCCTCTTGGTCGATCAACCGTCTCGAGCTTCGGGCGGTCAGGCTTGCCTTATTGGCCCTGGAGCCTCTGGTCCTGGGTCGGGCGGTCCGAGTCTGGTCGGACAATGCGACCACGGTGGCGTACATCAATCGCCAAGGGGGCACAGGGAGCGTGGCACTGGAAACAGAGGCGACGGCCTTGTTCAGTTGGGTGCAGACTCGTCTGCCGGCAATCTCGGCGGCACACATAGCAGGCGCAGAAAATGTCCAGGCAGACTTTCTCAGCAGAGTGCGGGTGGACCCCGGAGAGTGGGAGTTAAATCCACAAGTATATGCGCAAATAGTTCGGCGGTGGGGTCCGCCCATCATGGATCTCATGGCGACCTTCCAAACGGCCAAGACGAGTCGCTTCTTCAGCAGACGGCGGGAGCGAATGTCCGAGGGACTCGACGCTCTCATTCAGCCGTGGCCGACGTCCGGGCTCCTGTATGTCTTCCCTCCGTGGGCACTCATCGGCCGGGTCGTTCAGCGCATCGAGTGCCATCGGGGTCGAGTGCTGTTGGTGGCTCCGGATTGGCCCCGGAGACCCTGGTATGCCGACCTCGTCCGGCTTCGAGACGGCGTTCCGTGGCGCCTTCCTGCGCTGCCGGACCTTCTCCTTCAGGGGCCCTTGCGGATGCCCCAGGTGGCTCGATTCTCGCTTACGGTTTGGCCATTGAGAGGGCTCGGCTGAAAAAGCAGGGCTATTCGCCCGCGGTGATTTCCACCTTACTGCGGGCAAGAAAGTCATCCACTTCTCTTACTTATGTTCGAATTTGGAGGATTTTTGAGAACTGGTGCTCCCGGCGGGGAGTCCGGGCGGCGACGGCTTCTGTGCCCGTCGTGTTAAGTTTTCTTCAGGATGGGTTCGAGAAAGGTCTCGCGGCCAGTTCCCTGAAGGTTCAGTTGGCAGCGATCTCTTGTTATAGAGGCAAGGTCTTGGGCCGCCTTCTCGGCGCTCATGCGGATGTGCGGCGTTTCTTGACCGCCGTTTTTCATTTACGGCCTTCCCGCAGAGCGTTGATTCCTCCGTGGGATTTGAATCTAGTTCTGCGAGCTCTGGTGCGGGAACCCTTTGAGCCCTTGCGGAGGGCGTCTTTGAAGGATCTCACCTTGAAGACGGTTTTTCTGGTAGCCATTTGCTCGGCAAGGCGCATTTCGGATCTTCATGCTTTGTCCTGCCGAGAGCCTTTCTTGTCTTTTTCCGCGGAGCGGATTGTGCTCCGTCCGGTTCCCTCCTTTCTGCCAAAGGTAGTGTCTCCTTTTCACCTGAATCAGGCGGTGTTTCTGCCAGTGCTTTCGGCGAGTTCGGTCGAGTCGGTGGACAAGGGTCTTCACCGGCTTGATGTGGGCCGCATGCTGCGTCGGTATTTACAGTCTACCGAGCCCTTTCGGAAGACTGATCGGCTCTTTGTGCTCTTTGGGGGTACAAGGAAAGGTGAGGCGGCGGCTAAGGCCTCCATTGCTCGATGGCTCAAGGAAGCGATCGCGTCCGCGTATCTGTTGCAGCGGCGGCCGGTTCTGGAGGGGCTCCGAGCTCATTCTACTCGGGCTCAGGCGACCTCTTGGGCGGAGCATAGCCTGGTGCCGCCGGCAGAGATCTGTAAGGCGGCCACTTGGTCGTCTCTGCATGCTTTCAGCAGGCACTATCGCTTGGATGTGTCAGCGGCTCGGGATTCCTGTTTTGGTTCGGCGGTTTTGCGCGCCGGCTGGCAAGGTCCCGCCCGGTCTTAACTGCTCTGTTACATCCCGATTGTGGAGGACTAAACTGGATATCCGCACAGGAAATGGAAATTACACTAACCTGGTAATTGTAGTTCCTGTAGGATCCAGTTTAGTCCTCCTTCCCTCCCGACTATCTGTATGCTCTGGCGGCGCGCTGTCCCGAGCGGGTGACTATGAGACGGGTTTTCGTCCCGTTCGGACTCTGTCGACAGCGGTGCTTATCGCTATGGCTCTCCCCTTTATATGGGCGTTCAGTTAGCTCCATAGCTTCTGGGGGGGACTCTGTGTAAATTTAATGGCGTCGGGGCAGGCGCCATGCCATGTCTGACTTCCTCGTTTGGGGAGGGGGTTGGTTATTCCAGGGGGGGAAGTATATTGTTTAATACTATGAAGTGTTGCTTCGTTAAGTATGCTTTGTTACTAGTACACTGGGGGGCTTCTGGGAGCTCCAGCTGGATATGTACTACAGAAGATTTGATTGGTCCAGTCTCCAGGCTGCAGTAGAAGGTGCACTACCCGATTGTGGAGGTCTAAACTGGATCCTACAGGAACTACAATTACCAGGTTAGTGTAATTTCCATTTTCTACTCGCTATGAATCTCACTTTATATGCATTGAACTTACTGGTCTGTTCTACATCCCACATACATGCACTATCTCCTCCAATGAACCTCCCTGAATACTCGTACATCCATGTTATCCCTTACCGCCAAAGACAAATCAACCAGAAACAAAATGCTAAACAACCTCTCATGGGAAGAGCATATCAAACACACCACAGGTTAATCCACATAAATACAACCCCTATGAGCAACCATATGAAGATGTGCAAGGATGCTACCCTAATTAGCTTCATGCTAATCAATGCTAGGTCTATTAAAAATAAAATCCTGCTTCTAACTGATCTAGTCAAGGCTGAAAACCCAGACCTTCTATGTGTCACTGAAACATGGTTACATGAAACGGACACAGTATTGTTAAACCAGATACAAGTGCAGGGATACTCTGTTTTCACCTGCCATAGGGATCGTGCAAAAGGAGGGGGTGTTCTTATATTAGCAAAAACAGAACTCAATTTATCATCCACCATTAGTGAGAACCAAGATGGTATGAATATCTTCCAAGGTTGAAAATAGAGATATAGCAATATGTCTCATATATAGGCCCCCGACGGCTGATAATCAGCAACAATCCTTGAATCTGCCTGCAGCTCCACTTTAAGGAAACCCATTATAATGCTAGGTGATTTTAATCTGCCATCACTACCTAGGAACCAGGAAACAGCTTTCACAGAGGCAATGGAAGAAATGGGATTTAGACAAATAATCAGCCAAGCAACTCACACCAAAGGAAGCAATCTTGACTTAATATTCCTCCCTAGTAAATGCACAAAATCACCTCATTACAAACCACCCACCATAACTCGGGCACCGTGGTCTGACCATTTTATAATTCGGTTCTCTCTTTGCCACCCTCAGACTACCAGATCCCATCTTGACGCTACATACCAAGGACAGAGATTTTGAGCATTTGACAAGGAAGAGTTCATTGAAATAATTCTCCCCAGATTAGACCTATCTGTTAACCATTGTGAAGCAGTAGCAAACTGGAACAAAACTATAAGGTTAGCGTCTGATCCTCTGCCTTCGCAGATGCGGCACAAGCATAGAATAAATGAGGTGGTTTACTTCTGAACTAGTAACACTTCGGAAAGAGCTCAGGAAAATGGAATCTACTTGGAGAAGAAGGAAAAGCCAAGAACAGACTACATTACTTTTCACTGCTAAAGGCATAAAAGGATGCTACCAATAATGCAAAAAAGCAATATCACACTAAAGTTTTGTCAAAGGCCATAAACTGTCCCAGAGAATTATTTGAGATCGTTAAATCCCTGACCAAAACTCCTACTAATAAGTCATACAAGATTCCTATCAACCCACAAACACTAGCAGATCATTTTGCTAACAAGCTCAAACAAAATGGTCTCTTCACACTAACCTCACTATCTCATCCAACTAACAACACCCAGGAATTGAGCGATTTCCACTCAATAACAAGCAAACAACTGCACCAGACAATCACTAAGCTCAACTCTACAACCTCTCTGTTAGACCCCTGTCCGGTGGCGTGGATTAAGGAAACAAAAGCAGAATTGGCTCCAGATCTATAAATATAGTGAACCTGTCACTGCTTCAAGGATCTATACCTGAGGAACTCAAAAGGTCAGCAATCCGTCCATTACTAAAGAATAAATATCTGGATCCCAAAGACCCCTCCTCATACCATCCCATTGCAAGCATATCATTCCTCTCCAAGATTATAGAGAAGATTATACAGATTCAATTACAAGACTACATAAACTCAGTCACCACTGGATCAACACCAATATGGGTTCCGTCCATTCCACGGGTGGAAACCCTCCTTTTAGCTCTATTCGACACTATCACTAAGGGTATCGATAATTCCAAGCGAGCCTTTATCCTCATTTTCCTCTATCTCCTCGGCTTTTGACAATGTAAACCATGTCATGCTCATCTCCAGACTCTCACAGTTAGGAATCAAGGACAAAGCACTTGAATGGTTTAAATCTTACTTCACGAACCGGACACAATACATTCAAATTGACCAAGTTTCCTCGGTGCCATTTCATCAGGAACAAGGTATCCCACAGGGTTCTGCCCTCTCAGCGCTTCCTTTTAATCTAGATCTTCAGCCGATCTGCTCCATATTCCAACGGCATAAAATAAATTATCACATCTATGCAGACGACATTATGTTGTACTCGCAGGTGGAGATATCAACCCCAACTATGACAAGATTTCAGGATGTCTCACAGAAGCAGAAATGTGGCTCCAATCAATGAATTTGAATATCAATTTCAAAAAGACTGAAGTGCTATTTATAACAAGAAATCCTAGCTTCGCTCCACCAACAGTCATCAATATTGGAAATATCTCCCTACCAGTTAGGACAGAGGTCAAATTACCTGGGGGTGACCCAGAGGCGTAGCGTGGGGGGTGCAGGGGGAGCCAGCCGCACCGGGCGCAACATGGGGGGGGGGGCGCTCGCACTCGCAGCTCTCTGTTGCCGATGAGGGGGAAAGGCAGGTCCCTATGATACATGTTGGCGCGTACGCCATCTGGTGGTGGCACTGCAAAGAGGTTTGCGCTATAGCCCTCGAGCCCGCAGTCCTGGGAGTCGCATTGTTCTTGGCAAACCCTCGGCAACAAAGCGCAGGCGATGCGATTGACCCCCTCTAGGTAGCTATTTCACACAAGCTGCCGGGGCGGGGTGGGAGGGGGACTGTTTATCGCGTCGTCGCCCCTCCATCTCAATGTAAAGCTGGGGTTGGGGTCGGATCGCCCTGTGCGCTCGAGAAGGCGGAGCTGCAGGGCGGCATCGCGAGTTTCTGGTTCCGGATCTCCTCCTCTTCCCTGCTGTTGGGCGTTTAACCATGCTTGTCGGGCTCTTGCTGCTGTGCTGTTCGTTTCCCTGGACTCCGGCTCAGCGAGGTCAGTGCTGACGATCGCTCCCTCCCGGGGTAGGATCACGGTCGGCTCCCCCGCGCAAAGAAGCTCCCCAGCGGCTAAAATCCACGGGTTAGGGGGCGCAAATTACTTGCCTTGCCCCGGGTGCTGACAACTCACGCTACGCCACTGGGGTGACCCTTGATAGGACGCTCAGCCTAACTCCTCATATAAAGCAAACAGCGAAATCTATATTTTTCAAAATAAGGGCAATCCAACAGCTACGGCCAATAATACAGTACAGATTTCAGGACTGTGGTGCAAACGCTAATGACACCTCGCCTGGATTACTGCAACAAAATACTGCAGGGAACATCCAAGAAAAATCTGCATACTTTACAACTGGCTCAAAATGTTGCTGCAAGGCTGATCTACAAAGCAAAATTAACTGACCACATCTCCCCTATCCTTTATGCATTGCATTGGCTCCCGGTATCCTGTAGAATTACCTATAAATCATTGGTTACAACATTCAAACTTATTAATAACATAGCACCGTCCTTCCTGGCAACTCTAATACATGCTCCTCAAGAGAGCAGGTCAAGAAGGAGAAAAAACCTACACATGTTGCGAGTACCAGAATTCATTCAGCAATCAAAACAGAAGATGAGCAACTCCAGCTTTCTCGCTCTACGCGCCTACATTGTGGAACAACCTCCCAATAGAGTTAAGAGAGATGAAGGACCTTCATTTAGAAAAGATCTGAAAACATTCTTATTTACCCAGCATTTCTACAGCCTGCAGTCCGACAAGGTTCTGATTCTTCAAAGCAGTACGAGCCAGCAACCTTATCCCGATCCTACCTAGACATAGCATACACTCGCACCTCTTCTATTAAATCAGTTACTATTCAATTCCTCACTCCTCATGGATATTCAATACTAATGTAAATAGTTCTCACTGCAAGTTAAAATGCCAATAGCTTATAATATGTCACACTCCTCAGGTATCTCAATGACATACACATGTAAATAGTTCTTTGATAGTTAAATGTCATTTGCTGTTATTATATTGGCACGTTTTTGCCACCTGTTTCATTATAATATTGCCTTTAGTTGAACTACCTAAATTGTTTGTAAAATAACACTCATTATTATTGTTCGGTTATATGTAAACCGCCTCTGATCTCTGAAAGAGGCGGTATAGAAAAATGTATAAATAAATAAAATTAGAGGGTTTTTTATGCTGAATTTCTGTATACAAAATGTGGACTTGGACTGCAGCAGTGTGATCTATAAAATGTTTCCTGACTGTAAACAGGCCAGTTTTCAGGATGTCCAAAAGGAATATTCATTTTTTCTCCTAGAACAAGCACAAAAGCATCATCATATGTGACATCTGACAGAGCTGCATCACAGTGATGCAGACGAAGCTTAACAGCTGTCTAGAAGATTCTATTTGGCATATTTTTATAAAATTACACACATCACAACTTCACCTCTGCTTTGCCCAAGCAGTGCCCTCAGGAAGACTTGCATTTCCTTATCATCCATCAGACAAGCCCAGAAGAAATGGGTTATGCCCCTCTACCAGCAGAAGGACATGCACCAAAAGCTTGTGAGCTCTGCCCTATAAAGGATACTGTGCAGCCACATGCTGTTCAGTATTCTGTCTCCAGCAAATAGATGGTAGATGGACGTATTATGCAGTATAAATGGGCAGATTGATTGGACTTTTCTCTCCAGGCCTAGTTTGAGAGTTTAACAAGGGGAACGCACCTCCCCCCTCTCCTGCAGCAAAACTAGGCACAGAGAGAGCAGGACAACAGAATGTCACTGGGAGAACTGAGAGCTTCGTTGGTGTTTGAGATCGGCCCAACGTGTATTTAAGCCAATGGTCTTCCTCAGGGTACAGCGACCAAATAGAAAGAGACACATAGAATTACTCTGTATTTGGTCACTGTCCTCTGAGGAAGGCCATTGGCTGAAACGTGTTAGGCTGAACTTGGACAAAAATAAAGCTTTCTGTTCTCCTGCTCTCTGTGTGCCTAGTTGGAAGTTGGCCATCCAGTTGAGATTACTCATTTGGGGGGTTAGCATCTTTGTCTCACACCTGGGGAATTCAGGTCCCTTCCCTTTCTCCCTGCAGTCCTGGTCTTCGCCTGCTCAAATTGACAAAAGCCCAAAAAAAGTCAAGGAAGGAAGGATGACTTCATAGTGGATCTATAAAGTAAGACAGTTGTCAGGAAGATGGTGGTGACAGGACAGGGTGTCCATTATTGCCAACAGCATCGGTTGAGGCAGGAGAAGCTGTCCTTAGATCCAGGAGCAGCGTGGTCACAGGCAAGGGGAGGGGTCCCGGCGGCACCCTCGGTCATCCCTCCACTGGTGGGATCCCCCACTTCTGCCTTGAATGCATTCAAGGTGGCACTCTGATCAGGGGTCCCCTGAAATGGAGAGGCATAAGAAGAAGACCTCAAAGTCGCTGTTGGGGACTCCAGACAAGCACGAGTGCTCCCATGCACGGTCTCTCAGCCCCCCTCCCCCCCTCGGCGTTCCCAAGAGTCGGACATGGAGCGGCCTTGAAAGGTACCTCATACAGGCGGAGGGCCCCCTGGTGATGATGACGCCCGAATCTCCTGAGGGTCGTCCTAGTGAGGACCCCCTCTCCTCCTCCACGCCTGACCCGGTAACCCCAGTGTCTGCATCGCAGGGACCGACGTCTGCATGGGAGTCCCGAATGCTGGCACTAGAGCCCAGCGTTTCTGTCTTAGTTGCCCAGCAGGCGCTCATGCCCAGCACGGCTGGCCCGCGCCTCGAGACAGAAGTTCTTTTGAGAGGGATATCCAAACCCATCATGGAAACCCCCGAGAGCCATGGGCCTCATGAGGATCCTCGGCGTCTGTCTCACTTGCCTTCCCGTTCCTCAGGAGCGAGATCCTCCAAAGCCTCTGGCTCCAAGAATGCTTCGGCCTCTGGACAGGGCGACCAGCCCGAGTCTGACTTTCTCGGACCTCCCGGGCTGAGAGTCTGAGGGGGATACCTCCCCGGAGACCTGTGCCCACAAGGACCTCCCTTCGGACCCGTCCCCACCTGCCTCTCGGGGGCGTTCACTAACCGAGGACACATAAGAACATAACATAAGATATACCATACTGGGTCAGACCAAGGTTGTCAGACGGCTGCCTAGGGTGAGAACTTACACAATCTTGACGATGCATATATTCATATGATTCTTGCAAGGTATTGTGGGTATTGTAGTTCATTCACTCCCAAACACAGCTGATGACAATAATTTGAGTTGTGAAACCAAGTGGTAAGATCAATAAAATACTACTTTTATTGATGGGGTTTAATTCACCCAGCACATGTATGCTTGATAGCACTATAAATGAGGTTACTTGCTTGCAGTGTTTAAAATGGATAACAAAAAGTCACAAAGTAAACCAGAAAACAACCTTCAGCTTGTCAGGCAATTAGCTAATGTTTTCTTAGCAAATAATTACCAAATACAAAGGCACAAAGTAAAGAATAAACTTTGCTGGTTAGGTTAACTTCTGCTTATTTTCCACGCCGATCTCAGCAGGGATTCTCCCTTGCTCACACACACAATCAGGTGCAGCCCTAATTTCTATCAATGGACCAGCTGAAAGCCTTTAGCTGGCTGGCTGCTACTGTGTGAGCCCAAATCCTGCTTTAAGAGCTGTTTGCAGTGGAAATAAAGAACAAAGTTAGGTTTCTTTGTGATGGCTGTGTTTGCTCAGAGAAAACTAGTAATAGCATTTAGATAGAGAACAGTCCATATAAACTGTATTTTCATCTGCTGTATCAATCAGCATATGGTCACTATCATACATTGGCACAGACGAGTCTTTCATTAAGGCACTATCATGAGAATGCTCATTCCCTTGCTGCCACTCTCTATTATAGATAGGGTCTGGATCAGTGTTCATACCTGAGCCTCTCCTGCTATCATTATTCCTCTCTGTATAGCCTGGCCAATATGTAATCCAATTCTGAGGTCCAGCCTTCCAATCTTGATCCCTGGACACTGGATCTTCTCTCACATACCTTCTGGCCTTGGTCTGAAAGTCCCTTCCACATGCAGTCTTCTCTCTTCCAGGTAGCCACTGGTGATTCCTATCTCTGCCACTCCATTCCTCTGGCTGAATCCAGTCCAATGGACTCTGCTGGCTTTTGGAATACCTCCCAGTATGAGTACTGCCTTGGAATCTCCCAGACCTTCCAATGGCCTTTCTTCTCTTCCTTCCAGAGAGTTTCCTTCTCTCTCTATCCGCTTGGCTTGGCTTGGCTTCTGTTTCTCCAGGTGATACTGGTGCTTGAGCTTGTAGCCGTTGCTGTCTCTGTATCTCTTCCTCCCTCTGTAGCTTTTGCTGAAGCTCTCCCTGAAGCTGTTATCTGAAGAATAAGCTCTATTCTTATCCTGTTCTAATGTGTGCTGCTCCCTAACACAGCGCAGCTGTGTTGAATCAGGCCCTGCCCTTTGAGATGAGTGCTTAGGGATTACCTCATAGCTCTCTTGATTGCACACACATTCTCTCACTTCAGCCCCTCTCATGGCTGCTGGAAACCTGGTGCATTCTGGGACTGGTAGTCTTTTATGTGAAAATTCTGTTTTCTCACTTCTACCAGAACTGACAGGTTGCTTGTTCAGAGTCACATCATCTTTTCTATAGCTCCTACCTGAGCTATGATAAGCTTCCTTATCACAAGGTCCATCAAGCCCAGTATTCTGTTTCCAACAGTGGCCAATCTAGGTCATATGTACCTAGCAGTTTCCCCAAGGGACACAGGTTCCACAATGCTTGTATTGGTTCAAGCATTGATATCCTGGGTCCCTTCTTAATAATGGTTTATGAACCTTTCCTCCAGGAACTTGTCCAAACCTTTTTAAACCCAGCTACACTAACAGCCTTTACTACATCCTCTGGTAACAAATTCCAGAGTTTGATTACACGTTGAGTGAAAAAATATTTTCTTTTATTAGTCTTAAATAGTTTACCCTGTAGCTTCATTGCATGTCCCCTAGTCTTCCTATATTCTGATAACGTAAACAAGTCGTACATTTACCCGTTCCACTCCGTTCAATAATTTATAGACTTCTATCATATCTCCCCTCAGCAGTCTCTTTTCCAGGTTAAAGAGCCCTAACCTTTTTAGCCTTTCTTCATAGGAGTATCCTTCCATCCCCTTTACCATTTTGGTGGCTCTTCTCTGAACCTTTTCTAAAATCGCTATATCCTTTTTAAGATACGGCGACCAGAATTGCACACAATATTCAAGGTGCGATCTCACCATGGAACGATATAGAGCAGCGATGGCGAACCTATGGCACGCGTGCCAGCTGTGGCACGCGAAGGCCTTGCAGCTGGCACGCGGGAAGGTCCGCTAGGACAGGTGTCTGCCTCCCTTCGTCTGCAGCCGCGGCTCCCTGCCTGTTAGGGAACCGCGGCTGTGCTTGTAAAATCGTTGCGGAGCCCTTCCTGTCTTGACGGGCTCCGTGCAGCATTGTCCCGCCTCTAAAGGAAGTTCCATAAATCGTTCCTTTAGAGGCGGGACAATGCTGCACGGAGCCCGTCAAGACAGGAAGGGCTCCGCAACGATTTTACAAGCACAGCCGCGGTTCCCTAACAGGCAGGGAGCCGCGGCTGCAGACGAAGGGAGGAAGACATGGGGAGGGGGGGGGCTACCATCGACATGGGGAGAGGGGGGGCTACCATCGACATGGGGAGAGGGGGGGGGCTACCATCGACATGGGGAGAGGGGGGGGCTTACATGGAGGGAGGGAGCTGATATGGATGGATGGAAGGAGGGGGGCTTACATGGAGGGAGGGAGCTGATATGGATGGATGGAGGGAGGGAGCTGATATGGATGGATGGAAGGAGGGGGGCTTACATGGAAGGAGGGATAGATGGAGGGAGGGGGCTGACATGGACAGAGGGGGGACTGACATGGAGGGAGGCTGACATGGACAGTGGGGCTGACAGGGAGGGAGGGAGGGAGCTGACATGGACAGATGGAAGGACGGGGGCTGACATGGAGGGAGGGGGGCTGGCATGCACAAAGGGGAGAGACAGGGACATACTGGACAGACGGGATAAATGCTGGAGAGAGGCGAGAGACATTGCGGCTTAGGATTATAATGGGCTGATGGGGGAGCTAGCACTGGTAATGGGCAGATGGGAGGGGACTAGGACTGGTAATGGGTTGAAGGCTAGGACTGGGAATGGACTGATCAAGGGGGGGGGTTGGGACTGGTAATGGGCTGATAGGGGGGTATGACTGATAATGGACTGATGGTGGGCTAGCATTGGAAATGAGCTGATCGGTGAGGTTAGGACTGGAAATGGGCTGATGGGGGGATAGGACTGGTGATGGGGGGGGGGGTAGGACTGGTGGTATTAGGCTGATTAGGGGAGGCTAGCACTGGTAATGGGGTTGAGGGGGGATTAGCACTGGAAGTGAGCTGATTGGGGGGCTTTGACTGAGAATGGGCTGATTGTGGGGAGGGGAGGATAGAGCTGCTGGCCCTGGAAGAAAACTGGGGGCTAAGGCTACAAATGGGCTGATGCGAGGGGATGGGAGAATGGAACTGGAAGGGAGTGGATCTGAGAGGGGCTGCCATGGTATTTGTACTAGAAGGGACTGGTCAGTGGGGAAGGAGGGGGACTGGAAGGGAATGGACACCAGTGGCAATCATGGGAATGCAAGTTGACATTGGAAGGTACTGGGAGTGAGGACTGGAAAGGGGCTGATACTGGGGAGGGTTACTGGGACTGGAAATAGGCTGATGGAAAGAAGTGAAGAAAACGAAAGAAGAGATAAGAAATGGCAGATGGACCATAGACCACAGAAACAGAGCTAAGAGAAGACAGGAAAGCAGAAGCCTCAGATCGGGACCAGCATGATCAGAGAATAAATTGGTCAGACAACAAAGGTAGAAAAAATAATTTTATTTCATATTAGTGATTTGACTACAAAATCATCATAATTTTGAAATCAAATATTGTTACTTGTTGTGATTAATTAACCGTATTTTCCGGCGTATTTTTTTTGGTGTGCGCTGGAAGAGGGGTAGTCTTATACGGCGAGTATAGGCCAAACACCTATATTTTAACAGGAAAAGTAGGGGGTCGTCTTATACGCCCAGTCGTCTTATACGCCGGAAAATACGGTAAGTAAATTTAACGTTTTCTATGAAAAGTAGTTCTGAGGGGGGTCAAAAAAATATTAAAAGAAAAGTGACAATAATATAATAATATATTTATAATGTGGATTACATTTGGGCCCTCATATTTACCTCAGGCTATGATTGTGATTGTGATTATGATGGTACACTGTAAGAAACAATATATGCAGTGTTAGATTTGTTTTAAATATCGCAATGGTTTTGCGGCTCCCAGTTTTTTTTTTCCCTTCGGAAACGGGTCCAAGTGGCTCTTTATGTCTTAAAGGTTGCAGACCCCTGTGCTAGGAGAAAGGCCCCAGCCCGGCCCCGCGCTTCCCCTTCCGGTCGGAGCTTCTGCGCGCCTCTCGCCGAGAAGCTGCACGCTAGGGCTCGTGCGCCGTCCTCTCTCGCGAGATTATAGGACCCGCGCGGGAGCTGGGTTCCAAAGAAGAGCAAAACCTACCACTTTCATGATGAATGGGAAATGGACTACTTCTTCATCATGGTGAAAGACAAGTGTTGTGTAATTTGTAACGCCCCAGTATCCTTGCCCAAAATGGGTGATCTGGAACATCATTATAAGGCTCTAAAATATTGTTGTTAAGGTTTAATTGACGTGCTGGCACTTTGAGGAAATTCTTTGGTTTTGTGCGGCAGTTTGGGCACTCGGGCTCAAAAAGGTTAGCCATCACTGATATAGAGGCATTATAATATCTTTTGTTTTATTTTCCATTCCTTTCCTTATCATACCTAGCATTCTATTTGCTGTCTTGGCCGCTGCTGCACACTGGGCCGAGGGTTTTAACATGGTATCCACAATGATGCCTAAATCTTTTTCCTGGGGGGTGGTTCCTAATGTGGAACCTTGCATCGTGTAACCATAGTTTGGGTTGTTCTTCCCTAGGTGCATAACCTTGCACTTGTCCACATTAAATTTCATCTGCCATTTTGACACCCAGTCTTCCAATTTATCAAGATCCTCTTGCAATTTTTCACAATCCTCTTCGGTTTTAACAACTAAATAGTTTTGTGTCATCTGCAAATTTGATAACCTCACTCATTATTCCACTTTCCAGGTCATTTATGAATATGTCAAAAAGCAGCGGACCCAGCACAGATCCCTGGGGTACACCACTATTTACCTTTCTCCATTAGGAAAATTGGCCATTTAGCCCTACCCTCTGCTTCCTATCTTTTAACCAGTTCCTGATCCACAATAGTACACTGCCTCCTATCCCATGACTCTTTAGTTTTGCCAAACGTCTCTCATGAGGGGCCTTGTCAAAGGCTTTCTGAAAGTCCAGATACACTATATCAACCGACTCACCTTTGTCCACCAGATTATTCACTCCTTCAAAAAAACATAACAGATTAGTAAGACAAGATCTTCCTTGTCTAAAGCCATGTTGGCTGTCTCCCATTAGGTCATGACTATCTACATGCTGAGTAATTTTATTCTTTATGATGGTTTCTACCATTTTTCCCGGTACTGATGTCAGGCTCACTGGTCTGTAGTTTCCCGGATCACCCCTGGAACCCTTTTTAAAAATTGGTGTTACATTGGCGATCCTCCAATCTTCAGGTATTAGAGATGATTTTAATGATAGTTCACAGATTACTAATAGCAGGTCTGCTATCTCATATTTCAGTTCTTTCAACACCCTTTGATGTATACCATCCGGCCCAGGTGATTTGCTGCTCTTCAGTTTATCTAATAGTTGTAATACATCTTCCCGATTGTATCGATATTTCCTTCAATTCTTCCGCACCTTTAAATACCACTTCAGTCATGGGTAACATCCCTACATCTTCCTCAGTAAAGACTGAAGCAAAGAATTCATTTAGTCTCTCCGCTATCGCCTTGTCGCCTCTTAGTGCTCCTTTAACCCCTTTATCATCTAATGGACCAACTGACTCTCTCACAGGTTTTTTGCTATGAATGTACTTTGAAAAGGTCTTTACTTCGCGTTTTTGCTTCCCCAGCAAGCTCCATTTATTTATTTATTTATTTTATTTATTTAACAATTATTTCTATACCGCTCTTTCACAAGTATCAAGTGCGGTTTACAATGAACATTATGTTATATGGTATGGGTGGTATCATACCAAGTCATTTTACATAGAACAGGTGAACTAGGTACAGGTAACAGTATAATATTTAAACAGTAAATTATTAGAACGTTAAACTATTAGAACATATGTACATAGTAGATATTTACAATTATCATATATTGCTTGTAGGTGTAAACATTAATTTAATCTTCAAGGCACGTAGTTATATAATGGTTGTATTTGCTAGTTAACCTGTGTCTCTTTGTGTAGTCTGGCTAGTTTCTGCTCCTTTGTTGTAGTGTAATGAGAATAAATGGGTTTTCAGTTTTTTTCTAAATTCCTTTATGTCTGATAGTAGGCGAATGTTGTCAGGAAGGTTATTCCAGAGGATAGGTGCTGAATGAGAGAAGGCTCTCATGTTGGTTTGTTTTCTAGCTTTTGTGTAGTCTTTTGGTACTGCGATAGTGTTTGTGTTTCTACTCCTTTGTGATCTTTTATCTATTTCTACATTGATGAGTGTATTGAGTACTGATGGCGCTAAGTTATTTATTAGTTTAAATGTAGTTAGTAGAATCTTGTATTTTATTCTGCTGTGAATAGGTAGCCAATGGAGTTCAGCCAAGGTCGGTGTGATATGTTCGATTGAGCTTATATTCATTATTATCCTTGCTGCTATGTTCTGAGTTAGTTGTATCTTTTTAATGTTTTGCTTTGTGATGCCATTAAGGATTAAATTTGCAAAATCAAAATGTGGGGTTATGATAGCTTGAATTATGGTTATGAAGTCTTGTAAGTGAATTAAAGGTCTTAGTTGTCTCAAGGTCTTAAGTTTGTAGTGTATGTGTTTTGTTAGATATTTTATGTGTGAATCCATGTTAAGCTTATTGTCAAGTATCACACCTAGGTATTTTATTTCTTTTTTTATGTTGATCAAGTGTGATGGTGCTTGGAGGTGTGTATGTTTGGTTTTTAGTAATATATAGTACATCAGTTTTTGAGAAGTTAATGTGTAGGTTCTGATCGCTGAGCCATATTGTTAGTTCTTTAAAGCATTCTGTTATTTGTTGTAGTGGAGGGTGTGGGATTTTAAATGGGAGGTAAAACATTATATCGTCGGCGTAGATATGATAATGGACGCCATGACGTTTAAAGATGTTGCTGACTGGTTGTAGGTAAATGTTAAAAGTGCTGATAGTGCGGATCCCTGTGGGAGGCCTTGTGTTTGGTTGAATGTGTTGGATGTTTGGTTAAGAATTCTTACTGTTTGGGTTCTGTTTGATAAGTAGGATTTAAACCAGTTATAGACAGTGGATGTAATTCCTATTTGTTGAAGTCTGTTGAGCATTGTTATATGGTTTACGCTGTCAAATGCGGCAGAGATGTCGAGGAATACTAGGATGAAGGCTTGTTTTGTGTCATCAATTCCTCTTAGTAAGGTGTCGTAAAGGACTGTTAGCAATGTTTCAACCCCATGGAATGGTCGGAAGCCATATTGGTGTTCGTCAAGGAGGTTCAAGGTATCAATAAAATCCTGTAGTTGGGTTTGAACTATTTTTTCAATAAGTTTGGCCATGAAAGGAATGCTCGATATGGGTCTGTATGATTTTGGGGATAATTTGTCTAGTGTTTTATTTTTAAGTATTGGTCTTATTTGAACATGTTTGAGTGATGGTGGTAAGTATCCTTCATCTAGTGAAATGTTAACCATGGGGAGGATGAAGGGAGAGAGTATTGAGAGTGTCTTTTTTATCCAATCTTTGAAATTGGGCTGAAATTGGACCAGTTATCAGAGGTTGTGTGCTTCATTTCAGTGTGTGTTGTTGAGGGGTTATTTGTTTGTATTTTTGTTTTATTGATATAGTATTGAGCTAAGTCTTGTGGGGTAATATCTATGGATATTTCATCTGAATTGTATGTTTTGTTTGTTAGCTTCTGTATTGTACAGAACAATTCTCTTGGTCGGTTAATTGAGTTATTGAGTAAGTTAGAATAGTAGTTTCTCTTAGAATTGTCTATTGATACTTTATATGTGTGTAGAGTATTTATGTATTTCTCATAGGTTGTTGGAGATTTGTTTTGCCTCCATTTCCTTTCTTCCATTCTTAGTTGTCTTTTAAGATTTTTAAGTGTCATGTTAAACCATGGGGCATCCTTTTTATCAATTATATTGTCGTTTCTATTATGTTGAGACAGGTTAGGTTTTTTTTCTGCTGCCAGTGAGATAGTTTTGTTCCAGGTTTTGATAGTTTCTTCCAAATTTGTAGGTGTTAAGGTGAGGTGAGGATTTATTTGATCTAAGAATTCTTCCTCATTAAACTTTCTAAATCTCTTATTTTGTGGGGGTTGTGTTCGTTTAGTGTGTTTGTTGTCAGGGATGGTAATATCAAATTTCAGAAGGTAATGGTCTGACCAGGGGACTGGTATGTTTGAGAGTGATTTGGAGTTATATAGGTTATGAAGTGAGGAATACCATGTCGAGTGTTTTTCCTTTTTTATGTGTTTGTTCTGTTATTATTTGATGGAAGTCTAAGTTGCTTACTGCTTCTGTGAAGTGGTTTGGTTGGTTGTTGGGTGTTGAGGGGAGATTAAAATCACCCATTAGTATTATTGGGTTTGTGTCAGTGGATGATGCCAGTAGTTCAATTAGGTTATCAGTGTTGTTTGTATTGTATTCTGGGGGTCTATATATTAAGCATATCTTTGTGGTTTTAATTTTTATAGTTAGTGTGTCTACATTATCAATATTATTGGATGAAATTAGTTTTGCATTAAGGTTTTTCCTTATTATTAGTACTCCTCCACCTTTTTTATTTGTGCGGTGGGTATGGAAGATCTCATATTCAGTTGATTTTAGTTGGTTCATAAATACTGAGTCTGTATCTTTGAGCCAGGTTTCTGTTATACAGACAATATGTGTTTTATTATCATTGATAATATCTGTAAAGATTGGTAGTTTGTTTCTCATAGATCTTGCGTTGATAAGTTGGCAGGTGAGGGTTGTGTAGTTCTGAGTATGAGTTGGTTGTGGTTGCGTGGGGCTGTATTTTGGTGCGATTGTTATATAAATTAGTCCAGATTGTTTGGGTCTGGGGTTGGTACAGTTTTTGAACAGATGTATTGGGTGGTCGTAGCGTGATGTACTTTGTATTATTGGGATTGGTCTTTTATAGTTATTTCTTATACATTTCGTTAGGTTTATCAGTGTGAGGATAATAAGACAAATTAGTATAATCCTGATAGGAGAGGGAGAGTGAGTAGGCATTGTTTAATTCTAGTTTATTTTTGGAGATTGTCTGGTAATTAGTTCTTAAAGTGTATTTGTGTTATTGAACGTGTTATAAATCTGGTACTTAGGTCTTCTAGCTGTGGAAATAGAGTTATAATGATTTATGTGTCTAGCAGCAGTGATAAAATCTGGTAGAGTTATGTTGCGATAATGATTAATGGAGTTCTATGTGAGTTACTGACAACAGTAGATCAAGAATAAGTTACTGATGACAGTAAATACGGTGTATACTTCTGACAACAGTAAAGCTAAAGTAGTACAGTCAAACCTCGGTTTTCATGATTAATCCGTTCCAAAAAGTCTGACTAAAACCGAAACGGACTAAAACCGAAGCAAGATTTCCCATAGGAAATAATGTAAATTCAATTAATCCGTTCCAGACACCCAAAAATATTGACAAAAAGTACATTTTATATACATTTTATATATTTTTGGCAGACAAATTCTTTAAACTGCTGTGAAGGGAGAAAGATTAACAGCACAGTCAAGATTCTTCAGCAAAAAAACATCCTCAAATTTTTAAAGAAAACAGAAAAAAAAAGAAGGATCAACAAAAAAAAAGGCACCAGCCACAGCCACCGGAAACACCACTCTCCCGCTCAGCATGCGTTCCAGAGCCATGTGGCAATGGCTGCAGCAGCACGAGCTCCCGAAGTCTGAGCCAGCAGTAGAACAGCTCCTGTCACTTCTCTCAGCAAACACACAGATACCTTAGGACACCAATGTGATCGCTGACTCCGTCTCAACAGCATACCCCGCAAGAGAAAGAACTGCCTGCCACATTCATTCAACATCTCCTGCTTACCCCTCAACATCTCCTGCTACCTCCGAGCCTGAGGGGGGCGCTCCAGAGAACAGGCAGGCGGTGGAGAGATCGGGGCCTTCCTCTCTGCAATCCTTCCATGTCTGGCTCGAGGATGTTGCTCACCTGGGCAGGCAGTGTACTGTTTGCAGGCACACGCAACAGCTGGGTTTGAAGTCTGCCAATCTCCAGTCATCTCCAGATCTCCTTCACGCACACGCGATCGGTGAGTCCGGGGGGGGGGGGTAATGCTGCCGGGACTGGGCAGTCAGTGTACTCTGTTTGCAGGCACACGCACACGCGATCGGTGAGTCTGGGGGGGGGGGGGTAATGCTGCCGGGACTGGGCAGGCAGTGTACTCTGTTTGCAGGCACACGCACACGCGATCGGTGAATCGGGCGGGGGGGGGGGGCTGTACGAAAACCGAGGCTATCGACGAAAACCGAGACAACATCTGAGTGGGGAAAAGACGTCGAAAACCGAAACCGACGAAAACCGGGGCAACCGATAACCGAGGTTTGACTGTATTCTAATTCTAAATCAAAAATGAATTACTGACAACAGTAAGTGTAAGATTCTGACAACAATAATGTCAAATGTGATGCTTCAATATTAAATCAATAATGAATTACTGACAACAGTAAGTGTAAGATTCTGACAATAGCAAAGTCAAAGTGATATATCAATATTAAATCAAGAATGAGTTACTGACAACAGTAATTCCAGAATAAGTTGCGGATGACAGTAAATCTAATGTAATTTTCTGACAGATTCTGATAGTAAGGGTGAATTACTGACAACAGTAAATACAAGGTAAAATACTGACAACAGTAAGTCGGGGTGAGTTAGTTATTGATAATAGTTGTGAATCTGTAGTGCATTAATGGTAATAGAGAATCTGGGATGAGTTAAATAACAGTTGATCTGGAATGATATACTGACAACAGTAATATTCAGAAATAGTTTGGGGACAACGTTTATAAAGCTGATGTAGGTTAAATGAAAATAAAGAATTACAGATAACGTTGGTCAATACTAGATTGAGGTAAGGTATAGTCACAGCTTGAGTGTGATAATGCTAACAATAGTGTGATCTTTAAGGCATTATAATTGGGTTAGTCCAGCAATTTTAGTTGTTCGAGAAGTCTGTTAAAAATAGCGTTATTTTGGTAGGATATACTTGCTGCGATTTGTGATGTGTTGGTTCATTGGGTCCACGCGAGCTCAACCTACAGGGAGCTCAGCAGTGCGTTGAGGGAGGCTGTTGGTCTCTGCGAGGTGGAATTGTTTCGTTTCCTTGGGTGCTTGAGGTTCCTTGATGAGCCTTTTCCTAAGGGCCGTGCCAAAGGGCCCTCTCAAATTCTCCATTTGCCTGCCTTATTAATGCCTTGCATTTGACTTGCCAGTGCTTGTGCTATTTCCAGGTTTCGTCGTTTGGCTCTTTATTTCCATTTCCTGAAAGATGCTTTTTTGGCAACAGCCTCTCTGACCTCACCTTTAAACCATGCTGGCAGTTTTTTGGACTTCCTTCCACTTTACTTAAAGCGTGGAATACAGCTGGTCTGGGCTTCCAAGATAGTATTTTTCAACAACAGCCAAGCCTGATGTACGTCTTTAACCTTTGCAACTGCTCCTTTTAGTTTTTTCTTAACCTTTTTCCTCATTTTATCATAGTCTCCCTTTCGAAAGTTAAAAGGTAGTACTGTGGATTTCCTTACTATCCCTCCTCCACTATTTAAATCAAAGGCGATCATGCTATGATCACTATTGCCAAGTGGCTCCAACAACCTTATCTCTTGCACTAGATCTGGTGTTCCACTAAGGACTAGGTCTAATATGGCTTCCCCTCTGGTCGGTTCATGAACCAGCTGCCCCAAGAAGCAGTTATTTATTTCATCTAGGAACTTTATCTCCCTAGCATGTCCTGACGTGACACTGACCCATTCGATACCGGGGTAGTTGAAATCACCCATTATTACTGCGCTGTAACATTTGTTAGCTTCCTTAATTTCTTTGAGCATTTCATCATCCATTTGGTCATTCTGGCCAGGCGCTCGATAGTACACCCCCACTGCCATTGCCTTCCCCATTTTACATGGAATTTCAATCCATATAGATTCTACAGCAGATTTTGTTTCCTGCAAAACTTTAATCCTTTCTGACTCAATGCCCCCTCTAACATAGAGAGCAACTCCTCCACCAATTTGTTCAGCTCTATCATTACGATATAGTTTGTACCCAGGTATCAGTGTCCCACTGATTGTCCTCCTTCCACCATGTCTCTGATATTCCAATCATATCTAACCTTTCATTTAGTGCTATATGTTCTAACTCTCCCATCTTATTTTTTAGACTTCTAGCATTTGCATACAAGCATTTTAGAGAATGTATTTTATTCATATTAATTTGGCTATTGTTAGACATGGGTAATTTGGGTTCTTTAAGCTCTGTCTGCTCCATATTTGAGGGCATTTGGGCTACTTTACTCTTTTGTGGAACCTCTCTGCTTTTGGTAGTATCCTTCAAAGATACATTCTTCCAAACCATCCGTTCTTGGGCGACTGTCGGCTTTCCCCTAATATCTAGTTTAAAAGCTGCTCTATCTCCTTTTTAAAGGTTAATGCCAGCAGCCTGGTTCCATCCTGGTTAAGGTGAAGCCCATCCCTTCGGAAGAGCCCCTCCTTTCCCCAAAATGTTCTCCAGTTCCTAACAAATCCAAAACCCTCATCTCTGCACCATTGTCTCATCCACGCATTGAGACTCCGGAGCTCTGCCTGCCTTTTGGGTCCTGCGCGTGGAACAGGAAGCATTTCGGAGAATGCTACCCTGGAAGTTCTGGATTTCAACTTCCTACCTAAAAGCCTAAATTTAGCCTCCAGAACCACCCTACCACATTTTCCTATGTCATTGGTACCGACATGTACCAAGACAGCAGACTCCTCCCCAGCTCTATCTAGGACCTTATCTAGGTGGCGTGTGAGGTCCGCTACCTTCGCACCAGGCAGGCATGTTACCAGGCGATCCTCACGTCCACCAGCCACCCAGCTATCTACATGCCTAATGATCGAATCACCAACTATAACGGCTGTCCTAACCCTTCCCTCATGGGCACATGGCCCTGGAGAAACTTCCTCGGTGCGAGAGGGTTTTATATCACCTGGAGGACAGGTTCTAGTTAAAGGATCACTTCCTGCCACACCAGAGTGATGCTCTCCTGTCACATGACCTCTCTCCTCCATGGCAACAGGGATGCTGCCAGACTGGAGGTGGGACTTCAGGACTATATCCCTGTAGGTCTCGTCTATGTACCTCTCTGTCTGTCTTATGCTTTCCAAGTCTGCTACTTTAGCCTCTAGAGAATGGACTCGTTCCCTGAGAGCAAAGAGCTCCTTGCACCTAGTGCACACGTAAGACCTCTCACCAACTGGGAGAAAATCATACATGTGACACTCAATGCAAAAGACTGAAAAGCCCCTATCCCGCTGCTGGACTGCTGTCTGCATCTTAGTTTTAAGTTTGTGTTTAGATCTAAGTTCTTAACTTACTAAGGGTTGCTATGGATATTTATACTAATAAAACTGTACCTAATACGTGTAATATACCTTGTTCACCTGAAGCTTAACTAATCTCAGGTCCTTAGTGTATGACTGATTTGGGTAATGAGCTTCACCTGAGAGCACCTCCTGCCTTTTAAGATGTGTAAGTACCTTTAAAGCTACGATTATCCCAGGGGTGGGTGGGTGGGTGTGGGGAGGGAGGGAAGGAGGGAAATAACACTTATTAAAAGAGGGCTGCTACACAGTACCCTGTCTTGTGCTGCTGAGGTAAGCTAAATTCTGATTTAATTTAAATTATAGCTCTTAGCTGCTGCTAGGCTCTAACTTCTTATGAAATTTAAACTACAAGCTCTCTGCTGGGTTCTACATTTCACCAGAAAGCTCTCTTCTGTGTTTTAAATTTAAACTTAAACTGCTGCTACTAGGCCCACAAATAAGAACAGAAGCGAGGGACATCTTGAACAATTTTCAGAAGACTGTGTTCGTGAGAAACTAGCTCAACTCAAAGTAGACAAAGCGATGGGACCGGATGGGGTACACCCTAGAATACTGAGGGAACTTGGGGACATTCTAGCAACTCCACTGACTGACCTTTTCAATGCCTCGTTGGAGTCGGTAGTGGTGCCAAAGGACTGGAGAGAGGCTCATGTGGTGCCTTTACACAAAAGCGGAAGTAAGGATGTGGTTGAAAACTACAGGCCGGTTAGTTTAACTTCAGTGGTGAGTAAATTAATGGAAACGCTGTTGAAAGAGAAAATAGTGAGGTTTCTGGAGTCCAGCGGATTACAGGATCCGAGGCAGCATGGATTCACCAGAGGCAGGTCTTGTCAGACAAATCTGATTGATTTCTTTGACTGGGTGACCAGGGAGTTGGACCGAGGGATAGCTCTAGATGTGGTGTATTTAGATTTCAGTAAAGCCTTTGACACTGTTCCTCACAGGCGACTTATAAACAAACTGAGCACCCTAGGGATGGACCCTAAAGTTACTGCTTGGGTTAGAAATTGGTTGGGTGGGAGGCGACAAAGAGTACAAGTAAATGGAGCTCACTCTGAGGAGAAGGATGTTACCAGTGGTGTGCCCCAGGGATCTGTCCTTGGTCCGATTCTTTTTAACATCTTTGTTAGTGATATAGCGGAAGGGCTGTCGGGTAAGGTTTGCCTCTTTGCAGATGATACCAAAATCTGAAATAAAGTAGACACCCAGGAAGGTGTAGATAACATGAGGAGGGATCTAGCTAAGCTTGAAGAATGGTCTAGAATTTGGCAGCTGGGATTTAATGTTAAAAAATGTAAGGTCATGCATTTGGGCTGCAGCAATCCAAGGGAGCAATACAGCATAGGAGGTGAAGTACTTTTGTCCACTAAAGAAGAGCGGGACCTAGGCATAGTTGTGTCCGATGATCTTAAAGTAGCTAAACAGGTAGAAAAGGCGACGGCAAAAGCTAGAAGGATGCTTGGGTGCATACGGAGAGGAATGGCTAGCAGAAAAAAGGAGGTGATAATGCCTCTGTATAAGTCTTTGGTGCGACCTCATTTGGAGTATGGTGTGCAATTCTGGAGACCGCACCTTCAAAAGGATGTGAACAGGATGGAGTCGGTACAGAGGGTTGCTACTAAGATGATTAGTGGTCTTCATTATAAAGCATATGAGGACAGACTTAAGGATCGTAATATGTACACCTTAGAGGAAAGGCGGGATAGAGGTGATATGATTGAGATGTTTAAATACCTCCGTGGCATAAATGTTCAGGGAGAGAGCCTCTTTCAATTGAAAGCAAGTTCTGCGACGAGGGGACATGGGATGAGGGTGAAGGGAGATAGATTCAGGAGTGATATGCGGAAATATTTCTTTACGGAAAGAGTAGTGGATCCGTGGAATAGTCTCCCAGTGGAGGTGGTAGAGATGAGGACAGTAACTGAATTCAAAAAAGCATGGGACCAACACAGAGGTTCTCCAGGACCAAGCAGGAAGTCAGTCCTCACTTATGGGTGACGTCGGCGCCGACGGAGCCCTCGCGGAGCAATTTTCCCCAGCTTTCAAAGAAAGCCTTTGGGAATTGTAGCGCGCATGCGCGGTCGTCTTCCCGCCCGAGGGTGCCATCTTAGCCAGTCTTCTTTTTTCCGCGGAGCCCTACAGACGTCCCCGTCTTGTCCCCGCGAAAAAGTCGATTTTCTTCATTATTTTATTCTTTTTCCTTTCGGTTCGACGCCGATCGCTTTCCCGCCCGGACTCGCGACGCCGGTCTCGAGTCCGCTTACTTTTTCGGTTTTTCTGACTTAGTCAGCTTTCGTTTTCGGTTTCCCTGGCAGCCCGGTCCTTTGACCTCGCAGGGGCCCTTTTTCCCCCGATGGCTGCCAGTGGGTTTAAGCGGTGTGGTCGGTGTGACCGAAATATGTCACTAACCGACACACACGACTTTTGCCTCCGCTGCCTGGGCCCGGATCATGAGGAACTGATCTGTGGGCCCTGCAGCAAACTGTCCTCAAAGGCGTTGAGGAGTCGGCGGCATCAGCGTGAGAGAATCTTCGCTGACCCCAGCCGTACCCGGACCTCGTCGGAGGCCTCCGCGTCGAAAGGCTCCAGCTCGGACCGTCGACGGAGCTCCTCCGACCGGGGTTCTCCCTCCGGGGACCATCGTCGGAAGGAAAAACCCGCGAGGGCGGCGTCGGTGGACGCTCCTGGCTCCGCGAGGGCCAGGTCGCATAGCCCCGACAGCCGCCCCGGGTCCTTGGAGAAGGAGCACATCCCGAAGCGACCTCGCCTGGAGTCGGAGATGCCTGCCCGGGTAAGTCCTGTGGTCCTTCTGGACTCGCCTCCGCGACAGCCGACGTCGGGCCCGACGCCGTCAGGGCCCGAGTCGGGGGCTGCTGGGTCACCTGAGCTCGGACTCAGGTTGACGGCCTTGGAGTGCAGACTGTCTGCCTTCATGGACCAGCAGCGGGCACTGCTCGCTGGCGCCGCTGCCCCGACCGCCGGGACGTCGACGTCCAAGTCGACCCCGGAGACCGAGCCGATCCTCGAGTCAATGAGAACTCGAGTCGATCCTCGGTCGAGGTCACCCTCGGCCTCCCGTTCGGGACCGAGGTCGCCGACGCCGACTCCCTCGACGTCGGGACGGCTGGCGCCGCACCCTGCCCGGGCCGACCCCACCGAGTCCTCGTCGGAGTCG
This sequence comes from Ichthyophis bannanicus, assembly GCA_033557465.1. Classification (NCBI taxonomy): domain Eukaryota; kingdom Metazoa; phylum Chordata; class Amphibia; order Gymnophiona; family Ichthyophiidae; genus Ichthyophis; species Ichthyophis bannanicus. The sequence goes on along the minus strand of CM066031.1, from coordinate 1,756,011,517 downwards.
GTCTGGGAGTCTGAGGAGGAAGAGTCACCTGATTCTTTCCGTACTCGGTGTGTCCCATCGGACTCACCGGGGTCCGAGCCTCGGAAGCAGTCCCCCCCGGAGGATGCCCGGTTCTCGGACTTCGTTAGGGATATGGCCAAGGCTTTAGCCTTCCCTGCGGATCCCGAGGAGGAGCCTCGAGCCGAAGAGCTCGACGCCCTCCAGTATGACTCTCCCGCGAGGGAGCACTTTACTGTGCCGGTTCCTCCTATGCTGGAACGACTACTCTTCCGCATGTGGGAGAGTCCGGCCTCCTCGCCGGTCCTGAGCAAGCGGGTCGATTCTATCTATCGGGTCCGCAAGAGCCCTGGCTTTCAGAAGGCACAGCTGCCACACCATTCCATGGTAGTGGAATCGGCCATGCATCGTCTTAAGAGCCAGAAGATGCACTCCTCGGTGCCTCCTGGAAGGGAGGCCCGTAACCTGGATGGCCTTGGCAAGAAGTGCTTCCAGGGCTCTATGCTCGCATGTCGTGTCCAGACTTACCAGCTCTACATGGGCATGTATCTCCGGGATCTGGCTAAAGAGCTAGCCGGATTCTCCGCTGGTCTCTCCGAGGAGCCCTTGCGGAGGTTCCTAGCCTTGTCCACGGGCATTCGGGAATGCTCAAAGTTCATGTCCCGAGCAGCCTATGATGGCTTTGAGGCCTCGGCTAGAGTGGCCGCAGCCGGCATCGGTGCCCGCCGACAGGCTTGGCTTCAGTCGTCGGACCTTGAGCCCTGGGTACAGGACAAGTTGGTCGATGTCCCCTGCCGAGGCGAAAACCTCTTTGGCAAGCCCATGGCGGAAAAGGCTGCACAAATTGAGACTGAGACTCTCACCAGGACCAGGCTTTCTAGGAAGACCTCCGCCCCTTCCCAGAAAAAGAAGGGCTCGGGAAAAAAGTCCTTTTACCCGAGGAAGGCGGCTGCCTACAAACAGTACCCCCATTATCAGGCCCCTGCAGCTCCCCAACAGGGCCAGCAGGCCAAGGGACGGGGTAACGGGTCCCGTAGGCAGCAAGCCCCCAAGCCTGCACCACCAGCCCCTGCTCAGCAGGGTGGGGGTTTTTGACTCGCTCAGCATAGCCTCTCCCCCCCCGCTGGTTCCTCCCAGCACCGGAGGCCGGCTGGTTCACTTCGGCCACAGGTGGTCCAGCATCACCGCAGATGCCTGGGTACTTCAGGTCGTGCGAGAAGGCTACCTTCTCCACTTCCATCAGGTCCCTCCCTCCTATTTTCCGGGAGAACCTTCGCGCCCCCCTCTGCACAGGGAGTTGCTCCTTCAGGAGTTAGCAGGTCTTCTGCAGGAACAGGCGGTGGAACCGGTGCCCCACCACCTGAGAGGTCAAGGCTTTTATTCAAGGTATTTTCTGATACCAAAGAGAACAGGGGGCCTCAGACCCATCCTGGACTTGCGCAACCTCAACAAGTTCCTTGTGCGGGAGAAGTTCAAAATGCTTACCCTTGGAATCCTTCTGCCCTACCTCCAGCAGGGAGATTGGCTATGCTCCTTGGATCTAAAGGATGCCTACACGCACATCCTCATCCACCCAAGCCACCGCCAATACCTAAGGTTTGTGGTGGCAGGAAATCATTACCAGTACAGAGTACTGCCCTTTGGCCTATCCTCCGCACCGCGAGTCTTCACAAAATGTCTCGCGGTCGTGGCGGCCCATCTCCGGCTTCACGGCCTCTATGTCTTTCCGTACCTCGACGACTGGCTCATCAGAGCAGCGTCCGCTCAGGAGGTCGCCAACGCCACGCGCCGCACGGTGACTCTGCTGCAGCACTTGGGCTTTGTCATAAACTTCGCAAAGTCCACTTTGCTCCCCTCACCTCGAGTTCATCGGCGCAAGGCTGCACACTCCTCAGGCGCGAGCATACCTACCGCTCGACAGGGCTCAACGGCTCATGGACCTAGCCGACCGCTTTCGCAGCCAGCCCCTGGTCTCCGCCAGGCGCTTCCTGAGACTACTCGGCCATATGGCTTCCACCGTCCATGTGACCCCCAATGCCCGCCTGAATATGCGGTCTGCTCAATGGTGTCTCCGCCAGCAGTGGCGTCAAGCCACAGGCGGCCTAGCGGACCTAGTGCGCGTCTCCGAGCCTCTGATCTCGTCTCTCCGGTGGTGGCTCCGGCAGCCGAACCTCATGTCCGGAATGCCTTTCCAGTCACCTCAGCCGACCCGGGTGCTGACCACCGATGCATCCCTCCTGGGCTGGGGAGCACATTGCCAAGAGGCACGTACTCAGGGCCTCTGGACCACGTGGGAGTCTGCTCAGCAGATCAACTTCCTGGAGCTCAGGGCGATCCGCCTAGCTCTCAAGGCCTTCTCCCACCTGACTTCCCACCAGTCCGTCCTTGTCCAGACGGACAATCAAGTTGCCATGTTCTACGTGAACAAGCAGGGAGGCACGGGCTCCTTCCTCCTCTGCCGGGAGGCACAGAAGCTCTGCTCTTGGGCCGTCAGTCACGGCATTCTCCTCAAGGCCGTTTATCTCCCGGGCCAAGAAAATTGCCTTGCGGACAAACTCAGCAGGGTCCTCCAGCCGCACGAGTGGCGTCTGGATCCCTTGGTAGTTCAGAAGCTCTTCCTCAAGTGGGGCCTCCCCACGGTGGATCTCTTTGCCAGTCCTCACAACCGGCAGCTTCCTCGCTTCTGCTCTCGTCAGCCACACCCCCTTCGGGTTGCGGCGGACGCTTTTCTGATCTCATGGTCGGGGAGCCTTCTGTACGCTTTCCCTCCCATCCCGCTAGTCTCTCGGACTCTTTTCAAGGTTCTCCGAGACAAAGCCTTCATGATCCTGGTGGCCCCTCGCTGGCCCAGGCAGCCGTGGTTTCCGCTCCTACTGCAACTGGCGGTGGAGGATCCAATCCCTCTGGGGGTACAACCGGATCTCCTCACTCAGGATCAGGGGTCCCTACTGCACCCCAACCTCAGGTCTCTCAACCTCATGGCCTGGCTGCTGAGAGGGTAGTCCTTGCTCCCCTTCTCCTGCCGGCGGAGGTGGAGGAGGTCGTCTTGGCTTCGCGACGCCCTTCTACCCGCAAATGCTACGCCCTTAAATGGCGTCGCTTTGCAGTCTGGTGTACCCAACAGTCTCAGGATCCCTTCTCCTGCCCGGTGTCGGTGATCTTGCAGTACTTGCTACACCTCTCTAATCTGGGACTTAAGTCCAACTCCGTCAAAGTTCACCTCAGTGCTCTTTCGGCACATCATGTGCCGGTGGACGGTAGACCTCTCTCAAGCGACCCTCTCGTAGCGAGGTTTCTCCGAGGTCTCCTTCTACTTAAACCACCTCTGCGCCCGCCAGCGCCTGACTGGGACCTGAATGTGGTTTTGCAGCGGATCACCTGTCCGCCTTTTGAACCTATGGCTACCTGTTCTCTCTCCGTTTTCTGTCTTGGAAAACACTGTTCTTGATAGCCCTCACTTCCGCTAGACGCGTAAGTGAATTGCAGGCCCTCGTGTCTGATCCCCCTTACACTAGGTTCTACAAGAATAGGGTAGTCCTACGGACTCACCCAAAATTTCTGCCTAAAGTGGTCTCCCCTTTTCACATCAATCAGGAGGTGGTACTTCCAACCTTCTTTCCCAGACCACACTCCAGCCGAGCTGAAACGGTCCTCCATACCCTGGACTGTAGAAGGGCATTGAACTTCTACCTTGACCGTACGCGGGAGCACCGTAAAGCTGCTCAGCTTTTTGTGTCTTTTGACCCCAATAAATTGGGGCTCCCGGTCTCCAAGCGTACTCTGTCCATCTGGGTTGCGGACTGTATCTCTTGGGCTTATGGGGCAGCCGGACTCTCCTTAGAAAGTCGAGTCACGGCTCATTGCGTTCGGGCAAAGGCTACGTCAGTGGCTTACCTCCGCTCTGTTCCGCTGGCAGACATCTGCCGGGCCGCTACTTGGTCTTCGAGCCAGACTTTTGCGGTCCATTACTGTCTCGAGAGGGAGTCCCGTAGGGACAGTGCTTTCGGACAGGCAGTCCTCCGTAATCTCTTTGAGGTCTGAGCAACTCCTACCCTCCATCCCGGATGTGGGCTACCGGTGGGTGATAATTCAGCGAAGATTCTATCCTTCTGTGCTGCTGAGCTAGAGGGAGCTCATTTTTGTGCTTAGGGTCTCCGGTAGCCTTGAGCTTGGGAGTCCCATAAGTGAGGACTGACTTCCTGCTTGGTCCTGGAGAAAGCGTAGTTACTCACCTGTAACAGGTGTTCTCCAGGAGCAGCAGGAATCAGTCCTCACTACCCTCCCTCCTCCCCTTGGAGTTGCAATCGTCTGCTTATGTTCTTTTTGCAAATTTTTATGCTGTCTTTTTTAGCTATGTCATCTGACTGGCTAAGATGGCACCCTCGGGCGGGAAGACGACCGCGCATGCGCGCTGCAATTCCCAAAGGCTTTCTTTGAAAGCTGGGGAAAATTGCTCCGCGAGGGCTCCGTCGGCGCCGACGTCACCCATAAGTGAGGACTGATTCCTGCTGCTCCTGGAGAACACCTGTTACAGGTGAGTAACTACGCTATCTCTAAAGGTAAAAAGTGGACTGTTGTAGTTGTTGTTATGGAAGGACAGACTAGATGGGCCTTGTGGTCTTTTTCTGTCATCATGTTTCTATGTTTCTATTTAACAAAAAATAGTGGGTTCACAGATAAATTAGCTTTAATACGAAGAATTCCTTTTAGAAAATTACCAGAAGTATATACTCACAGTTGCAGATCTCTCTCCAGACCCTTTTTCTAGTCCTTCAAGACTTTTCTGGTGTTCATGCAGGACTGGCACAGGCTATCAACCTGGCTACACGGGCTGAAGAAGAGCCACGAGCTGAGGAGCTCGACATCTTACAGTATAAGTCCCCGCTTCGGGAGTCTCTTACTGTCCCAGTTTCTCCCATTTTGTCCAGGCTGCTCCTGCGCATGTGGGAGACACCTGCTTCGGTCCCCATTGTGAGAAAACGCCTCTGCCATGTGCAGGATCCAGCGTTACCCGGGCTTCCAGAAGATCCAGCTTCCACACACCTCCATGGTAGTGGAATTGGTGATGTGGAAGCAAAAGAGCCCAAAGTCACACTCTTTGGTCCCCCCAGGCAGGGAGTCTAGAGCCCTTGATGCCCTTGGTCGCAAAGCCTATCAGGGGTCCATGCTTGCATGCCGCATCCAGGCATACCAGTTGTATAAGGGCATGTTCATGCGCGACCTTGCTAAAGAGCTCAGCGGGTTCTCCACAGATCTCAGAGGTGAACCCCTTCTCAGGTTCCAAACCCTCCTGCGGTCCATTGCGGAGTGCTCGAAGTACCTCTCCCGTGCTGTGTATGACGGATTTGAGTCCTCCACCCAACTAGCGGCAGCAGACATCGGGGCCAGGCACGGCTTCAGTCCTCTGACCTGGAGCAGTGGTTCCAGGAGAAGCTCCTGGACGTCCCCTGCCTTGGAGAACAACTGTTTGGTAAGCCCATGGAAGATAAGGCTGCTGAGATAGAAACAGAATTCATGACTCGGACTCGCCTCTTGTGTAAGACCTCTTCTCTCCCTCAGAAGCAGCAGCTAGCCAAGAAACCGTTCTTCCAAAGAAAGGTGCTCCCCTACCGGGATTACCCTCCTTTCCTGCCAACCCCCGTGCCAGCTCCTGGCACACAGGGGAAGGGAGGTGCGCATAGCCACCGTAAGCCTAAAGGGCCTAAGGCCCATCAACCAGCACCACCCCAACCCACGCAGGGGTTTTGACACCGACAGCCTAGCCTCTCACCCCCCCAGCAGCCCTTCTGCCGGTGGGGGGACGCCTGTCCCTCTTCGCCCTGCAGTGGGCATCGATCACGTCAGACACCTGGGTCCTCCGAGTGATCCGGGACAGATATCGTCTCGCACAGGCGCTCTCCTCCCTTCTCGCCAACGGAGCCTACTCGGCTCCTTGTGCATCAGACCTTGCAGCGGGAGTTGTCCAACCTCCTCACCCAATGAGTGGTCTAAGGTACCGCTGTACCTTCGAGGTCGTGGGTTCTACTCCTGCTTCTTTCTCATTCCGAAAAAGATGGGGAGCCTACGCTCCATCTTTGATCTCCAGAACTTGAACAAGTTCCTGGTGCGGGAGAAGTTCAAAATGTTGTCGCTTGGCGTCCTGCTGCCCTTCCTTCAGCAGGGCGATTGACTATGCTCCTTGGACCTCAAGGACGCTTACACCCACATCCTAATCCACCCCAACACAGGCAAAACCTGCGCTTCAGGGTGCAAGGGGAACACTACCAGTACAGGGTGCTCCCCTTCGGGCTCGTGTCTGCACCGCAGGTTTTCACGAAGTGTTTCTCCGCGTTTGCCGCCTCCCTCAGGTGACAGGGCATACCTGTCTTCCCTCACCTCGACAACTGGCTTCTCAACGGGGACCTCGATCAACGAAGCCTGCCTGGTGGCATTGCAAACGATCCTCCTCAAACGCCTCAGCTTTGTGGTCAACTACTCCAAGTCCCACCTCGAGCCGGTGCGGACCCTGGAGTTCATCGGTGCCCACCGACACACAGCAAACGACCGCCTTCCTGCCAGCAGACCACCTCCAGATATGACGGTCCAGGTCCAGAGCAGGGTTTGGGTTACGTTACGGGTCATGCTGCGCCTTCTAGGACACATGGTCTCCACCGTCCATTTGGTCCCCCACGCCCGCATGCACATGCGGACAGCCCAGTGGTGCCTCAGGGCACAATGGAACCAGGCCTTCGATCACCTCTGAGACCCTATCCAGGTCTCCTGCAGTCTCCACGACTCCCTGGGTTGGTGGCGGGACCCCCACAGTCTCGGAGAATGCCCTTCCAGACCCCACAGCACGAGCCTGTCCTAACGATGGATGCTTCCCTGCTGGAGTGGAGAGCCCACTGCGGCGCATTGTGCACCCAGGGGCAGTGGTCGCCCGTGGAGTCTCGGCAGCAGATCAACCTGCTCGAGCTTCGGGCGGTCTGATGGGCCTTGAGGGCCTCCCAGGGCTATCTGAGGGGGAGGTCGGTGCTCGTGCAGACTGACAACAGGGTAGCCATGTTTTAAATCAACAAGGAGGGGGCAACAGGATTGCACCTCCTCTGCCGAGAGGCGATCCTCCTTTGCATTACGATGGGGGATGACCCTGCAAGTGGTCTACCTCCCAGGCCAGGAGAATGTCCTCGCGGACAAACTCAGTAGGATCCTCTGCACACACGAGTGGCGCTTGGATCCGGAGGCTGCTGGCATCTTGATCCATCCATTGACCTGTTTGCCAGTCCGGCGAACACGCAGCGTCCCTGCTTCTGCAGCCCAGTTACGCACCCGAGCAGGGTGGCCCTGGATGCGTTTCTCTTGAGCTAGACCTCTGGCCTTCTTCACGCATTCTCTCCCACTCCTCTTATTGTGAGGACCCTCCACAAGGCTCAGTGGGGCCGAGCTTCAGTGATCCTCGTGGCCTCGACAGCCTTGGTTCCCACTTCTGTTCCGGCTCTCGTCTGAGCCCCCAATTCCCCTGGGATGTGCCCTGGGCCTGTTGACACAGGAGGAGGGTTGGGTGTTCCACCCGAACCTGGCCTCGCTGTTCCTTACAGCCTGGCAGCTGAACGGGTCGCCTTAGCTCTGCTGCACCTTCCGGAGGATGTCAAGGAGATCCTCCTTGCGTTGAGGAAGGACTCAATGAGACGGGCGTACGCCTTTAAGTGGCGACGTTTCTCGAACTGGTGCTCCGAGCTTCAGATCGACCTGTTCTCCTGCTCTACCCGGTGGATCCTCCAGTACCTCCTCCACCTCTCGAAGGCAGGGCTGAAATCCAATTCGGTCAGGGTACACCTGAGCACCTTTTCGGCAAACTACTTCCCCGTTGAGGGAAAACCCCTCTCAGGGCAGCCCTAGGTTTCTCGCTTCTTTCGAGGTCTATTGCTTTCCAAGCCTCCCATCCGGCCTCCGCCAGCGGAGTGCGACCTCAACGTGGTGCTGATGCAGCTCACGCGAGTACCCTTCGAGCCAATGGCTACGTGCTCACTTCGGCATTTCTCCCTGAAGGTGGTCTTCCTGGTGGCTTTGACTTCGGCTCGCCAAGTCGGTGAGCTTCAGGCCCTCATGGCTGAGGCTCCATACACCAGGTTCTGTGGGAACAGGGTGGTCCTCCGCACCCATCCCAAGTTCCTACCGAAGGTGGTCTCGGACTTTCATCTCAACCAGGAGATAATCCTACCAACCTTCTTCCCGAAACCGCTTGCCAACCAGGCATCGGCGGTGTTGCATACACTCGACTGCAAGAGGACTTTGCCTTCTACCTGCAGTGTACCCAGGATCATCGCAAGTCTGATCGTCTCTTTGTCACCTACGACCCCAATTGCCTGGGGCAGGAGGTCACCAAGCACACCATCTCCGACTGGGTGGTGGACTGCATTGCCTTCGCCCAAGCAAAGGTGGGCGCCCTGCTGGACTGGCCGGTCACCGCTCATGGCATCTGAACAAAGGCGTCTTCGGTGGATTCGCTGCGCTCAGTGCCTCTAATGGACATCGCCAGGCTGCGACCTGATCTTCAGCGAACACTTTCGCTGTCCATTACAGCCTGGAGAGGGAGTCCGCTAGTACACCGCCTTTGGCCAGGCTGTACTTCGTAATCTGTTCGGGGTATAAGTAACTCCTGCCCTCTGACGGATACCTAGAGCTTTGCCCCGGGGACCCGAAGACTCTGACTTCTCCTGGCATCGACGTCTGCTCACAGCCTCGCGGAGGCGTTTTTGTGTTACAGGCTTGGTAGCCTATAGCTGGGGAGTCCCATAAATGAGGACTGACTTCCTGCTTGTTCCTGGAGAAAGCATAGTTACTCACCTGTAACGTTCTCCAGGGAAAGCAGGAATCAATTCTCACGACCCTCCCACCTCCCCTGAAGAGTTGCTGTTTTTGTCCTCCTCTTGCCATCTGCTTAGTAGGGCTCTAGCTAGGGGACCTGACTGAGCAAGATGGCACCTTTGGGTGGGAAGAAGACCATGCATGCATGGCAGCAATCCCAAAGGTTTTCTTTGAAAGCTGTGGAATTGCTCCATGTGGGCTCCGTCGGTGCCACTGTCACCCATAAATGAGGATGGATTCCTGCTGTCCCTGGAGAACACCTGTTACAGGTGAGTAACTACACTTTTTGTGTTTTCAATTCCTTGTGTAATTGTGTCAAAGAGGGATGTTAGAAGGGTTTCAACTCCCAGGATATGCTCTGAATCCATATTGGTGTGGATCAAGTTGGGCATTTGTGTCAATGAAGTCTTGGAGTTGCATCTGTACTGATTTTTCTATAACTTTGGATAAGAATTGGAGACTTTCTATCGGTCTATAGCTGGGGCAGGATTTGTCTAGGGAGCTGTTCTTTAGGATTGGGCGGATGTAGGATTTATTTCAGATCATTTGGCATTTGCCCTTGGAATAGAGAGAGGTTGACTATTTTTTGGATTTAGGGTGTTAACTCTGTTCTGGTTATTTTTAATCCAGCTGACAAGGATCGAGTAGAGAGGTGGTTTTATTTTTGGATTTGATGCATTGGTCTATCTGTTCTTTACTGCTTGGGGCAAATGTATCCTATATTGAATTGTTTTTGGTTTATCTTGTGAAGTTTCAATTGTGGTGGTGGTTCTGAGTTTAGATTTCTCCATGTTGGCTAGTTTGTTGAGCACTTATCACTATTTTTGGGTCAACTGAATTCAGTTCTTTAACTAGGTTTTGTGCAATGAGAAATAGTTCCCTAGGTCAGTTTAGTGATTTTGTTAGTATTTTTGAGGAGTAATCTCTTTTGCATTGCATCACTGATTAAAAAAAAAAAAAATCAGTGATGCAATGCAATGTGTGATGGTAAAGCTTTAGTGTGTCCATGTATTTCAGCCAGTCTGAATTATCTTTTATGGTTCTCCATTTCCTTTCATCCTTCATAATAACATAGTATATGGCGGCATATAAAGACCAGTATGGTCCTTCTAGTCTGCCCAGCAAGGCAGCAAGAGTAGGTGCACCTGCCGCTCCATGCAGGTCTTCCCTCCCCATGCCTTTGTTTAGGGGTGTACCCACCGCTTCGTGTAGGTCCCCCCCCCCCTATTTCAGATATAAGAGATAGTTATGTTTGTTTTGATTTTATCCTGTTGCTATAAAATGATTCACTGTCTGTCCCATACCATTTTGAATTCTGTCACTGTATTTGCCCCCACCACTTCCATCGGGAGGGCATTCCAAGCGTCGTCCACCCTTTCAGTGGAAAAAGTATTTCCTGACATTGCCTTTCATTTTACCCCCTTGCAGTTCATGTTATGCCCTCTAGTTTTATAGCTTCCTCGTCTTTGGAAGAGGTTTGTTCATTAATACTCTTTAAGTATTTAAAGGTCTGAATCATGTCTCTCCTGTCCTTCCTCTCCTCCAGAATGTACATATTTAGATCTTCAAGTCTCTTCTCATAAGTCTTCTGACGCAGGCTCCAAATCATTTAGGTCGCCTTCCTCTGAACTGTTTCCAGCCTTTTTATATACTTTACGAGATATGGTCTCCAAAACTGAACACAATATTCCAAGTGAGGCCTCACCAGTGACTTCTACAGTGGCATTAGTACCTCTTACTTTCTGCTGGTAATTCCTCTCTGTATGTAACCCTGCATCCTTCTGGCTTTTGCCACCGCCTTGTCACATTGTTTTGCCACCTTGAGATCCTCAGAAATGGTCACTCCGAGATCCTTCTCTTGGTCTGTTCACACCAAACTCTCACCCCCTATCGCATACAATTCCCTTGGATTTCTGCTTCCCAAGTGCATGACACTACACATTAAATCTTAACTGTCAGCTTTTGTAAACCCTTCCTCATGTTCTCCACTCCCTCAAGGGAGTCCACTATGTTGCAAAATTTTGTGTCATCTGCAAAAAGACAGACTTTTGCATTCAGTCCTTCAGCAATATCACTCACAAATACATTGAACAGTCCCAGGACCAAACCCTAGGGCACACCGCTAATCACCTTCCTTGCATCCGAGTGAGTTCCGTTTACTGTCATCTTTTGTTGCCTGTCAGTCAACCAATTTCTGATCCAGTTCACCACCTTGGGACCCATCCCCGAGCTGTTGAGTTTATTGATAAGCCTCCTATGAGGAACAATATCAAAAGCTTTGCTGAAATCTAGGTAGATCACATCCATCGCATGCCCTTCATCTAGTTCTCTGGTTACCCAGTCAAAGAACTCAATCAGATTTGTTTGGCAAGATCGTCCTTTGTTAAAACCATGTTGCCTCGGATCATGCAACCTGTTGGTTTCGAGGAAAGCCACTATTTTCTCTTTCAGGAGCACCTCCATTATGTTTCCCACCACCGAGGCAAGACTTACTGGCCTGTAGTTTGTCACTTCTTCCCAACTACCACTTTTGTGAAGAGGTACCACATCGGCCCTTCTCCAGTCCTGTAGAACTTCTCCTGTCACCAAGGATCTATTAAAAACATCCTTCAAAGGCCCTGCAAGAACCTATCTGAGCTCTTTCAGTATCCTGGGATGTATCCCATCCAATCCCATAGCCTTGTCCACTTTCAGTTTTGCTGTTCTAACACATCTTTTGTGAATGGTGTGATATCTACTCCATTTCCATTTGTATATTTGTCTATCACAAGTGGTCCTTTTCCAGGATTTTCTTTAGTAAAAACAGAAGTATTTGTTTAGCATTTTTGCTTTTTCAATGTCACTTTCCACAAATCCATTCCCAGTACTTTTGAGTCCTGCAATTCTACCTCTGATTTTCCTCCTCTCCCAAATATACCTGAAAAACGTTTGTTGCCATACTTCACATCTTTAGCCATCTTTTCTTCTGCCGTTGATTTTGTTGTTCTTATTTCTTTTTGACTCTTTTAGTTTGGTCTTGTATTCTTTTCTGTGTTCCTCTGATGATACCACATTACTGAAAGTGAAGATGATCTGAAACATTTGCTTCTCGCGATCAAGGAACATAGTCTTAAAATGGACTTGCACCTTAATATAAGGAAGACAAAGATGACAACTGGCAAAATCAATAAGTTCATTGTTGAAGGAGAAGAAATTGAAATTGTGGACAACTTTAACCTACTTGGATCAACTATCAATAAAGAAGCAAGAAGCAGTCAAGAAATCGGACGACGCATTGCTCTTGGCAGAATTGCTCTGAAGGACCTTGACAAGATTCTCAAGAGCAGATATGTCTCTCTCCATACAAAGATTTGACTCGTTCAAGCCATGGTATTTTCAATAACAACATACGGATGTGAAAGCTGGACAGTGAAAGATACAGGAAGAAAATTGATGCCTTTGAATTATGGTGCTGGCGGCAAATACTGCGTATACCTTGGACTGCCCGAAGAACAAACCAGTCAGTACTAGAGGAGATCTAACCTAAGCTTTCTTTAGAAGCTCAGATAACAAGACTTCGACTTTCATACTTTGGACACATCATGTGAAGAGAGAGATCAATTGAGAAAGACATCATGTTGGCAAGATAGAAGGTCACCGTAAAAGAGGAAGGCCAGCAATGAGATAGATTGATACAGTAACAGCAGCTATGAGTGCCAGTCTGTCAACAATGAGCCGCCTGATTGAAGACCAAATACAATTTAGGACAACTATCCATAGGGTCACCATGAGTCGAGACACTCGATGGCTTTTAACAGCTGTTTGCGAGCTTTTGAATTTTGTGAAAGCTGTGTTTTTTGCTTTTTATTTGTGCAGCCACTTTTTTGGAGAACCAAATAGGTTTCCTTTTCCTCTTGTTTTTATTTACTTTCCTTATGTATGTATCTGTTGCATCTTTTATTGCGTCCTTTAGTTTAGCCCATTGCAATTCCACTTCCCCAATCCCCTCCCACCCTGCCTACTCCTCCTTCAGGTACTTGGCCATTTTACTGAAGTCATTGTTTTTGAAGTCTAGGACTTTGAGCTTGCTGTGATTGGCTTGACCTTGGCTTTTATCTCACATGCTGCTGCTCACATGGGCACCCTTCCTGGATATTCAAAATGCTATCTCCATTGGTGAGCACTAAATCCAGCACTGAGCTCTCCCTGGTCAGTTCCATCACCATTTGTTTAAATAATGCATCTTGGAAGGCATCCTCGATTTTTTTACTACTTTCCAGATTTGCAGAAGGAACAGTCCAATCCACAGTGGGTAGATTTAAAGGCACCCAATATGATCACTTCCCCCAGTATGGATGTCGGTGCCATCTCCTCTTTCCAACACAATCCATAGGGCTGCTGCTTTTCCCCATGTCCCCTACATTTCAGCAGCTTTAATATTGCTTTTGACATATAAGGCTACTCTTCCTCCTTTTCTACTCTTTCTATCTCTTCTAAATAGATTATAGCCAGCTATGGCTATGTCCCATTCATGCAACTCGTTTGCAGCCATTACAGAAACATGGTTTAATGTCCAAATCCAGATCAGTGCTTTCAGATCAGGAACTTTGGCTAGGCTTCGAGCATTTGTGCTAATTGCTTTCCAGCATTTGTTGATTGGCTTGCCTGAGTTTTGCATGGATTTTGTTCTACACGCCCCTTCCCGCTTACCATCGATGTTTGGTTCAAAAGTGTGGCTGAATGCTCTTTTTACTTCTCTCAGGCTCTGGGAGTCCCATGGCTGGGAGTTTGTGTTTCTTCAAGGTGTTCTTTTGTTGGTTAGTTGATGCTGTATTTAGGGTGTTCCAAATTGCAAGGAGAGTGTCGAGGTTGTCACTGTTGTTTATCAGTGCAGGAGTGATTTTTTTTTCAAGAAGTCGTCTTTGTCAAATTTCTTCAATTGATATGTTTGCTCACTATGTTCTTTATTAATTTGAGTAGGTGTCTAGTTCTGTACTGAATTGTATGAGGTAGTAATCAGACCAAGGCACTGGTTGTGTTCTTATGGTGGAGATCTTTTTATTATGTGACCACTCTTTAGTGGAGAATATAAGATCGTGTGTGTTCCCTCTTTTGTGGGTTGAGATGTCAATGTTTTGCTTGTAGCCAATGTCTTCTATTGTTTGAAGGAATGAGGCGCTTTGGCATTGGTTATTGAGGAGAGGTTGAAGTCTCCTAGTATGATGTGTTCTTTGCTGATTGGGTTTTGAACATGCTGCTTCAATTATAGTGACGAATGCATTGGTGTTGATGATGGGGACCTATATATTAGAGTTATTGCTAGTCTTTTGGATTGTATAGTTAGCGTGTCTAGAACGTCTTTGCTTATGGAGGTTGGTTGTGCTCCCAATTCATTTTTGCATAGAATAAGTACTCCTCCTCCTTTTTTGTTATGTCTTGAACAGTAGTATATGCTGTATTCTGGTGGTTTAATCTGATTAAGGAGTACCGTGTCCATGCTGTAGAGCTAGATTTCAGTAATACAAATAATATCTGGTTTAGAGTCATGAATGAGGTCATATAAGATGGGGATCTTGTTCCTTAATGACCTTGCATTTATTAGACCTCAGAGAATTGAACAAATACCTGTTTCGAGAGAAGTTCAAAATGATTTCTCTAGGAACTCTTCTGCCATACCTTCAAAGCCAGGATTGGCTGTGCTCTCTAGACTTAAAGGATGCATACACTCACATTTTGATCCATCCAGATCACAGGAAATTCTTATGATTCCTTTTCAGGGGAAAACATTTCCAGTACAGGGTTCTTCCCTTTGGTCTGGCTTCAGCACCAAGGGTATTCACAAAATGCATGGCAGTAGTAGCTGCATTTCTGCAAACCCTGGGGATATTCATCTTCCCTTACTTAGACGACTGGCTCATTGGAGCCCCTACAGTTGCAGAGGCCGGCACTGCACTGTCTGCACAATGCGAATTCTCCAATACTTGGGGTTGGTAATAAACTTCCCAAAATCCCAGCTTGTTCTTCCCAATGCCTGGAATTCATAGGGACCTGTCTAAATACCAAACAGGCAAAGGCTTTCCTTCCACAGGCCCGGTGTCTTCGCATAATGCAACTAGCTTCTCAAGCAGCAGGGAAATCCTCCTTAACTGCTCGAGAGCTACTACAGTTGCTGGGACATATAGCATCCACAGTTCATGTAGTCCTATATGCTCGCCTCCACATGCGAGCAGCTCAGTGGACCCTATCCACACAGTGGACACAGGCCACAGGTCATTTATCAGACAAAATATTAAACTCTCAACGACTAATTTTGTCTCTCCAGTGGCAATCATTAGAAAATCTGACGGTGGGGTCTCCTTTTCATCGACCCCTTTCAGGTCATCCTAACAATAGATGCATCACAGGTGGGTTGAGGAGCACACCTGAATCATCTCTCTACCCAGGGCACCTGGACTCCACAGGAGGCTGGTCTACACATAAACCTCCTGGAATTAAGAGCAATCTATGTAGCTCTTCGAGTATTCCACGCCCAGCTCAGCTACAAGACAGTCCTAGTCCAGACGGACAATAAAGTAGCCATGTTCTATGTGAACAAGCAGGGCGGGACAGGCTCTCTGTCGTTGTGCAACGAAGCTTTACGAGTGTGGGCCCTCGCCAGAGTATCAAATTCACCTTCTAGTGGTATATCTTCCAGGCATTCAAAACCATTGGGCAGACAAACTCAGTCGAGTACTGCTGCCTCACAAGTGGTCCCTCCACATAGACCAGGTGGCAAAGATATTTCATCTCTGGGGCACTCCAGTTATAGACCTCTTTGCAGGTCCACTGAATGCCAAACTTCCCCGGTTCTGTTCCAGAATTCCGGCTCACAATTGTCAGGCAAGGGATGCCTTTCTCCTTCACTGGGGTCAGGACTTTCTTTATGCCTTCCACTCATTCCCTTCATCCCCAAAACACTCTTCAAGCTTCAGAGAGACAGGGGTCGCATGATTCTCATAGCGCCACGATGGCCACGCCAAGCGTGGTATCCCCTGCTTCTACATCTCTCTCAAGCGGCACCTCTGGAGTTAGGGAATGCTCCAGATCTCCTTTCCCAAGAGGACGGGACGCTATGGCACCCGAATCCCCAGTCCCTGCATCTCACGGCCTGGTTGCTGAAGGCTTAGACCTCCAGGATTTTAACCTGTCCCAACAGGTAAAGGATATCCTTCAGGCTTCTAGAAAACTTTCCACAAGAAGATCTTATGCCATCAAGTGGAAAAGTTTTACTATGTGTTGCTCCAAGAAGGGATTAAACCCCCTTGTCATACCTTCAGAATTGATACTAGAGTATCTCCTTCACTTATCGAATTCTGGTCTAAAGACCAATTCGGTAAGAATCCATCTTAGTGCAATTGCAGCTTCTTATAAGCCTCTGAATGGACAACCAATTTCCTCTCATCCACTCATATCCAGATTTATGAGAGGTCTTCTATTAACCAAACCTCCCATTAAGACACCACCGGTGGCATGGGATCTAAATCTAGTTCTCGGGCAGCTCATGAAGCTGCCTTTTGAGCCTTTAGCCACTACAACCCTTATGTTTTTGACCTGGAAGGTCATCTTCCTAATTGCAATTGTGGGCTTTCTTAGCCCCCTCCTCACCAGCAACCTGCAGGGCTCTTGGAGCCACAGAAAACTACATTCAAAGCAATGAGAAGGTAATCTAAAAGACATCAATAAAATACCACACTCTTATATATAAATACACCAAAGCTTTGTGGAGAGAAACAAATAGAACCAAGTTCTCTTTGTTTACTCTGTTAGCCATGGTTCACTTTATTTATAAGGCTGTTTTGGAGGATACAGCATAATTTCACTTTATTATACTTTATTTATTTATTTAGTAAATACTTATATACCGCTACTTCCAGCGATCAGCAGCGGTTTGATTACAAGTTTGGGATTTGTCAAAAAATCAAGACAGAAAATTTGGGGCATAGATAGAGAGAACAGGGGTAATACACAGCACACATATTACGTATTTATCACATCATAGGTCAACTTCTAATCAGTGTAGGTCAGTATGAGGAGACATACATGTATTCCAAGACATAATTGTTTACTGCTGACTGCTTGATATCTAATAACCCTGAGACAGAGAGGCTAGAGTACAGCCTGCCCTTTTCTTTATTTACAGGACATGTACCTCTTCACCTACTTAGTAAGCAAATATATGAAGTTTATTTCTAAGCAAAGTTCTGAACAAAATTAACTCTCTCAGGTTTTCTTAGACAGTCTGGTTGTGTACACCACCCTGTACAAACAAACATACTTTCAGTCCCTCCTCTGATTCTGTAAAGAATCATTTCTAAAGTAAGGAAACTCAGACATTGTCACCAAAGTAGAATTAATACTAGATTCTGGGTCAATCGGTAACATCAATGTAGGGGTCAGTGATTCCACTGATTTCTTACAGCAAGCTGATAGTACACAGAGAATTAATACTCCTAGAATGAGAATTCCCAACAAACCAAGCAACGATGCTAACATGCCTTGCAAAGGCCTGGATAATGAATTCCAAAATGAAGAAACAGAATCAAATAGAACTGAAAAAAAACTTACATAACTATCACTTGAAACAAAAGTACGGTTCTTAACTCTATCCAATAGGCCTTTTACTATTTCTCCATTATTATCATACTGCACCATTTTCCTTTGCTAGGAGATAGTCTAAAGCCATTCGGTTCTGGGCTGCATAAGCTGACATTTTGTTTACTGGACACACACTAATTGCCTCAGTAAGAAGCAGAGCAATCACTATGACTTCATCCTGAGGGGAAACATCCCTTTATCTTTTTAAAGATTTGTTCAGGATTGATAACAAAGTAACATAGTAAAGTTCAATGCACTATGGGGTATCCACCAGGGCTATATAGCAAGTACCTGACCAACCTCTGGGAAGCTCTGTATATACAAAAGTACCACACACACACACACAAAATAATCTCCTTCCAAAGACACTAAGCCCTCTGCCCAGATTGTCAAATTCTGAGGACAAGATATATTCTGTATACAATTACTCAAAACCCTCTGAGTCATGACCATTTTATTAAATCATTTCACTTTAACTCCGGTTAGGTATGCCTAGGTCTGAACTAGAGGCATCCAAAGGGTAGCCAGAACTACACACTTGATTCCCTTTAACTGGCATTAATTGTAAATTACTGACATATAGGAACCTGTACGTGGGATCTTTATACCTATACCTTTAATTATTCTAGGTTCTGTGTTTGTTTAAGACCATATGTCACAAAACTCCTCAAAGGTCTTAGATCTAACCCTTGGTAGAAATCCATGCTGAGTAGCTGTCACAGTTGGAAGGCAAACAACACACTTTGATAAATTGAGATGCTTTTGTCATCAAGTGTAAATGTGCCTCAAAAATATTTGGATATTTCCTCTAACATCCCCATGATTCTGAATGCAATACTGCTTCATTAATAATATGCCACAGCACATCTAGGACCAGATTAGGAAACATTCATAGCAACACATTTAAAAAGTATTCTAAAACAAACTAAAGATATACCTACTCTTCTTAATACTCATCTTAAGATGATTAAGATATATACTATAGCTATACCGGCCCTCTAATTCTCAATTACTTTATGAGGTAGAGGTTAAGTACCTAAAGGTCATTACATATATATCAGGAAAATACTAATCTAAACTAACCTCATCCCTCTAAGCCTTACTATAAATGCTAAATAAAAGCAATTTACATGAATAGTCCATTTAGAATTTACTTAATACAATAATCTCTCTGTAATGTCACTGTTGTTCTTTCAGAAAATACTTTAAATCATAAAAGTCCTTTTCTTCAATATCACTGTTGTCCAATAAGTCTCTGCGTTGCAAACTCTTGATTCACCGATACAGGAAACCACCTTCTGATCTTGTGAGGGGGCCCACTGTATAAGATGCATTCAACGAGAATGTCTGTCCACTTTACAAGCTGAATATCCCACCAGGAACACACGACATGGACCAGGAACTTGGGAGCCGGGAGTGTCTTCGGATGCAGAGTCTTAATCAGGACCCAATCTGGTGACTTCACCTCTGGATAAAATGATTCTGCGGATCCTGGATATAAAGGACTTCTCATCTCGTTAAGGAGTCACTTGCAAGAAAAAGGGAAACAAAACAGGACTGAGTGCAACCGTGCACAATAAGTTAAGATATCGCTGCGCAACAACTGGGGGTCTGGGATAACTGCCAAGGCATGTGGAGAAGGAGCTAGACATCCATTAACTATTTCAAATGGTGTCAGGCTGGAGGAAATACACACTGCCATAAGGGCAAAAGGAAAGGCTTTTGTTCAATCGGAGGCTCAATCCTGTATCAGAGTGCATAAGTGACCGCCAGAGGAATACCACCTCCCTCCTCTGAGACAGGGCAGATCTACAAAACAGGTTGCAAAATCAAAATAAAATGAATTCGGCAGGCAGGAATCTTAATAACTGACCCTAAGCTAACCCTACAGTGCCAGTCCTGAAACAGTGCAAACAGATTATACCAAAGAAAACAATAACAGAAAGACAAAATGCATAACCACGGCGGTAAAGCTCATGCTGCAGGAACAGGGCAAGTAGAAACAAAAGACGGTCAGGGCAAATAAACAGATGATGCTCTTTCCAGCAGCCATCACGAAGTCCAAAGGAAGTATCTTGCTATTGCTGCAGGAAAGATGAAAGGGAAAACAGTCATCTTTAACAGTGCTAAATACAGCAATGTCAGTGACACTGATATCAGAAGAACGTCTTTTCGGTTCACAAAATGGTGTCCTTTGGATTTCAAAACTGTGACGTGTGCTGGCAAGAAGCACTTTAGAATCAGAAAACCAATAAGATTCAATTGCAAAAACCACCACTACACAGACACATCATTAATTCACTCTGAGTAAAAGCCCACTGGCTTACAACCAGTCGGGAAAGCTCACAAAAGCACACAGACAACAGAGAAATCAAAAGTAGCCACAAACAATTTGAATGGTATACAATAAACATGGCACATTTCCCAGTACATTTCTACATTTAAAACAAACCTCGCACTGTGATAATGTGGAAGCTACGCAATAACAACGTTTTGAGAAACAAATTGCAATTGAGACAGATTAACCGTCAAACCTAGCTTAGCAATATAAGCTAATAAAGACAAGAAATCTGACCAATAACATACATAATTTAGTCTACATTAAAAGCAAATCATTCACATAATGAACTAAAGAGGAATGGTTGAGTCTCACATCAGATAATGCAGTTCTTAGGGCCTGTGCAAATATGCAGGACTAGCCTTCAAAAAGAACAAATAAAAACAAAAACTGCTCTTTTCTTTGCCAATTCATACTGAAAATAAGCAGGTCTTGTAGGACTCGCACAAATCTATAAGTCTTACCGTCAGCCTTTAGTACAGGAGTCTTACTGTAATGAAGTTGTAGGATAAATGACACTTTGTGTCTGGAGATCTTCAAGTACAGACCAACTTCCTTCACCGACAACTGCTGGCAGTGGACACAGCTTGAGTCTAGGAAACTGAATTCCAGGTTTCACGATGGTCCTCACAGGCGGGATAGAAAGGCATCCAATATCTGATCCCGGCACTGTCCATAAAGAAGAAGAAGGCTCTCCAGGATGAATGATTTCTGGAGATCTGCAGAAAACGGCACTTCAGAGAGAATACAGCTGGAAATATATCTTCCCATTCAGCCAGATAGAGTGAAATCAGCAGCTACCGGAGGATGAGGAGGGAAGTCAGCTCTCTGACCATCAAGACGCCGATTCTGGAAACAGTCTCGCTGCAAATGCTCAATAACAAGTTTATCTGAACTGTCTCGCTGAGGATTCCCATGACCTCCTCTTGCTCTGATCCTACCCCTCCCCCTGCTCCTGGGAGGTTACATAGAAGCAATCTGCAAGTTGAGCAATTTAGTCATTTCACATCAAATGTCAGCTCACCGTACTGAGACTTAGAGCAGCCGTTCTAGCTGGCCAATCGATTATTGAAGCTTTAAAAAAATACCTTAGGACTCACGGGATTAAACCATTTACAAAAACAATTGGTGAATCCTGCCTTAAAGATGTTAATCTCAACCAATCCTTTTACAAGTTTGCATACTACTGTAAGTGATTCTAACAGAAAATCATTTTTTTTCTTTTTATTAACCACTAAAACAAAATTATCTCTTTGAGTCTTCTCTTGGAAATCTATCACAGGGTATGTCGCAAACTGGGTGAGTGACCCTATGCACATCAGCTGGGTTATAAAACACAGTTCTAAGCAGATTATCTAGATCAGCCCAAGTAGAACAAGGACTATTATGTTGACATAACACAGTTTTAAGAAAACATATAGCAGCATGTAATTGATTACATTTCTCTCTATAGGTCATAAAATGCTTATTCAGATCCTTTTCAATATCATCAATAAGTTTACTAGAAATTCCCAATTCCTTTGTAGCAGAAATATCATTTCTTACTATTCCCTTTAAGGATTCTATTATATGTACAATACATTCTACTTCACGACTAAGAAGGGCATTCATTTCTCTGAGCTGAGAAACATTGCAAGTACCGAAATTCTCAATTTGTGCATTCCCCAATATCCTTTGCTTATTCCTTATCTCTTCTCTTAACTTCGCTGCACGAGTGACCCTCCCCCTTTCAGAAACTACATGGCACTCAGAAGAGACAGGGGGAGACGTCGGGGATGCTCTTGGGGCTATTCCAGCTCCAATTGCCAATGCAGCCACATCCGCATCATACTCTGGAGAAAAAATGACTGGGAACTTCCCTGCCCGGTCATTATCATTCTCTTTCTCCTGTGGTTCACCCGTTTTACCAGCATTCTTTAATACAAACAAATCATTTTTCATAACATGTGCCATTCGCTGCCACCAACTAAACACCAGCCCTTCACGGGCATCACATACTCTGTGTTTAGCCTGCAAAGCACATTTCAGATAACGAAGCTTATCTATAGAAAATGTTCCCTCCAAAGGAAACTGTAAAAGCACATTATCATTAGTCACTGCATACCAGTGTAAAATATAATTAGTAGCCATATCCCCATACTTCTCACGCATACAATAAGAAGGGCTACCTTTCTGAACAGCTAAAACCTTAGCTTTGTCATGCCATTCACGCAACAGAGATAACTCTCGTATACCTAACAGATTACCCATTGCTGTCACTATACAATACTCACAAACACCTTCCACCCTTGCCAGGAATGGAGAAATCTGTAGAACAGCACGGCACCAACTGTGGGCTTTCTTAGCCCCCTCCTCACCAGCAACCTGCAGGACTCTTGGAGCCACAGAAAACTACATTCAAAGCAATGAGAAGGTAACTAAAAGACAGCAATAAAATACCACACTCTTATATATAAATACACCAAAGCTTTGTGGAGAGAAACAAATAGAACCAAGTTCTCTTTGTTTACTCTGTTAGCCATGGTTCACTTTATTTATAAGGCTCTTTTGGAGGATACAGCATAATTTCACTTTATTATTATACATCAGGTATTACGTATTTATCACATCATAGGTCAACTTCTAATCAGTGTAGGTCAGTATGAGGAGACATACATGTATTCCAAGACATAATTGTTTACTGCTGACTGCTTGATATCTAATAACCCTGAGACAGAGAGGCTAGAGTACAGCCTGCCCTTTTCTTTATTTACAGGACATGTACCTCTTCACCTACTTAGTAAGCAAATATATGAAGTTTATTTCTAAGCAAAGTTCTGAACAAAATTAACTCTCTCAGGTTTTCTTAGACAGTCTGGTTGTGTACACCACCCTGTACAAACAAACATACTTTCAGCAACCACCTCTGCACGTCGCATTAGTGAACTGCAAGCTTTAGTGGCTGATCCTCCTTATACTAGATTTCATCAGGTTGTTCTTAAAACTCATCCACACTTTGTCAAAGGTGGTTTCGCCTTTTTATTTAAATCAATCAATTTATCTTCCTGTATTTTTTCCCAAGGCCTCACGCCTCTAGTGCAGAAAGAAACCTTCATACTTTGGATTGTAAAAGAGCCTTAGCCTTTTACCTACAGAGAACACAGCAACATAGAAAGTCCTCGCAACTTTTTAGCTTTTGACCCTAGTCATTTGGGACTTTCAGTCTCCAAAAGAACTTTATCTAAATGGATTGCCCAATGCATATCCTTTGCTTATGAGAGTAAGAGTCTTCCTCTTCAAGGCCATGTCACAGCTCATAATGTGAGAGCCATGGCAACTTCCATGGCTAATCTCCACTCTGTCTCTATCAATGGCATTTGTCGAGCAGCCACCTGGGCTTCGGTACACACCTTCACAGCCCACTACTGCCTGGATAAAGCCTCCCGTCGGGATGCCTTCTTTGGCCAAGCTGTTCTTCAAAATCTTTCAGACCTAATTCAGCTCCTACCCACCAACCCTGGTGGAATGCCAGAGATCCATGGGAGGAAGGATTCACACCTTTCTAGGGTGGCACCTTCCTGGGGCTATCTCCCTGGCATCTTCAGCTAGGGAGTCCCCATATGTGAAGACTACATTCCTGCTTGTTCCTGGAGATAGCATAGTTACTCACCTTTAACAGGTGATCTCTGGGAACAGCAGGAATTTAGTCTTTACAACCCACCCTCCTCCCCTAGGAGTTGTCTCTATCTTTGTCTCTTTCCTCTCTCCCTCTATCCTTTCACTCAGCTACAAACTTAACTGAAGAGGGACAGTTGCAAAGGTGGGAAGGCAGCGCACATGTGCTGAGAGATGCTCCCAAAAGCGTTCCTATTGGATGCTGGGGAGCATTCCCGCGCAGGCTCCGTCGGTACCGACGATACCCATATGTGAAGACTAAATTCCTGCCATTCCCAGAGATCACCTGTTACAGGTGAGTAACTACGCTTTCTGGTGAGGGAGAAGTTTAAAGATGCTCTCCCTTGGAACACTGCTGCCTTACCTCCACCAGGGAGATTGGCTGTGCTCCTTGGACCTAAAGGATGTGTACACATACATCCTGATCCACCCCTCCCACAGCTTGTTTTGGGAGGAGGGCACTACCAGTACAGCATGCTACCCTTTTGGTCTGGCCGCCTCACCAAGGGTCTTTACCAAGTGTCTGGCTGTGCTAGCTGCCCACATGTGCCTACAAGGGGCTTTTGTCTTCCCCTACCCAGATGACTGGCTAATCAGAGGTGGTAGGGCCTCAGAAGTCAGTCAGGCCACAGGGCGTGCGACCCTCCTTCTGCAGCAGTTGGGGTTAGTCATCAACTACTCCAAATTCCATATCTCTCCAGCCCAAAGCTTGGAGTTTATAGGTGCTCAGTTGGATTCGTTACAGGTTAAGGCCGTCCTCCCAAGAGAAAAGACAGATCACCTCAGGCAACTGGCAGGAGAGATACAACACTGTCGGTCAGTGCCGGCTTGTCTCCTCTGCCTGCTGGGCCATATGGCCTCGACAGTCCACATCACGCCTTCAGCCTGTTTACAAATGTGGACTGCCCAGTTGTGCCTCTGCTCACCGTGGACTCAAGCCACGGGTAGGCTACAGGACAGGGTCAGGGTTACCCGCCGACTGGCGGAGTCCCTCAACTGGTGGCAAAACTTGTGCCACCTCTAGGCGAGAATGCCCTTCCAGGCACCTGCGCCACAGAGGACCCTGACCACAGACGCCTCCCTGCTGGGCTGGGGTTACATTGTGGGACCACTGTACACAGGGCAGCTGGTCTCAGGAGGAGTTATTCTTACAGATCAGTTTCCTGGTGCTCAGGGCGATCTTCTTGGCCCTATGAGCGTACCGCCACTGCCTGCGACACCGGCCTGTACTGATCCAGATGGACAACCAGGTCGCCAGGTTTTATATCAGCAAACGGGGGCACAGGTTTGTACTCCCTCTGCCAGGAGATGGTGGCTCTCCTTTCCTTCATAGCACGCAATAGCATGCTTCTCCGAGTAGTGTACCTCCTGGGCCAGGAAAACTGTCTAGCAGACAGGCTGAGCAGAGTCCTTCATCCACACAAGTAGCGCTTAAACCCCAGGGTGATGAAGCAGCTCTTCCACCTCTGGAGTAGGTCTGTGGTGGACCTCTTTGCCTCTCTTCTGCTTGTATCTGTCGCAACCAGACAGAGTGGCAGCAGTTGCCTTCCTGATCTTGTGGTCCAAGGGCCTACTCTATGCGTTCCCATTGACTCCTGTAGGGATTATCAGTAGCACAAAAAAAGGTTAGGCTCTGTTATGTCCAGGGGAAATTAGCTACTGATACCCAGCCCGAAGTTCTATGAGTTATGCTGGCAATGAGTCACAGAAGAAGTCTGGTCTGTAGATATAGATAGATATATTATATTATGAACAGCCAGGTAGAAAAATATACAAACATATATAGCTAAAGATATATAATTAGAAACATGAGGTAGCAGTTTGTTGCGACACAGAATTACAATTAGACAAAGTGATGAATCACTGTTTAGCAACCAGAAGTCGCTAATTCGTTCTGCGCTGCGAAAAGTTATGGAATAAGTTTTTCTAGCTAACCATTGCTCATCTGGAGGAGGAGAGAGAGAGAGAGACTGTACCTTAGCTTCGTCTGGCACTCTGGTGGCTGGGGTCAGGAGACTCTGGAGCGGCACAAGTCTAAGGAGGCAGCTAAGCTAGATAATGCAGGCTACAGCCCTTTCTGAGGCAAGTCGCAAGAGAACACAGAACCAAAGGTATCTGTGAAAGTCTTATCTTAGTTCTTAGGAAAATGGCCTTGCACACATGTAATGTGTCTGTGTCTTGCAGACAGATCAGGTAGCAGAAACCAGGTAAGCAGGGCACACACAGCAAAAGGCGCAAAAGTTCTTCTGTGCAGACTGTATTCTTTGTGATGAGTCGCCGTCATAAGTCTGGTGATTGGTTGGCACATGACAGTCCGAGGTGTTCTCAGCAAATCAGAAGGTAATGAACAGGTGTTCATCCTGCAGACTTAGGAGCCATAATGAGGGAAAATAACAGTATGCAGTTCCAGACATCCCAAGGCCAGTAGCATTGTTAGACGACGAAGATCAGACAAGCAGAGGTTTTGCATGTAGACTACCAATTAGTCCGAGAACTAATTGGACAGAAACAATAGTCTTCTGTAAGCTCAGGTATACTGTAATCACTTGGCAAGCATTTGTGTGAAGGTCAGGTCTGAGACTGGAAACTCAGCACAAGTCATGTGTGTGGCAGGAAACCATTTTGTTTGGTCAGCTTTGGTTCAGGCTTTAGCTGCTCAGCAGGCCGGAGATCTGCAGGCGCAGAATTGCAGGGGTACCAGCCCAACACTCCCCCTCCCCCCTTCGTCACCAGGACCATCTTCAAGGTACAGAGCGAAAGGGCCTCGATTATACTGATTGCCCCCAGGTAGCCCAGGCAACCTTGGCTCCCTCTGTTGCTTTCCCTGTTGGTGGCACCCGCAGTCCCACTAGGCCAAGCCCCAGACCTCCTGTCCCAGGAGGAGGGCTCCCTCCTGCACCGCAATCTGGGGTCACTAATGCTAAAAGCATGGCTGCTGAAAAGGTAGCATTGGCCCCTTTCAATCTTCCGGAAGAAGTCAAGGAGATCTACTGACCTCTCGGAAACCCTCTACCAGGCAGGCTTATGCCTTTTAAGTAGAGAAGGTTCTCTGCCTGGTGTGCGGAAAGGGAGGAGAACCCCTTTTCCTGCCATGTGCAACTAGTACTCACGGCATCTGGTACGCCCTGGGCTGAAATGTAATTCTGTGAGGGTACATCTGAGTGCCATAGCCACTCACCATCATCCTATTGAGGAAAACCTCTCTCAGGCCAGCCCCTTGTCTCCAGTTTCCTCCGGGGCCTCCTGTTATCCAAGTCCCCTCTCCGTCCTCTGGTGGCAGAGTGGGACCTTAACATGGTGCTGTCCCAGCTCACCAAACCACCATTCGAGCTCCTAGCCACTTGCCACCTCTGGTACCTGTTTGGAAAGTGGCCTTTCTGGTGGCTGTTATGTCCGTTTGACAAGTGAGTAAACTCTATGCCTTGGTGGCAGATCCACCATATACAAGGTTCTATAAGAACAGGGTAGTGCTCCGCATACACCCCAAATTCCTTACGAAGGTGGTATCTCCTTTCCACCTCAACCAAAAGGTGGTCCTCCCCACTTTCTTCCTACGGCCTCAGGTCAGCAGGGAGGAACTAGTACTCCATACACTGGATTGCAAACGGGTCCTGTCTTTCTACTTACAACGGATTCAGGCCCATCGAAAAGCTCCTCAGCTTTTCATGTCTTATGACCACAGCAGACTGGGGCTCCCCATGACTAAGCGAACTCTGTCCACTTGGGTGGCGGACTGTATTGCCCTCACCTATGAGCAAGCTGTCCTCTTCCTTGAGCACTGGATCACAGCGCATCAGGTGAGGGCGATGGCCACTTCGGTGGCCAACCTCTGCTCAGTGCTGGTGACTAAGATCTGTAAGGTCATCACATGGTCTTCAATTCATATATTCACAGCTCACTACTGCCTGGAGAGCAAGTCCCACAGGGACAGTGTGTTTGGACAGGCAGTACTCCATAATAATCTTGGGGTATAGGCAACTCCTGCCCACCGATCCTTCTGTGTTCAGGCTACCGGATTAATAGCGTCGCTGGACGCTAGGGTCTTGCAGAGTCTGTCAATGGGGACTCATCTTCTGCAACTCCTGGCTACCTGACTTGGCTGCCGTTGGTGCTGTCGTGGTTCAGTCCTCAGCAGCTTGGAGCTAGGGAGTCCCATATGTGAGGACCGACTTCCTGCTTGTTCCTGGAGAAAGCATAGTTACTCACCTGTAACAGGTGTTCTCCAGGGACAGCAGGAATCGGTCCTCGCAACCCTCCCTCCTCCTCTGGGAGTTGTCTCCCTGTCTTGTTTTAGTTTTTTACTACCGTCCTAGCTATGTCATCTGACTGAGCAAGTTGGCACCTTTGGGTGGGAAGGGGACCACACATGCATGGTAGCATGTCCCAAAGACTTTCTTTGAAAGCTGGGGAAATGCTCCGCGTGGGCTCCATCGGTTCCTACGTCACCTCTGTCAGGACTGATTCCTGCTGTCCCTGGAGAACACCTGTTACAGGTGAGTAACTACGCTTTTTTCACCTTCAAAGTGGTAGGCATGTTGTGTAAATCACATGGTGCTAATCCCCAGAGCTTCATTTTAATTCCAGGTTGTAATGCTACAAAACAGGACAAACAGGGGGGATAAATATTTTCACAAGGCACTGTATTTAAACTATTGGCCTAGTATACCTCAGATACTTGGGTTTTCAGCATAGTACAGAATGAATGCCAACGTTGCTGTTAGAAACCCTGAGAGGTTACCCATCCAGATCTTTATAACAAAACCCTCGCTATCAGGGGAAGCTGTAGAAGTATGGGATATGATATGAAGCTTATGTTCTTATATTAGTATAGCTGGGTTGAAAAGAGATTTGGACAAATTCCTGGAAGAAAAGTCCTTAAACCATTATTAAAGTGGACTGGAGAAATCTACCTCTTATCCCTGGGATAAATGTCATAGGATCAATTTTTTTGCAACCTGATCGGGTACTCATGCCTGGATTGGCCACTGTTGGAAACAGGATACAGGGCTTGATGGACCTTTTGGTCTGACCTAGTACGGCATAGCTTATGTTCTTATGTACGCAGCAAGGGGGTAGATACTCAGGAGCTACATGATGCAATATTTCTTCACCGAAAAGCTAGTGGATGTTTGTAATGCCAAATAGTGAGGAATTCAAATAGATATGAGATACATGGAAGACCCTAAAGTGGTAAAAGGAAGGGGAACCCAAGTATTGAGTGCTTCAGCTAAAAATAGTAGTGAAATTATATTTTGACGTTTTAAAAAGGCATGGGCAGGAGATTCACCCTCTTGGAGCAGTTAACACCATACCCACAGTACTGGACAGACTGGATTGGCTTCTTTGTCCTGTTATCTGCTGTCATCTATTATGTTACTATGTAGTTAAGGAACCTTTCTTGTTTTATAGACCAATATGATCAAACCCATTCCACCGGAGTGGGGGGAGGCAGGGATTTTATTACAAGTATTTTGTGATCCCCCAAAACAAAAGGACACTGTGCTGTGTTAGAATTTGAACAGTTCTCTGGTAAGAGAAAAGTGTAAGATGGTTTCCTTAGGCATCTTAATCCCTTTTCTGAAAAAAAGTCTAGCTGTACTACTCTGATTTAAAGGATGCTTCTACTCATATAAATACATCCAAGTCAGAGAAATATCTTAGATTTGTGATAGGAAAACACTACCTCCAGTATTGTGTACTGCCCTTTTGTATTTGCTTCAGTAATGGTGAGATATTTTGTGATGCTTACCTATGGAAACTGAGGGTGTGCATGTTTCCACATCTGAACAATTGGCTGGTCAAGTGCACTTTTCAGAAAGAGGCCAATCGAAAGAATCCTAACAATGCATGCATTTGAACCTGGGATGAGTGCATGTTCACTAGATAGACATTGTTGGTGCTAAGGGTGTTTGGAACACACTGAAAGCTTTCAGAGATTTTATCTGTCTGGATTAGGGTTTATTTTTTTGTCCTCGCACACAAACTGAGTTGAATCTATGTTCGCATCTCCTCTGAACAAGAAGGTTCTTTTCAGCTTGAGGAGAAGGATACATGACAAAGTAACCTTAGATGTCATCCTCCTAGACTGGGGAGCAGAGACTTCTGTATGTGTATTCCCCAGTTCTCTAGTGGGAAAGACTTGTAAAACTCAAGAGGGATTGGGAAACACACTCATTTGGTTTCTGTTCCTGTGGGAGTTGATCAACCCTACTTTCTCAAAAGCTCTTAAGCTTTATTTATACTACTCCAACCTGGGCTCTGTCAGATAATGTTCTCCATGTGTGAGAACTGGTATCCTGATGTCCTCGGAGGACGCCTTTTTATAGGCAAACCATTTTGCTGTATCTGGATCAAATTTATTCAGATATATAAAAATAATTTGCTCGTCTTCATTATGCTGAAAACTGCAGTTTGCAGCCCTTGATGAGTCAAGCTGAAAATTCCTATCTTATTCCATCTCTTAGCCTTAATAGAATGTTAACATCCATTTCGTCCCACCAGCAGAAAGTGCTTTAGTGATGTCTGCTCAGTCTGGTCCTGGTGGATATAGGGATGAGCTGATAAGAGGTTACCACAGAATGGAATTTTTCCAGCAACCGTGGAAAGGCTTGCATTCAGGATTGCTGAAGAACTGCATGGGTGTAAAATGTTTCATTGAGTCAGGCATGCTTTCACTTGAGTGGATCAGAATTCTACAGTTGATTTGCTTTGTAGTGCTCATCAAACTTCAGAGGTGTTTTATAACATGCATGCTTTATTTACAGAATTATCAACGAACTGATAGGGAATTTGGTTGGTCATCTGTATTTCTTCTTAATGTTCAAATACCCATTAGACCTGGGAGGACGGAGTTTTCTGCACACACCAGAGTTTCTGTAAGTGACTTTTTTGTTAAGGGGTTAAAGAATTTAAAACAAATTGGTGGGGTGTTACTTTTTTGGGCCACCCTGTGTGTGTGTGTGTGTGTATGTATATATATGTATATGAGTATATATATGTATATGAGTGTATATATACGAGAACATCTCGTAGCATATAAATTATTTAAAAATTCAAAAAGAGATGTAAACGATCGACAAATTTAAAAAAAAAAAAAAAAAAGATGGTGACTGGAAATTGTCGAAATAAAGACATTATATAGCTAAAAAAGATAAATAAGTAAACTATTTAAGCGTTTAATTTACGAGATGTTCTCACTGTTTATGGGCCATGGCTCTATCAGTGTTTGGTATTATCTCCAGTAACAAGCAGGAATGAGTCTTCACATATGGATATCATCGGTACCGACGGAGCCTGCGCGGGAATGCTCCCCAGCGTCCAGTAAGAAAGCTTTTGGGAGCATCCCACAGCGCCTGCGCGCTGCCTTCCCACCTTTCCCAACCGCCTCTCTCCAGTTCTTCTTTTCCGCAGAGCCAGCAGGTTGTGTTCCTGTCGCCGCAGAAGAATTCTTTATTTTTCTGTGTCGCGTCTGCCTTCTTCAACGTCAGACCGGTACCGCCGATCTTTTCTTTTCTTTCTTATACAAAAAAAAAAAAAACTTTCTTCAACTGTGCATTTGCGGTTTGGGCCTTAGGCCTGAACATTTTTCTCCTCAATGAGAAGCCCGCTTCCGGGCTTAAAAAGTGCACGAAGTGTGGTGGTACTATTTCTGTCACCGACACCCATGATTGGTGTCTAAAATGTTTGGGTCCTGACCATTCCATCACAGATTGTGTGTCCTGTACCATGATGTCTAAAAGAGGTCGGCAGAACCGAGCAGCCAAGCTCATTACCCTATTTCCCTCTGATGCAGCCTCGGTGGCATCGACGTCTTCCAGGGCTGCTTCTTCCTCCCATGGATCTCAGGTAACCAAACATAAATCTAGCCGGTCCCCGAAGGGCAAATCTCCCTCTAAGCATCGAGATGCCTCCGGGCTTGTCCTAGAGGAATCCGCACCGGCAAAATTACCCCGGCGGGAAGTTCCGGCTTCCAAAGCATTATCTATGGGGTCACAGGTTGACATCGATGGCTCGGCCTCGACCGATCACCTGTTGCTGTGTTCTGGGGTACCGGTGGCCTCCACCGGTACCGACATCCAGACTCTGGTGGCGTCGATGGATCAGAAGATTCTGTCCATGCAGCGCACCCTAACGGCGTTTATGCAGGCTTCGACGCCTTCGGTACCGCAACAATCTCAGTTGCCGGTACCAACTCCGGCACTGGCATCGTTTCCAGTGCCGGTACCGATTGCATTGACATCGGCTTCGGTGTCGACTGCAACGGTACCCTGTCCTATGATGCCCATCGGTACCGAACCGGTACCGCTTACTCCCGATGTCGATCCCACTCGGTATGCGTATCGGGCTTTACAGGAGCATCCAGACAGGCGATACTTCGATTCCTCCGAAGACTCTGACGAGTCGGAGGCTTCTGTCGAGGCACCGGTACTTCTTCCTCAGGAGTCTGATTCTCCAAAACGAAGAATGTCTCCTCCAGAAGACTTGTCTTTTCAAGACTTCATTAGGGAAGTGGCTAGGAGCCTCTCCATTACAGTGGCCCCTGAGTCAGAGCCTAGAGCCAAGCAATTAGATATTTTGCAATACCCTAAGGCTCCTAAAGAAGCAGCCCCCTTACCTATTCATGAGATTCTCTATGATCTCATGTTGAGCATGTGGGAGACTCCTCTTACTACCTCTCCTTATTCTCGTAGGTTAGACACCATGTACCGTGTCCCTCCTTGTCCTGGCTTTCATAAGTCTCGGCTTCCTCACCACTCTATTGTGGTAGAGTCTGCCATGAGGAAAATAAAGAGTGCAAAGAGACACTCATCTAATCCTCCAGGACGTGAATGCAGAACCCTTGATGCTTTTGGCAGAAGGGTTTTCCAAGCTAATATGCTTGCTGCCAGAATCAACTCCTATAGTCTCTATATGGGATGTTTCTAAAAGAAGTCACAGATCATCTGCAGACTTTAGCCCCTTTTATTTCAGAAGATAAAAGGCAGGAATTTCTCACTTGGCTTCAACATGCCCAAGATGTTTCCAAATTTTCCAACCGTGCAACCTTTGACTCTTTTGAGTGTGTAAGCAGAGCCTCGGCTATTGCCATAGGTGCACGCAGAATTGCTTGGTTACAAGCATCTGATTTGGAACTCTAGGTCCAAGAATGAACTGGGAAATCTTCCTTGTACAGGTGAAAACCTTTTTGGCAGGGATTGGAAAGCAAAGGCCACTCAGATGGATGCTGAGAACTCTGCTTTGGATCGACTTTCAAAGTCTACCTCTGCTCCTGCTAAGAAAAGATTGTTCAAAAAGACACCTTTTTCTAAAAAGGGAAGATACTATCCTGCTTATGGTCAGCAGGCCTCTTCTGCAGGTCATTTTGCTGCAAAGCGTCAGCAACCACCTAAACAGGCCAAGTCAAAGGCTGCCAGGCCTCCCACGGCCCAGCAGCCTCAGCCTCCTCAGGGCCTTTGACTTGCAACTAGAGAACTTAGCCTTTCTGGCTCTGGAAGAACCAGAGCCCCTCGCCATTCCAGGAAGGTTAGCTTACTTTGCTCCCAGATGGGAGCAAATCACAGCAGAGCAATGGACCCTCTCCATTATAAAGGAAGGGGTACAAGCTTCATTTCTTAAACCTTCCTCCCCACACCATGGTAAAACAGTCCAATTCTCCAACATCTCTCCTCAGCCTTCTGGGTCAGGAGATTGCTACCCTTCTTTACCAAGGGGCAGTAGAAGAAGTACCCCTTCTTCAACAGGGCTCGGGGTTCTACTCCCCTTATTTTCTTATCCCAAAGAAAACAGGGGGCTACAGACCCATTTTAGATCTCAGAGAATTGAACAAGTTTCTATTCAAAGAGAAATTCAAGATGATTTCTCTCGGTACTCTGCTGCCATACCTTCAGAGTCAGGATTGGCTTTGTTCTCTAGATCTCAAGGATGCGTACACCCATGTCCTCATCCATCCAACACACAGAAGGTTCCTTTGGTTCCTTTTTCAAGGAAAGCACTACCAATACAGGGTGCTTCCTTTCGGTCTGGCCTCTGCACCAAGGGTGTTCACAAAATGCATGGCAGTAGTAGCTGCATTTCTACGCACCCTAGGAATATTCGTTTTCCCATATCTGGACGACTGGCTCGTTCGAGCTCCATCCCAGTCAGAGGCTCAGATTTGTCTAACCTGCACAATGCGTATCCTTCAATATTTGGGACTAGTAATAAATATCCCAAAATCCCATCTCACCCCTACTCAGTCGCTGGAGTTTATAGGGGCCTTGCTGGATACCATAACTGCAAGGGCCTATCTTCCTCAGGCCCATTGCCTACGCTTGGTGTAGTTAGTCTCCCAGATACAGTTAAAGTCCCATTTAACTGCTCGAGAAATGTTACAACTATTAGGCCACATGGCATCCACCGTGCATGTGGTTCCATATGCTCGCCTTCACATGAGGGCAGCTCAATGGACTTTGTCCACCCAATGGACTCAGGCATCAGGTTGCCTGTCAAACAAAATAGCAAACTCCAGTCGCCTTTTTTGGTCTCTCCAGTGGTGGAAGTCCTCTCCAAATCTGTTGCTGGGGTCCCCTTTTCAACAGTCGCTACCCCAAGCAACTCTGACAACGGATGCTTCTCCAATGGGTTGGGGAGCTCATCTGCAGGATCTCTCCACCCAGGGCATCTGGTCTCCACAGGAGACTTCTCTGCATATCAATCTCTTGGAACTCAGAGCAATATTCTTAGCTCTCAGAGTGTTCCATTCCCTGCTCAGCTACAGGACAGTCCTCATCCATACGGACAACCAAGTAGCCATGTTCTATGTAAACAAGCAGGGCGGGACTGGCTCTCTGTCGCTTTGCGACTGTGGGCCTTCGCCAGAGAGCATCACATCCATCTTCTGGCAGTATATCTTCCAGGCATTCAAAACTCTTGGGCGGACAGACTCAGTCGAGTTCTGCTCCCACATGAGTGGTCCCTCCACATGGACCAGGTAGCCAGGATTTTTCGAATTTGGGGAACCCCGGACATAGACCTCTTTGCAAGTCCATGGAATACCAAACTTCCCCGGTTCTGTTCCAGAATTCCGTGTCAGGGAGTTCAGGCCAAGGATGCCTTCCTCCTTCGCTGGGGTCAAGACTTCCTTTATGCCTTTCCACCATTTCCCCTAATTCCCAAAACACTATTCAAGCTTCAGAGAGATCGAGGGACCATGATCCTCATAGCTCCACATTGGCCACGCCAAGTGTGGTACCCTCTACTTCTGCATCTCTCTCAAGCTCCTTCCCTGGACTTGGGCTCTGCACCAGACCTTCTGTCCCAGGAAGGGGGAACATTTGTGGCACCCAAACCCCCAGTCGCTCCATCTCAGGGCTTGTTTGCTGAGGGCCTAGACCTTCAAGATTTTCATCTCTCTCAGCAAGTCAGAGATGTTATTCATGCCTCTAGAAAGCCTTCTACTAGGCATTCCTATGCTTTCAAATGGAAAAGATTTACCATTTGGTGTTCAGAGAAGGGTCTAAACCCTCTTACAATACCTCTGAATTCTCTACTAGAGTATCTCCTGCATCTATCCCATGCAGGCCTGAAAACGAATTCAGTAAGAGTCCATTTGAGTGCTATTGCAGCGTCCCTCAAGCTTCTCAATGGACAACCTATTTCCTCTCACCCTCTTATAGCAAGATTCATGAGAGGCCTTCTTTTAACTAAACCTCCCATTAGACCACATCCAGTGGCATGGAACTTAAACCTGGTTCTTGACCAGCTTATGAAGCCACCCTTTGAACCTTTAGCCCCCACCTCCTTGAAATTTCTTTCTTGGAAAGTTGTTTTTCTCATTGCTGTCACCTCAGCACGCCGCATCAGTGAGTTGCAAGCTTTGGTGGCTAATCCACCTTTTACAAGGTTCCATCATGACCAATCCACACTTTATGCCTAAAGTGGTCTCGCCTTTTCATCTGAATCAGGAGGTATATTTACCTGTCTTTTTTCCAGTACCTCATGCATCAAATGCAGAGAGGAATCTTCATACCTTGGATTGTAAGAGAGCTCTCGCTTTCTACTTACAAAGAACACAGCAATATAGAAAGTCTTCTCAACTCTTTGTTGCTTTTGATCCTTCTCATTTAGGACTTCCAGTCTCTAAGAGAACACTGTCCAACTGGATTGCTCAGTGTATTTCTTTCGCCTACCAGAGTAGGAACATTTCTCTGGAGGGCCATGTCACAGCTCACATGTGAGAGCCGTGGCAGCCTCAATGGCTCATCTAAACTCTGTCCATCGACCAAATCTGTCGAGCGGCCACCTGGGCCTCGGTTCATACCTTCACAGCCCATTACTGTTTGGACAAGGACTCCCGCCGGGATGCCTCGTTTGGTCAGGCTGTCCTCAAACACCTGTTCCATTCCTAATCAACTCCTACCCACCTACCCTGGTCGGATGCCATAGATCCATGGGGGGAAGTGGAGCCCTCTGCAAGGGCACACAACCATGGTGTCTCTCTCTGGCATCTGCAGCTAGGGAGTCCCCATATGTGAAGACTCATTCCTGCTTGTTCCTGGAGATAGCACAGTTACTTACCTGTAACAGGTGATCTCTGGGAACAGCAGAAATAAGTCTTCACAACCCACCCATCTCCCCTAGGAGTTGTATCTCTCTATCTATCTTTCCTTTCCTCTCTCTTTGTCTCAGCTTTAAAACTCAAACTGGAGAGAGGCGGTTAGGAAAGGCGGGAAGGCAGCGCGCAGGCGCTGTGGGATGCTCCCAAAAGCTTTCTTACTGGACGCTGGGGAGCATTCCTGCGCAGGCTCCATCGGTACCGACGATACCCATATGTGAAGACTTATTCCTGCTGTTCCCAGAGATCACCTGTTACAGGTAAGTAACTGTGCTTTCTTGCCACTTGTTTTTACCTTTTTTTTTTTTTTTTTCTCTTCCTCCTTTTGACTCTACAGCTCAGATGTTGCCTGGGCAGCTCTAGGAAGCCTAGCTGGCTAGAGGGTGGAGGAGTGCTGCCTCTAAGGCACATACCCTTTTACCTCAACTAATTCGTTTTCAGGATAAGTGTCCACCATGAATATGCATTATTGTGAATGCAATGGAGATGGTGCATACACATTTATTCCATGCCATATTCATTGTGGGTATCCTGAAAACTTGACTAGCTGGGGACAGGTTTGTGGATCATTGCTGTATGTCACCTGTTGGCCAGCAGTAGCAGACTTCCTCCTCTCTCCCCCCCCCCCCCCCCCACACCTCAGTACACCAGTTACATAGCACACCAAAGCTTAATTGACTTGGTTGGATGGAGGCTTGGAACACACACATTCAAACTACAGAGCAAAATGCTGTGGCTTGAGCCTGGGTCTAGCCTGATTTTAATTTTGTTTCCCAGCATGACATGTTCAATCACTAACAACTTATTACTGTCCACTGCTTATCCTATGTCTCTTATATCTACATATCTAAAAACTGAACTAGATTTATCTACTTTTGACCTTGTCTTGTCCCCCAGATATCACTTACTTCCCAGCAGAAGAGGGGGAATATCAGGATTTGGTGTTCCACCAGCCAGCATGAGGCGTGCAGCTGACGACCAGGACAGACCAGCTGGAGGAAGACATAATTGGGGTCAAGGATTCAGGCTTGGTGATCAGTGATGGTCCTCTTCCTCCCCTTCCTCTTCCCCCTGGCCCTGTTCTCCGCACTCACTAATGGGATCGCCATTACCATTCTGTTGTAGGATGTGTTTTGGAACATTTCTATTTAATGCAGTTGGATTAATCCATAAATAACTTCTGTAACAATGTTTGAAACGAAAACTGATGAACGATTGTACTGCAAGTGAGTAATTCTCAATACAGTCCAGCTAAAATCAAGAATATTTTCTATATATTTAATTCTGTACATCCTTCTCAGAGGTGTACCCATTTTACATTCTTACCTTACCTGGTGGAGGTGCTGGAGGAGTTTTGAGGAGCACGCTGCAGTTCTGAGAATGCTCTTATATTTGCCAATTTGTTTTATGTATAGACAATACATAATTTACAGTAAGTCTACCACCTTATGTATATGTGTGTGAATGTATGTTTTATGGTGAATTCAACATGGAATGACATCTCAGTGCAATACCTGTAAACAAGCTGGTCCCAGCAGTTGTTGGTTTACACTATGGTACCCTTGAGTGTCCAGAATGTTTTTAAAAATAATCATAAGGTTGTCTTTCAGGTTGTCTTGCCTTTTTAGTTTATTTTTTTTTCTGTGATGTATTAGTTTACTCTGTTCTCTTTCTTGAAAGGACAGAACAGTATAAAAAGGGCAATTATTTTCCTAATTGAACTACTGATTTTATTTTTGTCTTTTCTCCAGCTTTGCAGTGCTCTTGCAAATATTACTCTAAATAATTATCTTTAATCTAACTTTCAAATCGGGCTGTAGAAAACATATGTTAGTTGTCATACAAATAAAGTGTATCACAAAATCCCAGTCTTGTAAACCAGCAAAAAAAGGTTGCTTGTTTATGAGCAGCCATACAGAAAAGCAAGGTAGGACATCATGGGTGCCAGATTTTGCTCCAGGAGGATAGTTTGATTTCTAACCTTCTGGTTTTGAATTTATTTTCCAATCCCTGTAAGTTGAGTATCAGATTTATTGTACTAGCACAAATGAGTTTCCTTATTGTGCTAGACCAGGCCAAATGAGTAGGTTATGCTCCTCAGCCAGCAGGTGGAGGCAGACCAGAACAACTTTTAAGTGTCATCACTTAATTTTATGCTGGTGCAGCACTGAGAGAAGCCAATAATCTCCAGGAACAAGCAGGAAGTCAGTCTTCACATATGGGTGACATCGGCACCAACGGAGCCTGGCGCGGGAACACTCCCCAGCATCCAATAGGAATGCTTTTGGGAGCATTCCTCCATGCATGCATGGCTGCCTTTCTGCCGTTGCTCCTAGTCTCCTCAGTCGTCTTTATTTCTGTGGAGCTGTCAACCGCATCAAGAGACTTCAATATTTTTGGGTGGTACAGTCGAGTACTTCAGTTTTTGCCTTCCTGTCGACTGACTCTCGACTACGTCTATTCCCATTCCTAATTTTCTTTTCTTTTTATATTTTTTCCTTTATTTTCCATCGAGTGCATGAGGTCTACAGCCTAGCCAGACACCATCGCCCAGTTTGACTTTGCCTCACTCCTTTTTCCAGAAATGGAAAAGCACCAGAGTGTTAAATTTTTTTTTTAAAAATACTCCAAATGTTCCAGTATCATTTCTATCACAGATGAGAATAACTGGTGCCTTAAGTATTTAGGCCCAGACCATGATGTTGATTCCTGTTCCTCCCTATCACCACATGATTGCCAGGAGTAGGAAGAACTGGGACAAACAGAAGGCTAAGCTATTTCCAACAGACGCTGCTCCTTCGGTGCACTCCTTGGGGGCATCAACTCCATTTAAATCTTTCCATGTATCCAGATCGACATTTAGACAAAGGAAAAGTATCGCTCTGAGTCACCAGTGGATAAGAAGAAGGCATCAACCTCGGCATTGAGATTCTCGGCCTCGAGGTCTGCATCAGCATCGGACATCGGCATCGTAATCGTCACTGACATTTGTCTCACTCTGATGCAGACTGTCCAGCAAAGCAGCCCTGGCAGGAAGTTTCACCCTCCCAAAGCCTCAAAGGGGCTCAGGGTTGCCCCTGAAGTTCAATCCTCAATGGAGCCTCCGATACCAGTGTTGGGAGCTGTGGCCCACACAGTTGTGTCTGGAACTACTCCTTCTCTGGTATTGATGCTTGATGAGTCATCACCATTGAGAAGAGCATCGCTGCGCTCTTAGCAGTAGTGACACCGGATGTGCCCCAATCAGCACCAGTTCCACCAGCACCGATGAGAAACACAGAGGATCCTCTGGGTACCCTTCCACAGGCATCTCCTGCTTTGCATCGTTTTGCCGAGCAGCCGGTATAGAGGTCCTCGGTACCGCCGCACTTGATGCCCTCTACATCCAAACAGCCTCAATCCTCTAAGTACCAGAGGTATCGAGGCCAGATAAAGATTTCCTCCCAGATTTGGAGTCCAGATCGGAAGCCTCTGACTGGAATCCATCTATTCCGATACCAATAGGGATGTACCATCAGATCTATCGCCTCCTTATGGTTGTCCACAGTCACTGCCCAACGACAGGACAGACTAGATGGGCCTTGTGGTCTTTTTCTGTCGTCATGTTTCTATGTTTCCAGGACTTTATCAAGGATATGGCGACTGCCCTGGAGGTGTCTGGCTACCGAAACAGAGCCTAGAGCAGAAGAGCTCAATATCCTCCAGTAGCCATCAGCACTGAAGGAGGCGGCAACCATCCCAGTGCATAACATCCTGAAAAATTGAATGACTCTAATGTGGGAATCTCCCATGTCACCTCTTGCGGTCAGAGACTCTATACCCTTTATAGAGTCTCTCCCTCTCCAGGCTTCCAGAGACTACAATTCCCTCACCATTCCATGGTAGTGGAGTCTGCCATGAGGAGAATTAAGAGCCAGGAAAACCACTCTGTTCCTCCTGGAAGGGAAGCAAGGACCCTCAGTGCCTTTGGGAGAAAAGTCTTCCAGGCTACAATGCTAGCCTCCAGAAAAGACTCCTGTATGCTCTGTATGGGCATGTTCCTTAGAAATGTCTCGAAGGACCTGGCAGTTTACCATCCTGCTATCTTCTGACAAACAGGCAGCTCATCAGGTCTTAGTCATGCATGCCCAGAACACTTCTAAATTCCTGACACGGGCAGCGTTTGATGCCTTTGAGGCTAATAGCAGAGTTGCTGCAGTTTGCATTTGATCCAGAAAGACAGCCTGGCTCCAGGCATCTGACCTGGAACAATGGGTCCAGGATAGGTTGATCAACATTCCCTGCAATGGAGAGAACCTCTTTTGCCAGAGATGGAGAGAGAAGGCAGGGGAGATAGACAGACAGCCTCACTATGATGAGGCTTTCAAGGAAGACAGCAGATTCTTCTAAAAAGACTGCCACCAAAAAACCTTTCTACCCTAAAAATAAATGTTTCTATCCACCCTGCCATTCCTACTCTGTCCACTCCACTCCAACAGAGACAGCAGGGCCAAAAACAACCCCGGAAACCCAAGGTTGGCAAGCCATAGCCTGCACCTACCACTCAACCCGCTCTGAGTTTTTGACTCCTTCCTAAGGAAGATGGTCAATTCTCCCATCAGTTTTTCCCTACCTCCCATGATCCCAGGGAGATTAGTGCATTTCGTACACCGCTGGGTCAACATCACCTCGGAATCCTGGACTTTTACAGCTGGTCAGCCAGGGCCTGCAGTTGAAATTCAGAGATCTTCCACCTACTCATTTTGTGGGCTAACCCTGCTTGGATCTCCATCACACCTTTGTATTGCAACAGGAGATCCACTCTCTACTAACACAGGGGGCGATAGAGGAAGTTCCTCTGTTTCAGCAAGGCCTAGGGTTCTACTCATGATACTTCCTTATCCCAAAGAAGATGGGAGGCCTTCGGCCTATCCTAGATCTCAGAAAGCTCAATAAATTCTTTATCAAGGAAATGGTCAAAATGATTTCTCTGGGAACTCTTCTTCCATGCCTCCAACCAAATGATTGGCTTTGCTCCTTGGACCTAAAGGATGCTTATACACACATCCTGATCCACCCAGATTACAGGAAGTTTCTCAGATTTGAGTTTCAGAACAACCATTACCAATATGGAGTGGAGGAGTGGCCTAGTGGTTGGGGCAAGGTACTTCAGGCTGGAGGGTCGGGGGTTCAAATCCCACTAAAGAACAGCAACCTTGGACCGGAAGGACTGGGGTTTCTAGTCCCACAGGTGCTCCTTGTGGTCTTGGGCAAGCCACTTAACCCTCCATAGCCCATGTTTCCTGTAAAATAGTTATCTCCAAGTTATAATGCCCTGTTCAATGTAATGTCAGTTTGTTCAATGTAAACTGCCTTGATATCATGAAAGGCGGTATATAAGAAATGTTAAATAAATAAATAGAGTCCTTCCCTTGAGACTAGCCTCCGCACGGAGGATTTTTGCATAGTGTCTGGTTGTTGTCAGCCTACCTTCGATCTTTGGGAATCTTTCTGTTCTCTTACTTAGATGACTGGTTGCTAAGGGCAGATACCGCTTCAGCAGTCACCGCTGCCCTCATACAAACCAGCTATGTCCTACAAGAGTTAGGTTTTGTCTTAAATTATCCAAAATCACACCTGACTCCAACTCAAGATCTGGAGTTCATAGGAACTCAGCTGGGCACTATCCAGGCCCGGGATTTTCTGACAGACATACCCGACTAATTGCCTTGGCCACACAGGTCCAGCAGCAAGCATTAGTAACAGCCAAGACATTCCTACACTTACTAGGCCACATGGCCTCCACAGTCCATTGTACCCTATGCCCGTCTCAAAATGAGAATGGGGCAATGGACTCTATCATAACAGTGGACACAGTCCACAGGCCATCTCTCCAACTTCATCACCTTCATTAATCCTCATCCCTTCAATGGTGGTGCATATTGCAGAACCTCGTTGTAGGGTTACCTTTTCAAAGGTCTGCATCGCGGTGTACCTTAATGAACGTTGCATCAAAGCTCAATTGGGGAATTCTCCTAAATGGACTTACAATCCAAGGCCTCTGGTATGCTCACAAAATCTCCTTCACATCAGTCTCTTGGAACTCAGCAATCTTCAACTCTATCCGTGTCTTCTCTCTCCAACTCGTGGGCTGCTCAGTCCTCATCCAGATGGATAATCAGGTGGCCATATTTTATATCAACAAACGGGGAAGAACAGGCTCTCGCCCCTTATACAGGGAAGCCATCCGCTTGGGCAATCCCTTGGAGAATTCACCTTTATGCAGTATACCTTCCAAGAGCATAGAATTACTTAGCCGACAGGCTCAGCCCCATCCTCCATCCGCACGAGTGGAGGCTAGAACTTCAAACAGCACTTGTTCCACCTTTTGGGAGATGCTGCTACTTGACCGTTTGCTTCTCCTTTCAACGCCCAACTACTTCACTTTTTCTCCAGGACCAAGCAGGAAGTCAGTCCTCACATATGGGTGACGTTGGCGCCGACGGAGCCCTCGCGGAGCAATTTTCCCCAGCTTTCAAAGAAAGCCTTTGGGAATTGCAGCGCGCATGCGCGGTCCCCTTCCCGCCCAAGGGTGCCATCTTAGCCAGTCTTCTTTTTTCCGCGGAGCCCTACAGACGTGCCCGTCTTGTCCCCGCTGAAAAAGTTGATTTTTCGTGATTTATCTCATTTTTCTCTATCGGTTCGACACCGGTCCTTTTCCTGCCCGGACTCGCGACGCCGTTGCGAGTCCTTCTGTTATTTTTCGGTTTTTCTGATTTTCTGTCAGTTTCGTTTTCGGTTTTTCACTGGCAGCCCGGTCCTTTGACCTTGCAGGGGCCCTTTTCCCCCCATGGCTGCCAGTGGTTTTAAGCGGTGTGTTCAGTGTGACAGAAATATGTCACTCACTGACACACATGATAATTGCCTCCGCTGCCTTGGCCCGGATCACGAGGAACTGATCTGTGGGGCCTGCAGCAAGATGTCCTCCAAAGCGTTAAGGAGTCGGCGGCATCAGCGGGAACGAATCTTTGCTGATCCCGGCCGTACCCGGACCTCGTCGGAGGCCTCGGCGTCCAGAGGTTCCAGCTCTGACCATCGCCGGAGTTCCTCCGACAGGGGTTCTCCCTCCGGGGACCATCATCGGAAGGTAAAACCCGCGAGGGCGGCGTCGGTGGACGCTCCTGGTTCCGCGAGGGCCAGGTCGCATAGCCCCGATAGCCGTCCCGGGTCTTTGGAGAAGGAGCATCTGCCGAAGCGACCTCGTCTGGAGTCGGAGTTGCCTGCTCGGGTAAGTCCTGTAGTCCTCCTGGACTCGCCTCCGAGGGGTCCGACGTCGGGCCCGACGCCGTCGGGGCCCGAGTTGGGGGCTGCTGGGTCACCTGAGGTCGGACTCAGGTTGACGGCCTTGGAGAGCAGACTCTCTGCCTTCATGGACCAGCAGCGGGCACTGATCGCTAGCCTCGCTGGCGCCTCTGCCCCGACCGCCGGGACGTCGACGTCTAAGTCGACCCCGGAGACCGAGCCGATCCTCGAGTCCATGCGGGCTCGAGTCGATCCTCGGTCGAGGTCACCCTCGGCCTCCCGTTCGGGACCGAGGTCGTCGACGCCGACTCCCTCGGCGTTGGGGCGGCCGACGCCTCCGCCCACCCGGACCGACCCCACCGATTCCTCCTCGGAGTCGGCCTGGGAGTCTGAAGAGGAAGAGTCACCTGATTCCTTTCGGACTCGGTGTGTCCCCTCGGATTCGCCTGAGTCCGAACCTCGGAAACAGTCCCCTCCGGAGGACGCCCGGTTCTCGGACTTCGTCAGGGATATGGCCAAGGCTTTGGCCTTCCCTGCGGATCCCGAGGAGGAGCCCCGAGCCGAAGAGCTCGATGCCCTTCAGTACGATTCTCCCGCCAGGGAGCACTTTACTGTACCAGTTCCTCCCATGCTGGAACGACTACTCTTCCACATGTGGGAGAGTCCGGCATCGTCGCCGGTATTAAGCAAGCGGGTCGATTCCATTTATCGAGTCCGCAAGAGCCCTGGCTTCCAAAAAGCACAGCTACCGCACCATTCCATGGTGGTGGAATCGGCCATGCATAGGCTTAAGAGCCAGAAGATGCACTCCTCGGTGCCTCCTGGCAGGGAGGCCCGCAACCTGGATGGCCTAGGTAAAAAGTGTTTCCAGGGCTCTATGCTTGCTTGTCGGGTCCAG
Organism: Ichthyophis bannanicus; assembly: GCA_033557465.1. Lineage (NCBI taxonomy): Eukaryota > Metazoa > Chordata > Amphibia > Gymnophiona > Ichthyophiidae > Ichthyophis > Ichthyophis bannanicus. The sequence goes on along the minus strand of CM066031.1, from coordinate 1,755,967,297 downwards.
ACCTACCAGCTCTACATGGGCATGTATCTCAGAGACCTGGCTAAAGAGATAGCCGAATTCTCCGCTGGGCTGTCCGAGGAACCTTTGCGGAGGTTCCTAGCCTTGACAACTGGTATTCGGGAATGCTCCAAATTCATGTCTCGAGCAGCCTATGATGGCTTTGAAGCATCGGCACGAGTGGCCGCAGCCGGCATCGGTGCCCGCCGACAGGCTTGGCTTCAGTCGTCTGACCTTGAACCCTGGGTGCAGGACAAGTTGGTCGATGTCCCCTGCCGAGGTGAGAACCTCTTTGGCAAGCCCATGGCTGAAAAGGCTGCCCAAATCGAGACGGAGACTCTCAACAGAACTAGGCTTTCTAGGAAGACCTCCGCCCCTTCCCAGAAGAAGAAGGGCTCGGGAAAGAAGTCATTTTACCCGAGAAAGGCGGCTGCCTATAAACACTACCCTCAATATCAGGCCTCCGCAGCTCCCCAACAGGGTCAGCAGGCCAAGGGACGGGGTAACGGGTCCCGTAGGCAGCAAGCCTCCAAGCCTGCACCACCGGCCCCTGCTCAGCAGGGTGGGGGCTTTTGTCTTCATCAGCATAGCCTCTCCCCCTCAGCTGGTTCCTCCCAGCACAGGAGGCCGGCTGGTTCACTTTGCCCACAGGTGGTCCAACGTCACCTCAGATGCCTGGGTGCTTCAGGTGGTGAGAGAAGGCTATCTTCTCCACTTCCACCAGGTCCCTCCCTCCTATTTCCCGGGAGAACCTCCACGACTCCCTCTGCACAGGGACTTACTCCTTCAGGAGTTAGCAAGTCTTCTTCAGGAACAGGCTGTGGAACCGGTGCCCCACCACCTGAGGGGTCAAGGCTTCTATTCCAGGTATTTCCTAATACCAAAGAGAACAGGAGGCCTCAGACCCATCCTGGACTTACGCAACCTCAACAAGTTCCTCGTCAGGGAGAAGTTCAAGATGCTTACCCTTGGAATCCTTCTGCCCTACCTCCAGCAGGGAGATTGGCTATGCTCCTTGGATCTAAAGGATGCCTACACACACATCCTCATCCACCCAAGCCACCGCCAATACCTAAGGTTTGTGGTGGCCGGAAATCATTACCAGTACAGAGTACTGCCCTTTGGCCTATCCTCCGCACCACGAGTCTTCACAAAATGTCTCGCGGTGGTGGCGGCTTATCTCCGGCTTCACGGCCTCTATGTCTTTCCGTACCTACACGACTGGCTCATCAGAGCATCGTCCTCTCCAGAAGTCACAAGAGCCACACACCGCACTGTGACTCTTCTGCAGTACTTGGGTTTTGTCATAAACTTCGCAAAGTCCACTTTGCTCCCCTCGCAAGATCTCGAGTTCATCGGCGCAAGATTGCACACTCTTCAGGCACGAGCTTTCCTGCCTCTCGACAGGGCTCAACGGCTCATGGACCTAGCCGGCCACTTTCGCAGCCAGTCCCTGGTCTCCGCCAGGCGCTGCCTGAGACTACTCGGCCATATGGCTTCCACCGTCCACGTGACCCCCAATGCCCGCCTGAATATGCGGCCTGCTCAGTGGTGCCTTCGCAAGCAGTGGCAACAGGCCACGGGCGGCCTAGCCGACTTAGTGCGCGTCTCCGACCCGCTGGCCTCTTCTCTACACTGGTGGCTTCATCGGCCGAACCTGGTGCTCGGAATGCCTTTTCAGTCTCCTCCGCCGGCTCAAGTGCTGACGACCGATGCTTCTCTCCTGGGATGGGGAGCGCATTGCCAAGGGGCATGTACTCAAGGTCTCTGGACCACGTGGGAGTCTGCGCAGCAGATCAACTTCCTGGAGCTCAGAGCAGTCCGTCTGGCTCTCAAGGCTTTCTCCCACCTGACTTCTCACCAGTCCGTCCTTGTCCAGACGGACAATCAAGTTGCCATGTTCTACGTGAACAAACAGGGAGGCACGGGCTCCTTCCTTCTCTGTCGAGAAGCACAGAGGCTCTGCTCTTGGGCCGTCAGCCACGGCATTCTTCTCAAGGCAGTTTATCTCCCAGGCCAAGAGAATTGCCTGGCGGACAAACTCAGCAGAATCCTCCAGCCGCACGAGTGGCGACTGGATCCCTTGGTAGTTCAGAAACTTTTTCTGAAGTGGGGCCTCCCCACGATGGATCTCTTTGCCAGTCCTCTCAACCGGCAACTTCCTCGCTTCTGCTCTCGGCAGCCGCATCCCCTTCGAGTAGCGGCGGATGCTTTTCTGCTCTCATGGTCGAAAAGCCTTCTGTATGCCTTTCCTCCCATACCGCTAGTCTCCCGAACTCTTTTCAAGGTTCTCCGAGACAAAGCTTCCATGATCCTGATAGCTCTTCGCTGGCCCAGGCAGCCGTGGTTTCCACTCCTGCTGCAATTGGCGGTGGAGGATCCGTTCCCTCTGGGGTTTCAACCAGATCTCCTAACACAGGATCAGGGGTCCCTGCTACACCCCAACCTCAGATCTCTACATCTCATGGCCTGGCTGCTGAAAGGGTAGTCCTTGCTCCCCTTCTATTGCCGGCAGAGGTGGAAGAGGTTGTCCTAGCTTCCCGACGACCTTCTACCCGCAAATGCTACGCCCTTAAATGGCGTCGCTTTTCCGCTTGGTGTGCCCAGCAGTCTCAGGATCCCTTCTCCTGCTCGGTGTCGGTGATCTTGCAGTACTTGCTCTACCTCTCTAATCTGGGACTTAAGTCCAACTCCGTCAAAGTTCACCTCAGTGCTCTCTCAGCACATCATGTGCCGGTGGACGGCAGACCTCTTTCCAGCGACCCCCTCGTGGCGAGGTTTCTCCGAGGTCTCCTTCTACTTAAACCACCTCTGCGCCCGCCAGCACCTGACTGGGATCTGAATGTGGTTTTGCAGCGGATCACCTGTCCGCCTTTTGAACCTATGGCTACCTGTTCTCTACGTTTTCTTTCTTGGAAAACCTTATTCCTGATAGCCCTCACTTCCGCTAGACGCGTAAGTGAATTGCAGGCCCTCGTGTCTGATCCCCCTTACACTCGGTTCTACAAAAATAGGGTAGTCCTACGGACTCACCCAAAATTTCTTCCTAAAGTGGTCTCCCCTTTTCACATCAATCAGGAGGTGGTACTTCCGACCTTCTTTCCCAGGCCACACTCCAGCCGAGCTGAAATGGTCCTGCATACCCTGGATTGTAGAAGGGCATTGAACTTCTACCTTGACCGTACGCGGGAGCACCGTAAAGCTGCTCAGCTTTTTGTATCTTTTGACCCCAATAAATTGGGGCTCCCGGTCTCCAAGCGTACTCTCTCCATCTGGGTTGCTGACTGTATCGCTTGGGCTTATGGGGCAGCCGGACTCTCCTTAGAAAGTCGAGTCACGGCTCATTGTGTTCGGGCAAAGGCTACGTCAGTGGCTTACCTCCGCTCTGTTCCATTGGCAGACATCTGCCGGGCCGCTACTTGGTCTTCGAGCCAGACTTTTGCGGTCCATTACTGCCTCGAGAGGGAGTCCCGCAGGGACAGTGCTTTCGGACAGGCAGTCCTCCGAAATCTCTTCGAGGTTTGAGCAACTCCTACCCTCCATCCCGGATGGGGGCTACCGGTGGGTAATAATTCAGCGAAGATTCCTTCCTTCTGTACTGCTGAGCTAGAGGGAGCTCATTTTGTGCTTAGGGTCTCCGGTAGCATTAAGCTTGGGAGTCCCATATGTGAGGACTGACCTCCTGCTTGGTCCTGGAGAAAACGTAGTTACTCACCTGTAACAGGTGTTCTCCAGGAGCAGCAGGAATCAGTCCTCACAACCCTCCCTCCTCCCCTTGGAGTTGCAATTATCTGCTTTAGTTTTTTTGCAAATTTTTATGCTGTCTTTTAGCTATGTCATCTGACTGGCTAAGATGGCACCCTTGGGCGGGAAGGGGACCGCGCATGCATGCTGCAATTCCCAAAGGCTTTCTTTGAAAGCTGGGGAAAATTGCTCCGCGAGGGCTCCGTCGGCGCCGACGTCACCCATATGTGAGGACTGATTCCTGCTGCTCCTGGAGAACACCTGTTACAGGTGAGTAACTACGCTTTCTCCAGGATCCCCTACCCTTACAGGGAGAGCTCAGATGTGTTTCTCCTCCATTGGGGACAGGATCTCCTGTATGCTTTTCCTCCTCCTCCCCTCATAGCAAAGACATTATTCAAACTCTGAACTGACCAGGGAATGATACTCATTGCCCCTTATTGGCCCAGGCAGCTGTGGTTTCCTTTACTTCTCCAACTAGCTTGGACGCCTTCCCTCAAGTTGGGTTATTCTCCCTCTTCTCTTTCAGGAACAGGTGACCATCCTGCACCCCAGCCTCAAGACACTACATTTGACAGCCTGGCGGCTGAGTGCCTTGTCCTCTCACACCTAGGACTTCAAGAGGAGGTTTTGCATGTTCTTCTATCTTCCAGGAAAGATTCTACCAGATGGTCTTATGCTTTCAGGTGGCACAGATTCTCAATTTGGTGTTCACAGAGAACACCTAGATCCTTTCACATGTCCAGTTCCGGACCTGCTCCAATACCTGCTCCATTTGTCGTCCTCGGGCCTAAATACAAACTCTGTAAGGGTACATTTATGAGCCATTGCAACCTCTTATTTTTATTATTATATATTTTTTTTTTATTTAACATTTCTTCTATACCGCGCTATTAAAATCAGCGCGGTGTACATTGAACAAAACATACTGCAATGCATACAGGCAACATTGAGTTTACAAAGAACAGGGAAAAATAACACATGGGATAACCGGGAGAACTATGTACAGTTTAACTTTATACTATATATACTTCAACTATATACAATATTCTAAACTCGTTTGGATATTGTGCGTGAATTCATGTGGATGGTGCAGGTAAGTGGTTATCATGTGGGCTATCGTGTAGGCTAACCATTTTCTGGTTACCATACTTTGAAGAACCACGCTATCTCGACACACCTCTTGTTGGTCAGATTCATGAGGGCTCTTCTCTTGATCAAACCGCCTCTCCACTCACCATCTACAGGGTGGAATTTAAATATTGTTCTTGCACAACTCATGTGCAGCCCTTTTGAACCTATGGCATCGACTTCTTTAAAATTCCTAACATGGGAAGTTCTTTTTCTGGTAACAGTAACTTCAGCCTGAAGGGTTAGTGAACTGCAGACTTTGGTAGATTATGCTCTATATACCAGATTCCACCATGACAAGGTTGTCCTTCGGACACATCTTAAGTCCCTATTTCAGAGATCTGCCAAGCAGCGACATGGTCTTCTCTGCATACCTTTGTAGCACACTATTGCCTGAACAAGGACTCCAGAAGTGTTGCTCAATTTGGACAATCTGTTCTACGTAACCTCTTTCAAATTTAGACAACTTACCCCACCGCCCACTGGAGTGCTGTGAATGAGCCGAGTCTGTCAGTTCTCCAGGACCAAGCAGGAAGTCAGTCCTCACATATGGGTGACGTCGGCGCCGACGGAGCCCTCGCGGAGCAATTTTCCCCAGCTTTCAAAGAAAGCCTTTGGGAATTGCAGAGCGCATGCGCGGTCGCCTTCCCGCCCAAGGGTGCCATCTTAGCCAGTCTTCTTTTTTCCGCGGAGCCCTACAGATGTACCCGTCGTGTCCCCGCGAAAAAGTTGATTTTATTCGTAATTTTCTCTTTTTTTCTTCGGTTCGACGCCGGTCTTTTTCCCGCCCGGACTCGAGACGCCGGTCACGAGTCCTCTTCTTCTTTTTCGGTTTTTCTGACTTAGTCAGTTTCGTTTTCGGTTTTTCCCTGGCAGCCCGGTCCTTTGACCTCGCAGGGGCCCTTTTTCCCCCGATGGCTGCCAGTGGTTTCAAGCGGTGTGGTCAGTGTGACCGAAATATGTCACTAACTGACACACACGACAATTGCCTCCGCTGCCTGGGCCCGGATCATGAAGAAATGATCTGTGGGGCCTGCGGCAAAATGTCCTCCAAAGCGTTGAGAAGTCGGCGGCATCAGCGGGATAGGATCTTCGCTGACCCCAGCCGTACCCGGACCTCGTCGGAGGCCTCCGCGTCCAGAGGTTCCAGCTCGGACTGCCGCCGGAGTTCCTCCGACAGGGGTTCTCCCTCCGGGGACCATCGACGGAAGGTGAAACCCGCGAGGGCGGCGTCGGTGGATGCTCCTGGCTCCGCGAGGGCCAGGTCGCATAGCCCCGATAGCCGTCCCGGGTCCTTGGAGAAGGAGCACCTCTCGAAGCGACCTCGCCTGGAGTCGGAGCTGCCTGCTCGGGTAAGTCCTGTGGTCCTCCTGGACTCGCCTCCGAGACCGCCGACGTCGGGCTCGACGCCGTCGGGGGCTGCTGGGTCACCTGAGGTCGGACTCAGGTTGACGGCCTTGGAAAGCAGACTGTCTGCCTTCATGGACCAGCAGCGGGCACTGCTCGCTAGCCTCGCTGGCGCCTCTGACCCGACCGCCGGGACGTCGACGTCTAAGTCGACCCCGGAGACCGAACCGATCCTCGAGTCCATGCGAACTCGAGTCGATCCTCGGTCGAGGTCACCCTCGGCCTCCCGTTCGGGACCGAGGACGCCGACTCCCTCGGCATCGGGGCGGCAGGCGCCGCGGCCTGCCCGGGCCGACCCCACCGATTCCTCATCGGAGTCGGTCTGGGAGTCTGAAGAGGAAGAGTCACCTGATTCTTTTCGGACTCGGTGTGTCCCCTCGGACTCACCTGAGTCCGAACCTCGGAAGCAGTCCCCCCCGGAGGATGCCCGGTTCTCGGACTTCGTCAGGGATATGGCCAAGGCTTTGGCCTTCCCTGCGGATCCCGAGGAGGAGCCTCGAGCCGAAGAGCTCGACGCCCTCCAGTATGACTCTCCCGCCAGGGAACACTTTACTGTACCGGTTCCTCCCATGCTGGAACGACTACTCTTCCGCATGTGGGAGAGTCCGGCCTCCTCGCTGGTCCTGAGCAAGCGGGTCGATTCTATCTATCGAGTCCGCAAGAGCCCTGGCTTCCAAAAAGCACAGCTACCGCACCATTCCATGGTAGTGGAATCGGCCATGCATCGTCTTAAGAGCCAGAAGATGCACTCCTCGGTGCCTCCTGGCAGGGAGGCCCGTAACCTGGATGGCCTTGGTAAGAAGTGTTTCCAGGGCTCTATGCTTGCGTGTCGTGTCCAGACCTACCAGCTATACATGGGCATGTATCTTTGAGACCTGGCTAAAGAGCTAGCCGGATTCTCCGCTGGATTGTCCGAGGAACCCTTGTGGAGGTTCCTAGCCTTGTCCACTGGCATTCGGGAATGCTCAAAATTCATATCCCGAGCAGCCTATGATGGCTTTGAAGCATCGACTCGAGTGGCCGCAGCCGGCATCGGTGCCCGCCGACAGGCTTGGCTTCAGTCGTCTGACCTTGAGCCCTGGGTGCAGGACAAGTTGGTCGATGTCCCCTGCCGAGGTGAAAACCTCTTTGGCAAGCCCATGGCTGAAAAGGCTGCACAAATCGAGACGGAGACTCTCACCAGGACTAGGCTTTCTAGGAAGACCTCCGCCCCTTTCCAGAAAAAGAAGGGCTCGGGAAAGAAGTCCTTTTACCCGAGAAAGGCGGCTGCCTACAAACACTACCCCCAATATCAGGCCCCTGCAGCTCCCCAACAGGGCCAGCAGGCCAAGGGACGGGGTAACGGGTCCCGTAGGCAGCAAGCCCCCAAGCCTGCACCACCAGCCCCTGCTCAGCAGGGTGGGGGTTTTTGACTCCTTAAGCATAGCCTCTCCCCCTCCGCTGGCTCCTCCCAGCACCGGAGTTCGGCTGGTTCACTTCGCCCACAGGTGGTCCAGCATCACTTCAGATGCCTGGGTGCTTCAAGTCGTAAGAGAAGGCTATCTTCTCCACTTCCACCAGGTCCCTCCCTCCTATTTCCCGGGAGAACCTCCACGACTCCCTCTGCACAGGGACTTACTCCTTCAGGAGTTAGCAGGTCTTCTACAGGAACAGGCGGTGGAACCGGTGCCCCACCACCTGAGAGGTCAAGGCTTTTATTCCAGGTACTTTCTAGTACCAAAAAGGACAGGAGGCCTCAGACCCATCCTGGACTTGCGCAACCTCAACAGGTTCCTCGTGCGGGAAAAGTTCAAAATGCTTACCCTTGGAATCCTTCTGCCCTACCTCCAGCAGGGAGATTGGCTATGCTCCTTGGATCTAAAGGATGCCTACACGCACATCCTCATCCACCCAAGCCACCGCCAATACCTAAGGTTTGTGGTGGCAGGAAATCATTACCAGTACAGAGTACTGCCCTTTGGCCTGTCCTCCGCCCCGCGAGTCTTCACGAAATGTCTCGCGGTGGTGGCGGCCCATCTCCGGCTTCACGGCCTCTGTCTTTCCGTACCTCGACGACTGGCTCATCAGAGCAGCGTCCGCCCCGGAGGTCACCAACGCCACACGCCACACGGTGACTCTTCTGCAGTACTTGGGCTTTGTTATAAACTTCGCAAAGTCCACTTTGCTCCCCTCACAGGATCTCGAGTTCATCGGCGCAAGGCTGCACACTCCTAAGGCGCGAGCGTTCCTACCGCTCGACAGGGCTCAACGGCTCATGGACCTAGCCGACCGTTTTCGCAGCCAGCCCCTGGTCTCCGCCAGGCGCTTCCTGAGACTACTCGGCCATATGGCTTCCACCGTCCATGTGACCCCCAATGCCCGCCTGAATATGCGGCCTGCTCAGTGGTGTCTTCGCAAGCAGTGGCAACAAGCCACGGGCGGCCTAGCAGACCTAGTGCGCGTCTCCGAGCCGCTGGCCTCGTCTCTCCAGTGGTGGCTTCATCGGCCGAACCTGGTACTCGGCATGCCTTTTCAGTCACCTCAGCCGGCCCAGGTGCTGACGACAGATGCATCCCTCCTGGGCTGGGGAGCACATTGCCAAGGGGCACGTACTCAGGGCCTCTGGACCACGTGGGAGTCTGCTCAGCAGATCAACTTCCTGGAGCTCAGAGCGATCCGCCTGGCTCTCAAGGCCTTCTCCCACCTGACCTCTCACCAGTCCGTCCTTGTCCAGACGGACAATCAAGATGCCATGTACTACGTAAACAAGCAGGGGGGCACGGGCTCCTTCCTTCTCTGTCGGGAAGCACAGAAGCTCTGCTCTTGGGCCGTCAGTCACGGCGTTCTTCTCAAGGCAGTTTATCTCCCAGGCCAAGAAAATTGCCTGGCGGACAAACTCAGCAGGATCCTCCAGCCGCACGAGTGGCGCCTGGATCCCTTGGTAGTTCAGAAGCTCTTTCTAAAGTGGGGCCTCCCCACGATGGATCTCTTTGCCAGTCCTCACAACCGGCAACTTCCTCGCTTCTGCTCTCGTCAGCCACATCCCCTTCGAGTTGCGGCAGACGCTTTTCTACTCTCATGGTCGGAGAGCCTTCTGTATGCTTTTCCTCCCATTCCGCTAGTCTCTCGAACTCTTTTCAAGGTTCTCCGAGACAAAGCTTCCATGATCCTGGTGGCCCCTCGCTGGCCCAGACAGCCGTGGTTTCCACTCCTGCTGCAATTAGCGGTAGAGGATCCATTCCCTCTGGGGTTTCAACCGGATCTCCTCACTCAGGATCAGGGGTCTCTGCTACACCCCAACCTCAGATCTCTCAATCTAATGGCCTGGCTGCTGAGAGGGTAGTCCTTGCTCCCCTCCTCCTGCCGGCAGAGGTGGAAGAGGTCGTCCTAGCTTCTCGGCGACCTTCTACCCGCAAATGCTACGCCCTTAAATGGTGTCGCTTTTCCGTTTGGTGTACCCAGCAGTCTCAGGATCCCTTCTCCTGCTCGGTGTCGGTGATCTTGCAGTACTTGCTCTACCTCTCTAATCTGGAACTTAAGTCCAACTCCGTCAAAGTTCACCTCAGTGCTCTTTCAGCACATCATGTACCGGTGGACGGCAGACCTCTTTCCAGCGACCCTGTTGTAGCAAGGTTTCTCCGAGGTCTCCTTCTGCTTAAACCACCTCTGCGCCCGCCAGCGCCTGACTGGGATCTGAATGTGGTTTTACAGCGGATCACCTGTCCGCCTTTTGAACCTATGGCTACCTGTTCTCTCAGTTTTCTTTCTTGGAAAACATTGTTCTTGATAGCCCTCACTTCCGCTAGACGCGTAAGTGAATTGCAGGCCCTCGTGTCTGATCCCCCTTACACTCGGTTCTACAAAAATAGGGTAGTCCTACGGACTCACCCAAAATTTCTTCCAAAAGTGGTCTCCCCTTTTCACATCAATCAGGAGGTGGTACTTCCGACCTTCTTTCCCAGACCACACTCCAGCCGAGCTGAAACGGTCCTCCATACCCTGGACTGTAGAAGGGCATTGAACTTCTACCTTGACCGTACGCGGGAGCACCGTAAAGCTGCTCAGCTTTTTGTGTCTTTTGACCCCAATAAATTGGGGCTCCCGGTCTCCAAGCGTACTCTGTCCATCTGGGTTGCGGACTGTATCACTTGGGCTTATTGGGCAGCCGGACTCTCCTTGGAAGGTCGAGTCACGGCTCATTGCGTTCGGGCAAAGGCTACGTCAGTGGCTTACCTCCGCTCTGTTCCGCTGGCAGACATCTGCCGGGCCGCTACTTGGTCTTCGAGCCAGACTTTTGCGGTCCATTACTGTCTCGAGAGGGAGTCCCGCAGGGACAGTGCTTTCGGACAGGCAGTCCTCCGTAATCTCTTTGAGGTTTGAGCAACTCCTACCCTCCATCCCGGATGTGGGCTACCGGTGGGTAATGATTCAGCGAAGATTCCTTCCTTCTGTGCTGCTGAGCTAGAGGGAGCTCATTTTTGTGCTTAGGGTCTCCGGTAGCCTTAAGCTTGGGAGTCCCATATGTGGTCCTGGAGAAAGCGTAGTTACTCACCTGTAACAGGTGTTCTCCAGGAGCAGCAGGAATCAGTCCTCACAACCCTCCCTCCTCCCCTTGGAGTTGCAATCATCTGCTTTAGTTTTTTTGCAAATTTTTAGGCTGTCTTTTTTAGCTATGTCATCTGACTGGCTAAGATGGCACCCTTGGGCGGGAAGGCGACCGCGCATGCGCGCTGCAATTCCCAAAGGCTTTCTTTGAAAGCTGGGGAAAATTGCTCCGCGAGGGCTCCGTCGGCGCCGACGTCACCCATATGTGAGGACTGATTCCTGCTGCTCCTGGAGAACACCTGTTACAGGTGAGTAACTACGCTATCCCTGCTGCAACCTCTGACTGCGCCGGGACACGCACTCGCTCGGTAGTCTGTAGCTAGGGAGTCCCATATGTGAAGACTGACTTTCTGCTTGTTCCTGGAGATAGCATAGTTACTCATCTGTAACAGGTGACCTCTGGGAACAGCAGGGATTGGTCTTCACAACCTGCCCACCTTCCCTTCTAGTTGTCACTTTTTTTAAAATTTTTGTTTTCAATTTGTCTCTGCTATTCACCTGACTGAGGAGACCAGGAGCAAAGGTGGGAAGGCAGCCATGCATACATGGAGGAACGCTCCTAAAAGCATTCCTATTGGATGCTGGGGAGTGTTCCCATGCTAGGCTTAGTCGGTGGCGACATCACCTATATGTGAAGACTGATTTCTGCTGTTCCTGGAGATCACCTGTTGCAGGTGAGTAACTATGCTTTTATCTGCCTCCAGCTGGTAGCAAGGTGTGTGTGGACTGGTGCCACACTGCATATAGGCCTGTCTATACTGGCCATGATCATGGTCTTAGGACCTGTGAATTTAAGATCATGGCCTGTTTTGCTCAGAATTAAGGTATGCCTATTGTCGTCTTGAGCTGACACTTGCTCTGTATACAGCACTCATAACTGTAGGTTCTAGCACTGGTGGACTGGAGAGAGGTCAGGAGGACCCCACAGGGCCCCTAGGGGGGGTGTTGGTAAGTCTGGGCTCAAGCCCCCTTCCCTCTCACTGTGCTATTGCTGTATGTTTTGCTTATTTTTTCCTATTTTTATTTTTGTCCTGGTGGGGGGTAGGGTTTGTTTTATTTTAATTTGGCTCTCTGTCTTTGCTACTTGAATAAAGTAGCTTAAAAAACACCCTTCTTTCAGGCAGCTGGGCCTTCCCAGACCTGTGTGGGTGGCTGGGGGAGACCCTTGTTGGATTTCTCTGGCTGGCCTAACAGGTGCAGGGATTCCCTTACTGATTGGGGATTCCTTTTTTGCTACAGTTTTTATTTTCAATTGTTTTATTTTTTCTTTGACTGCCTTTGAGCTATGCTGCAATGCCAGGTGCACATAGGTATGCTGCTTGTGGCTGCTGTTGAATGACTCTGTGGCTGACTCTCTTAGCCCCAAATGTGATGGAGAAGCCTTGGTGCACATTTCTTTTTTCAATGTCGGGATCCCAGTGCCAATTTTGCTGTCCTTATCACATAGCCCACGATTTTCTTGCCAGTTGGAACGCCAGTCATATTGGATGGTCTCATGTTCATAACTGAAGGAGATTGTGGTGAGGTAGTTGCAGGCCTTCAGGGCCTGTTTTCAGCCGACTTTGGGGGTCCAAGGTCCTGACCTTTCCTGTCGTTTTCACTTGTCTGTTCCTCTGAGAGTTCAATCATGCCCCTTTGGGGGGAGACTGGAGAGAGGATGATTCTGTCTTCAATAGTTGAGTTACCGGAGGAAGGGTAGCTTCCTTGGTTGGAGGGAAAGGATCCGTCGGTGATCTGTCATTTTCACAGAGAGGATCTTTTAACCCTTATTCAGGATGTCATGACAGCTCTCTGTATTACAGAGACCTCTCTGGTGGAGGTTTCACAACTGAACCCTATCCTAAAGAGATTGTGGCATCCCTCTGGCTTCTTTCACCTCCCAAAGCCCTTGCAAAGGCTTGTGTTCTCTCAGTGGGAGACACTGGAACTAGGGTTGAGGGATACTTGGGTCCTAGCTCAGCTGTGTTCTCTACCCCAAAATGAGATGGAACAACTTTTTTGTTCAGGGTCCCTAAGGTGGATTCCCTACTCACAACAGTGATGAAGTGCACAACTATTCTATTGAAAGGTGGTGCTGCTCTGAAGGAGAATTGTGATAGAATAGAAGTCCTCAAAAATGCCTTCACGGCTTCAGTCTTGGGTTCTCAGGCAGTGCTTTGTGTGGGTGTGGTGGACTGAGTGCTCTTATGCTGGATCCATCAAATGTTGAACAGTCCGTCCATAGTGTGTTTTTGAATCTAGTGTCTTCTTTGTGGCAGATGCCCTTTACGACTTAATCCAGGATATCTGCTATGGCGGCAGTTGTGGTGGCTCAAAGGTAGTTCTGTCTCCAGAATTGGTCTGCCAATTCTATGTCCAAGCTGCAGTTGAGCAAGCTCGCCTTTTAAGGGCAGGTTGCTGGTGAAAGACCTTGGATAGGTTTGTCCACAAAGGCTTCCAAAAGACCTCTCATGTAGGGCTCAGCAGGGAGTGTGGCCTATTCCTCCTATAGGTCTAAACTCATTGATATCAGGACTTATCAGGCACCTCCTCAGGAGCTAGCAAGCCCTTCCAATGAGACAGGTGGTTCGTGGGTATCTTCAGCTTTTTTCTTTTTTTTTTTTTTTTTTACTCAGAATGGACCTACATTGCCCCAGACCAGTGGGTCCTTGAAGTCCTCATGGGGTTTGTGCTGGAGTTTATGGAGCCTCTTCAGGATGCTTTTGTGGCTCTTTAACTAAGAAAGTGGCAGTCGAGGAAATTCCTCAGCACCTCCTACAGTTGCAGGCTATCATACTTTATGCACTTTACAGAACAAGTGCAGGGGTGATATTCCATTTACTTGATGGTACCCAAAAAAGACAGGTCCTTCCTTTGCATTCTTGACCTGAAGGTAGTTAATGTCAAGCTAAAAGTACTCCACTTCCACATGTCCTTGAATCAACAAGGGCAGTTTGCTTGGACCTTTCTGAAGGGTACTTAAATATTCTGAGTTGAGAGCAGCAACAACAGTTCCTCTGCTTTTGTGTAACAGCCATTTTCAATTTTTTGTGCCCTGCCTTTTGACTTGGCCATGTGCCTTGCACCTTCTGGAAGGTGGTGGTGGTGGCTGCCTTCCTGCGCAAGCAAGGAATCTGGGTTCATCTGTACCTGGATGGTGGCTGATTTGGTCAGATTCTATGGAGAAGTCTAGGACAGACATGACCCAGGTGATCTGGAGGTTGCAGAAGTTGGGATGTGTGATCACAACTACTCCAAGAGCAACCTTGTTCCCACCTAGGACTTGCAGTATCTGGGTGCCTGCCAGACTGGCTGCACAGGCTATGGTATTTGGATCTCTTGAGCCTGTTTTAGAGAAGTTCCCTCTATCCTTATGTCGGGAGAAGAGGCTACTGTGGCAGAGTGCCCTGGTCATGGAAGATCCCATTCCCTTCTTGCTTACGGCCTGGCTCTTCAGAGGTGTAAGCTCTGCAACAGTAGCTGACATCCTTAAGGACTGGAGGTCCTTTACATCCTTTGCCCATGTGAGTGTATGCAGGATCTTTGAGAACACACCACTTCTCGAACTGTGGATGCCAGGAAGGTGGACACTAGTTACCATTTTGTTCTTACAGTCCAGATTGGACCAGGGTTTAACTCTGAACTTCTCTGCTACTGGGGGCATATTTAGGGAGTATCCTTGGCACAAACTGATGTGTCCTGCTTTCTCAAGGGGGATACAGCAGATCCATTTTCCCATGTATCCGATTGTATCTCAATGGAGTCTTTCTCTGGTGTTCTGAAGGCACTAAAAGGTTCTTCCTTTTTGCCCTTTTGTGTGATCCCTCTCAAGGATTTGACCCTGAAAGTGGTATTCCTGGTGTCTGTTGCATCTGCTGGGCCTTGTTCTATAGAGAGCCTTTTCTGGTAGCCTCAACATCTCTCTCTGAGAATAGTACTGTTTGTTTTTCTCTCCTGAAGATGCTGTCTTTCTTTCATCTTAATCAGTCTGATCCTGCCCTCCTCCTTGGAGGTGGTCCTTTTGAGTGGACCCCCTCGCTATGTCTGTTGGACATGAGGGCATTAGTGAACTAATCTAGAACTTACTAATTCCTTCTGTCAGTTGGGCGATATTTGTTCTATTCAGTGGTCTGAAGAAAGGACAGGCAGTGATTTAAGTCCTTGATTGCCTGCTGGATTAAGGAGGCTATTAGTTCAGCCTAAGGTCCATATGAGAAACTTGTGCTGGTGGGAGTTGGAGCTTACTCTACTAGGGCACAAGCTTCTTCCTGGGCGGAGTCCACTTTGGTGTCTCTGGAGGACATCTATAAGGCAGCTACCTGGTCATCTCTGAGCACGGAAGCACTGCAGGTTGCATGTGGGAACTGGAGTGGATGTTGTCTTTGGCAGAATAATTCTTCCTGGAGTGTCTTCCTCCCACCCTGGGTCCTGACTGCTTGGGTATGTCCCACTTACTGTATATGACGGCAGATAAAAGACAAGTATGGTCCCTCTAGTCTGCCCAGCAAGGTGGAAAGAGTAGGTGCACATGCTCTTCCATGCAGGTCACCCCTATTTTGTGCATGTCTAGCTGACTGATAAGGAAGGAGAGATTTTTAGCATACCCGATCTCCTTTTCTTGAAGCCTGTTAGAGCAGTCCAGGATCTGCCCTGGAAGATTCCTTTTGCTGTTTGGAAAATATGCTGCCTTTTAACTGCATTGCCAGTATCTGTGCCTGATGCATTCAAGTATGGTAAAAGCTACAATTTTGTTTAATTTTGTTGATTAATACTTATTCTGAGGTTTTCAGTCTTGCTTTCTACTTGGGAAGTGTCATATTGGCTTCTTAGTGCTGCATCATCATATATGCAAGTAATAACGTAACACTGAAAATTAACTGTGGTCTGCTTCCACCTTCCTGGCTGGCGAGCATAACCTATTTGTTTGGATTGTTCTAGTATAATTCACGGTAAGGAAATTAGCAGGTATGAATGTTTCTCTATTCTTTTCAGAATCTTTGCATATGTCATATCAAAACATGAAGGGAACTTTTATGTATTACAGACCATTTTAACATGTAGGCTGAAGAGTTGGCTTGGTAGAAATGCCTGGATGAATGCATTTTGTAAAGATCCCCAGATGACAGCCTGTTATGCTTTTCCTGCCCATGATTGAATCCAGTGCATGGAAAAGGTTTTGGCAGTAGCAAAGGCAAAATGATTGGCAAGAGTTTCTCCGTTCCACCAATTAGAAAATACAGTGGTATTACACCATTGCAACAAACGTGGCAGAATCCCTTTCAGTGGTTTGGAATGGATTTGAAAAGTTTGGGGACCACTGGTATGTTGCGTGATGCAAACGTCTAAGGAAAAGATAAGCTGAAGTCATTCCTGTGTTCTTAATTATATGCTAGAAATTAATTCCTCCTTCCTCTGTCATCTAGATTACCTTTGGCTCCACTGGACACAGTCGCACCACCTGCATGCTATAAACTAGTTTAATAATGTGAAGCATTGTACTAGAATCAAATTCCTAAAATTGCATAGGAAGTTCTAATATGCACGGTATACATCAGGGAAGGTGAAAACCTATTTAATACAGATGGCTGATGCAATAAAATATTGCTGACTAGTGCAAAAAACAAATGCCTTAAAATATATATTTCTTTATGAAACTTAAGATGCAAGGGTGTATAAAAGAATAAAAAAAAATTCAGCTGTGTCTAAACTGTTATCTTGCTGACTTCTTTCCCTGCTCAACCTTTTTGCCATTTTTGTCCTTTTTTTCCCTCTCTGCTTTTTATGGTGAGTGTTTTTAATATTTATTTATTTATCCAGTTTTATACACCACCTTATGTTTATTTAGAGAGTATATATATATCTGAGTTGTGGTCACCGTCCAGTTTTAGGGCTACCCTTGCCACTAAGCAGAGGCAAACAGGATGGAGTTGTTGCAGAGGGTGGCTACCCAAATGGTCAGTGGGCTTCATCATTAGGTATATGGGGACAGACTTAAAGATCTCAATATGTATACATTGGAGGAAAGGTGGGAGAGCGGAGATATGAAAGACTTTTAAATACCTCCATGGCATAAATGCACAGGAGGAGATCGTCTTTCAATTGAAGGAAAGTTGTGCAGCAAGAGGGCATAGGATTAAGGTGAAAGGAGATACATTCAGGAGTAATATGTGGAAATATTTCATTATGTGGTAGATGCAGGGAACAGTATCCCAGTGGAGGTTCTTTGTAGCTCTGTCTTTGCTTTAGGGGTGCAGGTGACCCCCACTGCTGGTCAGAAGAGTTTATAAATAGGTGACTGCCTTTTTGAAGCTGAAAAGTAGAACAAAAACAGCACTGCATACCTCCTAAAATACAAAGGGGTACTGGTGAATAGGGAAAGGAATACTCGAAGCCTTGATTATTGACCAAAGTAAAAGCAAAATCATAAGTTTTTTTAAATATGCAGAAGTGCTAAAGGTAATTTATGACACACATTTTTAATATGGAAATCTATTTCCAGGTTGTCCAGCTAGATCAGTCCAAACAAGTGGGTTGTGTCCCCTGCCAGCAGATACTGAGACAGCAAGCAAAAAGCTAACCAAGCTGCGACATCATCCCTGGCATAAGTGCCAGGCACAGCTAGGGATCCCCCCAGTACTTTCTCTGTCTCAGCAGATACTGGATGTCTTTTCTTACCTCTGGTGTGGCCTTCAACTTTCTTAATGAGACCTGAACGCTGGGCCACTCTGCCCCTGGGAGGGTGATTTCAGCTGCCCTTCCGGTGGGCCTTTTGGGAAAGTTCCTGGCTAGGAGAACCAGTGCAGCTTGGGGGGGGGGGGGGGCTGGTGTCAGGAGGACACCCTTGATAGACCCTAGGGCATTCCCTTTCATTTATTTTCTCTCTTTACCTTTCATTGATTTCCACAAAAAAAACATTTAAGTAAGGCAACAAGGAGCTTCGCAGGCCTAGTCAGAGCTAGAGCACTTGTACACTGGGGATTCTTGTGCTGCTCATGAGGTCTCTCATCTCCCCACTACCTGCCTTTCCCTGACTCCAGCTTTGCTCTGGGGCCTTGGTAGTGCTGTGAATCGCTGCCTGAGTTAACACCGGCTGCCTCCTCCAGCTGCCAGCATAGCCGCTGCAACCTGACTGCAACCATGCCGCCTTGCATTTTCCTACCGAAGCGCCATCTTATTCTCTGCGTGCTGCCATTTTATGGAGCCTGCTTGTGCAATGCCAGCCTCTCTCCCACGATGTTTGGGGTGCAGACAAACTCCAGATCCTGGTCAGTGAATTATGTTCGGCCTGTGAGGCACACCCTGAGGAATCGTCAACCGCACTTATGCCAATTGCCCTGCCTTCCGGAAACCTCACCACGGAAAGTCAGGCCCCTGCAGGGACTTCTCCCCCGCTGCCTTTTGTCTTCAGGCGCTTCGACACAGTGGACAGCTTCTAGCTCTCTATCGATGTTACCTCATCTGCCCCCCCCCCCCCTCCCACGCCATCAGGACCTGAATCCAGCAGCTTCAGAGTTTGCCCGCCTGTTTTAACATGTCTGCAGTCTGTGAAAGGGTGGGGCATTGTAACTTCTCCCTCTCAGCCTAGTCCTGCAGAAGGGTCTTCCATGGCCCAGCGCCTCGCAAACACACTCGTAATGACCCGGTTCAGTCCTCCCCTCGAGTCTCCGTGGAAGCCACTTGGGAGGCAGAGGGATCAGAAGACGAGGAGTTTGGCAGCGCCTCCCCTGTGCCTGCATCTGCCTCTGGGGCTGAGGAAGGTGAGCTTTCTCCAAAGGATGCAGATAGGGGGTCCACCCTGGTCCACTTATGCCATATCCCTGGCCTAACTGCTCAAATAGAGTTCTGTATTCCTGACGTCTCAGACTCTGATATACCCACCTCCATGGCAGATCCAATCCCTGGCAGGCATCAAGCATCTGCCCTGTGCCTTTTCCTTTCCCACGGAGCTCCAGCAGATGGTGGTTGCAGAATGGAATTTGCCTGACGTTCCCCTGAAGCAGGGAAGACACCTTGGGCGGATTTATTCTTGGCACACAATGGACCTCGATACGTGGTTGTGCTTTCCAAAGGTGGCTGCTCTTATTACAGCCGTTACCAAGCACACCACTGTTCCGGTAGAGGGAGGCATGGCTCTCTGAGACCTGCAGGATCGCAAGACAGAAGGTCTCCTAAAGACAGCTTCCTCTCTTGCACTCCTTGAAACTGACAGCTCTGCAAGGCTAGAGTTCCTTGCAGCTTTTTTGGCCGATGTCTTTTATGATCTGCTGCGCCTCTCAGCCCGCCAATTGCTTTAGCTCCGCAATTGGTTTGCTGATGTGGCTTCAAAAGGGCACTTAACCAGATTTCCCTTCAAGGGCGGATTGTTTGGCATGGCTCTCGAGAAACTTATGAAAAACTGTGGGGAGACAAAGACCCAATGCCTACCTAAGAACAAGACAGACGTCCAAGCACTCGTCTTCTTATTCAGCCAGTACATTGTCCCAGATGCGGTTTCAGAACTCATGTAAACATTGACCTGGCAAACAGGGTTCAGCACCCTCTACTTCAGCGGTCTGCTCCAGCTCTTTTCAGGGCACTTGCCAGTAAGTCTGCTCCCTGTTCCTCATATTGACAGGGTGGGGGCCCATTCTGGACCACTGCAGGTAGGAAGTTGCCTCCACCATTTCTATTCTGAATGAGTCCTATTAACCACCGATAGCTGGGTTCTCGATATCTGGAGGGGCTATGTCCTTGACTGCGCCAGATCCATCAAGAACGTCTTTGTCATTTTGCCCTATGAGGCTCCCACAAAGCAGACCGCAGTGTGCACCACCCTGCAACATTTCCTGCACCTGCGCGCTATAGTGCTGTTCCCACCGGTGGAAAGGGGTCTGAGCTGCTGTTCCATCTAGTTCATCATCCCGAAGGAGGACAGGTCCTCGGCCCATTCTGGACTGCAGGGTGTCAATCTCAGTCTCCAAATTCCACAGTTTTGCATGGAAACCCTCCACTCTGTCATCTAGGTGGTTCGAGCGTGGGAGTTCTTTGCCTCCTTGGATCTCACCGAGGCTTACTTCCATATTCCATTCGGGAGGTTCAACAGCGATTCCTGTGGTTTGCCATCCTCTTAGCTCATTACCAGTTTGCTGCTCTGCCCTTCGGGCTTGCAACCACTCCTCATACCTTTTCCAAGGTGATGGTGGTAGTAGCAACGGTGCTTCGCAGCGAGGGCATTTGCATCCACCCGTACCTGGACGATTGGCTCATTCGATGAAAAACCTACCTCGTGGCAAAGCAGGCCGTGGCTCACATCATTCAACTGCTTGAATGACTCAGCTGGGTTGTCAACCATGCCAAGAGCTGCCTCTCACCCACACAATAACTGGATTTTCTAGGGGTCCATTTCAACACCTGTCAAGGCCGGGCCTTTCTTACCCAGGACCGTTGGTGCAAGTTTGAAGATCAGTACCAGCATTTTCTTGCGCTTCCCAGCCCAACAGCATAGGATTATCTGCAGCTCCTGGGGGCAATGGCTGCCACCCTGGATCTGGTTCCTTGGGCTCAAGTGCATATGTGTTCCCTTCAACGTGCCCTTCTGTCTTGGTGGTCACTGCCTTCCCAGAACTATTGGGTTCTGCTCCCACTGCCACCCTGTGTCCGCAGCGACCTGTATTGGTGGGCCTCCAGCCGCAACATGCTGCGGAGCATGCCTCTCGAGAGCCCCTCATGGATTCTTTTCATGACAAATGCCAGCCTCATGGGTTGGGGGGGCAGACTGTTCAGGGGCTCTGGACCCCTCGGGCATCAATTGCAGTGGGCCATCAATTGCTTCGAGGCTTGAACCATCTGGTTGACCCCTTCTGGCGCTTCCTCCACCTCTTGCGCCGGTGTGCATCCTCTCCGACAATGCAATGGCCTACATCAATCGTCAAGGCAGGACCAAGCGCTGTGTGGTCAGCCGGGAGATGTCCCTGCTCTTCTCGTGGGTCGAGCTGCACCTGCAGGCATTGTTTGCCCAGCATATTGCAGGGAAGAACAACTTGGAAGCAGATTACTTCAGCCGTCACCATCTCTATCCTGGTGAGGGGGAACTTACCCCACAGGCCTTTGATCGCATCATCCACCGCTAGGGGACTCCAGGCATGGACCTCATGGCAACCAGCCGCAATGCCAAGAAGCCTGCCTTCTTCAGTCACCGCAGGGAGGTGGGATCCTAGGGTTTGGATGCTCTCATTCAGCCCTGGCCCACCGACCATCTGCTCTGTTTTCCTGCTGTGTACCATGATTCCCTGCACCCTTGGTGGATCGAGCAGCATCCGCACCTTCTCATCATGGTGGTGACAGATTGGCTGTGATGGACTTCTTACATCTACTGGCTGCTGCCCCGCTCCGGCTCAGAGTCTAACGGTGGCTTCTCCGAAAGTGGACCATCCTCATGGAGGATCCAGTACCCTTTTTACTTATTGCATGCCCTTGAGAGGAAGCACCTGCAGCTTAGAGGCTACTCCGCTCCCCTGATCTCCACGTTGCTTAAAGCCCATCTGAGGTCTACATCCTTGGCGTATGCCTGCATGTGGATTCTGTTTACCTCATGGTGCAGGCAGCACTAGCTTTCCCTGAGGCGAGCCCTGCTTCCTTCCATTCTCTCATTCCTGCAGAAAGGTTTTGACAAGGGACTCGCATGAAATTCCTTGGGAGTACAGATTGCAGCGCTCTTGGCCTTCTGTGGGCCTATCGCTTGTCATTCTTTGGTCCCTTATAGGGACATCCAGCGTTTCCTGCAAGGGGCGCAAGCCTTGCGGCCACCAGTCCACTCTGTTGTGCCCTTTTGGGACCTTGGCCTTGTCCTCGTCCTCCGCACCCTCATGCGCGTACCCTTTGAGCCTCTCAAGCGGACCACACTCAAGGACAAGACAGTGTTTCTAGTGGCTGTGGCCATGACCCCTGCCAGGCGGATCTATGAACTGCAGGCCTTGTCTTGCCGTAACCCCTATCTTACATTTCGACCCGCAGGGGGTCACTGGTCACCCTCCGGACAGTACCATCCTTCTTTCCGAAGGTCCTCTCCACATTCCATGTGAATCAGGTCCTCTCCTTTCCAGCCTTTGCCAGTGTACAGGGGCAGACTAGGGCCTTCACTATGTGGATGTCAAGCATGCCATGATGTGCTATTTGGAGGTGACCAACTCCTTCCGGTGGTCTGATCACCTCTTTGTATTCTTCTCCGGTCCTTGAAGGGTACAGGCAGCCTCAAAAGTCACTCTGGGCTGGTGGATTCGGCAGATGGTTGTCTCGGCATATCTCTTGCTGGATTGCCCTGTTTCTACACGTGTGCAAGTGACTTCGTGGGTGGAATCTGCCTTTGCCACTCCTGTGGACATCTGTCGGGCAGTGATGTGGTCGTCCTGGGCAACCTTTGTGTGCCACTATTGACTCGATGTCCAGGCATGTGCGGATGCCCGGTTTGGCTCCAGAGTTCTATCCACTGCACTGTCGTCCCACTCAACGTGGGAGTAGCTTTGGCACATCTCACTTGTTTAGAATGGTCTAGCTGGATGACCTGGAAGGTGAAATTTTCCTTACTGTTAATTTCCTACCTCCAGGAACAAGCAGGAATGTAGTCTTCACATATGGCTATCGTCGGTACCGACGGAGCCTGCGCAGGAACGCTCCCCAGCGTCCAATAAGAAAGCTTTTGGGAGCATCCCACAGCGCCTGCATACTGCCTTCCCAACTCGCCTTTGTCAGTTCTTCGTTTTCCGTAAAGCCAACGTATACCCTGTCACCGCAGAACAATTCTTCTTCTTCTTTTGTTTTTTTGTGGTCGCGTCTGCCTTCACTCGACGTCTACTGGTACTGCCGATTCTCTTTCTCTTTTCAGAAAAAAAAATAGCTTCTAAAAATCTTTTCTTTAGGAGCCATTCTCCTCTTGGGGTTAGGCGCCATTTTGGGCACTAGGCCCATTTTTTCTTCAAACATGGAAAAACCAGCTAGTGGTTTTAAGAAATGTTCTAAATGTGGCGGTACCATATCCGTCACAGACACCCATGAATGGTGTCTTAAATGTTTGTCCTGACCATTCTCCATCGGAATGTCTCTCCTGCAGAAAGATGACCAAGAGGGGCCTGCAGAATAGAGCTGCAAAACTCGGTACCCTTTTTGCCGCTGATATGATGTCCGTTGCATCAACGTCTTTTGGGCTTCATCTTCCTCCCATGAATCTCAGGTAACTAAAACTAAGTCTTCTAAGACTGGCCGGTCCTCAAAGGGTAGATCTCCTAAGTATCGAG
Organism: Ichthyophis bannanicus; assembly: GCA_033557465.1. Lineage (NCBI taxonomy): Eukaryota > Metazoa > Chordata > Amphibia > Gymnophiona > Ichthyophiidae > Ichthyophis > Ichthyophis bannanicus. Next base: position 1,755,944,186 of record CM066031.1, on the reverse strand, counting down.
ATGCCACTGGCGTTGCCCTCGAGGAAAGTTCACCGGCAAAACAGCCCCGGCGGGAGGCCTCGGTCTCCAAAGTATTAACGGGGCTCCAGAATGTTCCAGAGGCTTCAACCTCTGCAGAGCTACTGGTGCCATGTTCTGGGGTCATGGCCGCTTCCACCGGTACCGACATCCAGGCATCGGCAGGAGCGATGGATCAGAGAATCCTCGCTATCGAACACAATCTAGCAGTACCGCTAAGGCCGCTACAGACTGTTCCCACAGGTATTGGTACCGACATCGGTACCGAGTGCACCTGCCTCGGCAGGTGTGCTGCCCCCCATGTCGAGCCTTGAGTCTATCTCAGGTATCGAGGGGCTGGTACCGAGACACCCCGATACCAATTTCGAGCGGTACTGATACTGAGCGTTGCAGGAACACCCGGCACAGAGATATTTCAAATCCTCCGATTCCGATGACTCTGACTCTGCCGGTACTAGAGCAATCCTTCCGGAGGATCCATCTCCTTCTCCTCAACGCAGAATGTCTCCTCCAGAGGACATGTCCTTCCAGGATTTCATACTTGATATAGCTCGAGGTCTTGCAATCTCGGTGGCTCCAGAAAAGGAACCCAGAGCAGAAGAATTAGAAATTCTTCAATACCCTAAGGCTCCTAAAGAGGCAGCTACCCTGCCCATTCATAGGATCTTGCAGGATCTTAAGCTAAGAATGTGGGAAACCCCTTTAATGGTGTCTCCACACTCCCGATGACTCGATACCATGTACCGAGTTCCAAGCTGTCCTGGGTTTCAAAAGATTCAGTTACCACACCATTCAATGGTAGTGGAATCGGCAATGCGTAAGATTAAGAGTGCTAAAACACATTCTTCCAATCCTCCGGGCCGTGAGTCAAGGATGCTTGATGCCTTTGGGTGTTGATGATGATGCTTCCTGTCCTCCGTGTTGGCAGCCAGGATCAACTCTTACATCCTCTCTATGGGAATGTTCCTCAAAGGAGTTACAGGAGACTTGGAGCTCATAAGCCCTCTTCTTCCTGAGGACAACAGAGGGGATTTTCTTACTCTGGTCAAACACGCCCAGGATGTCTCTAAGTTTGTGAACCGTGCAACCTTTGATTGCTTTGAATGTATTAGCAGAACCTCTGCTATGTCCATCTGTGCACATTGTATTGCCTGGCTCCAGGCATTAGACTTAGAACAATGGGTGCAAGAGAAACTGGGACATATTCCTTGCACAGGAGAAAATCTCTTTGGCAAGGATTGGCAAGACAAGGCAAATCAGCTTGAATCTGAAAATACTACTTCGAACAGATTATCAAAGTCTACAGCCAACCCAGCAAAGAAAGTCAGTCAAGAAACCCTTTTTCAGTAAGAAAAAGAGGTTTTACCCATCTTACACCCATCATGCTCACTGTCCAGTTCATGTTTCCCAAAAGGGGAACCAACAGAACAGACAGCAGCGAAAGCCACAAGTTCCAAGAACTCAATCGGCTCCACCAGCTCAGCCTCCTCAGGGGCTTTGACTCTTTAGAACATAAGATATGCCATACTGGGTCAGACCAAGGTCCATCAAGCCCAGTATTCTGTTTCCAACAGTGGCCAATCTAGGTCGTACGTACCTAGCAGTTTCCCCAAGGGACACAGGTTCCACAATGCTTGTATTGGTTCAAGCATTGATATCCTGGGTCCCTTCTTAATAATGGTTTATGGACCTTTCCTCCAGGAACTTGTCCAAACCTTTTTTAAACCCAGCTACACTAACAGCCTTTACTAAATCCTCCGGTAACAAATTCCAGAGTTTGATTACACGTTGAGTGAAAAAATATTTTCTTTTATTAGTCTTAAATAGTTTACCCTGTAGCTTCATTGCATGTCCCCTAGTCTTTCTATATTCTGAGAAGGTAAACAATCGATCTACATTTACCCGTTCCATTCCGTTCATTAATTTATAGACTTCTATCATATCTCCCCTCAGCCGTCTCTTTTCCAGGTTAAAGAGCCCTAACCTTTTTAGCCTTTCTTCATAGGAGTATTCTTCCATCCCCTTTACCATTTTGGTGGCTCTTCTCTGAACCTTTTCTAAAATCGCTATATCCTTTTTAAGATACGGCGACCAGAATTGCACACAATATTCAAGGTGCGGTCTCACCATGGAACGATATAGAGGCATTATAATATCTTTTGTTTTATTTTCCATTCCTTTCCTTATCATACCTAGCATTCTATTTGCTCTCTTGGCCGCCGCTGCTGCACACTGGGCCGAGGGTTTTAACATGGTATCCACAATGACACCTAAATCTTTTTCCTGGGTGGTGGTTCCTAATGTGGAACCTTGCATCGTGTAACCATAGTTTGGGTTGTTCTTCCCTAGGTGCATAACCTTGCACTTGTCCACATTAAATTTCATCTGCCATTTTGATGCCCAGTCTTCCAATTTATCAAGATCCTCTTGCAATTTTCCACAATCCTCTTGGGTTTTAACAACTTTAAATAGTTTTGTGTCATCTGCAAATTTGATAACCTCACTCGTTATTCCACTTTCCAGGTCATTTATGAATATGTCAAAAAGCAGCGGACTCTTTCCTGGAGAACTTAGTCTTTCTGCCCCTGAAAGGTCCAGAACCCCTCACCATTCCAGGAAGGTTATGCCATTTTGCCAGCAGATGGCAACAAATAACATCAGAAAACTGTCCATTGTACGAGAGGGGTACAGACTTCACTTCCACAGCATGCACCCTCCTACAATCATAAAGAAGTTCAATTCTCAGGTCCCTGTCACCAATCTCTTGGGTCAGGAGGTTGCATCACTTCTTGCTCAAGGAGCAATAGAAGAAGTACCCATACCCCACCAGGGGATGGGATTCTACTCCCCCCTATTTTCTCATTCCCAAGAAAATAGGGGGACACAGGCATGTTCTGGACCTCAGAGAATTAAACAAATATCTGTTCTGGGAAAAATTCTAAATGATCTCCCTCGGAACACTCCTGCCATACCTTCAGAGTCAGGACTGGCTATGTTCTCTAGATCTAAAGGATGCATATATTCATATTCTCATCCATACAGATCACAGAAGATTCCTTTTCCAGGGAAGAAACTTCCAATACAAGGTTCTTCCTTTCAGTCTGGCTTCTGCCCCAAGAGTCTTCACAAAATGTGTTTATTATGTTTATTGAGATTTGATATACCGCTCAGGCCAAAAGGCATTAGAGCGGTTTACAATACTATATCATTCAAGGAAAATAGGAAAAGAACGCCATTTATATGATAGGACAGATTAAAGGACAGAGACAGGCATAAAGGCAAGATAAAGAGATATACACTGAACATTACCACAATAAGTAAGCATGGATAGTCCAGCCAAAGCTATCGATGTAATTTCCAGCAACAGACGCCACGGACCAACGCCTAAGGGCCGCGCCAAAGGGCCCTCAGGCGCGGGCCCGCCTCTGCAACGGCAGATTTTATGCCGTTCTTCATGGCTGCTGATTGGTGGCTGAAGGAGGAGGAAGGGGGAGCTCCTGCTCTCACCCCCGATGTAATGGCTGTTCCCCTCGCGCCTCTGCAACGGCAGATTTTATGCCGTTCTTCATGGCTGCTGATTGGTGGCTGAAGGAGGAGGAAGGGGGAGCTCCTGCTCTCACCTCCGATGTAATGGCTGTTCCCCTCGCGCCTCTGCAACGGCAGATTTTATGCCGTTCTTCATGGCTGCTGATTGGTGGCTGAAGGAGGAGGAAGGGGGAGCTCCTGCTCTCACCCCCGATGTAATGGCTGTTCCCCTCGCGCCTCTGCAACGGCAGATTTTATGCAGTAGTAGCAGAATTCTGAGAACTCTAGGAATATTTATTTATTTATATTCTCTTATATACCGTGCTATTCTGCATCAGTGCGGTTTACATTGAACAAACTGAAATTACATTGAACAGGGCATTATAACTTGGAGATAACTATTTTACAGGGAACATGGGCTATGGAGGGTTAAGTGGCTTGCCCATGACCACAATGAGCACCTGTGGGACTAGAAACCCCAGTCCTTCCGGCCCAAGGTTGCTGTCCTCTAGTGGGATTTGAACCCCTGACCTTCCAGCCTGAAGTACTTTGCCCCAACCACTAGGCCACTCCTCCATTCTATTTGTCTTCCCCTACTTAGACAACTGTCTCATTCGAGCATCCATTGCTCCAGAAGCCAGCTTTGTTCTTTCTCGCACGATGTGAATTCTTCACTACTTGGGACTGGTCATAAACCTCCCAAAATCTCAGTTCACCCCTTCACAGTCCCTGGAGTTCATAGGGGCTCGACTGGATACCAGACGGTCAAGGACTTTCCTACCACAGCCCCGCTGTCTTCGTATAATGCAGCTGGCATCCCAAGCAGCTATGAAAGTCTTCCTAACTGCTCAGGAAATGCTTCAGCTTCTGGGTCATATGGCATTCACTGTCCATATGGTTCCCTATGCGAACAGCCCAGTGGACCCTCTCCTCTCAGTGGACACAGGCCTCGGGTCGCCTATCAGACAAAATCAGAAACTCCACACGTCTCATTTTGTCCCTTCAATGGTGGCAGTCGCTGGAAAACCTTCTAGTAGGCTCTCCTTTCCAGCAGCCTCTATTCCAGGCCACTCTAACAACGGATGCGTCTAAGTTGGGTTGGGGGGCTCACTTGCACGATCTCTCGACTTAGGGTCTTTGGATCCCACAGGAGGCTTGTCTTCATATAAACCTCTTAGAACTAAGAACCATTTTCCATGCTCTTCGAGTATTCCAGGCCCAGCTCAGCTACAAGACAATTTGGGTCCAGACCGACAATCAGGTAGCCATGTTCTACGTGAACAGGCTCTCTATTGTTATGCAACGAAGCTTTGCGACTGTGGGCCCTCTCCAGAGAGCATCAAATCCACCTCTTAGTGGTATATCTTCCGAGCATTCAAAATCTTTGGGCAAACTCAGTCGAATACTGCTGCCACACGAACGGTCTCTTCACTTAGACCAGATTGCTCGAGTGTTTCGAATCTGGGGGACCCCAGATATAGACCTCTTTGCAAGTCCACAGAATGCCAAACTTCCCCGATTCTGTTCCAGAATTCCGTCTCAGAACTGTCAGGCAAGAGATGCCTTCCTCCTCCACTGGGGGCAAGACTTCCTCTATGCCTTCCCACCCATTCCCGTCATTCCCAAAACACTGTTCAAACTTCAGAGAGACAGAGGACATATGATACTCATACTTCACGTTGGCCATGGCAAATGTGGTATCCTCTGCTTCTAGGTCTCTCTCAAGCCACACCACTGGAGTTGGGACATGCTCCAGATCATCTGTCCCAGGATGACGGGACGCTATTGCACCTGAATCCCCAGTCCCTGCATCTCAGGGCCTGGTTGCTGAGGGCATAGAGCTTCTAGATATCAACCTTTCTCAACAGGTAAGGGATATCCTGTTGGCCTCCAGAAAACCTTCCACAAGACGATCCTATGCCTTTAAGTGGAAAAGGTTCTCTGTATGGTGTTCTCAAAGAGGACTTACCCCTTTTCTGGTGCCTGTGGAATCGCTACTGGAGTATCTCCTCCACTTATCAAATTCTGGTCTTAAAACCAATTCAGTAAGGGTTCATCTTAGTGCCATTGCTGCTTCCTGCAGACCACTAGATGGACAACCTATCTCCTCTCATCCACTCATAGCAAGATTTATGAGAGGTCTTCTCTTAACAAAACCTCCCATTAAGCTGCTGCCAGTGGCATGGGATCTTAATCTTGTTCTCGGGCAGCTTATGAAACCGCCCTTTGAGCCCTTAGCCACTACGGACCTGAAGTTTCTTTCCTGGAAAGTCATCTTCCTAGTTGCTATCACTTCTGCAAGACGCATCAGTGAGTTGCAGGCCTTAGTGGCTGATCCTCCTTATACAAGATTTCACTATGATACGGTAGTTTTTAGGACTCATCCTCACTTTATGCCAAAGGTGGTTTCGCCTTTTCATTTAAACCAAGCGGTTTACCTTTCTGTATTCTTTCCTAGGCCTCATGCCTCTAATGTAGAAAGGAACCTTCTACCTTGGATTGTAAAAGAGCCTTGGCTTTTTACCTTCAAAGAACTAAGCAACATAAAAAATCTTATAAGCTTTTCATTGCTTTTGATTCTAGTCATTTGGGATTTCCAGTTTCCAAAAGAACTCTCTAGATGGATTGCAAATTGCATATCCTTTGCATACGAGAGTAAGGGACTTTCTCTCGAAGGCCACATCACAGCTCACAATGTGAGAGCAATGGCAACACCTATGGCTAATCTTCGTTCTGTGTCCATTGACGACATCTGTAGAGCAGCCACCTGGGCTTCAGTACACACCTTTTACAGCCCATTATTGTTTAGACCAGGACTCCTGTCGGGATGCCTCGTTTGGACAGGCTGTTCTACAACATCTCTTTCAGACTTAGTACAACTCCTACCCACTGTCCTGGGTTTTCGATGCCAGAGATCCGTGGGAGGAAGAATGACCTATCTCACCAGAGGTTTGCAGCTTGCTAGGGTCATCCACCTGGCATCTCTCAGCTGGGGAGTCCCCCATATGTGAAGACTACATTCCTGCTTGTTCCTGGAGATAGCGTAGTTACTCACTTGTAACAGGTGATCTCTGGGAACAGCAGGAATTAAGCCTTCACAACCCGCCCACCTCCCCTAGGAGTTCTGTGTGTGTCTCTCTCCCCTTTTGTCTCAGTTATAAACTCAACTGACGAAGGAGAGTTGGGAAGGCAGCACGCAGGCGCTGTGGGATGCTCCCAAAAGCTTTCCCATTGGACGCTGGGGAGTGTTCCCACGCAGGCTCCGTCGGTACCGATGATACCCATGTGTGAAGACCTAATTCCTGCTGTTCCCAGAGACCACCTGTTATAGGTGAGTAACTACGCTTTTCTGGAGTCCTGCTAGACCAGTCCAATTCTCCCCCTTTGCACTATGGTGCAGGTGCACATGGATCCTGCAGTCTGTGTACATAGTTCAGGCACATAATTCTGTCTGTGTACCGACTTCTGGCACATACTTGCCATACATTCTGTACTCCTTGCCAGGATCTCTTAGTGGGTCTACCTTACTCTGCTTGTTACAAATAGTACTGAGGGGACCCCTAGCTGTGCCTGGCACTTATGCCAGGGATGATATCACAGCTTGGTTAGCTTTTTGCTTTCTCTATCACAGTATCTGCTGGCAGGGAGACACAACACACTTGTTTGGACTGGTCTAGCATGACTTCAGGAAAGGAAATTAACAGGAAAATCTCACCTTACAGTCTTTCTCAATACGGAAGACAAAACAAAGCACATTCAGGAAAAAAGACAAAAATAGCAAACACCTAGATCAGTTCTTAGATTGCTCCGTCCTTGAATTCTTCTTTCCTTGTCGGTTGGAAAACAATTCCTCAGTGGACAATTGCAAAGTTATGCACCTAGGAAAGAAAAACCCAAACTATGGTTACATGATGCAAGGCTCCACATTAAGAACCACCACCCAGGAAAAAGATTTAGGTGTCATCGTGGATAACATGTTAAAACCCTCCGCCCAGTGTGCAGTGGTGGCCAAGAGAGCAAATAAAATACTAGGTATCATAAGGAAAGGAATGGAAAATAAAACAAAGGATATTATAATGCCTCCGTATCGTTCCATGGTGCGACCACACCTTGAATATTGTGTGCAATTCTGGTTGCTGTATCTTAAAAATGATATAGTGGTGTTAGAAAAGATACAGAGAAGAGCCACCAGAATGGTAAAGGGGATGGAAGGATACCCCTATGAAGAGAGGCTAAAAAGGTTAGGGCTCTTCAACCTGGAATAGAGACGGCTGAGGGGAGATATGATAGAGGTCTATAAATTAATGAATGGAGTGGAATTGGTAAACATAGATTGTTTTACACCATCAAAATATAGAAAGGCTCGGGGGCATGTACTGAAGCTACAGGGTAACCTATTTAAGACTAATAAGAGAAAATATTTTTTCACTCAGTGTGTAATCAAACTCTGGAATTTGCTACCGGAGGATGTAGTAAAAGCTTTTAGTGTAACTGGGTTTAAACAAGTTCTTGGAGGAAAGGTCCATAAACCATTATTAAAGTGGACCCAGAATATCCACTGCTTGCCCCAATACAAGCATTGTTGGAAACAGGATACTGGACTTGATAGACCTTGGTCTGACCCAGTATGGCATATCTTATGGATCCTCTTCTCAGACTCTTGATTAAGAAGCTCAAAAGAACATTGTGTACCTTCAATTATTGTAGAAACAGAGAAAAATGATAGCTAGTAAAGACCATATAGCCTATCCAGTCTGCCCTTCCATACCAATTATTGAGCTTTTGCTAGTCCTTTTCCTTTAAAGATCCTCTGTATATCTCCAGGAACAAGCAGGAATGAGTCTTCACACGTGGGAGACGTCGCCGACGGAGCCCGCACGGGAATGCTCCCCAGCATCCAATCAGAAAGCCTTTAGGAGCATCCCCCGCGCCTGCGCGGTGGCTTCCTGCCCTTCCCACTGCCTCTCCCCAGTTTTTTGTTTTCCGCGGAGCAGGCAGGACGTCCCTCCTGCCACCGCAGAAATTTTTCCTTTTTTCTGTAGTCGCGGCTTTCCCGCCGACGGTGGCACCTTCGTGCCCCCCTTTTTCTTTTAATTGTTTTTCATTTAATTTTCGTCGCCCCCTCCGGGCGCTGAGGACCGACCGGGGCATGGAGCCTTCTTCCTCCCAGCCTCACGGCGGGGACTTAATTTTCCACGTGGACTCCAATGCCTGGTGCCTCTCCTGTTTGGGGCCTGACCCTTTTTTCCCGGATTCCCCGGGCTACAGTGTCGGGAGAAGACCCTCCCTCTTTCGGGTATCCCTCGACGACGTCTTCGTGCCCAAGGCGCGGTCGTCGGGTTGTTCTTCTCTCCAGGATCAGGTAACCACACAACAGTCTGTTAAGACTAGCCGAGTCTTGAGGGGCGAGTCTCATGCGCGGCATGGCAACGGCTCCGGCCAACCCCTCAAGTCCTCCTTGGCTGATATACCCCGGCGGGAGTCCTCGGGCTCCAAAGCATTTACGGGGTTTCGGGATGTTCCTGAGGTTCGCTCCTCACAGAACATTCCTGAGCCATGCCTGAGGGAGGTACCCACTTCGAGCGGCGCCGATTCCCCGGCATCGGCGTCGAGTGTTCCACTCTTCACCAGGGATCGTCAGCCGGTGTCCTCGGCGCCTTCGGGGCCGATCGACTCGACCGGGTCTGACCTCCCTACATCCAAGCCATGCTCGGGCGTGGTAGCTGCTCCGGGCGGTACTGAGCCATCGGCGTCGGTGTCGAGCGCTCCGCTCCTCACCGAGGATCGTCGGCTGCTGTCCTCGGCGCCTCCGGGGCCGATCGACTCAGTCCAGCCTGGCGTTCCTCCATCCCTACCATGCGCGTGGGCGGTACCGACCCCTCGGCATCGGTGTCGAGCGTTCCGCTCCTCACCGGGGATTGGCAGCTGCGGTCCTCGGCGCCTCCGGGGCCGACCGACTCGTGCCGGTATGGCGTTCCTACGGGGGTGGTATCTGCTTTTGGCGGTGCCGACCCGTCGGTGTCGAGTGACCCGCTCCCCACTGGGGATCGCCAGCCGCTGCCCTCGGCACCTCGGGGGCCGATCGACTCGACACTGTCTGACGGCCCTACGTTCAGGTCATGCGCGGAGGTTGTACCCGCTTCGAGGGCGCGAGCGTCGGTGGTTCCGTCCCGCGCCGGGGATGGTCATCTGGCCTCTCTCCCCTCGGGGCCGCTCGCTTTGACCCGCGCCGGGTCGCCGGTATCCCAGCCCTGCGCAAGGGTGGTACCGGGTTCGAGCGGCGCCGCTCCGCCGGCGACGGCAGGGGCATCGAGCACGAGGGACCGCCATCGACCTTCCCCGGGGACCTCGGGGTATGTCGGCCAGTGCACGGGCGACTCCCCGGCATCGACGCGGCCGTCGAGGGCCCCGCCCTTTCCTAGAGAAGGGGCCTCGGAGTCTTCGACCGCTTCGACCAAATCTGAGTCTGCGCCGCCCCGCAACGGTACCCTGATGTCGGCGCAGGGGCTTTGCACTCCCCCCCCCCCCCGCAGGGACTCGTCGTCGGGTGACCGGGGTCCCCTCGGGGACGGGCCATATGCCCCGGAAGGATTTCTCTCCGGGTCGGGCGGATTTGAGAGGGAGCCCGGCACCGGGCAGTGCCCACCGATCGACATCGGCGCCGGTGTCAAATGACCCCCTCTCCTCCGAGCACCGTCCTCGGGGGCCCTTGATGCTCGCGGCACCGGTCGGTGCGGTTCCGATCCGTGCTCCGGGATCTCCACCACCGGCGCGGTCACTCCCGCCGGGGGCCTCGAGGAAGGAGTCAATCTCCTCGCTCGGTTCGATGCCCAGCCTGGAGTCGTTGTCCAGCCTTGAAAGCCTGGCCACGGCACGTCTCGGGATCGGCCCCGGTCCTCTCCCGCAGTGCAGAGCAGAGACCGCTGGCCCCTGCCCTCCAGCGGCCGCAGATTCGCTCCAGTCACGGGGGGAAGCGCCGCCCCCGGGTTCGGGGCCGAGGCCGGTTCCTGCAGCGCCTTCGGTGCCATCGACTTCTTCAATGCCTAGCTTGGAATCAATTCCAGGAGCCGACGACGCCATGTTGACTGCCCCGATCCGGGTCGGTTGGTCCCCTCCTCTGCCCAGCGGGCATCGGCCCGAGCGGCCTCTCCCACCATAACTGCTCCGGCAGAGCCGCCTTTTCAGGATTTCCTCCTTGACATGGCGGACTTGCTGGCCATCCCTATCCCGGACCCGAGCCCAGGCCCTGCGGAACAGGCAGCCGTGATGCTTCCTCTGCATCCCGCCCTGCAGGATCTCCTGCTGGGGGCTTGGCGGTCGCCTTTGAGGGTTCTGCGATGCAGGCTCTGTACCGGGTGCCTCCGTCCCCGGGGTTTCGGCAGCACCAGCTTCCACATCGGTCCATTGTGGTGGAATCTGCGCTGAGGAAGGCTGGAAGCAAGGAGAGGCATGCTTCTTGCCCTCCAGGCCGCGCCTCGAAGACGCTAGATATTCTAGGACGTCAAGCCTTCCAAACGTCTACGCTGGCGGCCAGAATTATTTCATATATATTTTATATGAGTCTGTCGCTTTGGGAGGTCACCGAGAGGTTATCTCGGTTATCCACCTTCGTATCTGCAACCAAGGCCTTTGAATATTCCCTGCTTCTTTATCATTGCAGGAATATCTCCGGGTTCCTTTCTCGTGCTTCGCTGGACTCCTTCCGGTCGGTCAGCAGAGCCTCTGCTGTTGCCATTAGAGCACGCCGCATGGCATGGTTGCAGGCGTCCGAGTTGTGTAGACGGGCGCAGCACATCCTGGGTAATTCTCCCTGCGACGGAGATCACCTCTTCAATAGCGAAGCCTTACGTCAGGTCGCACAGTGCTTCGCTAACCTTCCCAGAGTTAGCAGCCAGCCTAGGGCCCGGCTTCCCCCCGGTGGTGGTAAACGCCCCTCCAGACCCCCCTTCCCTAGGAAGAGGAAATGTCAGCCCTCCGCCCACCCTCCAGGCGCGCCCAAGCAAGGGACCTCTCACCCCGGGTTGATGTCCCCCGGCCCGCGCCAGGACTCTCATACTAAGCATTTTTAGGCTCAGGTGGGCGGCTGCCTGCACTTAACCTCCTTACCAGAAGTTTAGACTAAGAGCTCTACTCTGGGGCTCGTCCAGTTGGAAAATGGTTTGAGGACTTATCTAGGGGTTCAGGTCTTCTCCTCCGTGGGAAAGGGAGACCACCTTACGCTGTGATCGCTATGGCCCACGGTCACCCTACTTACTCTTCGGTATGTCCCCGAACCCCTCTCAGCCAGTATCCTCTTGCTGATTGTTTCCGTACTGGAATTCCCCTCCAGCCGCTATAGTCCCCCTATACTCACCAGGGACTATACCCTCATGCCCCCCGATTGTGCGGGGGACAATTTCTACGTGCAGGTCCTGGGGACACATTAGGGCCTCAAACCCCTGCGGCATTCTACTGGACTGATGCTATCCTCCGTCCCCCGCGCTACCACGCTCTTAGCTCGCCGATCTGCCCTTGCCCTCCGGGAAAGATCCCTCCCCTGACGGATCTTGCGGGCCACCTCTCCAGGTGGGCGTTCTGGGGATCGATGGCAGATCCGCCTTACCTGAGTGCTGCTCATGGAGGCAGGCGTGCCGGCGTTAGTACCGGAGGGGGCGTCCCCATGTCCACCGGCTTAGATATACTAGATATCACCTGCTTGGCAGGTGCCTTTGGGGGATCCCCACAGTACCTGTGTTTACCGCCTTTTTCCCCCTATGGCCGGTACTCACCCCCCCCCCCCCCCCGTGGGTCCGGCCAGTCCGCCTGCCTATTCCCCGATCGGCCCGCGGACTGGTGGTACCCTATTGCTGTGAAGTCAACAGCCCCCTTTTTCAGTTAGGTCCTCCTCCCGGAGGTCCGGACCCTTGTCTCCCTATCTCTCGCTAGGGCAGACTTTGTACCCCTTCTGCTCCGGGGTACACCTCTACTCTTCTCCGGGATAGGCTCTCTAGTTCGGCCTGTCTTCCACTGTTGGTCCTCTGAGTTATGGACTCTACTCCTAAGGGAGTGCTCAGCTTGCCGTGAGCCCCCTGGAAGACCTGCCGTCCTTCTGACCCAGCTGACGCCTGGATCCCATGGCCTTCTGGATTTGGAACTTCCTCCTCGCTGCGGTGAAGTTTCCTTGATGACCTCGCTACTGCGTCTACAGTGCCTTCATCACAGGACTACTTCCGACAACCCGGTGGGTAAGCAGTACAGGATTCTAAACCATTAATTCATTAAAACTTAATGGCCGGTAAGCTCTGTATGGTACTAGGTCATTTACTCATTACATGCTTAATGATTCTCTTCATGCACCCCTCTGACTACTCCTGTAGCCTGGGTTTTTTTTTTGCTGTATCCTAATGGTACCTGTTCTGCACTCTAAAGACTTGCCTCCGTAGTCTTTGGATTCGCTGTTCCTCTATTCAACTCCTGCCCTCCATCCCTCAGGGGATGCCGGAGATTCAGGCTGGGCAAATGCCATCCCGTCTGGGCTGCGCTTATGGGATCTCCCCGGGCATCCTAAGCTAGGGAGTCCCCACGTGTGAAGACTCATTCCTGCTTGTTCCTGGAGATAGCACAGTTACTTACCTGTAACAGGTGATCTCCGGAACAGCAGGAATTAGTCTTCACAACCCGCCCACCTCCCCTAGGAGTTATATCTCTCTTTTTCTCTATTCCTTCCTCTCCTCTCCTTCCGGCTCAGCTATGAAACTCAACTGGGGAGAGGCAGTGGGAAGGGCGGGAAGCCACCGCGCAGGCGCGGGGGATGCTCCCAAAGGCTTTCTGATTGGATGCTGTGGAGCATTCCCGTGCGGGCTCCGTCGGCGATGTCTCCCACGTGTGAAGACTAATTCCTGCTGTTCCGGAGATCACCTGTTACAGGTAAGTAACTGTGCTTTCTTGAATTCAGGTACAGTCCTCATCTACCTTCACTGGGAGGCTCTTCCATGAAATATTTTCTCAAATTATTCCTTAGTCTATCACTTTTCACTTTCATCTTATGACCCCTCATTGCACAGCTTTCATTCAATTGAAAGAAGATCTCCTGTGCATTTATGCCACGGAGGTGTTTAAATCTCTCAGATATTTTAAGTCTATTGCATATGCCTTATGACAAGACCACTGACCATTTTACTAGTTGCCCTCTGCACAAACTCCTTCCTATTTATACCCTTTTGAAGGTGTGGTCTCTAAATTTGTGCAACTCTCCAAATTAGGTCTTGCCAAAGACTTATACAGAGGCACTCCTTCCTGCTTGCCATTCTTCTCCCTATGCACCCAAGCATCTTTCTGGCTTTCGCCGATGTCTTTTCTACCTGTTTAACTACCTTAAGATCATCAGAAATAATCGCCCCATTCCTCCTTTCATGGACAGTAGTACTTCACCTCTTATACTGTACCACTCTCTTGGATTTTTATAGGCCAGATGTATGACCCTGCATTTTTAGCATTAAATTTCAGCTGCCAAATTCTCAACCATTTTTCAAGCTTCACTAGATCCTGTCTCCTTTTATTTACACTTTACTTAATGTCTACCCTATTGCAAATTTTGGTATTACCCACAAAGAGGCAAACCTTATCAGACAGTCCTTCCGCAATATCACTTACAAAATGTTTAAAAGAATCAGATCAAGGATGGATCCCTGTGGCACACCACTGATAATGTCCTCTGAGTGAAATCCATTTATCTGTACCCTTTGTTTCTTACCACTCTATCAGTTTCTAACTCAATTGGTCACTTTAAGGCCCATCTCTAGGGTGCCCTATAAGTCAGCTGTGCAGAACAGTGTCAAAGGCTTTACTGAAATCTAAGCATGTCACATCTAGCACTCTCCCTCTGTCCAACTCGCTGGTTACACATTCAAAGAAAATGATCAGGTTTGTTATGACAGGACCTTTAGTAAAACCATGCTGCCTTGAATCCTGCAATCCATTGGATTCCAGAAACCTCCCTATCCTTTGTTTACCAGCGTTTCCATTAATTTATTCACCGCACAAATCAAGACTAACCAGCCTGTAGTTTCAGACCTCATCTGTACTTTTTGCTTTTGTATAGAGGGACCACATGCACCCTTCTCCAATCCTCTGGGAACATTCCTGATTCTAAATGAGCATTATCAAGATCAAATAGTGGAGCTGCCAGCACTTCCTTAAGTTACTTTAATACTCTTAGATGCATCCCATCTGACCCCATTGCTCTGTCTATTTTTATTTAGCTAGCTCCTCGAAAATTGTTCAAGATCCACCTTGCTTCTGTTCCTGTTTGTATATTTTCTGAGGTCCTGTTTCCTGCCCTTCAACTGTAAACACAAAGCAGAAATATTTGTTGAGTAATTCCACTTGATTCTCATCTTCTGATATTTCTCCCGGTCTCCCTTGGGTTTGACAATACCACTGTTACACTTCCTTGTCATTAGCATATCTGAAGAATGTTTTGCTCCCCCATTTTATTACATTGGCTATTTTTGCTTCCATTTGTATCTTTGCTATCCAGACTACTTTATTTTCCTAGCTTTTCTTAGCTTTTCTAAATATTGACGCTTGTCTTTTTTCTGTGATCTCTTGTATGTTATGTAGATAATCCTCTTTTTCCTCACCTTTTCAGCTGCTTCTTCCAAGAACTATTGTGACCTTTTCCTTATATATATTACTTTCATAACAAAATTTTGTTGCCATTTAAAATATCCCCTTTCAGTTTTGTCCAATGCTTTTCTACATCTCCCCCCCCCCCCCTCCAGCTGTTCTATCCTCCTGACTACTCCTTGAGATATTGTCCCATCTTGGCAAAATTAGTTTTCCTGAAGTGTAGGACCCTAACTGTCATACCTTAGTTTAAACTCTTTCAGTGTGCAATACACTCCCTTGACATCAAAGTGTCCACAAAGCTCTGGTATGGGAGATAAGACAAGAGAAGGGGAGAGAGAGATCACAGCTTTTCTGCCTAGAGCAGTGACTGTGGCCCCTCTTTATCGTCTTTCTGCTTGGTAAAAATCCCTTGGTATACCCAAAATTCCCCCATGACTCACTGCTCTTGGTTAAGGAGGAGAGAAATATTCTCTTTGTACAGCTACTTTTGGGGTAAGAAGCTTTTCAATTCCACTGTGAACTAAAGCAAAATGTGTTTTTGCAAATAATTGTTTGACATTTTTATAAAGAATATAATGATATCTCAGATACATGAAGTCTACAGTTTTTATGGATTTTATTTATTTATTATTTTTTTAAACTGGTCTGTGCTTGTTCGATTAAACTCTCCAGGTACTTTGAAGACCATTTATCATAATAAGAGCAAAGCAAAATTTAGCTTTTATATTCTGCTACTTCATGTTCTGTATTAATCTTTAACACTTATATAGCTATTGGCATATTGGCTTTGATTGAAGGATACGGCGGTATACAAAACTGTCTAAATAAAATATGGATCTTGTATGTTTAGTTTTGATGATTTGACTCCCAGGGGTTTGGAAATACACATTTGCAATAATGTATTTGAGAAATTCTCTGGTACACTATATAAACTGATCTAATTGGGTTACCTGATATTATCTGCATTTACTAGTTAAAAAATCAATCTTACTGCACAGAGAGAGGGTATATGAAGCTGTGCATACAGGATATGTTTTTTTAGCAGCTGCTATCTGTTTACAGGGCTTTTAAAAAATGTCGGCTGATTTATCTCAATCTTGGCTAGAGAGAGCACATTTCACACTGTATTCTGTTTTCATGTTACAGTAATTCGTAAATGTTAAGTAGCCACCTACAGGACAAGTGTTTTTTTGTTTCCAAATAGTTCTTTCATCACGCAGCACAGTGATTTCTAAATGGATCCTTGAGGCACACCAAGCTAATCTGGTTTTCAAGTCAGCCACAAGTCATATATTGTGTAATCAAACATATTTAAGGTATCCTGAAAACTAGAGTGACTCAATGTGTCTCGGACTGGTATAGGAATCATTGCCCTAAGAACAGTCCTAATGATTCATTCTAATGTGAGATACCAGATTTCTCATTTATATATTGATAGTTTATCAGTTTGACCAGTTTAGTTTCATATTATACTGATAGATTTGTATGAATGTTTATTTAACTCAAAACAACTCCAGTACATAAGCTGTAATTTGCCCAATAGGAATCTTTTAACAAAGTTTATTTTGATAATTAAAAGTAACCCAAAAGCTACTGTAATGTGTAGATTTCCATTCTCCAGGACCAAGAAGTAAGTCAGTCCTCACATATGGGTGACGTCGGCGCCGACGGAGCATTTCCCCAGCTTTCAAAGAAAGCCTTTGGGAATGCAGCGCGCATGCATGGTCCCCTTCCCGCCCAAGCGTGCTATCTTGCTCAGACTTTCTTTTTCCACGGAGCCCAACGGACGTGAGTTCATGTCACCCGGGAAAAGTATTTTTTTTCCTGCGATTTTAGCGTTTTCTGATACGGTTTGATGCCGGTTCCCCTTCCCGCCTGGGCTCGGTACACCGGTATCGAGTCCGGAATTTATTTTTTCGTTTTTTGTCCTTCGTGACTAGTGTTCATGCCTTTTTTCTGTTTTCACTGGCAGCCCGGTCTTTTGACCTTGCAGGGGCCCCTTTTTCCCCCAATGGCTGCCAGCGGGTTCAAAAAGTGTGATCGGTGCAAGAAACTTATGTCTCTCACTGCTACACATGACTGCTGCCTCGGGGCCGACCATGACCCGCTGGCCTGTGGCCCGTGCGGCAAAATGTCGTTGAAGGCACTTTGGAGCCGTCAGCATCAACGTGAGAGAATTTTCTCCAAGTCTGCGTCCGAGGCCTTGACATCTCGGGAGTCCGAACCCGAGCACCGTCAGGGTTCCTCTGAGAGGGAGTCTCCCGCCTGGGAGCACAAAGGAAGAAGCTGCTCATGAGGGCGGCGTCGGTGGAGGCGCCTAGGGTCCTCGAGGGCCAGGTCGCGTAGCCCTGACCGCCGCTCCGGGCTCTCTGAGTCGGTGGGCTGTCCAAACTACCTCGCATGGAACCGGAGTCCCCGAGTCACGTAAGTGCTGTTGTCCTTGTGAACTCTCCTCCGGGAGAACTGATGTCGGGCCCAATGCCATTGGGGGTTGCTGAGTCTCCTGAGCTTGGACTCAGGCTGACAGCCTTGGAGAGCAGCTTGGCTGCCTTCATGGAACAGCAGTGGGTGCTGATCGCCAGTCTGACCGGTGCATCTGCCCTGACCACTGGGACCTCGACATCCAAGTTGACCCCAGAGATCGAGCCGATCCTCGAGTCATTGAAGTCTAAAGTCAATCCTCGGTCAAGGTCCCCCTCAACCTCCCGTGCGGGGCCGAGGTGGTCGACGCCAGTACCCTCGGCATCAGGGCGGGTGGCACCAAGGCCCACACGGCCAGAGCCGCTCGATTCCTCCTCGGAGGAGTTGGCGTGGGAGAGGGAAGATGAGGAGTCCCCGGACACCTTCTGGACCCAGTGCGTCCCTTCGGACTCCCCGGAGGATACCCGGTTCTCGGACTTCGTGAGGGACATGGCCATAGCTTTGGCTTGCCCTGCGGACGCCGAGGAGGAGCCTCGAGCCGAGGAGCTCGATACCCTCCAGTATGACCTTCCTCCTAAGGAAGCCTTTACTGTACTGGTTCCTCTAATGCTGGAACGGCTGCTCTTCCGTATGTGGGAGGCACTGGCCTCGGCGCTGGTTCCTAGCAAACGGGTCGATTCCATTTATCGAGTCCGTAAGAGCCCTGGGTTCCAAAAGGTGCAGCTACCGCACAATTCCATGGTTGTGGAATTGGCCATGCACTGCCTGAAGAGTCAGAAAATGCACTCCTCGGTGCCCCCCGGCTGGGAGGCCCAGAACCTGGATGCACTTGGTAGAAAGTGCTTCCAGGGCTCTATGCTATTTTGCCGTGTCCAGACTTACCAGCTGTACATGGGCATGTACCTATGAGACCTGGCAAAGGAGATTGCCGTGTTTTCAGCTGGCCTCTCTGAGGAACCTTTGCAGAGGTTCAAGGCCTTGTCAACAGGGATCCGAGAGTGCTCAATTTCTCTCGAGCAGCCTATGATGGCTTCAAGGCTTTGGCCCGGGTAGCTGCGGCCAGCATCGGTGCACGCCGTCAGGCCTGGCTACAGTCATCGGACTTGGAGTCATGGGTGCAGGACAAGTTGGTCGATGTCCCCTGCAGAGGTGAAAACCTTTTCGGTAAGCCCATGACTGAAAAGTCTGCAGAAATCAAGACTGAGACTCTCACCAGGACAAGGCTGTCCAGGAAGACTTCTGCCCCTTCTCAAAAAAAGAAGGGCTCGGGAAAGAAGCCCTTTTTCCCGAGGAAGGGTGCTGCCTACAAATCCTACCCTCAATATCGGCCCCCTCCAGCTCCCCAACAGGGCCAGCAGGCCAAGGGGCAGGGACATGGGCCCCATAGGCAGAAGACCCCCAAGCCGCCAGTTCCAGCTCCTGCACAGCAGGGAGCGGGGTTTTGACTTCTACTGCATAGCCTCTCCTCCGCCAGTGGCTCCACTCGGCACAGGGGGTCGGCTGACCCTGTACGCCTATAGGTGGCCAGCCATCACAGGGGATACCTGGGTACTGAGCATAGTCCAGAAGGGCTACATGCTCCACTTCCACCAGCTACCCCCTCCTACTATCCAGGGGAGTCTCCAAGACTCCCTCTACCCAGAAACCTCCTCCTTCAGGAGTTGGCAAGTCTTCTAAAGGAACAGGCGGTGGAACCGGTGCCTCACCATCTGGAAGGGCAAGACTTCTACTCCAGGTACTTCCTAGTAGCAAAGAGGACAGGAGGCCTCCGGCCTATCCTAGACTTGCAAAACTTAAACAAGTTTATAAGAACATAAGATATGCCATACTGGGTCAGACCAAGGTCCATCAAGCCCAGTATCCTGTTTCCAACAGTGGCCAATGTAGGTCATACGTACCTAGCAGTTTCCCCAAAAGACACAGGTTCCACAATGCTTGTACTGGGTCAAGCATTGATATCCTGGGTCCCTTCTTAATAATGGTTTATGGACCTTTCCTCCAGGAACTTGTCCAAACCTTTTTTAAACCCAGCTACACTAACAGCCTTTACTACATCCTCCGGTAACAAATTCCAGAGTTTGATTACACGTTGAGTGAAAAAATATTTTCTTTTATTAGTCTTAGTTTACTCTGTAGCTTCATTGCATGTCCCCTAGTTTTTCTATATTCTGATAACGTAAACAATCGATCTACGTTTACCCATTCCACTCCTTCATTAATTTATAGACTTCTATCATATCTCCCCTCAGCCGTCTCTTTTCCAGGTTAAAGAGCCCTAACCTTTTTAGCCTTTCTTCATAGGAGTATCCTTCCATCCCCTTTACCATTTTGGTGGCTCCTCTTTGAACCTTTTCTAATAATGCTATATCCTTTTTAAGATACGGCGACCAGAATTGCACACAATATTCAAGGTGTGGTCTCACCATGGAACGATATAGAGGCATTATAATATCTTTTGTTTTATTTTCCATTCCTTTCCTTATGATACCCAGCATTCTATTTGGAATGCTATCTGGAGAGGGAAAAGTTCAAAATGCTTACCCTTGGGATACTGCTGCCCTACCTCCAGCAGAGAGACTGGCTATGCTCCTTAGTCCTAAAGGATGTTTATACTCGCATCCTCATTCATCCAGACCACAGACAATATCTCAGATTTGTAGTGGGAGGAAACCATTTTCAGTACATGGTACTCCCCTTTGGCCTAACCTCGGCCCCCAGGGTTTTCACCAAATGCCTGGCGGTGGTGGCAGCTTATCTCAGGAATCAGGGAATTTTTGTCTTCCCATACCTAGACGACTGGCTCATCAGGGGTCAGTCTCTCCAGGAGGCCCGACAAGCCACTCTTCGCACTGTCTCTCTTCTTCAGCATCTGGGCTTTGTCATAAACTATGCAAAGTCCACTTTGCTCCCCTCTCAGAACCTAGAATTTATAGGGGCAAGATTGGACACTCTTCAGGCAAGAGCCTACTTGCCACAGGACAGAGCTCACAGACTGATGGACATGGCCAACCAGTTCCAAAGCAGTTCTCATGTTTCCGCCAGGCACTACCTGCGGCTCCTGGGCCACATGGCGTCCACTGTACATGTCACTCCCAATGCCCGTCTGCACATGTGGGCTGCTCAATGGTGCCTCAGAGCTCGGTGGACACAGGCGATCTCAGAGCAGAGTAGAGGTGTCCAAACCTCTTTTGGACTCCTTACAGTGGTGGCTATATCTCCCAAACCTTCTCAGGGGGGTACCTTTTCAGGCCCCAACACACACAAGGGTGCTGATGACCGATGCTTCCTTAAAGGGCTGGGGTGCACATTGCCAGGACATGTGCACTCAAGGCCTGTGGTCTCCTCGGGAGGCCATTCAGCAAATCAATCTTTTGGAGCTGTGAGCAATCCGCTTGGCGCTACAAACATTTTCTCATGCCCTCTCTCACCAGTCTGTCCTAGTTCAAACGGACAATCAGGTGGCAATGTTCTACGTGAACAAGCAAGGGGGCACGGGGTCCCGGCTCCTATGTTGGGAGGCACTGACCCTTTGTTCCTTTGCAGTCAAACATGGCATGTTTCTCAAAGCAGTTTATCTACCTGGTCAGGAGAATTTCCTAGTGGACAAGCTAAGCAGGATTCTCCAGCCCCACAAATGGCAGTTGAATCCATTGGTGGTCTAGCAGATCTTTCTCCGCTGGGGACTTCCATCCATCGATCTCTTTGCAAGTTCACAAAACCATCAGCTGCCCAGCTTTTGCTCCAGACAGCCGCATCCCCTAAGAATGACAGCAGATGCTTTCCTGATCTCTTGGTCTACGGGCCTCCTGTATGTGTTTCCTCCTGTGCTCCTGGTGGCCCGAACTCTATTCAAGGTCCTCCGGGACAAAGCCTCGGTGATTCTGGTAGCTCCCAGATGGCCTAGGCAGCCGTGTTTTCCACTTCTTCTGCAATTGGCAGTGGAAGCTCCGTTCCCTCTGGGGCTGCAACACGATCTCCTGTCTTAAGAGCAGGGTTCCCTACTGCACCCCAATCTCAAGTCCCTCAATTTGATGGTCTGGCTGCTGAAAGGATAGTGCTAGCTCCCTTACTTCTACCTAAAGAGGTTGAGGAGGTGGTCTTGGCATTAGGAGGCAGTCCACCAGAAAATCCTATGCCCTCAAGTGGCATAGGTTTACGGTATGGTGTGCTCGGCACAATGAAGATCCTTTCTCTTGCTTTGTGGTGGTAGTACTGCAGTATCTGCTTTACCTGTCAGACCTAGGCCTTAAGTCTAACTCTGTTCGGGTCCACCTCAGTGCTCTGTCGGCGCACCACTCACCGGTGGAAGGACAGTCTCTGTTGGTTCACCCCTTGGTGTCCCGATTCCTCAGGTCTGCTTCTTCTCAGGCCTCTGGTTCGTCCACAGGTGACTGAGTGGGATTTGAACATGCTCTTGCAGCAACTTACTCGCCCACCATTTGAGCCGATGGCTACTTGCCATTTGCGCTTCCTCTTTTGGAAAGCGCTCTTCCTGGTGGCTCTTACCTCGGCCAGGCATGTGAGTGAACTACAAGCTCTGGTTTCTGATAGGCCGTACACACGGTTCTATAGGAATAGGGTCGCCCTATGGACCCACCCCAAGTTCCTTCCAAAAGTGGTCTCCTCTTGTCACCTCAACCAGGAGGTGGTTCTTCTGACCTTTTTTCCTAGGCCGCATCCCAGCCGGGCTGAAACAGTCTTGCATACCCTGGACTGTAAAAGGGCGTTGTCCTTTTACATAGAACGTACGCGGGGGCATCGAAGGGCTACTCAGCTCTTCGTCTCCTGTGACCCTAATAAATTGGGGTTACCTGTCTCCTAGCGTACATTGTCCACTTGGGTAGCAGATTGTATCGCCTGGGCGTACAAGGCAGCCGACCTCCCCTTGCAGGGTCATGTCACAGCCCACTGTGTCAGGGCGAAAGCCACATCAGTAGCTCATCTCCACTCTGTTCCGTTGGCAGACATCTGCCGGGCCACAACTTGGTCCTCAAGCCAGACTTTTGCAGCCCATTACTGCCTGGAGAGAGAGTCCCAAAGGGACAGTGCATTCGGACAGGTGGTACTCCGTAATCTCTTTGAGGTTTAGGCAACTCCTTCCCTCCGGCCCTTGTGTTGGGCTACCGTACGGGGGCGTTCTCAGAGGATTTTCTTCTCACGAATGCTGAGGCTCTTGAGAGGGAGCCATTTTTTCAGCTTAGGGTTCCCGGTAGCCTAGAGCTGGAGAGTTCCATATGTGAGGACTGACTTCCTGCTTGGTCCTGGAGAAAGAGTAGATCTCCAGGAACAAGCAGGAATGAGTCTTCACATATGGGTATCGTCGGTATCGACGGAGCCTGCGCGGGAACGCTCCCCAGCGTCCTGAAAGAAAGCTTTTGGGAGCATCCCACAGCGCCTGCGTGCTGCCTTCCCGCCTTTCCCAACTGCCTCTCTCCAGTTCTTCTTTTCCGCGGAGCCAGCAGGTCGTGTTTCCTGTCACCGCTGAAGAATTTCTTCTTTTCTTTTCTTTTTCTTTAGTCGCGTGTCTACCTTCTCGATTCCGCACCGGTACCACCGGTTCTTTTTCTTTCTTTTAAAAAAAAAAAAAAACCTTCTACTCTTTTCAGTGCATTTTTCTTCTGGGGCCTTGGGCCTGCAGAGAGATTTTTCCCTCATGGAAAAACCCGCCTCCGGGTTTAAAAAATGCACAAAGTGCAGCAGCACTATTTCTGTCACCGACACCCATGACTGGTGTCTAAAATGTTTAGGTCCTGACCACGCCATTGCGGATTGTGAGTCCTGTTCCATGATGTCCAAAAGAGGGTTACAGAATCGGGCATCTAAGCTCAGTACCCTGTTTCCCTCTGATGCAGCTTCCGTGGCATCGACGTCTTCCAGGGCTGCTTCTTCATCCCATGGATCTCAGGTAACCAAACTTAAATCTGGCCGGTCCTCAAAGAGTTCATCTCCCTCTAAGTATCGAGATGCCCCCGGGCTTACTCTTGAGGATACCACACCGGCAAAGTTATCCCGGCGGGAGGCTCCGGCTTCCAAAGCACTACCTATGGGGTCACAGGTTGACATCGATGGCTCGGCCTCGACCGATCACCTGTTACAATGTTCTGGGGTACCGGCAGTTTCTACCAGTACCGATATCCAGACATTGGTGGCGTCAATGGATCAGAATATTCTGACCATGCAGAGTGCCATCACGGCATTCATTCAAACTGCAACGCCTACGGTACCGCAACAAACCCCGTTGTCGGTACCCGTACCGATTCCGGTACAGGATCCGATTCCGGTTCCGATACCAGTACCGCTTGCATCGACATCAGCATCGACGGCAGCAGTACGCTATCCAGTGATGCCTATCAGTACCGGCCCGGTACCGATTACTCTCGATGTTGATACCTCCCGGTACACGTATCTGGCTCTGCGAGAGCATCCAGACAGTCGATACTTCGATTCTTCTGAAGACTCTGATTCTTCAGAGGCCTCAATTGAAACATCGGGGATCCTTCCTCAGGAACCCTCTTCTCCAAAAAGGAGAATGTCTCCTCCTGAAGACTTGTCTTTTCAGGACTTTATTAGGGAGGTGGCCAAAGGCCTGTCCATCTCAGTGACCTCTGAGACTGAACCTAGAGCCAAAAAATTAGATATCCTACAATATCCTAAGGCTCCTAAAGAGGCAGCCACCTTACCAATACATGAGATTCTTTATGAACACATGTTGGGCATATGGGAAACTCCTCTTTCCACCTCCCCTCATTCCAGACGGTTGGACACCATGTATCGTGTTCCTCCTTGTCCTGGGTTTCATAAGACTCAGCTTCCTCACCACTCCATTGTGGTAGAGTCTGCTATGAAAAAGATCAAGAGTACAAAAAGGCACTCCTCTGCTCCTCCAGGAAGAGAATGCAGAACCCTAGATGCCTTTGGCAGGAAAATCTTCCAGGCCAGTATGCTTGTAGCCAGAATCAACTCCTATAGTCTCTATATGGAGATGTTTCTAAAAGAAGTTACAGATCATCTGCAAACCTTATCTCCTTTTATGTCAGAAGATAAGAGAGAAGAATATATCACCTGGCTTAAACAGGCACAGGATGTATCCAAGTTTTCCAACCGTGCAGCCTTTGACTCTTTTGAGGGGGCCAGTAGAGCCTCGGCTATTGCCATAGGTGCACGCAGAGTTGCTTGGTTGCAAGCCTCTGATTTGGAATCCTGGGTACAGGATGGTCTAGGTAACCTTCCCTGTACAGGCGAAAACCTGTTTGGCAAAGATTGGCAAGCAAAGGCCAACCAGATGGATGCTGAAAATTCTGCTTTAGATAGACTTTCAAAGTCTACTACTGCTCCTTTCAAAAAGAGGTTGTTAAAAAAGGGATCTTTCCCAAAGAAAGGAAAATTTTCTTCTTATGGTCAGGCTTCTTCTCAAGGTCGTTTTGCTACAAAGAGACAGCAACAACCAAAACAGGCCAAAAACCAGGCTGCGAGGACTGCTACGGCCCAACAGCCTCAGCCTCCTCAGGGCCTTTGACTTTCCACTAGAGAACTTAGCCTTTCTGGCTCTAGAACATCCAGAGCCCCTCACCATCCCAGGAAGGTTAGCTCACTTTGCTCCCAGATGGGAACAAATCACAGCAGAGCAGTGGACCCTCTCCATCATAAGGGAAGGGTACAAACTTCATTTCTTAAACCTTCCTCCTCACACCATGGTGAAACAGTTCAATTCTCCAACATCTCTCCTCAACCTTCTAGGTCAGGAGATTGCTACTCTTCTTGCCCAAGGGGCAATAGAAGAAGTACCCCTTCTTCAACAGGGCTCAGGGTTCTACTCCCCGTATTTTCTCATTCCAAAGAAAACAGGGGGCTACAGACCCATATTAGATCTCAGAGAATTGAACAAGTTTCTATGCAAGGAGAAATTCAAGATGACTTCTCTCGGAACTCTCCTTCCATACCTCCAGAGTCAGGACTGGCTTTGTTCTCTAGATCTCAAGGATGCGTACACCCATGTTCTCATCCATCCAACACACAGAAGATTCCTTCGCTTCCTGTACCAAGGAAAGCACTACCAATACAAAGTGCTTCCTTTCGGTCTGGCCTCTGCTCCAAGAGTGTTCACAAAATGCATGGCAATAGTAGCTGCATTCCTACGCACTCTGGAAATATTCGTATTCCCCTATCTGGACGACTGGCTCATCCGAGCTCCATCCCAGTCAGAGGCCCAGACTTCTCTAGCCTGCACAAGGCGTGTTCTTCAGTATCTGGGACTGGTAATCAACATTCCAAAATCCCATCTTACCCCTACTCAATCTCTAGAGTTCATAGGGGCCTTACTGGATGATACAACTGCAAGGGCCTATCTTCCCCAGGCCCGTTGCCTACGCTTGGTGCAGTTAGCCTCCCAGATTCAGTTAAAATCCCATTTAACTGCTCGAGAGATGTTGCAACTTTTAGGCCACATGGCATCCACGGTGCATGTGGTTCCCTATGCTCGCCTTCACATGAGAGCAGCTCAGTGGACCCTATCCACCCAATGGACCCGATGCCTGTCAGACAAAATAGCAACCTCCAGTCGCCTATTTTCGTCCCTCCACTGGTGGAAGTCCACTCAGAATCTGTTGCTGGGGTCCCCCTTTCAACAGGTGTTACCCCAAGCTACCCTTACAACAGATGCCTCTCCAAAGGGTTGGGGGGCTCATCTACAAGATCTCTCGACCCAAGGCATCTGGTCGCCACAGGAGACAAATCTTCATATCAACCTCTTAGAGCTCAGAGCAATCTTTCTGGCTCTCAGAGTCTTCCACACCCTGCTCAGCTACAAGACAGTCCTCATCCACACGGACAACCAGGTAGCTATGTTCTACGTGAACAAGCAGGGAGGAACTGGCTCTCTGTCACTTTGCAACGAAGCTCTGAGATTGTGGGCCTTCGCCAGAGAGCATCAAATCCATCTCATGGCAGTATATCTTCCAGGAGTTCAAAACTCTTGGGCAGACAGACTCAGTTGAGTTCTGCTTCCGCACGAATGGTCCCTCCATGGGGACCAGAAAGCCAGAATTTTTCGGATTTGGGGTACCCCAGACATAGACCTGTTTGCAAGTCTGTGGAATGCCAAACTTCCCCGGTTCTGTTCCAGGATTCCATGTCAGGGAGTTCAGGCCAAGGATGCCTTCCTCCTTCATTGGGGGCAAGACTTCCTCTATGCCTTTCCACCTATTCCCCTAATCCCCAAGACTCTGTTCAAGCTTCAGAGAGACAAAGGGACTATGATCCTCATAGCACCACTTTGGCCACGCCAAGTGTGGTACCCTCTACTTCTACATCTCTCTCAAGCTCCCTCCCTAGACCTGGAGTCTGCTCCAGATCTCCTCTCCCAGGAGGAGGGAACCTTGTGGCACCCAAATCCTCAGTCTCTTCATCTCAGGGCCTGGTTGCTGAAGGCCTAGACCTTCAAGATTTACAACTTTCTCAGCAAGTGAAGGATATCCTTCATGCTTCCAGAAAGTCTTCCACCAGATGTTCATATGCTTTTAAATGGAAAAGGTTTTCCATTTGGTGTGCAGAGAAGGGTCTCAACCCTCTTGCAATACCTTTGCATTCTTTACTAGACTATTTGCTGCATTTATCCCATGCAGGCCTTAAAACAAATTCAATCAGAGTCCATTTGAGTGCTATTGCAGCATCCCTTAAGCCTCTCAATGGACAACCTATTTCCTCTCATCCTCTTATAGCAAGATTCATGAGAGGCCTTCTTTTGACTAAACCTCCCATTAGACCACCTCCAGTGGCCTGGGACTTGAATCTGGTTCTTGGCCAGCTTATGAAGCCACCCTTTGAACCCTTAGCCACTACCTCCTTAAAATTCCTTTCCTGGAAGGTTATTTTTCTCATTGCAGTCACCTCAGCTCGCCGTATCAGTGAGTTGCAAGCTTTAGTGGCTAATCCTCCTCCTTATACAAGGTTCCATCATGACAAGGTAGTCCTCAGAACTAATCCACACTTTATGCCTAAAGTGGTCTCACCTTTTCATCTGAACCAGGAGGTCTTTTTGCCTGTCTTTTTTCCAGGACCTCATGCATCAAGTGCAGAGAGGAATCTTCATACCCTGGATTGTAAGAGAGCACTTGCTTTCTACTTACACAGGACACAGCAACATAGAAAGTCCTCTCAACTTTTTGTTGCTTTTGATCCTTCTCATTTAGGACTTCCAGTCTCTAAGAGAACTCTGTCCAATTGGATTGCTCGGTGTATTTCCTTCGCCTACCAAAGTAAGAACCTTTCTCTGGAGGGCCATGTCATAGCTCACAATGTGAGGGCCATGGCAACCTCTATGGCTCATCTAAACTCTGTGTCCATCGACCAAATCTGTCGAGCGGCCACTTGGGCATCGGTTCATACCTTCACAGCCCATTACTGCTTGGACAAGGACTCCAGCCGGGATGCCTTGTTTGGTCAGGCTGTTCTCAAACACCTGTTCCATACCTAATCAACTCCTACCCTCCATCCCTGAACTGGATGCCTGAGATTCATGGGTAGAGGTAGAGCCCTTCCCAGGGACTCACAATCTGGGTGATCTCCCAGGCATCTCTAGCTGTGGAGTCCCCATATGTGAAGACTCATTCCTGCTTGTTCCTGGAGATAGCACAGTTACTTACCTGTAACAGGTGATCTCTGGGAACAGCAGGAATAAGTCTTCACAATCCACCCACCTCCCCTAGGAGTTGTATCTCTCTATCTATCTTTCCTTTCCTCTCTCTTTCTCTTTGTCTCAGCTTTAAAACTCGAACTGGAGAGAGGCAGTTGGGAAAGGCGGGAAGGCAGTGCGCAGGCGCTGTGGGATGCTCCCAAAAGCTTTCTTTCAGGACGCTGGGGAGCGTTCCCGCGCAGGCTCCGTCGGTACCGATGATACCCATATGTGAAGACTTATTCCTGCTGTTCCCAGAGATTACCTGTTATAGGTAAGTAACTGTGCTTTACTCACCTGTAACAGGTGTTCTCCAGGAGCAGCAGGAATCAGTCGTCACGACCCTCCGTCCTCCCCTGGAGTTGCAGTCATATACTTCATTTTGATTTTTTGCTGTCTTTTAGCTGCCATCAGACTGAGCAAGATGGCACCCTTGGGCGGGAAGGGGATGTGCATGTGCGCTGCATTCCCAAAGGCTTTCTTTGAAAGCTGGGGAAATGCTCCACACAAGGGCTCCGTCGGCGCCGATGTCACCCATATGTGAGGACTGATTCCTGCTGCTCCTGGAGAACACCTGTTACAGGTGAGTAACTTTGTTTGATTTTTTAATGTATTGAGACTATTTTATTAATGGTGTTTTATATAAGTAGAAATTCAGGATGAAGAGGCCTTCTGAATAGGCTAGATATTCACATCTTCTGCCTCTCCCCTCCCCTGAGAGGTTTACTGATAAGAGGTTGTTTTTGTGGTGCTACTAATTTTATTTTCAAGGTCATGTTGGGGATTTCTAAATGTAGTCCTTTTCATTTTAGAAGTAAACATTTTAAGCTAATGAGCGATTAATTGAAGGATTCACACACTTTGTACAGTTTTCACCCACCTGGGCCAACACCTAAACCTAAAGAGAAGAGAGAAATATGTCAGCATCTTCTTTTCATAAAGAAACATCTTAATTTATATCACTAACATCATATTACATAAAAAGTTACAAGTCAAGATTTAGCTAGGCTCAGCTGAGATGCAGTTTTTTTTCCTATTTACAGATTAAGAATAGAAATTGATGTACAACTTAGATGGAGCACTGTTTATTCATGTGCTAATATTAAAATCTGACTTAAAAATAACCTGTGCCTATATGAGCTAAAAGGATAAAACATTTGTTTTATATAGCATGTCTCTCTTTAAAATTTTGCTGGCATGCTTTGAAATTGAACTTACAAACGCATAGCTTCTCTCACTGTTGCTTAGATTTTCACAAAACTTTACATCATTATGTAGGAATGGGAGTGGCTCTTACCAACACAGTACCCAGATTAGACTGAAAAGATCCCATGCACTAAAATTTCACTTAATAATAATCTTGGTGAAGTATGCAGGTTTTTTGTGTTTTGTTTTTTTTGGATGCACAGTACGTTTAAGAATTTGCTCTCACTAAGTACAGTAAATTGCCTCTGTGGTGGGCCATATGTTCTTTCATAGACTGAAGGCATTTCTCCTGCCCTCTACAATCAGTCTTCCCAAACTTTTTAAGTCCTCTGAGGTATTTGAAATGTTCTGGGGGTGGCTTTAACCCTTTCAAGGCCTAGTTTAAATTTTTAATCCACATTCTGCAGCCGGGTTAATTTTTGCATATTTCAGGAAAATTGTACCCGTCTTATTCAATATGTTCTAATAGTGATTTTCCTTCTGCTATGGTCATATATTATATACCATTTGATAGGAATATTTAGTTAGAATTTTGGATCCTGAGAGTTTTGGGCTCAGCCTGGAAAGGGTTAAGAATGTTTTCATCAGTTTGCCATGGAGAGGGTGGAGGTCCCTTGTCATATTACTCCATGCCATTTGCCTTCTTTAACTGGTAGAACTTAGAAACTCCTCCAGCCTTGCTGCTGCCATCCATGAAAAAGCTAAACTTCTGCTGAATATCCTTTTCAGTGGGATTTATTCTGTTAGCAGAACCTGCTAACTAGATAAACCCCCTTTGAATATCAGATCCTCTGTTTTTAGTCACCAACACACACTAGGTACACTATCCCCCCTCCCCCACACACACTTCCTCTATAGCAAGGTAATCCTGCATACCCATTCTAAATTCCTACCAAAGGTAGTTTTGGAGCTTCATCTTAACCACTCCATAGTCCTGCTTAAACTGCAGGCTACTCATACAGTACCTTGATTGTGTCTGTGTTGCCCTGTTTTGCTTGGAAATTCTGTATATCTTTGGTGCCTTGCAACTGTTTTTTTATGTTTCACCCATACAAGCCCAACCTCCAGGGCCAGCCCTAGAGTTGATTTGAGGTGTTGGTGCCCTAGGCAGACCTTACGTTTTACACCCACTCTCCCTGGTTATCAAAATTGAATGTTTAGCCTTGAGTACCCTGCTCTTTGCTTCCCCCCAACCTCCTAACGTTCCCACCCTAAGCAACTGCCTAGTTTGCTTGATGTTTGGGCTGGCCCTACCAGCCTCCCAACATCTAAGCACATCCTGTCCCACTAGGTCTGTGCCTGTATCAGCTTATGTTACTCTAAAGCCAACAGGTAGTCCCTAGGCAAAATTCTGGGCATTGCTTTTAGAGCCATAGCAACTTCTATTGCACACCTTCCCTCTGGTCCCACTGCAGACATCTGCAAAGCAGCCTTCTGGTTGTCAGTTAACACTTTTTCATAAAATACTATTGCCTGAATTGTGCACTGCAACAGGATAGTGTCTTTGCACTGTTAATCCGAAATCTCTTAGCCCATGATCATCTCTATCACTTGCACAATTTCCAAGTCAGACTTCAGGCAAGAGACCATAAGCTTTGGATTCACCATCCAGTGTGCCTGCATTCCTGCACTCCCTTTCCTGTTGATGGAGAAAGCAGAGTTGCATACCTGTAAGGGATGTTCTCTGTAGACTGGAATGCAACCATACTTTCCTTCCCACCATTCCCCTGTAGGTACAGTAGCAGCAGCAGGACAGATTGAAGGGAAAGAGGGGCCAATGCTTATATAGGGGAGCCTGAGCATACTTAAGAGGTTTTAAAAAGAGGAGATCATGAAGCTAGAGGAAAATGCTACATGCTGGTTCTACCTGGAGGACGATGCTGTCCAGTGTGATTGCATTCTTTTGCTGTCTACAGAGAACCCCATTTGCAGGTATGCAACTCTGCCCTCTGACTAAAGGCTGATCTGCTGGACTTCAATAGAGCAAAATACAGGAAGCAGTCTGTGCTAGGAAGCAGCCAAGTAAATACATTTTCTTTCTGAATAAAATCTAAGCTGGCAAAAAGGACTGAGTCTAATATTAAGTGAGCTGGCAAGTGTGATTTTTAAATTCAAATAAGTCTCCTGTTCAATATATCCAGGTAAGTTAGGCAGATAACTTTAGCACTGCCTTTTAGCCCTACCAAACTTACCTATATAACTTTTTAGCTGGATGGTACTGTATGTCGGTGTGTTCAGTTAAAATGCATCTCTAGTTTGGCTGAGTAAATTCCAC
The DNA here is from genome assembly GCA_033557465.1 of Ichthyophis bannanicus. NCBI lineage: Eukaryota > Metazoa > Chordata > Amphibia > Gymnophiona > Ichthyophiidae > Ichthyophis > Ichthyophis bannanicus. Next base: position 1,755,912,462 of record CM066031.1, on the reverse strand, counting down.
ACAGGCAAATAGTTTGCTTTCACAAAATATACCCATTTGGTGGAGGAATACTTTCAATGTACCAAATCTGTCTAATTCCCAAAGTTATTGGAACAAATCTTTTGGTTTTTTACCTCAGAGTTTATCTGAGCACATAAACACAGAAGTGATGTACTATCATATTAAAAAAAAATTTTCTTGGTAATGCCAGTTGGTAACTGTATTCCTCTCTTTCTCTGTGGACAAGCAGGAAATAAGCCCCCAAGTATGGGTGATGTCATCAGAGCCTGCACAGGAACACTACCCAGCTATTAAGGGAAGCTTTTGGGAGGTTCCTCTGCACCTGCACACCATCTTCCCACCTGCTGTCCTGGTGCTTTCTAAATCAGTCTTCATCTTTTCCATGGAGCACAACAGGTGTGTCTTCTAGTTTGTACCTTTTTGGTAAATTTCTTGCCCCTGCACAGGGACTCTCCTGCCATCATCAGACTTCTTATTCTAATTTGTATTTACAGATGACGGAGAGGACTCAAAGGTCAAGATAAGCAGTGTAAATCACTTTTTGGTGCTTAATAAGTCCAATCTGTCAGCATTGGCAGCACCAGTCTCAATGGCATTGAAGGCTGCATCAGACACTTGACAGTGCATTGACATCAAGGCATTCTCAAGCCGACTTTGAGTTGAGAACCCATAGTGCCCTGGAGTATCAACCATTGAGTGCCTCCTGAAGATGGTGAAGGTTTCAAATTCATCTTTATTGACACTGAAGGGTGATTGTGTCGTACATCAAGTGGAGACTCCAGTGCATTGATGTCAAAGCCCCTCAAGGCATGATGTTGAGAGTGATGCGGGTCTGCAAAAGTGCTCCTCTAAGCTGCCCCAAAGACAGGAGAGCTCATCCTCCAAGGCATCAAAGGGGCAGGGGCAGCGATAGCCACAGCCACCTGTATGCACATACCAAGCTGCTGATCCCCTCCCCCCCCCCTCAGATCCTGGGAACATTGGTTGATGTTGCTGAGACCCTGCAACCTTCGGAGATGGCAGCCATGGAGAAGCACCTGAGGGTCACGAGGAATGAATCATGATGCTGTTTGCTATGCAGCATATCATTGCCTCATCTGCTGCATCATCATCTGCACCCATCCAGCCAATTCTCAAGATTCATAGCTTGCCTGTGGGAGAGGCATAGACATCAGAGCCTGCTTGGATGATCTCACTCTCTAATGTATCAGAGTCCAATGTTCCCTGTAGCCTAATGGTTAGAGTACTGGCTTGGGAACCAAGATACCAGGGTTCAATTCCCACTAGCACTCCTTATGGCCATGGGCAAGTCGCTTAACCCTCCATTGCCTCAGAAAAATCCAAGTTATCAATATCCCTGTTTAATGTACATTACCAAGTTTGTTACAATGTAAACCGCTTTGAATGATAAAGCAGTATAAAAAGCTGTTAAATATACTTTGACGGGAGATGTGATACAGACCTTTAAATACTTAGAGTATTAATTAATAAACCTTTTTCAAAGACAGGGAAGCTGCAAAACTATAGGACATAACATGAAGCTGCACGGGGGTAAACTGAAGGACAACATCAGGAAATACCTCTTCTCCAGGAACAAGCAAGAAGTTGGTCCTCACAAATGAGTGATGTCAGCATCGAAGAAGCCTGCGCAGAAGCTTCTCCCCAGCTTTCAAGGAAAGCCTTTGGGAGATGTACCACGCATGCGTGGTCCACTTCCAGCCCAAGAGTGCCATCTTACCTCTGTCTCCTTTTTTTCCGCTGAGCCCTTTGGATGCTGTCCAGTTTTCCCCGGAAAAGTCTAATTTTATTCTCAAATTTTTTCTGGTTTGCATATCTGTTCCTTCCTGCCTCTGAGCAAGCTCGCCTCGGCATCGCTCCTCGGGTCCATTTGTTTATTTTCTTAGTTTTTCATCTGTCTCCCTCAACCGGCATTTGTGCTCTTTTTCAGCTGAAGGCCTCTGACCCTCACCAGGAGGCGGGGACCCCCCTTTTCTGATGGCCTCCAGTGGCTTCAAAAAGTGTGACCTGTGCATCAAAATTATGTCACTCACTGACCCACACGACTGCTGCCTGCAATGTCTTGGTCTGGAGCACAACGACTCCGACTGCAAGCTCTGCAGAACCTGACCCCAAAGGCCTTAAAAAGCTGCCATCAGCAGCAGGAAAAGTTCTTTCAGAAGTCCAACTCCACCCTGAGTCTCCAGTGACACCATGCTCTAGGGCCCCCTCCGAGACCTCTGTGCCCCATGAAGCCAGAGCCTCTTCAGAGTCCCGTGGCTGCTGTTCCTCTGCGCAGAAGTCTCGAGGTGGAGCATAAGAAGAAAAAATCCTCGAAGACTGCCTCGGAGGATAGCTCCAGGAAGAATATGAAATTCCACCCCAGGTTCTACAGTCGCAGGCATGAGTTGGGGCAGGAGCAGCCCACCAAGATGCCACGCAAGTTGTCAGCTTCTGCCAACCAGCCTTGGACCTCCTAGGCCATCCTCATTGAGGACTCTCCCTCAACAGTACCAATGCCAGGCCTGAAGTCCTTGGTGCCTGCATCGAAGGTTGTGGAGCCAACTGCTCGTTGCATGTGGTATTCCAATACCTGCTCCACTTATTGCAGGCGGGACTGAAGTCCAACTCCGAGTACACCTGAGTGCCATCGCAGTGCATCATCACTCCGTCAAAAGGAAATTCCTCTCAGCTCAGCCCATTGTATTTGTTCCTATGGGGCCTCATGTGCTCTCGCAGCTGACCAAGCCTCCGTTTGAGCCTGTAACCACCTGGTAGGTCACCTTCCTGGTAGCTCTCACATCAACCCGCAGAGTTAGCAAGCTCCAGGCTCTGATGGCAGAGCCTCCTTCCATGAGGTTCTACAAGAACATGGTGGTGTTCTGCACACATCCCAAGTATCTGCCGAAGGTAGTGTCCCTATTTCACCTCCAGCAGGAGGTGGTGTTCCCCACCTTCTTTCCCAAGCCTCATGCCAGTAGGGCGGAAACTGTTCTCCATACTCTGAATTGCAAGAGAGCCCTGTCCTCCTACCTGCAATGGACTCAGAGCCACTGCAAGGCTCGACAGCTTTTAGTATCCTATGATCTCAGCCTTCTGGGGCTCTCATTGACTAAGCAAGCTCTGTCCACTTGGGTGGTGGACTGTATTACCTTGCCTATGAGCAAACAGAGATCCCACTGGATCAGAGAGTCCTGGCGCACCATGTCAGGGCCATGGCTAATTCTGTGGCCAATCTGTGTTCCGTCCCTAAGATGGAAATTTGCTGGGCCGCCATGTGGTCTTCAGTCCGTACCTTTGCAGCTCACTACTGCCTGGAAAGGAAGTCCCAGTGGGAGAGCGTCTTTGGGGTGTAGGCAACTTCTGCCTTCTGTGTTCAGGCCACTGGAGGTCTGGTTATTATTGGACAATTGGGGCTTGCAAAAGTTTCACTTGGGATTCAACTGCTGCTGATCACGGTTCACCTTTGCAGGTTGCTGTAGCATATTTTGCAGGTTTCAGTAGCATGTTGCTGGGGATTCCCATATGTGGGGATTGACTTCTACTTGTTCCCAGAGAAAGTGTAGTTACTCACCTTTAACAGGTGTTCTCTGGGGACAGCAGGAAAGTCCTCAAAACCCTCCCTCTTCCCCCTTCGAGTTGCTTCCTTTCCATCTTTCATTTTTGCTGTCTTAGCTATGTCTTTTGACTGAGGCAAGATGGCACCCTTGGGTGGGATGTGGACCATGCATGTATGGTGCATCTCCAACAGGCTTTCTTTGAAAGCTGGGGAGATGCTTTCTTGTAGGCTCCCTTGGTGCTGCCATAACCCATACGATAGGACTGATTCCTGCCGTCCCCAGAGAACATCTGTTACCGGTGAATAACTACGCTTTCACTGAAAGGGTAGTGCATGCTTGGAATGCCCTCCTGATGGAAGTGGTGGGGACAAATACAGTGACAGAATTCAAAATGGTGTGGAACAGACACAGTGGATCCTTTTTATAGCAATAGGATAAATCAAAATAACCTTAACTGTCTGCTATCTCAACAAATAGAGATGACTGGCACAGAGCAGTGAATACACCCCTAACCAAAAGCATTGGGAGGGGTGACCTACATGGAGCGGCAGGTGTACCTACTCCTGCCACCTTACTGGGCAGATTAGATGGACCATGATGGTCTTTATCTGCTGTCATATACTGTGTTACTAAGACTTCCTCTCTGAGTCTGATTTAGAAAGCTGGGTCACTGATGTCTACTCACGAGACATGTCTGAGGACAGGTCTCTAGGGTTTCCATCATACCCTTCTCATGAGTGGTCAAGTCTCCTCCTGAGGATATTACTTTCCAGGATTTTGTGAGGGCTTAAGCCAAGGCCATACCATTTTATTTAGAGCCTAAGGATGATCCCAGGGCAGAAGAATTACTGCCCTGGGATACTCTAAGGAAGCGGTGACAGGGCCTGTGCACCGCATCCTTCAGAGAGTGCAGATGAGAATAGGGGAGGAGAATCTCACTGTACCTCCAGTTAGTAACATAGCAAATGACGGCAGATAAAGACCAGTATGGTCCATCTAGTCTGCCCAGTAAGATGGCAAGAGTAGGTGCACCTGCCGGTTTGTGCAGGTCACACCCTCCCCATGGCTTTGTTTAGGGGTGAACACACTGCTCCGTATAGGACACCCCTGTTTGTTGAGAAATTATATAGTTAAGTTTATTTTGATTTTAATCTGTTGCTGTAAAGGGATCCACTGTGTCTGTCCCATGCCATTTTGAATTCTGTCACTGTATTCGCCCTCACCACTTCCATCGGGAAGGCATTCCAAGCATCCACCACCCTTTCAGTGAAAAAGTATTTGCTGACATTGCCTTTCAATTTACCCCCTTGCAGCTTCATGTTATGCCCTCTAGTTTTACAGCTTTCCCGTCTTTGGAAGAAGTTTGTTTGTTCGTTTGTTCATTAATTCTGTTTAAGTATTTAAAGGTCTGAATCATATCTCCCCTATCCCACAGCGTGTACATAGAAAGCTTGACTCCATGTATAGAGTTCAGAAGGCTCCTGGATTCAAGAGGCCCCAGCTTTCTCACCATTCCTTGGTGGTTGAATCCACCCTTAAGAAGGCTAAGAGTTCCGAGATGCATGGCCTCTTAACTCTACATGGGCATATTTCTAAAGGATATCATGTGTGGCCTAGCTCTGATCTGTCCTAATATCGTCCTCCAGAGAAATTGGAACAGTATTGTTCCCTAGTGAGTCACAAGGACTGCTTGAAGTTCATGGTCTGGGTGACCTATACCATCTTCATAATGGCAGCGAGAGCTTTTGCCGTTGGTATTGGTGCCCAGAGACTCGCTTGGCTCTGTTCCTCAGATCTAGAACAATCCATACAGGGTGAGCTTGCTGCTGTGCCATGCCATGAAGAGAATTTTCTTGGAGAACAATTTGGTACTGTTCTCCAAAGAAATTCATTGAAAAAAAGCACGTCGCCATTCAAAATCTTACAAGGCACACGTCCTACCTGACCTCTTTCTGCAGGAGGGTACAGTACCAAGGTGGCTCCCAGAAAGACCTATTACTCTTGTAGGTGTAGGTATTTTCCTAGAACTCAGAAATCTGAACACATGCATAGTCAAAAGTTCAGAATGATTTCTCTGGGTACCCTACTCCCTTATCTTCAAAAAGGAGATTGGTTATACTCCCTGGTTGCTTATATCCATGTACAGATACATCCCACTCATAGGACGTATCTCAGATTCATCTCGGGGACATTACTTCCAGTACCGAGTTCTGCCCTTTGGCCTAGCCTCAGCACCTCACATCTTCACAAAATGCCTCATGGTAGTAGCAGCTCACCTTCGAATGCTGGGAGTATTTGTCTTTCCTTACTTTGATGATTGATTGGCTGATTAAAAGTACCACTCCAGAAGGAATTTGAGAATCAACATGGCTGACCAGGTGCTGGAACTACTAGGATTGGTCATAAATTACCCCAAATCCTACCTTCAGCTCTCCCAGCAATTGGAATTCATAGGAGCCCTGCTTGATGCGACACAGGCAAGAGACTTCCTCACACATGATAGACTTCAGATTAACAATACTAGTGCAAGAGACTCAATTGGGGCAGCAGGTAACAACTCGCAAGATGCTAACTGTATGGTCACATGGCTTCTACAGTGCATATAACACACTTAGCATATTTCCACATGAAGCAGGTTCAGTAGTCCACAGGACACCTCAAAGATTGTCTGCTGCCATTCCTCTCATTCAGTCATTGTAATGGTGGACACTCCACCACAGTTTACTCAAAGGTCTTCCCTTCCAAACTGCTTCACCACTGAAAATTCTGACAGATCCAAACTGGGTTGGGGAGCTCACCTCAATGGGTTTCACACTGAGTGTGATTGGTCCTACCAAGAAAGTCTCCACCAAATCAACCTCTTTGAATTACGAGCTGTAGCGAATGCTCTAAAGGTTTTCAGAGATTGTTTGCTATTTGATTGTCTGGTTCACCAACAAAATTGTCCTGCATCAATGTTGTACATCAACAAACGGGGAGGACTGTGTTTGTAGCGCCTGTGTTGGGAGACAGTAAGGTTGTGGAAATTTGCCATGGACCAAGGGATGGATTTGAGAGCCACATTTCTTCCAGGCGAACAAAACCATCTAGCAGACAACCACACGAATGGACCCTGCATAGGGAGGTTGCAACTTGCATCTTTTGAGAGTGGGGCTTCCTTCAATAGATCTGTGGGCGACTCCTCAGAATGCCCAGGAGGACCGGTTCTGCTCCAGAGTAAGATTGCACAGCAGACTAGCCTCACATGCTTTCCTCCTAAATTGAGGGAAGGGTCTTCTGTATACGTATCCTCCAATCCCTCTCATTGGAAAGACTCTCTGAAAGCACAAAACAGACCGAGGCACAATAATTCTCATTGTCCCTACTGGTCCAGACAACCTTGGTTTCCTCTCCTGCTGCAACTCTTAAGAACCACTCCGATTAGGCCATGTACTGACCTAATAGAGAAAGGAATGATGTTGCATACCAACATCAAGTCCTTGGCCTTCTAGGTGTGGATGTTAAGTGTCTTAACGCTCTCAGCTCAGTCTGTTAGCCGATGTGACTGGTATCGTTTTGGCCTCCAGGAGGGCCTCAACAAGAAAATCCTATTCATGCAAATGGAAATTTGCTGTCTAGTATGAATTCCATTCCTTAGATCCCTTTGCCTGCCCCACACAAAAACTGCTGGAGTATTTTCTAAGAACATAAGATATGCCATATTGGGTCAGACCAAGGTCCATCAAGCCCAGTATCCTGTTTCCAACAGTGGCCAATCTAGGTCATACGTACCTAGCAGTTTCCCCAAAAGACACAGGTTACGCAATGCTTGTACTGGGTCAAGCATTGATATCCTGGGTCCCTTCTTAATAATGGTTTATGGACCTTTCCTCCAGGAACTTGTCCAAACCTTTTTTAAACCCAGCTACGCTAACAGTCTTTACTACATCCTCCGGTAACAAATTCCAGAGTTTGATTACACGTTGAGTGAAAAAATATTTTCTTTTATTAGTCTTAAATAGTTTACCCTGTAGCTTCATTGCATGTCCCCTAGTCTTTTTATATTCTGATAACGTAAACAATCGATCTACATTTACCCGTTCCACTCCGTTCATTAATTTATAGACTTCTATCATATCTCCCCTCAGCCGTCTCTTTTCCAGGTTAAAGAGCCCTTAGATTTTTAGCCTTTCTTCATAGGAGTATCCTTCCATCCCCTTTACCATTTTGGTGGCTCTTCTCTGAACCTTTTCTAATAACTCTATATCCTTTTTAAGATACGGTGACCAAAATTGCACACAATATTCAAGGTGCGGCCTCACCATGGAACAATATAGAGGCATTATAATATATTTTCTTTTATTTTCCATTCCTTTCCTTATGATACCTAACATTCTATTTGCTCTCTTGGCTGCTGCTGCTGCACACTGGGCCGAGGGTTTTAACATGTTATCCACAATGACTCCTAAATCTCTTTCCTGGGTGGTGGTTCCTAATGTGGAACCTTGCATTGTGTAACCATAGTTTGGGTTGTTCTTCCCTAGGTGCATAACTTTGCACTTGTCCACATTAAATTTCATCTGCCATTTTGATGCCCAGTCTTCTAATTTATCAAGATCCTCTTGCAATTTTCCACAATCCTCTTGGGTTTTAACAACTTTAAATAGTTTTGTGTCATCTGCAAATTTGATAACCTCACTCGTTATTCCACTTTCCAGGTCATTTATGAATATGTCAAAAAGCAGCGGACCCAGCACATATCCTTGGTGTACACCACTATTCACCTTTCTCCATTGGGAAAATTGGCCATTTAGCCCTACCCTCTGCTTTCTATCTTTTAACCAGTTCTTGATCCACAGTAGTACACTGCCTCCTATCCCATGACTCTTTAGTTTTGCCAAAAGTCTCTGATGAGGGACCTTGTCAAAGGCTTTCTGAAAGTCCAGATACACTATATCAACTGACTCACCTTTGTCCACCTGTTTATTCACACTTTCAAAAAAACACAACAGATTAGTAAGACTAAAGCCATGTTGGCTGTCTCCCATTAGGCCATGACTATCTACATGCTGAGTAATTTTATTCTTTATGATGGTTTCTACCATTTGTCCCGGTATTGATGTGAGGCTCACCGGTCTGTAGTTTCCCGGATCACTCCTGGAACCCTTTTTAAAAATTGGTGTTACATTGGCGATCCTCCAATCTTCAGGTATTAGAGATGATTTTAATGATAGTTCACTGATTACTAATAGCAGGTCTGCAATCTCATATTTCAGTTCTTTCAACACCCTTGGATGTATACCATCCGGCCCAGGTGATTTGCTACTCTTCAGTTTATCTAATAGTTGTAATACATCTTCTCGATGTATCGATATTTCCTTCAATTCTTCCGCACCTTTAAATACCACTTCAGTCATGGGTAACATCCCTACATCTTCCTCAGTAAAGACCGAAGCAAAGAATTCATTCAGTGTCTCTGCTATCGCCTTGTCGCCTCTTACTGCCCCTTTAACTCCTCTATCATCTAATGGACCAACTGACTCTCTCACAGGTTTTTTGCTACGAATGTACTTGAAAAAATCTTTATTTCACGTTTTTGCTTTCAGAGCAAGCTTCTCCTTAAATTCTCCCTTTGCCTGCTTTATCAATGCCTTGCATTTGACTTGCCAGTGCTTGTGCTGTTTCCAAGTTTCGTCGTTTGGCTCTTTTTTCCATTTCCTGAAAGATGCCTTCTTGGCAACAACAGCCTTTCTGACCTCACCTCTAAACCATGCTCGCAGCTTTTTGGACTTCCTTCCACTTTTCTTAAAGCGTGGAATACAGCTGGTCTGGGCTGCCAAGATAGTATTTTTCAACAACACCCAAGGTTGATGTAAGTCTTTAACCTTTGCAACTGCTCCTTTTAGTTTTTTCTTAACTAGTTTCCTCATTTTAGCATAGTCTCCCTTTCGAAAGTTAAAAGGTAGTACTGTGGATTTCTGTACTATACCTCCTCTTCTAATTAAATCAAAGGCGATCATGCTATGATCACTATTGCCAAGTGGCCCCAACACCCTTATCTCTTGCACTAGATCTGGTGTTCCACTAAGGACTAGGTCCAATATGGCTTCCCCTCTGGTCGGTTCATGAACCAGCTGCTCGAAGAAGCAGTCATTTATGTCATCTAGGAACTTTATCTCCCTAGCATGTCCTGCTGTGACACTGACCCAGTCGATACTGGGGTAATTGAAATCACCCATTATTATTACTGCGCTGTAACTTTTGTTAGCTTCCTTGATTTCTTTGAGCATTTCATCATTCATTTGTTTATTCTGGCCTGGTGGTCGATAGTACACCCCCACTGCCATCGCCTTCCCCTTTTTACATGGAATTTCAATCCATAGAGATTCTACAGCAAATTTTGTTTCCTGCAAAACTTTAATCCTTTCTGACTCAATGCCCTCTCTAACATAGAGCGCAATCCCTCTACCAATTTGATCAGCTCTATCATTACGATATAGTTTGTACCCAGGTATCACAGTGTCCCACTGGTTGTCCTCCTTCCACCATGTCTCTGATATTCCAATCATATCTAACCTCTCATTTAGTGCTATATATTCTAACTTTCCCATCTTATTTTTTAGACTTCTAGCATTTGCATACAAGCATTTTAGAGACTGTATATTATTCATATTAATTTGGCTATTGGTAGACATGGGTAATTTGGGATCTTTAAGCTCTGTCTGCTCCATACTCTAGGGCATTTGGGCTACTTTACTCTTTTTTTTTTTTTTTGGAACCTCTCTGCTTTTGGTAGTATCCTTCAAGGTGCACCTCTCCGAGTCTGGACTTCAGTCCAACTCCATTAGTTCACCTCAGTGCAATTGGAGCTTACCATCGAGGTGTGGAGGGAAGACTCATCTCTGTTAAGCCTTTAGTAGTTTGCTTTCTGTGAGGTTTGCTTCTCTTGAAGCTTCTTTACAAACCACCTGTAGTGTCTTGAGACCTCAGTGTGGTTCTTGCGTAGCTAATGAAAGCTCCCTTTAAGCCACTGAATTCCTGACCTCTGAAGATTTTATTTTTGTTTGTGGTCACTTCAATTCAAAGGGTGAGTGAGCTTCATACTCTCATAGTTCATCCATCTTATGTTAAATGCCATCATAATAGAATGGTCCTTAATGCTCATCCTACGTTCCTCCGAAAGTGGTATTTGATTTCCATCTTAATCAGTCAATTGTTCTAGCAAAATTTTTTTCCCAAAACACATGCTCACAAAGGGGAAAATGCACTATACATATTGGACTTCAAGCAAGTCTTAGCCTTCTATTTGGAGGGGACAAAAGCCCATAGAAAGTCCATCTAGCTTTTTTTGTTTGTTTGTTTTGACCCTAATAAACCTAGGGGGGTTGTCTCCAAATGCTCTTTTTTCAATTTTGCTAGCAGACTGTATCTTTTGTTTATGCCCAGGCATGCCTGAGCCTCGATGGTCAGGTGATGGCACACAGTGTCAGACTTATGGTAGTGTTGGTGGCCAACTTACACATGATCTTCATGGAAGAGATCTGCAATGCTGCACACATTCACATCTCATCACTGTCTAGAAAGGGATTTATGATGCGACAGAAACTTCGGCCAACCAGTACTATGGAATCTGTTTGAGGAATAGAAACCAACTCCCTCCTCCCTAGGCCTGTTATTTTCTGTTCAGGCTATCTTTAAAGAGGAAAAAAAAATTGATGGACTTTGAAAGCCCTGTTGCCATCAAAAACATTCTGGTTATCCCTGTTGGGCGACACACTACTGCCTTGGTTTGCTAAGGTAGCCTGTAACTAGTGAGGACTTATTTTCTGCTTGTCTGTGAAGAAGAGGTAGTTACTCACCTTTAGCCCATGTTCTCAATAGACAGCAAGAAAAGATCCTCACAATGCTCCCACCTCCCCTATGAGTTGTTCTATAGCTATAGTATCAGACTGAGAAAATGATGCCAATGGCAGCAGGTAAGAAAATGGCATGTGTGTGCAGAGGAATCTCCCAAACATTTGTTAGTAGCTGGGGAGTGTTCCTGCACAGGCTGTGTTGGATGATGTCACACATCCTTTGAACTTTTTTTTTCTTTTCTCTCCTGCTGTCCACCGAGAACACTTGCTACAGGTGAGGAACTACCTTTTTTGGAACATCACCCTTTTGCTAAGGAGTCCCTTATGTGTGGCTCTGTATCTGAAGTAGATGTTTTCTCATAACAGCAATGGAATGAATTATTTTAAACTGTCCTAAGCACTCAACTGAACCTGGACAACCCGAGCATGCCTGGGAAGTTCTGGAAAGATGATGAAATTGTGACTTTGCACTGTCACAGGATAACTGCAAGTAAGCAGTTATTCTCCAGGACCAAGCAGGAAGTCAGTCCTCACTTATGGGTGACGTCGGCGCCGACGGAGCCCTCGCGGAGCAATTTTCCCCAGCTTTCAAAGAAAGCCTTTGGGAATTGCAGCGCGCATGCGCGGTCGTCTTCCCGCCCGAGGGTGCCATCTTAGCCAGTCTTCTTTTTTCCGCGGAGCCCTACAGACGTCCCCGTCTTGTCCCCGCGAAAAAGTTGATTTTCTTCTTTATTTTATCCTTTTTTCTTTCGGTTCGACGCCGATCGTTTTCCCGCCCGGACTCGCGACGCCGGTCTCGAGTCCTCTCACTTTTTTCGGTTTTTCTGACTTAGTCAGCTTTCATTTTCGGTTTCCCTGGCAGCCCGGTCCTTTGACCTCGCAGGGGCCCTTTTTCCCCCGATGGCTGCCAGTGGGTTTAAACGGTGTGGTCGGTGTGACCGAAATATGTCACTAACCGACACACACGACTTTTGCCTCCGCTGCCTGGGCCCGGATCATGAGGAACTGATCTGTGGGCCCTGCAGCAAACTGTCCTCAAAGGCGTTGAGAAGTCGGCGGCATCAGCGTGAGAGAATCTTCGCTGACCCCAGCCGTACCCGGACCTCGTCGGAGGCCTCCGTGTCGAAAGGCTCCAGCTCGGACCGTCGCCGGAGCTCCTCCGACCGGGGTTCTCCCTCCGGGGACCATCGTCGGAAGGAAAAACCCGCGAGGGCGGTGTCGGTGGACGCTCCTGGTTCCGCGAGGGCCAGGTCGCATAGCCCCGACAGCCGCCCCGGGTCCTTGGAGAAGGAACACGTCCCGAAGCGACCTCGCCTGGAGTCGGAGATGCCTGCCCGGGTAAGTCCTGTGGTCCTTCTGGACTCGCCTCCGCGACAGCCGACGTCGGGCCCGACGCCGTCGGGGCCCGAGTCGGGGGCTGCTGGGTCACCTGAGCTCGGACTCAGGTTGACGGCCTTGGAGAGCAGACTGTCTGCCTTCATGGACCAGCAGAGGGCACTGCTCGCTGGCTTCGCTGGCGTCGCTGCCCCGACCGCCGGGACGTCGACGTCCAAGTCGACCCCGGAGACCGAGCCGATCCTCGAGTCGATGAGAACTCGAGTCGATCCTCGGTCGAGGTCGCCCTCGGCCTCCCGTTCGGGACCGAGGTCGCCGACGCCGACTCCCTCGGCGTCGGGGCGGCTGGCGCCGCGCCCTGCCCGGGCCGACCCCACCGAGTCCTCGTCGGAGTCGGTCTGGGAGTCTGAGGAGGAAGAGTCACCTGATTCTTTCCGGACTCGGTGTGTCCCATCGGACTCACCGGAGTCCGAGCCTCGGAAGCAGTCCCCCCCGGAGGATGCCCGGTTCTCGGACTTCGTTAGGGATATGGCCAAGGCTTTGGCCTTCCCTGCGGATCCCGAGGAGGAGCCTCGAGCCGAAGAGCTCGACGCCCTCCAGTATGACTCTCCCGCGAGGGAACACTTTACTGTGCCGGTTCCTCCTATGCTGGAACGACTACTCTTCCGCATGTGGGAGAGTCCGGCCTCCTCGCCGGTCCTGAGCAAGCGGGTCGATTCTATCTATCGAGTCCGCAAGAGCCCTGGCTTTCAAAAGGCACAGCTGCCACACCATTCCATGGTAGTGGAATCGGCCATGCATCGTCTTAAGAGCCAGAAGATGCACTCCTCGGTGCCTCCTGGCAGGGAGGCCCGTAACCTGGATGGCCTTGGCAAGAAGTGCTTCCAGGGCTCTGTGCTCGCATGTCGTGTCCAGACTTACCAGCTATACATGGGCATGTATCTCCGGGATCTGGCTAAAGAGCTAGCCGGATTCTCCGCTGGTCTCTCCGAGGAGCCCTTGCGGAGGTTCCTAGCCTTGTCCACTGGCATTCGGGAATGCTCAAAGTTCATGTCCCGAGCAGCCTATGATGGCTTTGAAGCCTCGGCTCGAGTGGCCGCAGCCGGCATCGGTGCCCGCCGACAGGCTTGGCTTCAGTCGTCAGACCTTGAGCCCTGGGTGCAGGACAAGTTGGTCGATGTCCCCTGCCGAGGCGAAAACCTCTTTGGCAAGCCCATGGCGGAAAAGGCTGCACAAATTGAGACTGAGACTCTCACCAGGACCAGGCTTTCTAGGAAGACCTCCGCCCCTTCCCAGAAAAAGAAGGGCTCGGGGAAAAAGTCCTTTTACCCGAGGAAGGCGGCTGCCTACAAACAATACCCCCATTATCAGGCCCCTGCAGCTCCCCAACAGGGCCAGCAGGCCAAGGGACGGGGTAACGGGTCCCGTAGGCAGCAAGCCCCCAAGCCTGCACCACCAGCCCCTGCTCAGCAGGGTGGGGGCTTTTGACTCGCTCAGCATAGCCTCTCCCCCCCCGCTGGTTCCTCCCAGCACTGGAGGCCGGCTGGTTCACTTTGCCCACAGGTGGTCCAGCATCACCGCAGATGCCTGGGTGCTTCAGGTCGTGCGGGAAGGCTACCTTCTCCACTTCCATCAGGTCCCTCCCTCCTATTTTCCGGGAGAACCTCCGCGCCCCCCTCTGCACAGGGAGTTGCTCCTTCAGGAGTTAGCAGGTCTTCTGCAGGAACAGGCGGTGGAACCGGTGCCACACCACCTGAGAGGTCAAGGCTTTTATTCAAGGTATTTTCTGATACCAAAGAGAACAGGGGGCCTCAGACCCATCCTGGACTTGCGCAACCTCAACAAGTTCCTTGTGCGGGAGAAGTTCAAAATGCTTACCCTTGGAATCCTTCTGCCCTACCTCCAGCAGGGAGATTGGCTATGCTCCTTGGATCTAAAGGATGCCTACACGCACATCCTCATCCACCCAAGCCACCGCCAATACCTAAGGTTTGTGGTGGCAGGAAATCATTACCAGTACCGAGTACTGCCCTTTGGCCTGTCCTCCGCACCGCGAGTCTTCACAAAATGTCTCGCGGTCGTGGCGGCCCATCTCCGGCTTCACGGCCTCTATGTCTTTCCGTACCTCGACGACTGGCTCATCAGAGCAGCGTCCGCTCAGGAGGTCACCAACGCCACGTGCCGCACGGTGACTCTGCTGCAGCACTTGGGCTTTGTCATAAACTTCGCAAAGTCCACTTTGCTCCCCTCACAGGATCTCGAGTTCATCGGCGCAAGGCTGCACACTCCTCAGGCGCGAGCATTCCTACCGCTCGACAGGGCTCAGCGGCTCATGGACCTAGCCGACCGCTTTCGCAGCCAGCCCCTGGTCTCCGCCAGGCGCTTCCTGAGACTGCTCAGCCATATGGCTTCCACCGTCCATGTGACCCCCAATGCCCGCCTGAATATGCGGTCTGCTCAATGGTGTCTCCGCCAGCAGTGGCGACAAGCCACGGGCGGCCTAGCAGACCTAGTGCGCGTTTCCGAGCCGCTGGTCTCGTCTCTCCGGTGGTGGCTCCGGCAGCCGAACCTGATATTCGGAATGCCTTTCCAGTCACCTCAGCCGACCCGGGTGCTGACCACCGATGCATCCCTCCTGGGCTGGGGAGCACATTGCCAAGAGGCACGTACTCAGGGCCTCTGGTCCCCGTGGGAGTCTGCTCAGCAGATCAACTTCCTGGAGCTCAGGGCGATCCGCCTGGCTCTCAAGGCCTTCTCCCACCTGACTTCCCAACAGTCCGTCCTTGTCCAGACGGACAATCAAGTTGCCATGTTCTACGTGAACAAGCAGGGGGGCACGGGCTCCTTCCTCCTCTGCCGGGAGGCACAGAGGCTCTGCTCTTGGGCCGTCAGTCACGGCATTCTCCTCAAGGCAGTTTATCTCCCGGGCCAAGAAAATTGCCTTGCAGACAAACTCAGCAGGGTCCTCCAGCCGCACGAGTGGCGTCTGGATCCCTTGGTGGTTCAGAAGCTCTTCCTCAAGTGGGGTCTCCCCACGGTGGATCTCTTTGCCAGTCCTCACAACCGGCAGCTTCCTCGCTTCTGCTCTCGTCGGCCACACCCCCTTCGGGTGGCGGCGGACGCCTTTCTGATCATCTTCTGTACGCTTTCCCTCCCATCCCGCTGGTCTCTCGGACTCTTTTCAAGGTTCTCCGAGACAAAGCCTTCATGATCCTGGTGGCCCCTCGCTGGCCCAGGCAGCCGTGGTTTCCGCTCCTGCTGCAACTGGCGGTGGAGGATCCAATCCCTCTGGGGGTGCAACCGGATCTCCTCACTCAGGATCAGGGGTCCCTCCTGCACCCCAACCTCAGGTCTCTCAACCTCATGGCCTGGCTGCTGAGAGGGTAGTCCTTGCTCCCCTTCTCCTGCCGGCGGAGGTGGAGGAGGTCGTCTTGGCTTCGCGACGGCCTTCTACCCGCAAATGCTACGCCCTTAAATGGCGTCGCTTTGCAGTCTGGTGTACCCAACAGTCTCAGGATCCCTTCTCCTGCCCGGTGTCGGTGATCTTGCAGTACTTGCTCCACCTCTCTAATCTGGGACTTAAGTCCAACTCCGTCAAAGTTCACCTCAGTGCTCTTTCAGCACATCATGTGCCGGTGGACGGCAGACCTCTCTCCAATGACCCTCTCGTAGCGAGGTTTCTCCGAGGTCTCCTTCTACTTAAACCACCTCTGCGCCCGCCAGCGCCTGACTGGGACCTGAATGTGGTTTTGCAGCGGATCACCTGTCCGCCTTTTGAACCTATGGCTACCTGTTCTCTCCGTTTTCTGTCTTGGAAAACACTGTTCTTGATAGCCCTCACTTCCGCTAGACGCGTAAGTGAATTGCAGGCCCTCGTGTCTGATCCCCCTTACACTCGGTTCTACAAGAATAGGGTAGTCCTACGGACTCACCCAAAATTTCTGCCTAAAGTGGTCTCCCCTTTTCACATCAATCAGGAGGTGGTACTTCCAACCTTCTTTCCCAGACCACACTCCAGCCGAGCTGAGACGGTCCTCCATACCCTGGACTGTAGAAGGGCATTGAACTTCTACCTTGACCGTACGCGGGAGCACCGTAAAGCTGCTCAGCTTTTTGTGTCTTTTGACCCCAATAAATTGGGGCTCCCGGTCTCCAAGCGTACTCTGTCCATCTGGGTTGCGGACTGTATCTCTTGGGCTTATGGGGCAGCCGGACTCTCCTTAGAAAGTCGAGTCACGGCTCACTGCGTTCGGGCAAAGGCCACGTCAGTGGCTTACCTCCGCTCTGTTCCGCTGGCAGACATCTGCCGGGCCGCTACTTGGTCTTCGAGCCAGACTTTTGCGGTCCATTACTGTCTCGAGAGGGAGTCCCGTAGGGACAGTGCTTTCGGACAGGCAGTCCTCCGTAATCTCTTTGAGGTCTGAGCAACTCCTACCCTCCATCCCGGATGTGGGCTACCGGTGGGTGATAATTCAGCGAAGATTCTATCCTTCTGTGCTGCTGAGCTAGAGGGAGCTCATTTTTGTGCTTAGGGTCTCCGGTAGCCTTGAGCTTGGGAGTCCCATAAGTGAGGACTGACTTCCTGCTTGGTCCTGGAGAAAGCGTAGTTACTCACCTGTAACAGGTGTTCTCCAGGAGCAGCAGGAATCAGTCCTCACTACCCTCCCTCCTCCCCTTGGAGTTGCAATCGTCTGCTTATGTTTTGCAAATATTTTTATGCTGTCTTTTTTAGCTATGTCATCTGACTGGCTAAGATGGCACCCTCGGGCGGGAAGACGACCGCGCATGCGCGCTGCAATTCCCAAAGGCTTTCTTTGAAAGCTGGGGAAAATTGCTCCGCGAGGGCTCCGTCGGCGCCGACGTCACCCATAAGTGAGGACTGATTCCTGCTGCTCCTGGAGAACACCTGTTACAGGTGAGTAACTACGCTTACTTGTTCAGCTACAATTAAATAGATGAGACACTTGGGGCTGCAGCACTGTAGTGTGTGGCATCTCTACTACTAAAGCTGTATTTCATCACTGGATATAAGAGACATTTATCAACATGTGCTAGTCTTATAATGCTATGACTAGGCTAAGATAACAAAACCTTAGTTGTGTAGGTAACCACCCCGCAGACCAATAGAATATTGATATTACTACTTGATGGGTATTCGAGATCTATCAAACAGGAAGGCAACTTGATCTGGTTGCTTTTCTCCCTCTTAAAAGCACTAATTAATGTTTCTGAGTAATAAAAAAAAAGCTTTGTGATGAACATCCTAAAGTAAATGAAAATTGAAGAGCTGTACCATCTAATATTGAACACAAGAACCATTTTCACTGTTCTGCCAGAGTGTGCTAAAGAGCAAGTAAAGAAGCCTAAAGTTAGGAGATGAAGAGTAATGGAAACCCTGTTTGATTTTGAGGTGTTTCCCTGTTTTCTCCAATACAAAGAGGCCTAAATGTGCAGCATGAGACTGATGTTTGAAACCAAAATGCATCTCTGAGTAAATTGGGGGAAGAAAAGGCCTCAGAACAGCAGGTCAGAAGTAATTTGGCTGTTTTGGTAAGTCAACATGAATTCTAAAATAGCCAACAATAAGAACCAAAGTAAAAACTGTTCTCGCTATCAAATTTTAAATAACAAGAAAACGGGGAAGAAAACAAAACCAACCTGAGATAGTTGGGGAGGCCTCAGTGAAGGGGGGAATGGGGTATGCTCTTGCAGAGTAAATAACGCAGCAAGCCCTACAACATTTCTCACCCCACAATCTCAATCCTAGGCCACCAACTATAAAGTGTTCCTTAGCGTCCCTCTAGTCCAGTCCCGGAACCATATAGGTTACTAAATGGAATACTATCCCAGTGGAAGGTGCTGCGGCGTTGAAGGACCCGCAGGATCGGAAAGTTGATAGCTTGCTGAGACAGGCATTTGATGTTGCTGCCCTGTCAATGCAGGCGGCGGTGGCCGGGGCCTGGGTGGCGCGCGGCTGCCTCCGCTGGTCTCAACAGTTCCAGGGGCCCCAGTCGGCGGAACAAGAGGCCACGGCGTCCAGATTTGAGTCGGGTACCGCTTATTTGGCGGATATCCACTATGACCTCATTAGGGGGTTAGCTAACGGCATGGTGTCGGTGGTAGCGGCATGACGTTCTCTTTGGTTACGCAATTGGGCGGCTGATGGCTCTTCTAAAGCTCGCCTTAGTAAGCTGCCGTTTAAGGGCAGGCAGTTATTTGGAGAGGACTTGGATAGATTGGTAAAAGATCTCGGGGATTCTAAGGGGGGTCGGCTTCCGGAGGATAAGCCCAAGCAGGGGAAGCCGACCTTCACCTTCCGGGGGTCTCAGCAGTCCTTTCGGAGGTTTTGTGCCTCCCGCTTTGGTCAGTCCCAGCGTTCCAGATATCTGGGGCGCGGACAGAGTTTCCGCGGATTTCGGGGGGCAGGTAGAGGTTTTGGCTCCTTCCAGGCGCAGGTCCCCAAAAAGTTGCAATGAAGCGAGGCCGGTTCTGGTGGCGGTGATTCCCATAGGGGGCAGACTGCGAGATTTCTACCCTGCCTGGGCCGCTATCACATCCGATCGGTGGGTGTTAGAAGTGATACGAGAGGGATATGCGCTCGGGCTACATCGACCGGTGCTAGATTCCTTCGTTATGTCCCCGTGCAGCGCTCCCTGGAAACGACGAGTCGTATCCGATACACTTTCCCGGCTGCTTCGGCTCCGGGCGGTCGCCCCCGTGCCGGAGGGGCAGTTAGGGTCCGGTCGATACTCCATCTACTTCGTCTTGCCGAAAAAGCTTTGGAGACTGAACATCTTCATATCTTTGATCATCCAGCTATATGCAGCCCCAAGGACCGCCCACACATCAGTACCTATTGACAAAGCATACTAAGCAGAGCAACAAATAAGTAGATATAACAACACAGTGGGAAAAAGGATCCTGACCCTAAAGTTCCCACTACTAGCAAAAAATTTTTTTTTTCTTTCTTTTTCCAATTGCGTAAGAACAACCTCCCGCCTACGGGAAGGCGGACCAGAACGGCCGTGGCGACCCTTGTGCAAAACGCATGCAACAAGAGACGCCACCGCTCACCCCCAAGATTTGACCCCAAAAGGAAACTAAGGCGTGCTGCAAGCAGAGGAGCTCTGACTGAAAGTATAGAGAACAAAAACCCTGGCAGACTCCTATAATGAATGTACCTTCTTGGCTGGCAGCGAGAACAGATAGACAGGGAGGGATCCGGGACTGGACTAGAGTTCCGCAAGGAACAACAATTAGCAGGTAAGTCTAATTTACTCTTCCTTAGCGTCCCTCTAGTCCAGTCCCGGAACCATAGAGGATGTAACAGAGCAGTAAATCTCAATGGGAGGGCCTCGCTAGTCCAGCCTGAAGCACCCGAGACCCAAACCACGCATCCGACGCCGCCTGCACATCCAGACGATAGTGCTTAGCAAAGGTGTGCAAGGACGACCACGTCGCCGCCCGACAAATATCCACTGCCGGTACCAAGCTAACTTCTGCCCAAGGCGCCGCCTGCGCCCTAGTCGAGTGAGCCCGAAGCCCGGCCGGAACCATCCTGCCGTGTAAAAGGTATGCCGACGAAATCGCCTCTTTCAACCAGCGGGAAATGGAAGACTTTAGACGCCGCTTCCCCCTTGCACGGACCGCCAAATGCGACAAATAGGCGATCGGACTTACGGAAGGCCGCCGTTTCCCTCAAATACCGACGAAGAACTCGATGGACATCCAACGCGTGCAAGGAGTTATCCGCGTGCTTGCCCCGTTCCTTGGCAAACACCGGGAGAGACACCTCCTCATTCATGTGAAACGCCGAAACTACCTTAGGCAAAAACGCGGGAACCGGTCACAATACCACCTTGTCGGCAGAGAAAGACAGATAGGGTTCCCTACACGAAAGAGCCTGCAACTCCGAGATCCTGTGAGCTGACGAGATCGCTACCAGAAACACCGTTTTCAACGTCAAGTCCTTCAACGAAGCTTGCGCCAAGGGTTCAAACGGCGAAGCCACCAGAGACCTCAACACCAAATTCAAGTCCCACGAGGGCACTAAAGCCCTGCACGGAGGACGCATAAGCAACACCGCTCGCAAGAAGCGCTTCACGTCCGCATGGGACCCCAATAACTGGCCCTGAACCTTGTCTCGAAAACACGCAAGAGCTGCAAGTTGTACCCTCAACGAACTGGCCGCCAGGCCCTTGTCCACCCCTGCTTGCAAGAAGGAGAGGATCTGAGGAACGGAGGTCCGCAAAGGCCGCAACTCGCGAGTCGCACACCAGCTCTCAAAAATACGCCAGACCCGGACATACGCTAGCGACGTAGACCGACGCCGCGCCCGCAACAAGGTAGCAATGACCTCCGGAGAATAACCTTTGGCTCTCATTCGCACCCTCTCAATAGCCATGCCGTAAGTGAGAATTGAGCCACCTGAGGCATCTGCAGCGGCCCCTGCCGAAGGAGATCCGGCCGAGGAGGAAGGAGCCACGGATCGGCCACACTCAACCGCACCAGATCTGCATACCAAGGCCGACGAGGCCAGTCCGGGGCAATCAGAACCATGGGACCCGGATGCCGCTCGATCCGCTGTACCAGGCGACCCAGCAGAACCCACGGAGGAAAGACATAGAGCAGCCCGTACCTTGGCCACCTTTGTGCCAATGCATCGAGGCCTTCCGACATGTGTTCCCGACGCCTGCTGAAGAACCTTTCGACCTGCGCGGACTCGAAGGTCGCCATGAGGTCCATTATCGGCAGACCCCAATGACGGACCAGCAACGCAAATACCTCGGGATGTAGAGACCACTCTCCGGGGTCTACCCTGCGACGACTCGGAAAGTCCGCCTCCACATTGTGAACCCCCGCGATATGCTGGGCCGACAGACACTGAAGATGCCGCTCTGCCCAATCCAGAAGCAGATCCGCCTCCGCTTCCAACGCCGCGCTGCCTGTGCCTCCCTGGCGATTTATGTAGGCTACCGTGGAGGCATTGTCGGATAGCACCCTGACCGCCTCTCCCTGCAGCCAAGGCTGAAACGCTGTCAGAGCCAACCACACGGCTCTCATTTCCAGTCGGTTGATGGACCACCGGCTCTCCCGCGAGGACCACTGGCCCTGAGCAATCTGGCCCTCGCAATGAGCCCCCCAGCCGCTCAAACTGGCATCCGTCATCAGCAGACGCCAGACAGGAGACTCCAAGGGCATACCGTTCGCCAGAGAGCGCCGACGCAACCACCAGCGAAGGCTGCGCCGAACCTCCAAGGGGCAAACTAACTGACGAGCTAGCGAGTCGGACTGATGACACCATCGATGCAGCAGCGCTCGCTGCAGAGGCCGCATGTGCGCCCTTGCCCACAGAACTACCTCGATGGTCGACGCCATCGTGCCGAGAAGCTGAAGGTATTGCCAAGCCGAGGACGCCCGTCTCGCTAGAAACTGCTCCACCAGCCACCTCAGGGCCCGCGCTCTGTGCACTGGGAGGAAAACCTTCCCATTGCCGGTCTCGAAACGTGCCCCCAAATACTCCAAGGTCTGCGAGAGAAGAAGGCTGCTCTTCGCCCGATTGACCACCCAACCTAACGACTGCAAAACCTGTATGACTCGCCCGGAGACTCTCCTCCCTCGACTTCACCCGGATCAACCAGTCGTCGAGATAGGGATGCACGAGGACACCCTCCTTCCGCAGGAACGCCGCTACCACCACCATGATCTTCGTGAAGACCCGTGGCGCCGTCGCTAGGCCGAAGGGCATGGCTTGAAACTGAAAATGGCCCATCGGCAGCACAAACCGCAGAAATCTTTGATGTTCCCGGCGAATGGGCCTCCGTAAGGTCTAGGGACGTTAGGAATTCCCCCTCGCGGACCGCCGCTATGACCGAGCGCAGCGTTTCCATGCGAAAATGCGACACCCGGAGGCACCGATTCACTCTCTTTAAATCCAAGATTTGTCGAAAGGTGCCCTCCTTTTTCGGCACGACGAAGTAGATGGAGTATCGACCGGACCCTAACTGCCCCTCCGGCACGGGGGCGACGGCCCGGAGCCGAAGCAGCCGGGAAAGTGTATCAGATACGACTCGTTGTTTCCAGGGAGCGCTGCACGGGGACATAACGAAGGAATCGAGCACCGGTCGATGTAGCTCGAGCGCATATCCCTCTTGTATCACTTCTAACACCCACCGATCGGATGTGATAGCGGCCCAGGCAGGGTAGAAATCCCGCAGTCTGCCCCCTACGGGAATCACCGCCACCGGAGCCGGCCTCGCTTCATTGTGACTTTTTGGGGACCTGCGCCTGGAAGGAGCCAAAACCTCTACCTGCCCCCCGAAATCTGCGGAAACTCTGTCCGCGCCCCAGATATCTGGAACGCTGGGACTGACCAAAGCGGGAGGCACGAAACCTCCGAAAGGACTGCTGAGACCCCCGGAAGGTGAAGGTTGGCTTCCCCTGCTTGGGCTTATCCTCCGGAAGCCGACCCCCCTTAGAATCTCCGAGATCTTTTACCAATCTATCCAAGTCCTCTCCAAATAACTGCCTGCCCTTAAACGGCAACTTACTAAGGCGAGCTTTAGAAGAGCCATCAGCCGCCCAATTGCGTAACCAAAGAGAACGACGCGCCGCTACCAC
The DNA here is from genome assembly GCA_033557465.1 of Ichthyophis bannanicus. NCBI lineage: Eukaryota > Metazoa > Chordata > Amphibia > Gymnophiona > Ichthyophiidae > Ichthyophis > Ichthyophis bannanicus. The sequence continues at coordinate 1,755,889,115 of CM066031.1, read as the reverse complement.
CGACGCCATGCCGCTAGCTAACCCCCTAATGAGGTCATAGTGGATATCCGCCAAATAAGCGGTACCCGACTCCAATCTGGACGCCGCGGCCTCTTGTTCCGCCGACTGGGGCCCCTGGAACTGTTGAGACCAGCGGAAGCAGCCGCGCGCCACCCAGGCCCTGGCCACCGCCGCCTGCATTGACAGGGCAGCAACATCAAACGCCTGTCTCAGCAAGCTATCAACTTTCCGATCCTGTGGGTCCTTCAACGCCGCAGCACCTTCCACCGGGATAGTAGTCCGTTTAGTAACCTCTATGGTTCCGGGACTGGACTAGAGTTCCGCAAGGAACAACAATTAGCAGGTAAGTCTAATTTACTCTTTTTATTTCTTTTTTTATTTTTGCTTTTACAATATTACATTCTCGAATAAAGAATTAAGACAAAATCAAGAAAAACAAAAAAATATAGGAAACAAAAATTGCAATAAGAATACAAAATACTGATACATAAGCCCACCAAATACTCAGGGAGCAAGTTTAGGAAAAATAAATTTTACCTAGGAAAATACAAAAGATATGACAGTAACACAGCCAGCTTAATCAAGAGAGTCACTAACCCTCATGTGCTCCCTCCCTGTTCGCTAGAAAACTAAGAAGCTATTTAGGGTCAAAAAACAGGAATCTCTTTGAATCCAGGAAAACAAAACATTGACAGGGAAACTTTAACGAAAAAGTAGCATCCAAGGCAAGAAGCATTGGTTTTAACACCAAGAATTACACAGGTACACTACCAAAAAACTGCCTCCAGTTTTGCAACTGATTCCTATAGATTTTGGGGTGCTGAATCCAGGAAAAATAGCCAAAATGTTCCATCACGTCACGTTTTCTTGCAAAATTAGATTTCTTACCCATATAAGGAATGTTCACATAATTTCTTTTTAGCCGACTGCAGTTTATTTTCTTGGCCCAAAATAGAGGTTGTAATGGTTAACTAACTAGAAACACTCCCTCATGATATTTTAGAGTGTTTTGTATTCATTTTATACATTAACAGGACAATTGGGAGGCGGGGGGCTAAATCCAGTACTCGCGCTGGCGCATGTTTTTTCCTGTTCGCCTCGCCTCGTTCGCTCGCTCAAACACAGAGGTTGCGACATGAACGTTCCTGTCAAATTTCAGTTTCTTGCAAGTTCATTATTACCTTTTGTTTGCTCAGTCGTAATCCAGCTTTATTCCGAAGTGGTTCACTACAGTTGTAGTTTGCAGTGCTGTGTATTTGTGATGGCTCACAGAGCCAGAGGTTGCGTCAACTCTCCGGACAGTTTTTGTTTTATTTGTGGGGAATATACCGTGAAAAAGCGGCAGAGGAACATTTCTGCATTTATTAAAGTATATTTCGCCTATTTCGGTTTGAAGTTAGGCGATCAAGACAAACCGTGGGCTCCTCACAAAGTGTGCAAGACATGTGAGAAGATCTACTCTTATGGATGAAAGGTAAAAAACAAGCATTTCGTTTCGGAATACCTATGATGTGGCGTGAACAAAGAGACCACAGCAGTGACTGCTATTTTTGCTCTTGCATTGTGAAGGGATACAACTTAAAAAATAAGAACGTAATAAGTTACCCCAACCTTCCCTCAGCAATTAGGCCTATGCCTCATAGCAACGAAGTACCTGTGCCTGAACCACCAAAATCTTTGGATCATATTTGTATGGACGGTTCTGATAATGATGAGACTCATCAGATGGCTTTTCCCGATGAGTCCAGTACTTCCGAGTTTGAAACTGAACCAGATCCGAAACCTGAACTTTTCTCTCAAGCTGAATTGAATGATTTAGTCCGGGATTTAGGATTCCCAAAAGATGCTGCCCAACTGCTAGGTTCTCGGCTTAAACAGAAAAATCTATTGTCACCAGGAACAACTTTTTATTGGTACCGCAACCGCGAGACACAATTTTTGAAGTATTTCAGCAAAGAGGAAGATTTGGTATTTTGCAACGATATATACGGAGTGATGGAAAAGTTTAAACTCAAGTATGATCCTGCTGAATGGCGGCTGTTCATTGATTCGTCAAAAGACAGCATAAAAGGTGTTCTTCTTCATAATGGCAACACATTCGCTTCAGTTCCTATTGCTCACTCTGTTATTCTCCAAGAAAAATACGAGAATTTGGCCCTGATTCTTCAGAAGATTCGTTATGATGAGCATAAGTGGATGATTTGTGGAGACTTCTATCCATGCTATTAGGGCAGCAATCCGGTTTCACCAAATATCCCTGCTTCCTTTGCTTGTGGGATAGCCGGGCCCGCGACCTACACTGGGGGAAAAAAAAAGACTGGCCAATTCGGGAGTATTTGAGACCCGGTGAGAAAAATGTTCTTCATGAGAGCTTGGTACCTCGTGATAAAATTCTATTACCACCTCTCCACATTAAGTTGGGTCTCATTAAGCAATTCATCAAGTCCCTTCCAAAAGATGGTGAGTGCTTTCGGTACCTTTGCTCAAAGTTCCCCCGACTTTCTGAAGCAAAGCTAAAGGAAGGAGTGTTTGTTGGCCCTGATATAAGGAAACTCATTTCAGATGGAGCATTCGCTGAAACGATGTCTGAGAAGGAAAAAGAAGCCTGGGATTCCTTCAAGGATGTTGTTCTCAAATTCTTGGGGAACAGGCGGGATGAGAACTATAAGGATATTGTTGCCAGGATGCTCAATGCCTTCAAAGAACAAGGCTGTAACATGAGCCTGAAAGTCCATTTCTTGCACTCCCATGTGAACTACTTTCCCGAAAACTTGGGGACGTACAGTGAAGAACAAGGTGAAAGGTTTCACCAGGACATCAAGGACGCAGAGAGAAGGTACCAAGGAAGATGGAACACCACTATGATGGCTGATTTCTGCTGGTTGCTGCTGCGGGAAACCCCAGATGAAAAATACGCCAAGCAGCGCACCAAGAGAAGCATTCGGGGGAAGAAGAAACGGGCCCACCAGGAGATTGACCCAAGAATGACTTTAAAATCTAAACTGTGTTGACAAATATCGTGTTTTTACTAAACTTTGAAATAAAAATTTGCTAGTTATTACCACAGTGTCGGATCTCATTTATTAGAATTTTATTTTCACACCATCGGGTGTTTGTCTTCATGTATTGCAATGGTGCGGTTTGCGTTTTCTATTCTTACATACATACCTGTACAACATTTTTTGCACATTTCTTTGCTTTGCTTTGTGTCTAACCTCGCTCTTATATGCTCAATGTTTGTGCACATGTATGTGGCTGTTTTAAGTGCAGACAATTTTGCTACCATCACAGTGTGTTTTGTTGACATTACTCTATTCTTATGTGCTGCCTTGTTACAATTTTCTTTATTCTTATTTGAATAACTACTAAACAATTAGTATAAAGAATTCATCCAAGAAACTTTTATCTCGATCGCACTCAATCTGAAACGTTCACCTCAAACTGCTAACCCAATGTAGCAAAAAATCTGTACGTGATGGAGCAAATTGGTTACCAGATTTGGATTCAGCGCACCAAAAAACGTAAAAATCAATCGAAACATTAGAGGCAGTTTAAAAAAAATTTTTTTTAGTGTACCTGTGTTATTTAAGCTTTGATTGGCTAGCCTGTGCAAAGTCAGGAAAAATGTGGATCCTGGCCCCCAAAAACAGCTCCTGCATATATCAGAAATATAACTTCAATACCATATGATGATCAACCTCAATAGCAAAACTAACAAGCAAAGTAGTCTGTTGAGTCACAACATCCAGAGAACTCTAGAAAACCAATGAGATCAAAAGAGCCCATTTGGTTTTCAGGTTACACCAGTCCAGTGGCAGCGATACTGGAGCCTGAAGACACATAGTCTCACATATTGTGAACCAATCGCTGCAAAAAGGAATCATGCCCACACAACTCAAGAAATCTATAATAAGGCCAATCCTAAAGAACAACTCAACAAGGATGACCCAGCCTCCTACCGCCCCATTTCCAGCATATCTTTCCTGGCAAAGATCATTGAGAAGGCAGTCCTATTACAACTACAAGACCATCTGGATGAACATGAAACCCTAGATGAACAGCAATACGGTCTCCGACAACGTCATGGGGTGGAAACGCTGTTGATAGCACTGCTTAACAACCTCCTCAAGTGCCTCGAAGACAAAAAGAAAATGTTTATACTCATTTTCATTGACATCTCTGCTGCTTTTGATACAGTCCATCATGGAATCCTCCTACAAAGGATTGAATCAATAGGAATATTGGGAACCCCCCCCCCCCCGAAATGGTTCTCTGCTTACATAACCAACAGAATGCCACAGGTTTGCTTCAATGGCAAAGAAGCAGCAGCTTTCCCGCAAACGCAAGGCATACCTCAGGGCTCCGCTCTCTCGGCACTCCTTTTCAACGTCTATATGCGACCCCTCTGTAATATTCTCCAACAACACAATATCAACTACCACATTTATGCGGATGATATTATGCTCTACACACAGTTGGATACCGAGAACCCTAACTATACTCAGCTTGAAATATGCCTAAACGAGATGTTAAAATGGATACAGCAAAACATGGCGATCAACCATAAGAAAACTGAGGTGATGTATATCTCCAGAAAACCAAACTTTGACCCTCCTCCGTCAGTCACCCTGTGTAACAATACATACAACACGAAGTCTGAAATAAAATATCTGGGTGTAACACTGGACAGCAATCTTAAGATGGAAAAGCACCTCCGCAAAACCAACAAGGCCGTTTTCCACAAACTTAGAGTCCTACAACCTCTATGGAACATCATTGAACCTCACGATTTCAGGTCTGTTGCGCAAGCACTAATTATGCCACACCTCGACTACTGCAACGCCATCTTACAGGGCCTTCCAAAGAAAACCCTCAACATTCTCCAAATGGCCCAAAATGTAGCAGCTAGGGTCATCATGAAAAAAAAAACTTACTGATCACATTACACCTGTATTAATCAAGCTACATTGGCTCCCCATTGCAGCCCGGGTAAAATATAAAACACTAATAACCACCTTCAAGCTTATACATAACATAGCGCCATCCTTTCTCTCCACCCTTATCAGCATGCAACCACCCAAGAGAAGCAGGCGAACAATCCACTCAAACATACTCCACGTTCCCCCCGATATCAGATCTGTAATAACCAGTACTAGCCAACGAGCATACTCCTACTCAGCCCCTGCCCTCTGGAACCAACTACCACCAGAGCTAAGAGCGATCAAAGACCTTATGGATTTCAGAAAGAAACTCAAGACACATCTTTTCCAGTGTCAATACAATCTGATATAGTCCCGGGGGTAAAAAGATACCTCCCAATGAAACTTGGGTGCAGTTATGTAAATATGTGCATATGTAAATTCTGTTTTCTCTCCGTAAGTCCTTTCACCGTGTGCTGTGCTTCTCCCTTCAAATCAGTGTGTGTATACCGCAAAAATTCCTGTCACGATTGACAAATTCATATCTGTAATCAAACCGCTACTGATCGCTGGAAGCAGTGGTATACAAATGTATGCTAAATAAATAAATAAATATTGCACCCATGTAATTGGGGCAAATTGTCCACCAGCAACTTCAGGATTTCCCGGTTTTCCTAGTCATCTCAAACGGTGGTACCAATGGTGACTTAGGAAAATTAATAAACCTCAAATTATTCCTCCTCACGGAGTTCTCCAAATATTCCATCTTCCAAGATAACATTGAAGAATCCTTAACTATTGCATTCTGGAAATCCTGTAGTTCTCTGAATTTAGCTTCCATAACAGACAACCTAGATGCCTGCTGAGTCTGCTCCTGGGAGACCATTGACAAAGAATCTTTCACAGTATTTAACTCTAAAGAAACAGTACCTGCAAGGGTTTGCAAAGAATTCACCAAGGCTAGTGCTTCCCACAATGCTTCCAACATTACAACTGCAGGTTTCTTCAGCCCACGGAGGCCCGGAAGATAAAGCATTCCACCCTTGAGCACTGTCTGCCCCTTCAAAGCCTTGGTGTTCAGCGATGATATCAACCCCCCCCCCCCCAAGAATGGGGAAGACTCTGCTGCAGGGGATCCTCCAGGGCAAGTTCCTGTTCCTCCACTCAAGTCTGAAGCCAGCAGTGGCCACTCAGGTCGGTAATCCTTCCAGGTCGTGGGGGTGCAGCTCTGTCTACGGGGCTTGAAGACTCCCCCTCCAAGGCTGGCTCAGATGATACCACTGGCCCTGCTGAGATGCTACTGCCACGTCCAAAGCTCACCCCCACACTCAAGTGTCTGCTGAACCCCGTGGCTGGATGCTGTCGACCCGGAGGACTGGCTCTTTGGCTTCCTCTTTCTCCCTCACCCCCCGAGGCCAGGGAAACCCTTCATGGCTAACATCTAGATGACATCTTGCTCATGCATAGATTTTTAAGGAATATCTATTTAGTTAGAATAAGCAGGAATTTGTGCATCCTGAGAATTGCCTTACACCTCTGTCATTTAAGATTGTGAGTGGGCAAGGTGCAGATCTCCAAGACATCAAAAAGGTTAGATAGAATTTCTCACATGCCTCTTTGCTTCTCACCACCACCAAAATATTGTCTATTAGACAACATTTTGGTGGTGGTGAGAATTGAGGAGGCATGTGGCACATTCTATCTACCCTTTTGATGTCTAGGACATCTGCACCTTGCCCACTCACAATCTTAAATGACAGAGGTGTAAGGCAGGGGTCTCCAAATCCAGCCCTAGAGGGCCACAAACCAGTCAGGTTGGCAGGATATCTCTAATGCATATATATCTCATGCATATTCATTAGGGCTATCCTGAACAGCCGACTGGCCTAGGGGTTCAAGGAGGACTGGATAAGAACCACTGATCTAAAGTAATGATGCATTTACACGGAAACCAAAGAAAGAAAGTAGCACCCAATGCTAAAATATGGGGCTTTAAGTTCAAAAATTGCCTCCGATGCAATTGGGTGCTACGTGAGACATCTGGAAAAATATTTACCGGTTGACCACAAAACTTGGCTAACTTAACTTTAAAGAAAGCTTTAAGAATACATTGCTTAATCTTAACAGGTGGAAAAGTAACCAACAAAGTGGATTGAAGAGTGATAGTATCTTGGGAGTCCTCTAAAAAGGCAGTTAAATTTTCCATAGGAGAAACAATCTCATCCAGCCCACCTTCCACAGAACTAAGCTTTTTAACAGTTGAAGGGATATAATAAATTTGTCAAATTTCAATAGGGTCATTAATGGCTAAAATCTCCTTTAAGAATTTATCCAAAAGAATCCTATGAGAAAGTAACGAAGACAGGAAAATTCAGAAAATGTAAATTGCAAGAACGCATAGAGTTTTCAAGTGCTTTCAACTTAGGATGAAGCACTAGGGAATCCTTGATCCCCGCCACATTAACTGCATGAAGCGGAAGGACTTGAGATTCCAGCTTAGTGAGCACCATATCTACTGAAGTAACTTTCTCGTCGAGTTGCTGCAAGGAAACAGCAGCTTCTTGAGAGAAAGTACATAAGGAATGCAAAGAAGCAGATATTTTACTATCAATACACTTTAAGGCCCCCCAAACATCTTTCAAAGTAATTTCTGTATCTGATGGAGGGGTAGGTAGCTCAAAAGAAGCTCCTACACCGACCGACTGAACTGGAGAAGGCAAATGAATAACCTTTAATTTCCTTACCAATTCAGAGGACTCAGAAGAGACATCAATAAAACTCCCAGGCACAGGACAAGAAGGTGGAGATCTCCCACCAGGGCTCAATGAAGCTCCCTCTGGTGAAGACTGTGCTAATGGAACTGGAGTGAAGTGCTTATCCAAGGGGTCAACCAGTTTAGAAGCTCCAGTTGCCTCCATTGGACATTTCAAATGGGCGTTTTCTCAGAGTGAGGTGTACTATCTCAACTAAATGTCCAATTCACTCTGAGTATCAAACGTGACGTCGGCGCCGACAGAGCCCTCGTGTGGAGCATTTCTCCAGCTTTCAAAGAAAGCCTTTGGGAATGCAGCACGCATGCACAGTCCCCTTCCCGCCCAAGGGTGCCATCTTGCTCAGTCTTTTTTTTTCCACGGAGCCTGACGGACGTGTGTCGTTGTCACCCGGTAAAAAGTTGATTTTCCTGCGTGGATTCGTGTTTTTGCCCGGTTCGACGCCGGTTCCCCTTCCCGCCTGGGACTGGTACACCAGTATTGAGCCCGGAGCTAAGTTTTACGGTTTTTGTCCTTCGTGACTAGCGTTCCCGCTTTTTTTTCTCTTTTTCACTGGCAGTCCAGTCTTTTGACCTTGCAGGGGTCCTTTTTCCCCCGATGGCTGCCAGTGGGTTCAAGAAGTGTGATCGGTGTAAGAAGCTGATGTCTCTCACCGACACACATGACTGCTGCCTCCGGTGCCTCGGGCCCGACCATGACCCGGTGGTCTGTGTCCCGTGCAGCAAAATGTCCTCTAAGGCGCTGAGGAGCCGTCAACATCAGCGTGAAAGACTCTTTTCTGACTCCACATCCGGCCGGGCCCGGACTTCATCAGAGGCCTCGACATCTTGGGAGTCCGACCCCGAGCACCGTCAAGGCTCCTCTGAAAGGGGGTCTCCTTTGAGGGAACACAGAAGGAAGAAGAAACCCACGAGGGCGGTGTCGGTGGACGCTCTTGGCTCCTCAAGGGCCAGGTCGCATAGCCCCGACTGCCGTCCCGGGTCCTCTGAGTCGGAGAGGCCTGCCAAGTTGCCTCGAGTGGAGCCAGAGTCCCCGAGTCACGTGAGTGCTGTTGTCCTCATAGACTCCCCTCCGGGGGAGCCACCGTCGGGGCCCGAGTCGGGGGCTGCTGAGTCTCAGGTTGATGGCCTTGGAGAGCAGCTTGGCTGCCTTCATGGAGCAGCAGAAGGTACTGATCGCCAGTTTGACCGGTGCATCTGCCACGACCACCGGGACCTCGACATCGAAGTCGACCCCGGAGGCCGAGCTGATCCTCGAGTCGATCCTCAGCCAAGGTCCCCCTCGGCTTCCCACTCGGGGCCGAGGTCGTCGACACCTGTGCCCTCGGCATCAGTGCCCGCCCGGCTGGAGCCGCTCGATTCCTCCTCGGAGGGGTCGGAGTGGGAGACGGAGGACGAGGAGTCCCCGGACACTTTCTGGACCCAGTGCGTCCCATCGGACTCACCGGAGTCCGAGCCTCGGAGGAGGTCCCCACTGGAGGATACCCAGTTCTTGTACTTCGTGCGGGACATGGCCAAAGCCTTGGCCTTCCCCGCGGATCCCAAGGAGGAGCCTCGAGCCGCAGAGCTTGAGGCCCTCCAGTATGACTCTCCGCCTAAGGAGGCCTTTACTGTACCGGTTCCTCCGATGCTGGAACGGCTGCTCTTCCGCATGTGGGAGGCACTGGCCTCGGCGCCGGTTCTCAGCAGACGGGTCGATTCCATTTATCGAGTCCGTAATAGCCCTGGGTTCCAGAAGGCACAGCTACCGCACCACTCCATGGTTGTGGAATCGGCCTTGCATCATCTGAAGAGTCAGAAGATGCACTCCTCGGTGCCCCCTGGCCGGGAGGCCCGGAACCTGGATGCCCTCGGTAGAAAGTGTTTCCAGGGCTCTATGCTGGCTTGCCATGTCCAGACTTACCAGCTGTACATGTACCTTCAGGACCAGGCAAAGGAGATTGCTGGGTTCTCAGCTGGCCTCTCCGAGGAACCTTTGCAGAGGTTTAAGTCTTTGTCATCTGGGATTTGAGAGTGCTCAAAGTTTATCTCTCGAGCAGCCTATGATGGCTTTGAGGCTTCGGCCCGAGTAGCCGCGGCCAGCATCAGTGCACACCGTCAGGCCTAGCTACAGTCATCGGACCTCAAGCCATGGGGTACAGGACAAGTTGGTCGATGTCCCCTGCCGAGGTGAGAACCTTTTTGGCAAACCCATGGCTGAAAAGGCTGCAGAACTCGAGTCTGAGACTCTCACCAGGACAAGGCTGTCCAGGAAATCTTCTACCCCTTCTCAGAAGAAGAAGGGCTCGGGGAAAAAGCCCTTTTACCCAAGGAAGGCTACTGCCTACAAATCCTACCCTCATTTTCAGGCCTCTGCAGCTCCCCATCAGGGTCAGCAGGCCAAGGGGCAGGGACATGGGCCCCGTAGGCAGAAAACCCCCAAGCCATCAGCTCCGGTTCCTGCACAGCAGGGAGTGGGGTTTTGACTCCCATTGCATAGCCTCTCCTCCTCAGCTGGCTCCTCTCAGCACAGGAGGCCGGCTGACACTGTATGCCCACAGGTGGTCAGCCATAACAGGGGATACCTGGGTGCTGAGCATAGTCCAAAATGGCTATTTGCTCCACTTCAACCAGTTATCCCCTCCTATTTTCCAGGAGAGCCTCCAAGACTCCCTCTTCACAGGAACCTCCTCCTTCAGGAGTTGGCAAGTCTTCTAAAGGAGCAGGCAGTGGAACCGGTGGCTCACCACCTGAGAGGCCAAGGCTTCTATTCAAGGTACTTTCTGGTACCAAAAAGGACAGGAGGCCTCAGGCCCATCCTAGACTTGCGAAATCTCAACAAGTTCCTGGAGAGGGAAAAGTTCAAGATGCTTACCCTTGGGATACTGCTGCCCTACCTCCAGTAGGGAGATTGGCTATGCTCCTTAGACCTAAAGGATGCTTATACTCACATCCTCATTCATCCAGAACACAGACAATATCTCAGATTTGTAATGGGAGTAAGTCATTTTCAGTGCAGGGTACTTCCCTTTGGCCTAACCTCCGCTCCCAGGGTTTTTACCAAGTGCCTGGCGGTGGTGGCGGCCTATCTCAGAAACCAGGGCATCTTTGTCTTCCCATACCTGGGCGACTGGCTCATCAGGGGTCAGTCTCCAAAGGAGACCAGACAAGCCACCCTTCGCACTGTATCTCTTCTCCAGCATCTAGGCTTTGTCATAAACTTCGCAAAGTCCACTTTGCTCCCCTCACAGAACATAGAGTTCATAGGGGCAAGACTAGATACCCTTCAGGCAAAGGCTTATTTGCTCGAGGACAGGGCCCACAGACTGATTGCGTTGGCCAGTCAGTTCCAGAGCAGCTCTCTGGTCTCCGCCAGAAACTTCTTAAAGCTCTTGGGCCACATGGCATCCACGGTCCATGTAACTCTGAATGCCCGCCTGCACATGCGACCTGCTCAGTGTTGCCTCAGAGCTCAGTGGGTGCAAGCCACAGGCGACTTGAAAGACAAGATAAGGGTGTCCAAACTGCTGACAGCCTCCCTACGGTGGTGGCTGCATCTCCCAAACCTGGTCTAGGGGGTGCCTTTTCAGGCGCCTCCCCACACACAGGTGCTGACAACCGATGCTTCCCTTCAGGGCTGGGGTGCACATTGCCAGGGGACTTGCACTCAGGGCCTCTGGTCTCCTGGGGAGTCCACACAGCAGATCAATCTATTGGAGTTGCGAGCTATCCACTTAGCTCTACAGACTTTCTCTCATGTCCTCTCTCACCAGTCTGTCTTAGTTCAGACAGACAATCAAATGGCAATGTTCTACGTGAACAAGCAAGGGGGCACAGGCTCCAAACTTCTGTGTCGGGAGGCACAGGCCCTGTGCTCCTTGGCAATCAAATACAACATGTTTCTCAAGGCAGTTTACCTGCCTGGCCAGGAAAATTGCCGGGCAGACAGATTGAGCAGGATTCTACAGCCTCACCGAATGGCAGTTGAATCCTCTGGTGGTCCAAGGGATCTTTCTAAGATGGGGTCTTCCAACCATCGATCTCTTTGCGAGTCCACTGAACCGTCATCTACCCAGGTTCTGTTCCAGACAACTGCATCCTCTGCGAATAGCAGCAGATGCGTTTCTAATCTCTTGGTCTGCGGGCCTACTGTATGCGTTTCCTCCCACGCCTCTAGTGGCCCGAACCTTGTTCAAGGTTCTTCAGGACAAAGCCTCGGTGATTCTGGTAGCCCCCAGATGGCCGAGGCAGCCGTGGTTTCCACTACTTCTGCAGTTGGCGGTGGACACTCCACTCCCTCTGGGGGTGCATCACGACCTCCTGTCTCAGGACCAGGGATCTCTCCTGCACCCCAACCTCATATCCCTCAACCTGATGGCCTGGCTGCAGAAAGGGTAGTTCTAGCCCCCTTACTTCTACCTAAGGAGGCGGAAGAGGTGGTTTTGGCCTCTAGGAGGCAATCCACCCGGAAATCTTATGCGCTCAAGTGGCATAGGTTCTCCACCTGGTGTGCTCAGCGCCAGGAAGATCCTTTTTCGTGCCTGGTTCCAGTGGTGCTGCAGTACCTGCTCCACCTCTCGGACCTAGGCCTTAAATCCAATTCTGTTCGGGTCCACCTCAGTGCTCTATCGGCACACCACTCACAGATAGAGGGCCAATCTCTGTCGGGCCACCCCCTGGTGTCCCATTTCCTCAGAGGCCTGCTTCTGCTCAAGCCTCTGATCCGTCCACCAGCCCCTGTATGGGATTTACATGTGGTCTTGCAACAACTTACTTGCCCACTGTTTGAGCCGATGGCTACCTGTCCTTTACGTTTCCTTTCCTGGAAGGCCTTGTTCTTGGTGGCCCTTACCTCGGCCAGGCGTGTGAGTGAACTACAAGCTCTGGTTTCTGATAGACCGTACACACGGTTCTATAACCATCTGCAGCTCTCCCCAGTCGGGGGATAGAGCCTCCGGCGGCAGGGAACAGCACCATCTCTCATCGGGACTTCCTGCACGGCTTTAAAAGTTCGCGCCATCGGGCGCGTGGTCCAGTCAACCCCTGCCACCATCTGCAGCTCTCCCCAGTCGGGGGATAGAGCCTCCGGCGGCAGGGAACAGCACCATCTCTCATCGGGACTTCCTGCACGGCTTTAAAAGTTTGCGCCATCGGGCGCGTGGTCCAGTCAACCCCTGCCACCATCTGCAGCTCTCCCCAGTCGGGGGATAGAGCCTCCGGCGGCAGGGAACAGCACCATCTCTCATCGGGACTTCCTGCACGGCTTTAAAAGTTCGCGCCATCGGGCGCGTGGTCCAGTCAACCCCTGCCACCATCTGCAGCTCTCCCCAGTTGGGGGATAGAGCCTCCGGCGGCAGGGAACAGCACCATCTCTCATCGGGACTTCCTGCACGGCTTTAAAAGTTCGCGCCATCGGGCGCGTGGTCCAGTCAACCCCTGCCACCATCTGCAGCTCTCCCCAGTCGGGGGATAGAGCCTCCGGCGGCAGGGAACAGCACCATCTCTCATCGGGACTTCCTGCACGGCTTTAAAAGTTCGCGCCATCGGGCGCGCCCGCGCCTGACGGGCCCGCGCCTGAGGGCCTCGCCAGAGGGCCCTTTGGCGTGGCCCTTAGGCGGAGGCCTTGGTGGAGGCCTATAGTTAATACAGGCCTGACAACTGGAAATCCATCTCACCGTTACATAACGCTGCGAGGACCGAAAAAGCTGCTCCAGATGACCGCTGAACCACATCCACCTCCAGACAGACAGCGCTCCCAAAATGTACTCTCACCCAGCCTCAAAAAACCATACCGTGGAACCAGATGCATGAATGAAGAAACAACGCTGAGTCCAGCAAACATATCCAAATACAGCTGAGCTCCCACATGGTCGAGCTCGCTTACTTCACCCTCTCAACTCACAGCAAGTATACTATCCACACGTAGACTCATCTGACTATTCTCTTACAGCCTAACCATTGTGTACACCATATACCATAACTATTCTCCCCTAAGCAACTGTATTTATACCATTGTAAATGTACTAGTGCTATCAGTTACATACCATATAGGAATGTATTATTACTGTTGTCAGTAGCAATTTATCACTGTTGCCAGTGTCCTTATTTATACTGTTGCAATTCAATTATTACTGTGGTCAGTAACATTCAATTAATACTGTTGCCAGTAGCACCCAAGTTAAAGTACCTACAACCTCTCTACCATCCCAGGACTACGCCATGGCTACCCTTACTTGTTCACTCCTGCTCCTCTCCATCCTCTCTTGCATATTACATATTTCCTCTGCTCTAACATCTGATTTCAACCTTATACCTATTCACCAAACCCATAATAGGAAACACCACCAAAATTATCCACAAAGTACATACTATAATAGGCACAACTACTGTATATATGTACCTCTTGAAAATACAAATAACAAGAAACCTAATCTAAGAACTACTCCACAGAATCTCAAGTGTGCTCTCATTAATGCACGCTCAGCCCGCAACAAATGGCCAGCTATCATTGATCTTATATCAAACCTCACACTAGACATCCTATTTATCACAGAAACATGGCTGTCTAATACCGACAATGTCCTAATGAACCATCTAACCCCACCTAACTACACCATCTATACCTGTAACAGAGAAAATAGAAAGGGAGGAGGAGTTTGTATAATAGCAAGAACAGATTTGAAATATCACGTAATATCTACCAATACCACAAACCACTCAAATACGCTATCCATCTCCAATAATAGCAACACCATAAATCTCATCTACAGAGCCCCAAATGCTCCAGCTGACGATCTCTCAACAATAATTGATATTGCCATCAACCCATTGGATATCAACAAACCTAACTGGATCCTTGGAGATTTTAATCTTGCCTCCACACCACCTTCAGTGTCCAACTCCTTCCTTGATGCCATGATCAACTTACACTATGATCAAATCGTAAAAACATCCACTCATAAACAAGGAAATCTTCTTGACCTCATATTTGCACCATCAGTACACCCGAATCTGATAAACCAACCTGAGCCCCTATCAACCCCCGTCCCCTGGTCTGATCACAAACTTATCTCATTCATCATTCCATCTACTGAATCTCCAAACAAGTCACCAAATGCTTACCTACCACCAAAACCAGCACGATTCCAACCTTTTAACATGGATACAATCACCTCCCTTACCATGCCAAAACTCTCCACTATACCTAACAACATCGACGACTCTGTATCAAACTGGAACAACGCTCTTCGACTATCAGCACAACCTACCACTAAACAAGACAAAACCTCTACCAACTCTTCTATCGCCAAGAAAAAGAACGCACCATGGTTCTCATCAGAGTTACGAACCTCCCTTCAACAACTGAGGAGATTAGAGAAGAAATGGAGACACTCCCTAAACCCTCATGATCAGTCCATTTACCTAGCCAACTTAAAGTCCCATCGTCAGCTAATCTGGGATAAGAGAAGAGAACACCATACAAAGCTACTTAGCCGTTCCCTCAACAAACCAAAAGATCTCTTCCAAATAGTAAAATCCCTAACTACTGAACCTCCCTCACCACAACAGGAATTTATACACCCACAACTATATGCTGATTACATTCAATCCAAGGCAATCAAGACCACTGAATCAACCACAAGTGTAACCAAGCAATCCTCCAACATCCAACTCACACTCAATAATTTCTCATCTCCAACTCCAAAGTCTATTGAAGAAATTATTACATCCATCAATGCCACTACCGCTCCAAATGATCCATGCCCGGCCTTCTGGATCAAATCACTGAAAACAGAACTTAGCCCATACATATCAGCATTAGCTGACCAGTCCCTTAGATCCGGGATATTTCCATCAGCTCTCAAGCACACCTCCATCCGTCCTCTACTGAAGAACAACAAACTGGATCCGAAAAAGGAAGACTCCTATCGCCCAATTTCAAGCATTCCTTTATTAGCCAAGATCCTAGAAAAAATCGTACTCAGACAAATTCAACAACACATTGATTCCGAGGCACCACTAGATCTAAACCAACATGGCTTCAGGGAAGCCCATGGAGTTGAAACTCTTCTAACTTCTCTATTGAACACACTCATTAACACAACAGACAATATCAGAAATGGAGTCGCTATGATCTTCCTAGACATAGCAGCAGCATTTGATTCTGTCGACCACAACCAACTACTCACCAGGCTCCACGAAAAAGGAATTCAAGGAACGGCACTGAATTGGTGCAGATCTTACCTAGAAGATCGTTGGCAACAAGTACGGACTGGGGAGACCACATCTCAACCTTTTCATCAGAAGCAAGGAGTTCCACAAGGTTCCTCTCTTTCAGCCCTTCTATTTAACATATATATGCAACCTCTCTGCAACATCTCCCGCTCATTCGGAGTATCATGTCTTATCTACGCAGATGACGTGCTCTTATTCACTCCAATCAATGTATTAAAACCTGACTACACTACTCTAATCACCTGCTTCAACTCAATATCAGATTGGCTACTCACTCAAAACCTCAGAATCAATTTTAAAAAAACCGAAGTCCTGATTGTCACTAGGAACAAAGACTTCTCTCCCCCACCAACTCTAAAAACACGTGATGCTGATCTACCACTCAAAACCTCAATACGTTATCTGGGTGTTATACTTGACCAACGACTTGAATTCAAAGAACACATAAAAAATACTGTAAAAGCCATTTACTATAAAATCAAGACCCTTCGACACCTCAGACCTATGCTTGAACCATCTGACTTTCGTACAACCTTCCAGGCATTAGTCACTCCTCATTTTGACTATGCAAATATCGTTCTTCATGGCCTACCCAAGAGCACTCTAAACCCGCTTCAATTGGCCATGAATACAGCGGCCAGAGTTCTTCATGGATCCCAAAAGAGTCAACATATTACTCCCATACTATTTGACCTCCACTGGCTCCCACTAGCTGGCAGAATCTTATACAAAGCTCTCATCCTTACCTTTAAAGCATTCCACCATATCTCATCATCCTCCTTATCTGATCTCCTCCAACACACACAGAACACCAGATCTAGACGTTCTGTAACAGAGAACTTGCTAACAATCCCAAAAGACAGCAAAAAACTCACTCAAACAACCACTTTAAGAGCATTCTCTTCCTTCGCCCCTAGATGCTGGAACACGCTACCACCTAGTATTAGAGCACAAAAGGACCTGTCCCAGTTCAGAAAATCCATAAAAACATATCTCTTCCTACAACACTTCTCTCAATATACTGACCCCCCTCCCACACAGACCATTGACCACGGCTAGCCAAATAAGCTCCTGAAATCTTACCACTTGATCTAGACCAGGCCTCACAAACCCTACCTTTAAAACTCAAGCATTTAAGAACCTATTGTAAATAATTGAAAATATCTGTTAATTGTTAATCCCTGTTATCCATGTTTTTATTCCCTGTTCTCTGTAAACTTAACATTTGTTTTTATGTTTAAGTACAAAACTTGTTAAAATGTAAACCGCGCTGATGTCAAAAGTGCGGTATATAAAAGCTGTTAAATAAATAAATAAGAACAGGGTAGTCTTACAGACTCATCCAAAGTTCCTTCCAAAGGTTGTCTCCTCCTTCCACCTCAATCAGGAGGTGGTTTTTCCAACATGCTTCCCCAGGCCGCATGCCAGCCGAACTGAAACAGTCCTGCATACCCTGGACTGTAGAAGGGCGTTGTCCTTTTACATAGACCGTACGCAGGGGCATCGAAGGGCTGCTCAGCTCTTCGTATCTTTTGACCCTAATAAACTGGGGTTGCCTGTCTCTAAGTGTACGTTGTCTCTTTGGGTAGCGGATTGTATTGCCTGGGCGTACAGGGCAGCTGGCCTCTCCTTGCAGGGTCGAGTCACGGCCCACCGTGTCAGGGCGAAGGCCGCGTCAGTAGTTCACCTCTGCTCTGTTCCGTTGGCAGACATCTGCCGGGCCGCTACCTGGTCTTAGAGCCAGACTTTTGCGACTCACTACTGCCTCGAAAGGGAGTCCCGTAGGGACAGTGCTTTCGGACAGGCGATACTCCGTAATCTCTTTGAGGTTTAGGCAACTCCTACCCTCCGGCCCTTGTGTTGGGCTACCGTACGGGGGTGTTCTCAGAAAGGATTCTTTCACAGATGCTGACGCTCTAGAGGGAGCTTATTTTTCAGCTTGGGTTCCTGGTAGCCTGAAGCTAGGGAGTCCCATATGTGAGGACTGACTTCCTGCTTGGTCCTGGAGAAAGAGTAGTTACTCACCTGTAACAGGTGTTCTCCAGGAGCAGCAGGAATCAGTCCTCACGACCCTCCCTCCTCCCCTTGGAGTTGCAGTCATATGATTCATTTTGTTATTTTGCTGTCTTTTAGCTATGTCAGACTGAGCAAGATGGCACCCTTGGGCGGGAAGGGGACCGTGCATGCGTGCTACATTCCCAAAGGCTTTCTTTGAAAGCTGGGGAAATGCTCCGCACGAGGGCTCTGTCAGCGCCGACGTCACCCATATGTGAGGACTGATTCCTGCTGCTCCTAGAGAACACCTGTTACAGGTGAGTAACTACTCTTTAATGTACATTACCAAGTTTATGTCACAATGTAAACTGCTTTGACTGAAATGATAAAGCAGTATAAAAACCCTGTTAAATAAATAATACCTGTTAGCCACAATGTGCCAGGATTGTCCATGTCCTGCCCAGTCCCTGCCCCAACACATCATACTAAGGTAGCATGGGCATTTAGTGCAGCACTGACACTGCACACTTATCTTGTGCTACCCTACTAGTGCTCTAGTTAACATACCCCTTTATGAGATCTTTTGGCGATTAAAAACCGATGTACAGAAAATAACTAAATGGATGGATGATATGGAAAAAAGGACTGTAGCTTTAGAAGCAGAAGATACAACACAAAATCACTGCAAGAACAAGTTCTGGACATGGTTGAGATCTCTAATATAGTAGGAATTCCAAAAGGAGTGCAACATGGTAACGTTTCATAATTAAGGAAATAGCAGATGACACTTTAATGCCTAGATTTGCAGTCCTGTTTAAAGTTTTTAAGGAATCCATAGCAGAGATCTTTTTAAGATTTATTATTTAGCTTTAGCTTGCACTTTTTCATTAAAAGTGCAAAGATGAGTTACATTTGGCACAGTAGATATTTCCTTGTCCCCAGAGTACTTACATTTTAAGAGCTAGATGTACTAGTGTATGTTAACTTGTGTTAATGTGCATTACTGCACATTAGTAAATTAGGCCCTTAAGTTTGAAATGAGCCAACGGAGAGGGAAATATGACTTGCCTGAGATCCCAAAGAGCATCAAGGGCATGGGAAGCCTGGCTTCCTTGTTCTCAGCCTGCTGCCCTAACCACTTTCCACTTGCATATCTGCTTTAAGAGGAAATATTGAAAGCTGTCCACAGTCAGAACACACTCCATTTGAGGTAGGAGATGAGAAACTTTCCCTGCCAGATTGGTGTGTAGGATCTTGCAACAGTAGGCAACAACTAGACAAAAAAAGCTGTTCCATATCATATAGCTAGATCAGTCCAGACAAGTGGGTTGTGTTCTACCAACAGATTGGTGGAGACAAAGAACCAATGGAAAAAAAAAAAGATTTCAATGACATCACTCCCATGCCTCTATTCACCTCAGCCATCAGAGGTCCCATCAGTATTTTTTTTGTCTCCAGCAGATAGTGGATGGATTTTCTTCTCACTGTAGAATTGAGAGGAAAAGATTGATAATTCTCATGACAGACCACTATGAAGGTGACTCTCGAGTGTGACATGGGAAATTCCACTAGACTGCGGTCTTTGTGGTAGCCATAGGAGGAGGGAAAATTGGTTCTGCTCCACATTCTTATAAACAGCCTGTTGAGCAGCGACAACTTTGGAAGGATCTGAAGATTGCAGCAGCCTTACACAACCTCAGTGCCCCCTCCCTCCTCCTCTGTCCCCAGCTCTCTTCCAAAGATCACAGAATGCTCTCGGAGGGATCTGCCTGCCAGCCCGCCCTCAACTCAGTGCTGCAAAAGCCAGTAAAATAGTTTCATGGTAGTAGAGCTGAGCCCGGCATGGATCCCCTGCCTTGGGATCTCAGGGGGTGAGTACCAAGACTTGACCTTGTCATTGTCCTTGTTGGGGTCTCATAATTCCGCCTGCGTGTGATGTGATTTGGGGTAGACTGCTGACAACCGTTGGCACAGTGTGAGGGTTTCCTGCCATTTTCTGCATACATTTAGTAATGTTTTCTTCTCTTGTGCACCTGGTATAGTTGTGTGATCTGTATGTGCGCCCCTACCCTAGTGCCTGTAATGTGCATTGCAGTGGAAGTGCAGTCAAGGTGTGTCACAGTAAAAGCACAGTTAACATGTGCCTTAGCCACAGCCTTAGTGTGCACTGTTGTAATACTTACCTTAGCTCTCTCTCTCTTTTTCCAGGAAATATTTAACCCGTGGCAAGTGAGGTGCCTCATCTCTGAATTCTGGACTCTGGTTTTCTTGCATGGCAGTTTGAGTCATCCCTGGAGGGCCTGCTCCTTTTCTTTCAGCCAGGGGAAGCGATTAGTCTAGCCTTGCCTGCCTCAGGGCAGGTGGTGACCGGATGGCGGGGTAAGGATATCCAGCTGGCTGGAGGATCTAGCGATCCTGCTGTGAGCTGCTCGTCATCCTCTAGGGGGTCTGTGGTGGCTGTGCTCCCTGGTGTTGGGGTGATCATTTCCAAGGGGAGAGTTTTCAGACTCTAGATTGTCCTCCCAGAATTCTTTGTTTTTTTACAACAGGCCAGGTCCTTCTGGCATGGAAATTCATACTCTGCGATCTCTGAGTGCCTCCGGGCACAGTCTTGTGCGTTAAGTGGAAGCTCTGTTCAATTGTCTTTGACTAAGCATCCCCGGCATGGGGCACCCCCCTGGAAATGGGAAACAGCTGGGAGCCATCTGAGATTTTACTATGACTTGGATTCAGGTGGCTCTGTACTGGGCTCTGACATGGATATAGAAGCACTCCTGCCTTCAGAAGATTGTGAGGAGGCCGGAGTGATTTGCCTCTTCTCCAGGAACAAGCAGGAAGTCAGTCCTCACATATGGGTGACATTGGTGCTGATGGAGCCCATGCAGAAGCATCTCCCCAACTTTCAAAGAAAGCCTTTGGGAGATACACCATGCATGCATGGTCCACTTCCCACTCAAGTGTGCCATCTTGCCTCTGTCTCCTTTTTTCCATGGAGCTCTTTGGACATTGTCCAGTTTTCCTCTGGAAAAAGTCTGGGGGGTTTTCGTGTTACTTTTTGTTTGGTTGCATACCAGTTCCTTCCCGCCCTTGAGCCAGCTCGCTTTGGCGTTGCTCCTTGGTTCCGTCTCGCTGTTTTTTTTCTTTCATTTTTTATTGAGGTACTCTTCAAACGGCATTTGCACGCTTTTCCACCCAAGGACCTCAGACCCTGCCCAGCGGCAAGGATTCCTTTTTTCCGATGGTCTCCAGTGGCTTCAAGAAATGTGACTGGTGCGGCAAAATGATGTCGCTCACCGATCCACATGACTGCTACCTCCGGTGCTTCAGGCAGGAGCATGATGACTCAGACTGCGAACTCTGCAGAACCATGACCTTAAAGGCCTTAAAAAAACACCATCAACAGCAGAAGAAATTCTTTCAGAAGTCTGACTCTGCGCCGCAGTCTCAGACAACACCATACTCCAGGGCCCCCTCCGATACCTCGGTGCCCCGTGAAGCCAGAGCTTCTTTGGAGTCCCGTGGCCACGGTTCCTCCAAATGGAAATCCCCGGAGATGGAGCGAAAGAAGAAGAAACCCTCAAAGATGGCCTCAGAGGACAGATCCGGGAAAAAGGTAAATTCCCACCCCAGGTCCCGCAGTCCCAGGCGTGAGTCCAAGGAATCGGGGAAGAAATGGCCCTCCAAGCTGCCCCGCAAAAGAGCTGTCAGCACCCGCTGACTGGCCTCTGACCTCGAGGCCATCTTCGAAGACTCTCTCTCGACAGTACCAACACCAGGACTGAAGCCTTCTGTGCCCGCGTCAAAGGCTGCAGAGCCAGCTGGCATGGAGACCAGGATGGCAGTCCTAGAGAGCAATATGTTTGCCCTAGTGGTCATGCAGTGGCCTTTATGTCCGGCTCATCCGCTCTGATGATGGGATCCTCGACATCAAGAGCTACCCTGACGTCGAGCTGGTCCTCGAGCACAGTCGGTCTTGAGAGAGCCCCCGGCACCGGGCAAGGTCCCATTCCTATTCCTCCCTGGCGTGCGGCTGCAGCTCAGACCACAGATCTGGAGGTCATCGACCGCCTGCCATGGATCTCGACCGAGGGGATCGGGTAGCATCGGATTCATACTCTTATTTTGAGTCCGAATGGAAGACAGAGGATGAAGAGACCCTTGACATGAGGTGACACAGAGATGTGCCCTCGGATCAGTCTCCCCCGATGACCCAATGCCGGTCCCCACTAGAGGATGTAGCTTTCCTCGATTTAGTCAGGGACAGGGCCAAGACTCTCACTATTGAGACAGAGACTGAGGAGGACCCACGCACCGAGGAACTGGAGATACTCCAATACAATCCACCCCCAAAGGAAACCCTTACGGTATTGGTGCCCCAGATCCTAGATTGCTGCCTCTTCCAGATGTAGGAAACACCGGCATTGGTACCAATTGTGAGTAGGTGCCTCGACGCCATGTACCAGGTATGTCGTAGCCCTGGGTTCCAAAAGACCCAGCTCCCCCACAACTCAATGGTAATAGAGTCGACAGTGTGCCATCTCAAAAGCCAGAAAACTCATTTGTCAGTGCCACTCGGCAGGGAGGCCCAAACCTTCGACACCATCAGCCAGAAAGCCTTCCAAGACTCAATGCTAACTTGCTGGATCCAGTCCTATCCGCTCTATATTGGCATGTACCTGAAGGAACTGTCAAAGGAGCTCAGTGGATTTGTGGCAGGTCTCAAAGGGGAACTCCTTTAGAGGTTTATAGCCCTAACCTTAGCGGTAAAAGAGTGCTCAATGTTTTTGTCCCAAGCAGCCTATAATGGCTTCGCGTCATAAGCCAGGATAGCTGCTGCAGGCATCGAGGTACGATGCCAAGCTTCGCTGCAGTTGCCAGACCTGGAGCAATGGGTGAGGGACATACTGATCAATGTCCCTTGCATAGGTGAGAACCTATTCGTAAATCCCATGGCAAACAAGGCTGCAGAAATAGAAACAGAGTTCCTGATGAGAAACAGACTCTTGAAGAAGATCTCTGTACAACCCCGGAAAAAAAACCCAGGGCAAAAGCCCTTCTTCCCGAGGAAGGCATTTGATCTGGCCTTGTTGTCAAGGGTCTTCACAAAGTGCTTTGTGGTGGTCACAGCCCACTTCAGACTTCAAGGAGCCTTCATCTTCCCTTATCTGGATGACTGGCTCATAAAGGGGAACACAGCTGAAGAGGCTCAACACGCCACTGCACGCGCCTTAAATGCCCTGCAACATCTGGGGTTTGTCATAAACTACCCCAAGTCCCACCTCACTCCGACCCAGCACCTAGAGTTCATAGGGGTGCAATTAGATACCCTCCAGGCAAAAGTCTTCCTCAGAGCACCTCGGGGAATTAGCCACAGAGGTACAGCGGCACAGAACACCCATCCGGCTTCTCCTCTGCCTATTGGGACACATGGCCTCCATTGTCCATGTGACCCTCAATGCCTGCCTGCATATGAGAGCAGCCCAGAGTTGTGGACTCAAGCCACAGGCGGACTCAAGGACAGAGTGCAGGTGACCTGCCAGTTGGCAGGCTCCCTTGAACGGTGGCAGAACCCATGGCACATTCAAGCTAGGATGACCTTCCAGGCACCCACCCTCCAGAAGGTACTCACCACGGACGCCTCTCTAATGCGCTGGGGAACACATTGTGAGAGCCTCCAGACACAAGGCTGCTGGTCCCAAAGGGAGTCTAAGATGCAGATCAACCTGCTAGAGCTCAGGGCAATATTCCTAGCCCTCTGAGCTTTCTGCCACCAGCTATAGCACCACGCGGTGCTGATCCAAACTGACCATCAGGTTTCAATGTTCTACATGAACAAATGGGGGGATGGGGTTGTACCACCTCTGCCAGAAGGTGGTAGTCCTCTGCTCCTTTGCTCCTATGCTACATGCAGAGGGATGCTCCTAAGGGCAGTCTACCTCCTGGGCCAGGAAAATGCCTTGGCGGACAAACTGAGCAGTGTCTTCCAGCTGCATGAGTGGTGCCTGGACCCAACAGCAGCCTCGCGGCTGTTCGGGCTCTAGGGCATCCCCATGATGGACCTCTTCACCAGCCCAGACAACATGCAATTGCCCCATTTCTGCTCTTGTCAGCCGCACCCATCTCAGGTAGCGGCAGATACATTCCTCATCCCATGGACAGAAGGCCACCTGTATGCCTTCCCTCCGACACTATTGGTAGCCAAGATCTTATTAAAGACTCAGCATGACAAAGCATTGCTAGTGCTGATAGCCCCTTGGTGGCCCAGGCAGCCCTGGTTTCCACTGCTTCTCTCCTTATCGGAGGTCCCGCCGATTCCCCTGGGCCGAGCCCCAGTACTGCTCTCACAGGAGCAGGACTCTATCCTACACCCCAATCTGGGGTCCCTCTTGCTCATGGCTTGGCTGCTGAAAGGGTAGCATTAGTCCCCTTCAGTCTCCCACGAGACATGGAAGAAATTCTCTTGGTCTCTCATAAGGCCTCCATAAGAAGGCCATACGCCTTTAAGTGGCGCCGTTTCTTGGGGTGGTGCACAGAAAAGCAGGTGAACACTTTCTCCTGCTCAGTGCAAGTGGTACTCCAATACCTCCTCCACTTGTCACTGGCAGGACTGAAGTCCAACTTTGTCACAGTACACCTGAGCTCCATCACAGCGCATCACCACTCCGTTGAGGGGAAATCCCTCTCGACTCAACCCCTTGTGTCTCGGTTCCTACGGGGTCTCATGCTTTCCAAATCCCCCCATCTGTCCTCCAGCAACGGAACGGGATCTTAATGAGGTGCTCTCGCAGCTCACAAAACCTCCATTCAAGCTTCTGGCCACCTGCAGTACCTCTCCTGGAAGGTCGCCTTCCTGGTAGCACTCTCATCAGCTCGCAGAGTCAGCGAGCTCCAGGCTCTGATGGCAGAACCGCCTTACACAAGGGTTCTACAAGAACAGGGTGGTACTCTGCACACACACACACCAGGTTTCTGCTGAAGTTGGTGTCCCCATTCCACCTCATTCAGGAAGTGGTGCTCCCCACCTTCTTTCCAAGGCCTCATTTTGGTAAGGCAGAGACTTTTCTCCATACTTTGGATTGTAAGCAAGCCCTGTCCTTCTACCTGCAGCGTACTCAGGACCACTGCAAAATACAACAGCTTTCATATCCTATGACCCCAGCTGTCTGGGGCTCCCAGTGACTAAGCGAACCCTGTCCACTTGGGTGGCAGACTGCATTACCCTTGCCTATGAGCAAACGGGGATCTCTCTGGACCAGAGGGTCACGGCGCACTGCATCAGAGCCAGAGCCACAGCCACTTCAGTGGCAAATCTGCGTTCCGTCCCAATGACAGAAATCTGCCGGACTGCCACCTGGTCTTCGATCCATACCTTTGCAGTTCACTACTGCCTGGAGAGGAAGTCCCGATTGGACAGTGCATTTTCCCAGGCCATACTCCATAATTTATTCAAGGTGTAGGCAACTCCTGCCTTGTATTCAGGCTACCAGAGTGCTGGTTCCCTGTCAGACACCTGGATCTTGTGAGAGTCTCTCTTAGGGATTCAACTGCTGCGGATTACTGCTCATCTTTGCAGGTCACTGTGGCATTTTTGTACAGGTTCTCGGTAGCCTGTATCTGGGGAGTCCTACATGTGAGGACTGACTTCCTGCTTGTTCCCAGAAAAAGTGTAGTTACTCACCTGTAACAGGTGTTCTCCAGGGACAGCAGGAATCAGTCCTCACAGCCCTCCCGTCTCCTCTTGGAATTGCTTCTTTACCATCTGTTAATTTTGCTGTCTTAGCTATGTCATTGGACTGAGGCAAGATGGCACCCTTGGGCGGGAAGTGGACCATGCATGCATGGTGCATCTCCCAAAGGCTTTCTTTGAAAGCTGGGGAGATGCTTCCATACAGGCTCCATTGGCGCCAACATAACCCATATTTGAGGATTGATTCCTGCTGTTCCCAGAGAACACATGTTACAGGTGAGTAACTACACTTTCTGGAAGGAATTGCTGGCGACATTGATTGCCAGGGTCTCATCTGCCTTGAACTTGATGGATGCTTCCGACATGGAGCAGGAGCCAAAGGTACTGTCTGCGATCAAGTGCCGCTGTGCAGATCACCTCTGACAAGTTGCTACACCTAAAGACGGTAATGCCCTTCCCACCGGACAAGCACGGCAAAGGCAGATACTCCATCAATTCTTTGGTGCCCAAAAGAATGGTTCATTCTTACCTATTCTGGACTTCAAGAGGATCAACAAGCACTTGCATGACCTGTGCTTCCTGTTGGAAACCTTGTACTCCACGATTCAAGCAGTGTGCCGAGAGGAGTTCTTGGGTTCTCTGGATCTGGCCAAGGTGTATTTTCATATTCCTATCTGGGCGGATCAGCAAAAGTATCTGTGTGTTTCTATGCTTGACTCTTTCACTATCAGTTTGCTGCCCTCCCTTCCGGACTTTCCACCGCCCCGAAGATGTTCTCCTAGGTCATGGTGGTGGCAATTGCAGCGCCAAGGGCTGTGTGTCCATCCCTATCTGGATGACTGGCTTATCTGTGCCCATTCCCTATCAGAGGTATCTTGGGTGGTGTCCCGAGTGGAATCCCTATTGGAAAGCCTCAGCTGGGTAATCAATTGGGGAAAGATCCAACTGTTGCCTTTCCAGTCTCTGGAGTTCCTGGGAGCACGTTTTGACACTTGAGTGGGCAGAGTTTTCTTGCCAGAAGATATAGTCAAAAGGCTGTTGGCATGACTGGTGCAGCAGGCTCCCAGAGTCTTGGATTCTCTTCAGCTCCTTGGATTTATGGCGATGACCATAGAGATAGTGCCATGGGCGCATGTTTACATGCAGCCTCTCCAGCAGTCTATGTTAACTTGGTAGTCCCCGAGTTCTCAGGAGTTTGAGCACAGGCTTCCGCTCCTGATGATGGTAAAAGCCAGCCTGCAGTGGTGGCAGCCGCCCTGTCATTTGAGGAAGGGCATGCCACTGGACGATTTCTCCTGGATCGTTCTGACAGATGTCAGTCTCTTAGGCTGGGAAATCCATTGTCAAGACTTTACAGCCCAGGGCTGTTAGACCAAACCGCTTCCCTGCGGTTCCATCAGGTTGACTCTTCTGCATTTCCAGCCCCTGGTCAAGGGCAGGGCATTTTGTGTGTTTTCGGACAACACCGTGGTGGTGGCTTATGTCAATGAGCAATGTGGCACAAGGAGTGCCGGGGTAGCTCTGGAAATTGCTCTCCTGTTTGCCTGGGTGGAAGAACATCCTAGCTTTGTTGGCTCAGCACATCGCTGGAGTGGACATTGTGGAAATGGATTTCTTCAGCCGGCACTCTCTAGATCCCTAAGAGTGGGAGTTGCATCAGGAGGAGTTTCAGTTGATTTTGCACCATTGAGGTTGCCCCAAAATGGCTCTGATGGTGACCTGCTCCAATGCACGAGTTTGCCACTTCAGTCGCTACACAGAGATGGGGTCGGAGGGTGTTGACGCCCTGTCCCAGCCTTGTTCTAGTCAGCATCTGCTATATGTGTTTCCTCTGTGGCTCCTGGTAGGATTGTTCTGGTGATGCCGGATTGGCTGAGGAGAGCATGGTTCGGAGACCCAGTGCGACACCTGCAGATGCCTTCTCTTCAATTGCCTCTGTCTCAGGGCCTACTGCAGCAGGGACCATTCATCCTGGAAGACTTGGTTCTCTTTTCACTTATGGCCAGAAGGGAGCTGCCATGTGGGAGGTGGGGGCAAGAAGGGAGCTGCCACAAGGGGGGGGAAGGTGGAGGCCAGAAAGGAGCTGCCACAAGGGGGGAGGTGGGGTCTGGAAGGGAGCTGACATGGGGGCAGTGGGGGCAGGAAGGGAGATGCTACAAGGGGGGAAGGTGGGGACCAGAAGTGAGCTGACGGGGGGGGGGAGAGGTGGGGGCCGGAAGGGAGCTGCCTCAAAGGGGGCAGCGGGAGCTGGAAGGGAGCTACCACAAAGGGGGGAGGCGGGCGCCGGAAGGGAACTGACATGGGCGGGGTCAGTGGGGGGCTGGAAGGGAGCTGCCACAGGAGGGAGGTAGGGACCGGAAGGGATCTGCCACAAGGGGGGAGGTGGGAGCCGGAAGGGAGCTGACACCAAGGGAAAAAGTGGGGGCTGAAAGGTAGAAACATGACTGCAGAAAAAGACCACACAGCCTATCTAGTCTGCCCTTCCATATCAACTATAATAGTTCCCTTTTTACTTTTAGAGATCCTCTGTTTGCCCCATACTTTTTTGAATTCAAATACTGTCCTTGTCCACCTCCACTGGGAGACTATGCCACGCATCTACCTCTCTTTCCATAAAGAAATATTTTTGCATATTACTCCTGAGTCTATCCCCTTTCACTCTCATCCTCTGTCCCCTCATAGCAGAGCTTGCCTTCAATTGAAAGAAGACCCTCTTGTGCATTTATACCATGGAGGTATTTAAATGTCTCTATCATATTTCCCCTATCCCACCTTTCCTCTAAAGTATATTTATTAAATCTTTAAGTCTGTCATCATATGCTTCATAATGAAGACCACTAACCATTTTAGTACCACCCTCTGTACAGACTCCAACCTGCCTATATCCTTCTGAATGTAGCTGACAAGGGGGGAAGCTGGGGGCTGGAAGGGAGCTGACACCTGGGGTTGGGGCAGGAAGGGAGCTGACAGAAGGGGGAAGGTGGGGGCTGAAAGGGAGCTGACGTGGGGCAGGATGGGAACTGACATGGGGAGGGGCAGAGGTGGAAGCAGGAATGGATTTGATACCTGAGGATGGTACTGGAGGGGGACTGGAAAGATGCTGTTACCTGGGGGTGGTACTAGAGGGAGCAGACACTTGGGGATGGGACTGGTAGGTGGCTGGGTAATGGGGAAGAGGCTGGAAGAGAAGGAGCATTGGGACTGGAAGGGAGCTGACTTGGGAGGGTGCCACAGCTGATACCTGCAATGGTATTTAGAAACATAGAAATATGATGACAGAAAAAGACCACATGGCCTATCTAGTCCATTCTTCCATATCAACAACTACAACAGTCCCCTTTTTACCTTTAGAGATCCTCTGTGTTTGTCCCATGCTTTTTTTAATTCAGTTACTGTCCTCATCTCTACCACCTACACTGGGAGACTATTCCACGGATCCACTACTCTTTCCATAAAGAAATATTTCCGCATATCACTCCTGAATCTATCTCCCTTCACCCTCATCCCATGTCCCCTCATAGCAGAACTTGCTTTCAATTGAAAGAGGCTCTCTCCCTAAACATTTATGCTGCAGAAGCAAAAATGCGAAATAAAGATTTTTTCAAGTACATTCGCAGCAAAAAACCTGTGAGAGAGTCAGTTGGTCCATTAGATGATAGAGGAGTTAAAGGGGTACTAAGAGGCGACAAGGCAATAGTGGAGAGACTGAATGAATTCTTTGCTTGGGTCTTTACTAAGGAAGATGTAGGGATGTTACCCATGACTGAAGTGATATTTAAAGGTGCGGAAGAATTGAAGGAAATATCGATACATCGGGAAGATGTTTTACAACTATTAGATAAACTGAAGAGTAGCAAATCACCTGGGCCAGATGGCATACATCCAAGGGTGTTGAAAGAACTGAAATATGAGATTACAGACCTGCTATTCGTAATCTGTGAACTATCATTAAAATCATCTCTAATACTTGAAGATTGGAGGATTGCCAATGTAACACCAATTTTTAAAAAGGGTTCCAGGCATGATCCGGGGAACTACAGACCGGTGAGCCTCACATCAGTACCGGGAAAAATGGTAGAAACCATCATAAAGAATAAAATTACTCAGCATGTAGATAGTCATGGCCCAATGGGAGACAGCCAACATGGCTTTAGACAAGGAAGATCTTGCCTTACTAATCTGTTATGTCTTTTTGAAAGTGTGAATAAACAGGTGGACAAAGGTGAGTTGGTTGATATAGTGTATCTGGACTTTCAGAAAGCCTTTGACAAGGTCCCTCATCAGAGACTTTTGGCAAAACTAAAGAGTCATGGGATAGGAGGCAGTGTACTACTGTGGATCAAGAACTGGTTAAAAGATAGAAAGCAGAAGGTTGGGCTAAATGGCCAATTTTCCCAGTGGAGAAAGGTGAGTAGTGGTGTACCCCAGGGATCTGTGCTGGGTCCGCTGCTTTTTGACATATTCATAAATGACCTGGAAAGTGGAATAACGAGTGAGGTTATCAAATTTGCAGATGACACAAAACTATTTAAAGTTGTTAAAACCCAAGAGGATTGTGGAAAATTGTAAGAGGATCTTGATAAATTGGAAGACTGGGCATCAAAATGGCAGATGAAATTTAATGTGGACAAGTGCAAAGTTATGCACCAAGGGAAGAACAACCCAAACTATGGTTACACGATGCAAGGTTCCACATTAGGAACCACCACCCAGGAAAAAGATTTAGGCGTCATTTGGATAACATGTTAAAACCCTCGTCCCAGTGTGCAGCGGCAGCCAAGAGAGCAAATAGAATGCTAGGTATCATTAGGAAAGGAATGGAAAATAAAACAAAAGATATTATAATGCCTTTATATCGTTCCATGGTGAGACTGCACCTTGAATATTGTGTGCAATTCTGGTCGCCGTATCTTAAAAAGGATATAGCGTTATTAGAAAAGGTTCAGAGAAGAGCCACCAAAATGGTAAAGGGGATGGAAGGATACTCCTATGAAGAAAGGCTAAAAAGGTTAGGGCTCTTTAACCTGGAAAAGAGACGGCTAAGGGGAGATATGACAGAAGTCTATAAATTAATGAACGGAGTGGAACAGGTAAATGTAGATCGATTGTTTACGTTATCAGAATATAGAAAGACTAGGGGACATGCAAAGAAGCAACAGGGTAAACTATTTAAGACTAATAAAAGAAAATATTTTTTCACTCAACATGTAATCAAACTCTGGAATTTGTTACCAGAGGATGTAGTAAAGGCTGTGAGTGTAGCTGGGTTTAAAAATGTTTTGGACAAGTTTCTGGTGGAAAGGTCCATAAACCATTATTAAGAAGGGACCCAGGATATCAATGCTTGACCCAGTACAAGCATTGTGGAACCTGTGTCTTTTGGGGAAACTGCTAGGTACGTATGACCTAGATTGGCCATACTGGGCTTGATGGACCTTGGTCTGACCCAGTATGGCATATCTTATGTCCTTATGGAGGTATTTGAACATCTCAATCATATCACCTCTATCCTGCCTTTCCTCTAAGGTGTACATATTAAGATCCTTCAGTCTGTCCTCACATGCTTTATAATGAAGACCACTAATCATTTTAGTAGCCACCCTCTGCACCGACTCCATCCTGTTCACATCCTTTTGAAGGTGCAGTCTCCAGAATTGCACACTATACTCCAAATGAGGTCGCACCAAAGACTTATACAGAGGCATTATCACCTCCTTTTTTCTGCTAGCCATTCCTCTCCGTATGCACACAAGCATCCTTCTAGCTTTTGCCGTCGCCTTTTCTACCTGTTTAGCTACTTTAAGATCATCAGACACAACCACGCCTAGGTCCCGCTCTTCTTTAGTGGACAAAAGTACTTCACCCCCTATATTATATTGCTCCCTTGGATTGCTGCAGCCCAAATGCATGACCTTACATTTTTTAACATTAAATCCCAGCTGCCAAATTCTAGACCATTCTTCAAGCTTAGCTAGATCCCTCCTTATGTTATCTACACCTTTCTGGGTGTCTATTGCATATTTTGGTATCATCTGCAAAGAGGCAAACCTTACCCGACAGCCCTTCCGCTATATCACTAACAAAGATGTTAAAAAGAATCGGACCAAGGATAGACCCCTAGGGCACACCACTAGTAGCATCCTTCTCCTCAGAGTGAGCTCCACTTGTACTCTTTGTCGCCTCCCACCCAACCAATTTCTAACCCAAGCAGTAACTTTAGGGTCCATCCCTAGGGTGCTCAGTTTGTTTATAAGTCGCCTGTGAGGAACAGTGTCAAAGGCTTTACTGAAATCCAAATACACCACATCTAGGGCTCTCCCTCGGTCCAACTCCCTGGTCACCCAGTCAAAGAAATCATTCAGATTTGTCTGACAAGACCTGCTTCTGGTGAATCCATGCTGCCTCGGATCCTGTAATCTGCTGGACTCCAGAAACCTCACTATTTTCTCTTTCAGCAGCGTTTCCAATAATTTACTCACCACCGAAGTTAAACTAACCGGCCTGTAGTTTTCAACCACATCCTTACTTCCTCTTTTGTGTAAAGGCACCACATGAGCCTCTCTCCAGTCCTTTGGCACCACTTCCGACTCCAACGAGGCATTGAAAAGGTCAGTCAGTGGAGCTGCTAGAACGTCCCCAAGTTCCCTCAATATTCTAGGGTGTATCCCATCCGGTCCCATCGCTTTGTCTACTTTAAGTTGAGCTAGTTTCTCACAAACAGTCTTCTGAAAATTGTTCAAGATGTCCCTCGCTTCTGTTCCTGTTTGTGGGTGTTTTCTGAGGTCCTGTTCCTGGTTCTTCATCTGTGAACACAGAACAGAAATATTTGTTAAGCAATTCCGCTTTATCCTTATCAGCTTCTACATATTCCTCCCCTGCACCCTTGAGTCTGACAATACCACTTTTGCCCTTCCTCTTCTCACTAATATATCTGAAAAATGTCTTATCCCCCCATTTTATTGCATTGGCTATTTCCTCCTCCTTTTGAATCTTTGCCTTCCTGACTACTTTGCTAGCTTCTCTAAGTTTTTCCAAATACAGATGCCTGTCTTCCTCTCTCTGTGATCTCTTGTATTTCATGAAGGCCTCCCTCTTTTTCTTCACTTTTTCAGCTACTTCTTTCGAAAACCATAGCAGTCTCCTTTTCCTTTTACCTTAATTTACCATTTTAACAAAAAGGTTGTTTGCCCTTAAAATATCCCCTTTCAGTTTTGCCCACTGTTTTTCTACATCCCCCAGCTGTTCCCATCCCACTAACGACTCCCTGAGGTAGTAGCCCATCTTGGCAAAGTTAGTCTTTCTAAAGTCTAAGATCCTCACCTTTGAATGGATTCTAACAGCCCTAGTCCTAATACTGAACCACACCATTTGGTGATCACTGGATGCAAAATGATCTCCCACTACAACATCAGAAACACTTTCACCATTGGTAAGCACCAAGTCCAGTGTGGCCCCTTCACATGTGGGGTCTGTTACCAATTGCCTGAATAGTTCTCCCTGTAGAGAATCTAGGATCTCCTTACTTCTAGATGATACTGCAGCAGGAATGTGCCAATCAACATCTGGCATATTGAAATCTCCTATCAATAGCACTTCCCCTTTCCTAGCAATGCTGCGTATGTCTTCAATTAACTCTCTGTCCACCTCTTCCTCTTCTGAGGGAGGTCTGTATATCACACCAATGCAAATAGATTTCTCTTTCCCTCTTTCTAGTTTAACCCACAATGCCTCCTCTCTCCCTTTTAAGCTCTG
Organism: Ichthyophis bannanicus; assembly: GCA_033557465.1. Classification (NCBI taxonomy): domain Eukaryota; kingdom Metazoa; phylum Chordata; class Amphibia; order Gymnophiona; family Ichthyophiidae; genus Ichthyophis; species Ichthyophis bannanicus. Next base: position 1,755,855,778 of record CM066031.1, on the reverse strand, counting down.
TAATTCCAAAGCTTTAATAGTAGTTTTTACATATAGTGCCACTCCTCCTCCCCTTCTTCCTACCCTGTCCTTTCTGAATAAAGTATAGCCAGGTATAGTTACATCCCAATGATTGTTTTCTGTGAACCATGTTTCTGTAACTGCCACTAAATCCAAGTCAGCCACTCCCACCAAAGCTTCAACATCAGGGATCTTATTTCCCATGCTACAGGCATTTATACACACTGCTTTCCATATGTTACCCCTGTTACCCATTTCCATAAACGTATTTAATGTATCACCTACATGGGGGCTTTCACCTACCTGGGGGCTTTCTTCACCCATCCCCAACGAATCTAGTTTAAAGCCCTTGGACTAGAAGGGGCTGGACAGTGGGGAAGGAGGGGGACTGGAAGGGAATGGACACCAGTGACAGTCCTGGGAATGCAAGGGGGTTGACATTGGGAGGGGAGGACTGGAAAGGGGACTGATACTGGGTAGGGTTACTGGGTCTAGACATAGGCTGATGGAAGGAAGTGAAGAAAACAAAAGAAAAGACAAGAAATGGCAGATAGACTATAAACCATAGAAAGAGAGATAAGAGAAGTTAGGAAAACAGAAGCCTCAGATCGGGATCAGCATTATCGGAGAATAAAATGGTCAGACAACAAAAGGTAGAAAAAATAATTTTATTTTCAATTTGGTGATTGTGCTATCTTTATATTTTACTCAGTATGGGGAATTGCATCTCTTATTTATCTGATGTTGCACTGCATGCATTGTCTGACTTCTTGGAGTTTGTTTAATTTTTGTCTACATATTTTTATTTTTACTTTAGGTTGTAGTTACTTATTCTATACTTAGTGTGGGTCTGTGTTCTGAGCATGTGACTGAGGCCAGGTGTTCTGTTAACATGGAGTTTGTACATAGGGATCTATACTGTACTGTAGTAATTAGATTTGTTCAGCTTTTCAAATAGGATGTTCTATAGCCCGCTGCAGTATTTATAGTGCTGCTTTTTTCTGGGTAGGTCCCTTGTATAAGTTTTGGACGTTTATGCTGGTATGGTATGATAAATTTGGCCTTGTAGATCTTAGGCGATTTTTGTAGGGTTTTATATTAGTTCCTAGTATGCCTGGTACTGGAGAATGTTTGTTTAGTGAGATGACCAGAATCAGATTTTTAAAAAAATATATTGAGTTCTGTGCGTGAATGTCCTACTTTTGCTTTGCACCCATTGTTGAGGGAGAGGTTTCTGTGGATGCAGCATATATATTCAAAAGAAAACGTGAGAACCATAACACAGTTTATAACAGAATAAAATGAGTTATAATTTGATGTTATAAACTGCTGTGGTTCTCACTTTTTCTTTTAGACCCTTGGTGTGCAAGCATACTGTATTTCCTTTGTTTGTTTTTTACGGAATATATATTTGCATTAACACCATGCTGGTCCATTGTGCAGTTTCAGGAGTGGTTACCAAGCCCTTCTTGGAGTTTATGTTGGAGTGGGAGGTTTTGTGTTGGGGTCACAAAGTCCCTCTTGTGTTTCAGAGGGTGGGAAGTGCTGTGTAGGGGCCACTGAGCCTCTGTTTTTCAGAGGGTGGGCTGTTCTGGGGTGTCAAGTCGCTCTTGTTTTTGTGGAAGTGGGAAATGTGCATGGGTGCTGTTGAGCTCTTCTTGTTTGGCATATTTAGCAGAATGTTTCCTAGGCTCTGCACTGGTAACATATGGACATAAGAAATTCCATACTGGATCAGACTAAAGTCCATCATGCCCAATTTCCTGTTTCCAACAGTGGCCAATCCAGGTCTCAAGTACCTAGCAGGTTCCCAAAAAGGCACACAAATTCCACAATGCTTGCCTGGGGCAAGCGTTAGATTTCCCAGGTCCTCTTTAATAATAGTTTATGGACCTCTGCTCCAGGAACTTCCAAACCTTTTTTAAACCCAGTTACACTAACAGCTTTTACTGCATCCTCTGGTAAGTACATTTCAGAGTTTGATTAAGCAGGCTGTAGGCTAACTGCAGAGAGGCAGTTACATCCCCTGCAGTTACCACATTTCAGAGTGGCAAAACAGCTGTTGGTGCGACTAAGCCCACCCACTGAGGTGGCATTAGTTGCATTCATGCTACTTGCACTGAGCCATTATGTTAGTTTCTGCCAACAATGCAGATGCCTGTGTATGAGAGTTCTTTCGCCTCATTCTGCAGTAAAGTATAATTTGGGGAAAGAAATCCTGTATACCTAACAGTAATGGGTAAAAACATTTTTTGACTACATACAGTATGTCTGTTTTTTTAATTTGTACTGATAGTTCTCCAGGACCAAGCAGGAAGTCAGTCCTCACATATGGGTGACGTTGGCGCTGACGGAGCCCTCGCGGAGCAATTTCCCCAGCTTTCAAAGAAAGCCTTTGGGAATTGCAGCACGCATGCGCGGTCCCCTTCCCGCCCAAGGGTGCCATCTTGCTCAGTCTTCTTTTTTCCGCGGAGCCCTACAGACGCTGTTTGTGATTGCCGCTGAAAAAGTTGTTTTATTTACTATTCTTTTCTCGGTTCGACGCCGGATCCTTTTCCCGCTCGGACCCGATACGCCGTATCGAGTCCATTCTTTATTTTTTCGGTTTTTGTCCTTCGTGACTGGCGTTCCCGCCATTTTTTCTTTTTTCACTGGCAGCCCTGTCTTTTGACCTGGCAGGGGCCCTTTTTACCCCGATGGCTGCCAGCGGGTTTAAGAAGTGTGATCGGTGTAAGAAACTTATGTCTCTTTTTTTTTTTTTTTTTTGTAGTCTTTATTTATGCACCTTCAATAACATAACAACCATTATAGTACACAACAATGAGCCTCAGCAGGGTGTACTCTGATCCCCGCTTAGAGGCAAAACTCCAAATACAGTTATGTAAAATCAACAGGAAACAATTCACATTATCTTAGAGGTTTTTTGAACTTTTATTCTGTTAGGGCAAACCCCCCCACCCCCCATCGTCGCAACCAATGAAACTCCTCATAACCCACCAGTAATCCTTTCCAATTCCCCCGTCACCACCCCCCCCCTGGAGACTTAATATCCAACATTAACTGTCATTCCTACAACGGGTCCCCAAACTCTGAATATAGGGCTCCCATATCAACATGAAAGTGGACCACCGCTTTACATTACCCTTCGCTCTCCAGCGCTCTGCCAGCATTAGTTGATGAAAATTATTGCGCCACTCCAAGAACGTTGGTGGGTCCGAGTCCCGCCATCTATACAGGATCGGACCCTTCCCCACCAAACAAGCCTTACGCACCAGCAAACGCTCCCACCTCCCCGTGGGGAGAGTCCGATGTAGCTGATCCAGTATGACCAAGGCGCCAGGCCAGGGAAAACCTCTGCTGCAGCAGCCCCATAAGGCATCTACTAATATGAGACCAATAAGGGAGGATGCGTCGGCACTGCCACCACATGTGTGAGAGAGTAGCCAGTGGCTCAGAGCATCGAGGGCATGACCCATCCTGTGTAATATGGCTCCTTAGGGCACGTCGAGGCAAAAAGTGCACTCGAGTCAAATACTTTTAATTTAATTTAATTAACAAGTTTTTATATACCGCACCTTCCAATGATCAGTTGCGGTTTACATTGAACAACCGTAAACAAGGCAATGCTGTTTTTACATATAACAATGTGAAGCTACAAAAATTCAGATCAAACTTACAATTAACAGTTGTAACTATGTACAAAGAACAGGATTATAAACTATGTACAAGGTATGTATGATTCAAAAACATCGGGATGGGGTTTTGGTACTTATTCCAGTTCCGAGATGGATAAGGTTAGCTGGTGAAACTATCCTTTTTCTTGTTGAAAAGGTGAATTCGTCAAAGAACCGTAGTATGTTGAGAATAAATATGTTTTGAGTTTTTTCCTGAACTCCATGATTTGAGGTAAGGATCTGAGTTCCGATGGAATATTGTTCCAAATTATAGGGGCAGCGTGGGAGAATGCTTTCATGTTTGTTGATTTTTTTAGCCTTTATAAATTCCTTTGGTGTTTTTAGTTTGTTTATTTGGTCTCTCCTTTGAAGATTATGATTGGGTTCTTTATTGATAAGGATGTTTAATGTAGGGGGTGCTGTATTATTTAGGACTTTGTATGTGGTTAGGAGAGTTTTATATTGTATTCGGCATTGAATCGGGAGCCAGTGTAAATACTCTAATATGGGTGTTATATGATGGAATGGTGGGGCATTCATTATAGTCCTGGCTGCTGCGTTTTGTGCTAGTTGGAGTTTTTTTAGGTTTTGTTTTGTTACGCCTATTAGGGTTAGGTTCGCACAGTCAAAATGGGGGGTTATTATCGCTTGTATTATACGTTGAAAATCCTGTAGGTGCAGTAGGGGGCGGAGTTGTTTTAATACTTTAAGTTTAAAGTAAACTTTTTTTGTTATATTCCTTATATGCGTGTCCATACTGAGGTGTTTGTCTAGTATTACGCCTAGGTAACGTATTTCAGTACTTATTTTGATATCGTTATTTTGCAATGTGATATGTGTTGGGGGGATGAATGTTGTATTTTTAGTTACTATTAGGGCTTCTGTTTTAGTGTGATTTATGTATAAGTTGTTTGCAGTTAGCCAATTGGTTATTTCATTGAGGCAGGTATTTATAAGAAGTGTGGGAATATTAGGAATTGTGAATGGGACATACATCATTATGTCGTCCGCATAAAGGTGGTAATAGACATTGAATTTTTTAAATATTTGACAGATGTGTTTTAAGTAGATATTAAATAGTAGCGCTGACAGTGCAGAGCCCTGGGGGAGGCCTAGTTCCTGGTTATAAGTTTTTGAAGTGAGGTTACCAATTCGTACCGTTTGAGTTTGATCACTTAAATAAGATGAGAACCAGTTAAGAACTGTGGATTTTATTCCAATTTGTCTTAGTTTGTTATCATTGTTGAGTGGTGGACACTGTCAAAGGCTGCGGAGATGTCAATGAATATGAGTAGGAATGCCTGTTTTGAATTATCAATACCTCTTACTAGGGTATCGATTAGAACTGTTAGTAGTGACTCCACCCCGTGATAAGGGCGAAACCCATACTGTTGATCATCAAGAGGGGCTGAACTATCAATGTATTCTTGGGTCTGAATTTGTACTGCTTTTTCGATTAATTTAGCCATGAACGGGATGCTTGATATGGGTCTGTAGGATTTGGGTGATGCTTTGTCAAGGGTGGGGGTTTTTAATATTGGGCGAATCTGTGCATGTTTTAATGAAGGGGGTAAGTACCCATTTTTTAGCGAAAGATTTATTATGGGTAGGATGAATTGTGAGAGGATAGGTAAGGAGCACTTTATCCATGTTACTGGACAAGGGTCGAGGAGTGAGGTTGTTGTATTTATGTTTGTTATGATGTTCTTGAGTGCAATGTTAGATAGAGGTTGGAAATCAGTCCATTCATCTGTAAAATGGGTTTGAGGTATGTGTTTAGGTTTTGGTAACTGGGGGAGGGACATGACTTTGTTCATGTAGTAGTCGGCCAGGTTCTGTGGGGAAATTTCAGTAATTTCATTGCTGGAGTTGTGGGTGTTATTTGTTAACCTTTGGGCTATTGAGAATAGTTCTCTAGGTCTGTTTATTGCATTGTTTAGTATAGAGGAATGGTACTTTTTCTTGGCATTGTTAATTGCATCTTTATATGCATTAAGGAGAGTGATGTATGAATCTTTATTAATGGGGTTTTTTTTTTTCTCCATTTGCATTCCGCTTTCCTTAAGTTTCTTTTCATTAGGTTTAGTGTTTTATTGTACCATGGGGCTTGGTCAGCTTTAGGGTGAGTGATTTTCTTCGTGGCTTGGTTATTGGCAGCTGCATTGTTGATGATTTCGTGCCAGTTCTTTACTGCTACATCAAGATTTTGTGGTGAAATAGTTAATTTGGGGATTGTCATGTCTAAAAACTCCTCTTCGTTATATTTTTTAAATCTGTAGGGAGGAGCAGTAGGTGGGGTTCGTTTAACTGATGTGTTATTGATAGTAATTTGAAAGTTAATGAGATGATGGTCTGACCAGGGGGTTGAGGTACATTTGAGGGAGTTGGGGTTATAAAATTTGTAAAGTACATCTGGTAGAAGGACCAGGTCAAGTATGTTCCCTTTACTGTGTGTGCTGGCATTTACTATTTGGTGAAAATCCATATCTGTGGTGGATTCTAAGAAGAGGGAGGCATATGATGTTGGTAAGGAGGGGAGGTTAAAGTCACCAAGCATTAGTATTGGATTTTGGTCGGTGGAGGAGCTTAGGAATTCAATTAAGGGGTCCAGGTTTTCTGATTGTTGGTCTGGTGGTCTATAAATTAGGCAGACTTTCAAGTTGCCAATTTGTGTAATGATTGTGTCAATGTTCGTGGGTAAGTGAGATTGTAATTTTTTTGCTTTTAGCTCTTTTTTTAGCATTATTAGTACTCCACCACCTTTTTTGTGAGTTCTGTGTGTAAAAAAGATGTCATAATCATTATTGCTCAGTTGGTTTAAGTATACGGTATCTGTGTCTGTTAACCATGTTTCTGTTACACATAATATGTCTGGTTTTTGTTTGTCTAATATATCTGTGAATATAGGCAATTTATTTTTCATTGATCTGGCATTAATTAGATATATTGATAATGAATCAGGGGTTATTCCTGGGTTAAGGTTTTTAGATTGCAGGGGTGAGGTGTAGTTTATGTGAATTAGTCTATGGTGGTTTACTTTAGGGTAGTGTTCTGGTAGAGTTGCCATGTTGAGAGACTGCTTCTTGTTGGGCTGTGTATGATTGGGATGTTTTTAAAGTTATTGTTATTTAGACTGTGTGCAATAATAGTTAGGATAGAGATAGTGAAGCAGATTAGTGGTATTCTAGTTTTGGAAGTGTTAGGTGATATCATTTTGATATCGATTGCCTATATTACTGACAACAGTAATTGGATGTGTTACTGACAACAGTAACAGACTTAGGCTGGGTGTTGTGGAGTCAGGGCTATTGGCAGGTGTGTTGACAATGGGCAGTGTGGGTTGTGGTGTGGCCACTGGTAATAGTTTCAGTTAGGCTTTATATTGTACTTCCCTCCATCGGGCTCCCTCCGCTAGCTCTGCTATCCGCCCCAACACCCGTAGAAGGGTACCCGGTGGCACCGCTCGTCCCAATTCCTCCGCCCAGGCCATCTCCACCCTACCGTAGTCCGGTCACACTCCAAAACGCTCCAATCCAGCCTTCAGCCTTGCTACCGTCGGGGGAGAGTCACTGCCAATCTCGAAAAATTCAAGAATCTGTGCTGACCTTTCCACACTCAACTCCTCTCGGGGCAACGTAGCCACATAGTGAGAAAGTTGCATGTACGCAAAATACTGAGAGGAAGGCAACCGGAACTCCGCACACAGCTCCTTAAACGGTTTGCATTTACCAGTAAGATCCACCACATGCCCCAAATACCACAGTCCCTGTGCCTGCCAACACTGAAACGCCCGGGAATCCATACCCGGCAGGAAATGCACATTACCCCGTATGGGCAACCAACTCGACACCTGCCAGTTCCGTTGCCAATAAACATTCAACTGACGCCACGTATGTCTCATAGAAGTTAACATGCCACTACGCGCAATTCGATTTGGTAATTGAACACTCCCCACGTGCAAAACCCCCAACAGTGAAAACGTGGCCACGAATGCCTCTTCTAAATCCCTCGGCGTATAAGTATCAGTCCCCCCCAACCAATCACCAAGATGCCGGGCTTGACATGCTAAGGCATAAAGTCCTAAATCAGGCAGGCCAAGGCCACCACTGCGCCATTTACCAATCAAACGGGACATGGGGATACACACCCTGGCCCCCTTCCACAAAACCCCTGGATTTCCTTTTCAATACGGTGCAAATCCCGGCGTAGCAGCCACACCGGCAGTGTCTGCAGCCAATAAAGAATCTGCGGTAGAACCACCATCTTTACCGCGGCCACCCTCCCCAAAAGTGATAGTGGTAGAGGATTCCACGCTCTCAGCTGAGTTTGCAACGCAGCTAAAACCTTCTCAAGATTAGCAGGATATAATTCCTGTGGTAGTCGCGGCAATACAATACCCAGGTATTTAAACTTGTGCTCTGCCCATTTCAATGGAAATACCCCCCCCCCCCAACGTCCCCGCAGTTGACCCGACACATCCAAAGCCTCTGATTTATCCACATTTATCCGAAGGCCTGCGAAACTTCCAAACACCCTAAACTCCTCCATCAACCGGGGAAGGGACTCCCGAGGAGCAAGCAGATGCACCAACATGTCGTCGGCAAAGGCCGACATCTTAAACCCCTGTCTACCAATCTCCACCCCACAAATCTGCTTGTCTAGTTCTATACGTCTTATTAGAGGATCCAACGACAAAACAAATAGTAAGGGGGATAGTGGGCAACCCTGCCTGGTGCCTCTATGCAAAGGAAAGGGATCTGATAAGACCCCATTACAAAGCACTCTGGCTGTTGGGGCGACATAAAGAGTCTGCACCATATCACAAAAGGATTGCCCCAAGCCATATAGCGGTAACAAATATCGTAAATACTCCCAGTTCACCCTATCGAACGCTTTTCAGCATCAAAGCTCACCAAAAGTGACTGCAATTGTTGATTGTGCACCCACTCTAGAGACGTCAATATTTTTCATAAATTCCGTACCGCATATCGCCCCCGCACGAATCCCACCTGTGACTCATGAACTACACCCCCTAAGACTCCCGCCAGGCGTTCCGCTATAATTTTCGCCATCAGCTTCATATCGAAATTCAATAGGGAGATCGGCCTGTAGGAAGCCGCCTGTAAGGGGTCCTTACCCGGCTTAGGTATTAGCGTTATATAGGCCTGGTTATCTCCCCAGCGTCGCCCACCACCCTCTACTCTCTGACGGTAGGTGTCCACTAAAAGAGGGCTCACCCAGTTGGACAGCAATTTGTAGAATTCAGCCCCATATCCGTCTGGTCCGGGAGCCTTATAACAACTGGCAGTCGAAATGATATGCTGCACCTCTCGCAAAGAAATCGGTTGTCCCAAATGGGCCCGTTGTTCCGCGGTCACCTGCGGCAGACTTAAACCCTGCAAATATTTCTCCATAGTAACAGGTTCAACCGCCTCTGCCGCATACAATTGTTGAAAAAAGCCTTTAAAGACCACACTAATCGCTGCATGAGTTTGTTGGAGTTTCCCGTGCTCATCGCAAAGAGCCGCTACTAGCCTCGCCCCCCTCTGTCCCTTCAGACATCTCCCCCAGTAGTTTGCCCGGTTTATTACCAAAACAATGCAATCGATATTTATAATACATTAGGGATTTCTTGGCTCGCTGATGGAGTAGTTCGTTTAAGGCCACCTGTAACTCCCACAACCGCTTCTTATTAGATGCCGTGGGAGCACGTCCACTAAGCACCCGCGCCTGAGTCACTTGCTGCTCCAACCTAACAATCTGTTCCGCCAACAATCTCCTCTTCCTGGCCACAAACCCAATTATATCACCTCTCAGCACCACCTTGGCCGTCTCCCAAACCAGCTCCGGGTCATCCCCGTGTATCTGATGATTTGATTCAAAATCCCGCCAGCGTTGACCAGGAAGTGTTGAAACTGATTATCATGATACAATTCAATGGGAAACTGCCATATACGAGACTGCTCGGTTCCTCCCCCCCATTGCAACTCCATCCAGACCATTGCATGATCAGAAACCTCTAGGGGGCCTATCTGGGCGTCGCCTATATAGGCAAAAAGAGTCGCAGAAACCAACAGGTAATCAATTCGTGAACTTGTGCCATGTGCCCGCGATACATGGGTAAACTCCTTCTCAGAAGGGTGTAATACCCTCCAGGGGTCCATCAAGCCTAATCGGGTTCGAAATCTTTGCAGCACCTGAGAAGTAAGCGTTCTTTCTCGAGTTCCACTGCCACTCGAAGTGTCAAGACCCACTTCAAAGACCCCATTAAAATCCCCGCCTAAGAGCAGGGGCACATCTGGCAGTTGTTCTACTTTAGCTGCAACTCAATTGAAAAAGTCCTGATCAAGTACATTAGGACCATAGAGGTCGCCCAAAATTATCTCCCGGTCTTCTAGTGAGCCATGCAGCAGCAGAAATCTCCCAGTAGGATCAACAATCTGTCATTGCATCGTGAAGCGAATCCGCTTATGCACTAAAATGGCCACCTCACCTTTTTTCCCTAGTGCAGGCGCTCCCCATACTTGACCTACCCAATCTCGGCACAATTTGGCATGCTCTTCAGCCGTCTGAGTTTCTTGGAGTAGCGCAATATCGCATTTCTGTCTGGCCAGCGCTTTCAATACTTTATATCTCTTTATCGGGCTGCCCAAGCCACATACATTCCAAGATATTACCCGCAGAGGATTACCATTCTCCTGGGCCTACACTGCCGACATAATGTATTTGAGGACACCCCCCAGCCTGGAGTCTCCTCCTATGCACTCCTAAACGGATTACCTTACAGGGGTATAAAAGTTTTAGTTTGCAACGACCCCTTCCCCATGGTCCCTGCCTCCCCCCCTACCAACCCATCCCCTTCCACCCCCCTCCCTCCATCCCCTGGCCCCTACCCCCCTTGACCCTACCCTCCCCCTCCCCCTATCATCCACCGCCTCCCCACTAGAAATTCCTCCTCTACCACTCAACCCCGCTAGATGTGTCCGGGCTTCCCATTCCCTGAACCAATACTACCCCCTCCCCCCGCCCACCCCCATCCAATTTAGGTTAAGCCAGAAGGGCCAGGACACAGCAGAATTCTCCAGTGACCCCCCATCAAACTACAGGAGAGAAGCCTTAACAAAAGACCCCGCTTGTGCTATCCATGCCTCCATATAGTATTATGCAATCTGCACCACAGGTTAACCAAACATCATCTCTATAACCGACAGAAAAAACAGCAGATTATCAGAACTTATCGGAATTTGCTGAGGTATAAGAAAGGAGACAGTAGAATCCTTGCGGCCCAACAGGCCACAGACTCTGTGAGCCAGGCACATAATTCAGCCATCGCTCACAGGCAGTATAAACTCCCCCAGGTTCCATAGGGATTCAAGACAGTCCCGAAGACTCCGTTGACAGAGCTGGATCCAAGTTTTCCACCTGTAGCGCAAATTCCATCGCAGCGTCGGGCGTGTCGAAGACTCTGTGTCGTCCCTGATGCACCACGTGCAGTCACGCTGGATATTGCATAGTGAACTTAATGTGGGCCGAGATCAGTTTTTGGCAGACTTGCGCATAGGTCTTCCGACGCTAACTCAGTGCTGCCGAGTAGTCTTGAGTGATTCTGATCTTTGCACTGCCTGCCTCTGACGCCAGCTTTCCGTGCCTCTATCAAGATGGCTTCTTTTTGTCGAAATTGCAGAAATTTTACCAAAACAATCCTAGGTCGCATATCTCTCGTGTTCTTGGGGCCCACTCTATGCGCTCTCTCAAGAATGACCTGGGTCTGCTCCCCTGCCTCCCCAAGCAGCTTAACACACAGGGTCGACACATATGATAATAAGTCTTTGTCTCCTATTGATTCAGGAAGCCCCCAGCAACCGAAGATTGCTTCTTCGCGATCGATTTTCTAGATCGTCAATCTTGCCTTCCTGGGCTTTAAGCATAGTTTTTGCCTGGGCCAGCTCATGTTTTAAACTCACCACCTCCTCCTCCGTCTGTGCAATCCTCTCCTCAGCCTGCTGCATGCGCGTTCCTATGGCCTCGACTGAAGTCTGCACTGCATCCAGCTTTCCCCTCAACACCGCAAACTGTGCTGATAACGCCGCAGAAACCGCCGCCAAAATTTCCTCTGTTGAGGACCCTAAGGCCGCTGAGGATGCCGGGGAGTTCTTTGGAGGGGAGTCGGCCATTTTCTGCTGCCCCAGGCCCCGCTCTTTGTCTCGTCGACCGATCTTGGCCGCTGCTGCCATAGTCCCGCACTCCGAGACCACTCCGTTATAGGAGGCTGGATTCCGATGGGAGGGAGATAGATCCGCGGGTATTAGTACCCCAGGAATACGGCTCGGTTGACCGGTACAGAATCGGGAGCCCGGAGATCAAGCGGAGAGCGTCCACCCAAGCTCACCACATCAAGTGGTCTCTGAAACTTATGTCTCTTACCGACACACACGACTGCTGCCTCCGCTGCCTCGGACCCGATCATGACCCGATGATCTGTGGTCCGTGTGGCAAAATGTCCTCAAAAGCGTTGAGGAGTCGGCAGCATCAAAGAGAACGAATCTTCTCTGACTCCGCGTCCGGCCGGGCCCGGACCTCGTCAGAGGCTTCGACGTCCTGGGACTCCGGTCCTGAGCATCGTCGGAGTTCCTCTGAGCAGGGGTCTCCTGCCCGGGAACATCATAGGAAGAAGAAACCCGCGAGGGCGTCGTCGATGGATGCTCCTGGTTCCTCGAGGGCCAGGTCGCATAGCCCCGATAGCCGTCCCGGGTCCTCGGAGTCGGAGAGGCCTTCGAAATATCCTCATCTCGAGATGGAGTCTCCTGGACACGTGAGTACTGTTGTCCTCGTGGACTCGCCTCCGAAGGAGCCGACGTCGGGCCCGACGCCGTCGGGGCCCGAGTCGGGGGCTGCTGGGTCTCCTGAGCTCGGACTCAGGTTGACGGCCTTGGAGAGCAGTTTTGCTGCCTTCATGGACCAGCAGCGGGCATTGATCGCTGGCCTCGCCGGTGCATCTGCCCCGACCACCGGGACGTCGACGTCTAAGTCGACCCCGGAGACCGAGCCGATCCTCGAATCCATGCGAGCTTGAGTCGATCCTCGGTCGCGGTCTCCCTCAGCCTCCCGTTCGGGACTGAGGTCGTCGACGCCGGTCTCAGCGTCGGGGCGTAGGGCATCGGTGCCTGCCCGACCGGAGCCGCTCGATTCCTCCACCGAGGAGTCGGGATGGGAGACGGAGGACGAAGAGTCCCCAGGTACTTTTCAGACTCGGTGCGTCCCATCGGACTCGCCTGAGTCCGAACCTCGGAGACGGTCCCCCCCATGAGGACACCCGGTTCTCGGACTTCGTGCGGGATATGGCCAAGGCCTTGGCATTCCCAACGGATCCCGAGGAGGAGCCGAAGAGCCGAAGAGCTCGATGCCCTCCAGTATGACTCTCCCCCGAAGGAGGCCTTTACTGTACCGGTTCCTCCGATGCTGGAGCGACTTCTCTTCCACATGTGGGAGAGCCCGGCTTCGGCGCCGGTGTTAAGCAAGTGGGTCGATTCCATTTATCGAGTCCGCAAGAGCCCCGGGTTCCAAAAGGCACAACTACCGCACCATTCCATGGTGGTGGAATCGGCCATGCATCGACTCAAGAGTCAGAAGATGAACTCCTTGGTGCCTCCCGGCCGGGAGGCCCGGAACCTGGATGCCCTCGGTAGGAAGTGCTTCCAGGGCTCTATGCTTGCTTGTCGCGTCCAGACCTACCAGCTCTACATGGGCATGTATCTCTGAGACCTGGCAAAGGAAATTGCCGGGTTCTCTGCTGGTCTCTCCGAGGAACCTTTGCAGAAGTTCCAGGCCTTGTCCACTGGTATTCGGGAGTGCTCGAAGTTTATCTCTCGAGCAGCCTACGATGGCTTCGAAGCATTGGCTCGAGTAGCCGGAGCCGGCATCGGTGCCCGCCGACAGGCTTGGCTTCAGTCATCCGACCTCGAGCCATGGGTACAGGACAAGTTGGTCGATGTCTCCTGCAGAGGTGAAAACCTCTTTGGCAAGCCCATGGCTGAAAAGGCTGCACAGATCGAGACCGTGACTCTGACCAGGACTCGGCTGTCCAGAAAGACCTCTGCCCCTTCTCAGAAGAAGAAGGGCTCGGGGAAAAAACCCTTTTACCCGAGGAAGGCGGCTGCCTATAAACACTACCCTCATTATCAGGCCTCTGCAGCTCCCCAACAGGGTCAGCAGGCCAAGGGAAGGGGTAATGGGTCCCGTAGGCAGCAGGCCCCCAAGCCCACAACACCGGCCCCTGCTCAGCAGGGCGGGGTTTTTTGACTCCGTCAGCATAGCCTCTTCCCCTCCGCTGGTTTCTCTCAGCACAGGAGGCCGGCTGGTCCATTTTGCCCACAGGTGGTCAGCCATCACATCAGATACCTGGGTGCTTCATATAGTTCAGAAAGGCTATCTTCTACACTTTCACCAGGTACCTCCCTCCAACTTTCCAGGGGAGCCTCCAAGACTCCCTCTGCACAGGGACTTACTCCTTCAGGAGTTAGCAAGTCTTCTTCAGGAACAGGCTGTGGAACCGGTGCCCCACCACCTGAGAGGTCACAGCTTTTATTCCAGGTACTTTCTGATACCAAAAAGAACAGGAGGCCTCAGACCCATCCTGGACTTGCGAAACCTCAACAAGTTCCTGGCAAGGGAAAAGTTCAAGATGCTTACCCTTGGAATCCTGCTGCCCTACCTCCAGCAGAGAGACTGGCTATGCTCCTTAGATCTAAAGGATGCCTATACTCACATCCTTATTCATCCAGACCACAGACAATATCTCAGGTTTGTTGTGGGAGGAAATCATTACCAGTACAGAGTACTGCCCTTTGGCCTATCCTCCGCCCCCAGGGTGTTCACCAAATGCCTAGCAGTGGTGGCGGCCTATCTCAGACTTCAAGGCCTTTTTGTACTTCCATACCTGGACGACTGGCTCATCAGAGCCCAGTCTTCCCAAGAGGCCACTCAGGCCACTCATCGCACTGTGACTCTGCTCCAGCACTTGGGATTTGTCATAAACTTCGCAAAGTCCACTTTGCTCCCCTCTCAAAATCTCGAATTCATAGGCGCAAGGTTGAACACACTTCAGGCGCGGGCCTTCCTGCCTCTAGACAGGGCGCAGAGGCTCATGGATCTCGCCAGCCACTTTCACAGCAATTCCCTGGTCTCTGCCAGGCAATTTCTGAGACTGCTCGGCCATATGGCTTCCACGGTTCATGTGACCCCCAATGCCCGCCTGAACATGCAACCTGCTCAGTGGTGCCTTAGCACTCAATGGCATCAAGCCTCGGGGAGCCTGGCGGACTCAGTACAGGTATCCGACCTGCTGGTCTCTTCTCTGCGGTGGTGGCTTCATCTCCCAAACCTGGTGCTGGGGGTGGATTTTCAATCTCCTCTACCTTCTCAGGTGCTGACGACCGATGCTTCTCTCCTGGGTTGGGGAGCACATTGCCAAGGGACATGTACTCAAGGCCTCTGGACTCCTTGGGAGTCGGCTCAGCAGATAAACTTCCTGGAGCTCAGAGCTATCCGCCTAGCTCTGCGAGCCTTCTCCCACCTCACTTCTCACCAGTCTGTGCTGGTCCAGACGGACAATCAAGTTGCAATGTTCTACGTGAACAAACAAGGAGGCATAGGCTCCTCCCTTCTCTGTCAGGAGGCACAAAAACTGTGCTCTTGGGCCGTCCTTCACGGCATCCTCCTCAAAGCTGTCTATCTCCCAGGTCAAGAAAATTACCTGGCGGACAAGCTGAGCAGGATCCTCCAACCACACGAGTGGAGATTGAATCCGTTGGTGGTTCAGCGGATCTTTCTCAAGTGGGGCCTCCCCACCATGGATCTATTTGCCAGTCCCCTGAACCAGCAGCTTCCCAGATTCTGCTCTCGACAACCGCATCCTCTCAGAGTAGCGGCGGATGCTTTTCTGATTCCATGGTCCACAGGCCTCTTGTATGCCTTTCCTCCCATGCCACTAGTGTCTCGAACGCTCTTCAAAGTTCTCAGAGACAGAGCCTCGATGATCCTAGTGGCTCCCCGGTGGCCGAGACAACCCTGGTTCCCGCTTCTAATGCAGCTGGCGGTGGACACTCCTCTTCCTCTGGAGTTTCAACCCGATCTCCTGTCACAGGATCAGGGGACTCTCCTACACCCCAACCTCCGGTCCCTTCATCTGATGGCCTGGCTGCTGAAAGGGTAGTCCTTGCTCCCCTCCTGCTGCCTCGAGAGGTGGAAGAGGTCATCTTGGCCTCCAGGCAGCCCTCCACCCGGAAGTCCTACGCTCTTAAGTGGCGTCGCTTCTCCGTGTGGTGTGCTCAGCAGTCTGAGAATCCCTTCTCCTGCTTGGTGGCGGTGGTTTTGCAATATTTGCTTTACCTCTCCAATCTGGGCCTTAAGTCCAACTCTGTCAGGGTCCACCTCAGTGCTCTCTCTGCGCATCATGCACCGGTGGATGGCAGGCCTCTTTCCAACCACCCTTTGGTGGCTCGTTTTCTACGAGGCCTCCTTCTCCTTAAGCCTCCTTTGCGCCCACCAGCCCCTGAATGGGATCTGAATGTGGTCTTGCAGCGGATTACCTGTCCGCCCTTTGAACCTATGACTACCTGCCCTCTTTGTTTTCTTTCCTGGAAAACCTTGTTCTTGGTAGCCCTTACCTCTGCTAGGCGCGTTAGTGAACTGCAGGCCCTAGTGTCTGATCCTCCTTACACTAGGTTCTACAGGAATAGAGTAGTCTTACGGACTCACCCTAAGTTTCTTCCAAAAGTGGTTTCTCCTTTTCATCTCAACCAGGAGGTGGTTCTTCCGACCTTCTTTCCCAGGCCGCACACCAGCCGGGCTGAAATGGTCCTGCATACCCTGGACTGTAGGAGGGCCTTGTCCTTCTACCTTGACCGTACGTGGGAGCATCGGAGGGCTGTTCAGCTCTTTGTTTCTTTTGACCCCAATAAGTTGGGGCTCCCTGTCTCCAAGCGTACTTTGTCCATATGGGTTGCTGACTGTATCGCTTGGGCTTATGGGGCGGCCGGCCTCTCGTTGGAGGGTCGAGTTACGGCTCATCGTGTTAGGGCGAAGGCTGCGTCAGTGGCTCATCTCCGCTCTGTTCCATTGGCAGACATCTGCTGGGCCGCTACTTGGTCTTCAAGTCAGACTTTTGCGGCCCATTACTGCCTGGAGAGGGAGTCCCGCAGGGACAGTGCTTTCGGACAAGCAGTCCTCCATAATCTCTTTGAGGTTTAGGCAACTCCTACCCTCCGGCCCTGGTGTTGGGCTACCGGTCGGGGGCGTTTTCAGAGAAGATTCCTTCCCTTCTGTGCTACTGAGCTAGAGGGAGCTCATTTTTCCGCTTGAGGTCTCTGGTAGCCTTAAGCTAGGGAGTCCCATATGTGAGGACTGACTTCCTGCTTGGTCCTGGAGAAAGAGTAGTTACTCACCTGTAACAGGTGTTCTCCAGGAGCAGCAGGAATCAGTCCTCACAACCCTCCCTCCTCCCCTTGGAGTTGCAGTCCTATCATTTCGTTTTTGCTAATTTTTTTGCTGTCTTTTAGCTATGTCATCAGACTGAGCAAGATGGCACCCTTGGGCGGGAAGGGGACCGCGCATGCGCGCTGCAATTCCCAAAGGCTTTCTTTGAAAGCTGGGGAAATTGCTCCGCGAGGGCTCTGTCGGCGCCGACGTCACCCATATGTGAGGACTGATTCCTGCTGCTCCTGGAGAACACCTGTTACAGGTGAGTAACTACTCTATCTTTACCAAGTAGAGAATATATCTCTGTTCTGCATATGTGTGACTGCAACTACATGTTCTACTAGCATGGAATTTCGATGTAGGGAACTGTAGTAATCTGGCTTGTTCAGTTTTCTGAATAGGAATATGGATGTTCTAGAGCCCACTGCAATATTTATGGTACTGCCCTTTTCTGGGTACACTCCATGTTGTGTATGTTTTGGAAGTTAGTGCTGTTATGGAATAGTAGATTTGCTCTATGGGTCCTGTACTTTAGGTCCTTGGTGAGGTCAACTGTAGGGTGTTTGGGGGGGGGGGGGTACTGGAATATGTATTGTTTTTGAGATTTGCAGTTTTGCATTCTTTATGCTGCCAGATTGTAACTTTAAAATATTTTGTCATTTCATATTCAAGGAAATTTCAAATTTTAAGGGAATGTCTCAGTTTAATTTTGTTTAGTAGCCTTATAGGTTCACTGCTGCTGAGTTTCGGATTTTTCCAGCTCTAGCACAATCCAATCCAGCATTTGAATTCACGGCTACCAGGATTAGTTTCTCATTTTATATCTTCCCTCCTCATCAAAATCTGGTTCTAGCAAAATAAATCTGATATGCAGATACTTATGATAGCTTGATTGGGGGAGGGGCTGTGTAAGTGGCTTTTCATTAATCAAATTGAATGTTTTATTATGTTTGTCTTATTGTAACATCTGTTTTACTAAATTGCATGTGTGTTTAGAAACCACTTAGGATTTTAGATGGGTGGCATATACATTTTAAAATAAAGAATACTAAATTTATAGAAATGATGCTGCAGTGACTCTCCACACATGGCCCTGCATCACCTCATGCCGTCCCTGGGGGAAAGTAGACAGGTGGGTGCACTAGGAGATAGAGGAAAGCAGAAAATTCAGATTGGGACCTATATGATCAGAGAATAAAATGTTCAGACAACAAAGAAGAGAATTTTATTTTCAATTTAATGATCGGACTTGGTGATATCTTTATATTTTATACAGTACATGGAAATGCATCTCTTTCTATTTTTCTAGTATTTCACTGTATGCAGAATCTGGCTTCTTGGGGTTGCAGTTTAATTTTTATCTACATATGTTTATTTTTAGGTTATGGTCACTTTGTGTTTTGAGTGTGTGACCAAGATCAGGTGTTCTGTTAACATGGAGTTTGTATGTAGGAGTCTATACTGTAGTAGTCTGAATTGTTCAGTTTTTCAAATAGGTGTTGGATGTTCCAGGGCCCACTGCAGTACTTACAGTGATGCTTTTTTTGGATGGGCTCCTTATGTGAATTTTGCAAATTGTTGCTGATATGGTATGGTTGATTTGCTCTATAGATACTCAATGACTTTGTTGTAGGGTTATGCCTGGTACTGGAGAATGTATGTTTGCTGCTTTTAGTGAGATGATTAGAATCAGATTTTTTTAAGGATATTGAGTTCTGTGTGTGAATGTCCTGGTTCTGCTCTGCACCCATTGTTGAGGAAGGGGGTTCTGTGGATGCAAAATATATGTTCAAAAAGAAAAAGCAAGGACCATAATGCAGTTTATAAAAAAATAAAAATGAGATATAATTTCATTTTATAAACTGTGCTGTGGTTCTCGCTCTTTCTTTTAGTTCTTTGGTGTGCAAACATCTTGTTTTTCCTCCATATAATCTACTCAGCTTTTTGTTTTGGTTCAGTCCCTGATTGGAGTTTTGAGAACCCCCCCCCCCCCCCCACTACAGTGTGGAGGAGGCACCATCTCATCCCTCACCTCAGACAGCAGATTTCTTTGAGCTACCCCTTCTTCTAGGATATGGACTATTTTTTAGTTGAATCTATTCTTCCTTCCACCTGCACAATATTTGCTGTGCAACTGACTGCCACCTAACCCCAAAGCATAATAGTCATCCTTGGGCTTAAAGGCTGACAAGGTTTTCTTCAAATGCTTCACCTTTTATCTCAAAGTGTATCTTGTGTGATTGCAGTTTGTTTTGTTTCATCAGTCTAAAGCCATTTGTTCCGAAATGTTTTAGGATTATCAATGTTCTTAGATGCTTTTGTGAATAGGTAATATAAAACATTTCCTTCTAAGAACTTTCTGAGTCAGAACATTGTTGGGTGAGCAATGTCATAGCGTGGACAACTACTCCATTGGTAGCTAAACTTTTTATCAAGTCATTTGCAGTGATCTGACCAGTTTTTGAGTCATTCTATCAGATTTTTCGTGGTCTTCCAGTTTTTATTTTGAGTAATTTCAGACAAAATTGAGTTTGGGTTGTTTCTGCTGGTTCCATTGGAAAAGCTAAGAGAAGCTAGGAAAGTAGTTAAGATGACAAAGATGCAAATGGAAGAAAAATAGCCGTCAGTAAAATGGAGGGACAAAATATTTTTCAGATATTTTAGTCATAGGAAGAAATATAAAAGTGGTATTGTCAGACTCAAGAGTGAAGGGAAGGAATATGTAGAAGCAATATGTATAATTACTTAATAAATATGTCTGTTCTGTGCCCACAGATGTAGGGCCAGAAGGAGGACCTCAGAAAACCAACACAAATAGGAACAAAATTGAGGCAACACTTGAATGATTTTAAGAGGACAGTGTTTTTGAGGAGCTAACTAAATTAAAGGTAGACAAAGTGATGGGCCTGATGGGATACATTTGAGGGTATTGAAGGAACTTAGGGAAGTTCTAGTAGTTCCACTTTCTGACCTTTTCAATGCTTCTTTAGAGTTGGGAATAGTCTCAGAGGACTGAAGAAAGGTGCATGCGGTCCCTTACACAAAAGCGGGAGTAAGGATGAGACTGTAAACTACAGGCTGGTTAATCTTCAGGTGGCTAAAAGATGATGGCGAAAGCCAGAAGGCTGCTTAGGTTCATGGGGAGAGGAATGGCCAGCAGAAAGAAGGTGATAGTACCTTTGTGTAAGTCTTTGAGACCTCATTTGGAATATTGTATGCAAGTCTGGAGACCACACCTTCAAAAGGATATAAATTGGATGGAGTCGGTGCAGACATCGGCTACTAAAAAGGTCAGTAATCTTTGTCTCCATCTGCTTTGTGACAGACTTAAAGATCTCAATATGTATACTATGGAAGAATCGCAAGAGAGGGCTGATATGATAGAGATATTTAAATACCCTCATGGTATAATTACACAGGAGGAGAGCCTCTTTAAATGGAAAGAGAGCTCTGCAATGAGGGGACATAACATGAAGGGGAAAGGATAGATTTGGGAGTAATCTGAGGAAATATTTCATTATGGAGAGAGTGGTAGATGTGGGAATAGCCTCTGGGTGTAGGTGGTGGATAGAAGGATTCTGAATCCAAGATGGCCTGGGACAAACACAGAGGATTTATAAGGGGGGGGGGGAGGTAGGAAAAGGACTGTAAAGTTTAGTTGGTTTGGAAGAGCAGACTGGATAGGCTGCAAGATCTGTCATTTTTTTCATCTGTTTCTGCTTGGCTTAGAGGCTTCAGCTTTCGGGGAGTGAGGAAAAGATCCATGGATAGCCCCGCCCACCCACTGACATCATCCACTGAGAGCCCTCCCTATAAAATAACTATAGGAGCCCCAGGCTACTAAAAAGACTTGTGCTGCTTGCCTGCTGTTCATCTGACAATCATTGGAGCATCTCTAACTTTTTTTCCATCTGTTTCTGCGTGGCTTAGAGGCTTCAGCGTTGGAGGAGTGAGGAAGAGATCTGTTGATAGCTCTGCCCACCTGCTGACATCATCCACTGAGAGCCCTCCCTATAAAACTATAGGAGCCCCAGACAGGCCTCGCCTGACGAGCACCTGTCTAAGTAGCATGGCCAAGGGGCGTGCCACTTAGCACGCCACGTGGAATGTCAAGAATTATAATTTTATCGCTGTGTTTTTTTAGGTTGGTGTTCGTTTGCTCTCTGGGTATGCGGAAGTATTATGCTCGGGTAGGGGGGATTGAGGTGGTGGTGGTGGTGGTGGTGAGGGGGTGTCTGTTAGAGGTAGGGAAGGGAAGAGGTATTGGGGGAGAGGTGATGGGATGGCATTACATGCGCTTGCGATGGGGGAGCAAATGGTGGTAGGGAGAGGATGAGGTGAAGTATGCTTTCGTTAATGCACGTTCAGCTTACCAGAAATGGCATCTGTTGGTTGAATTGATGAGGGATGAGGGGTTGGATTTCTTTTTTATAACAGAAATGTGGTTTTCGGTTGGAGGGTTGTGGAGTATGCCTTACTTTGTCCGGAGGCATATGCTCGTGTTCAGGTGGCATGGGTAGGGAAAAAGGGAAAGGATAACCTTAGTATATCATAAGAAATGGGCAGTACAGCAGCGGAGCTGGGAGGCCCCCAGGCCTTGTGAAGGCTTGTTGGTGGAGTTACTGGGGCTCTTTTCCATCGGCTTTCTTCTGCTGTATTGCCCTCTGGGGCTATCCCAGGATCAATGGGGCGTACTAGGGGATAGGATTGCTCTGACCCGTTTGGCGTTTCAAGATCTCTTGGTGCTTGGGGATTTTAATTTAGTGAGTCCTGGAAATGCAGTACAGTTTTTTTTAATCGCTTCTATCCGATATTGGGCTGCAGTAATTGGTCTGTGGGCCTACTCATTGTAAGGGGAATATCTTAGATTGGATATTTGGGTCAGGGAGAGTTTTGGGGTATGGAGGTGTAAATGAGGGGCCTTGCTCCATGGTCAGATCATTTTTTAATCCATTTTGGTTTCATCTGGGGGCGGGTTGCAGAGCAAGTGTTGTGTGGAAGGCATGGGACTATCTCTGAAGCTGGTCTTTGGTCCACAGCTGTGGGTCATAGGAAGGAAGGGGTGGGGTGTTCTGTAGGGAATCAAGTATGGGAGTGGATGGGGTGGTGGGTGCAGCATTAGAGGATGCAGTGGCAATGAGATGTGTGGATTAGGGAAGACCAGGTGCAGAATAGGGCCTGGTTTTCCAGGGAACTGCAGGGTGAAAAGCAAGAGGTGCTGTCATAAAGGGCGGTATATCAAATGTAAATAAACAAACATAGAATGTCGATGGCGCAAGTCAAAGAGTGATTAGGAATGGCGGCACTGCACTAATGCTTATTGCGTTCAGGAGGCTAAGAGGCTCTACCCAGATTCTGGCTGCTGCTAATAAGCTGCAGGCGTCTTTTTGTGTGGCACGCCAAATTTTGGGACAGGGTGTGGTTGGGATGGGGAAGTTGGGATTATGGATGTTAATCAGGTTGCAGATTATTTTGTGGCTAAGGTGGAGGGATTACAGATAAAGGCGGGGTGCAGGTTGGGGTATGGAGAGCCTGGGAGAGGTAGGGGTGACGTGGACATCCTTCTCGGGTGTGTCAGTGGCTGATGTACAGGAGCTGCTCCAGGAGCTACATCTAACTTGGATGTATTTGGCATGGCCGGCCGACTTGATCAACATCTCCCTGTGTCAGCATGGCATATGTTTGTGTTGTCGGCACAGCACGCATAGGCCACTAGCTGCCACCACAGGGCAGCAAATCCCTGGTGGCCCAGCAGCTTGATTTCCCCCCCCCCCCCCAAGCTAATGGTTTGATGGCATTGGGGGCTTCCCCTGATGCGTGGTTCCCCGATGCCATCAAACCACTGGTGGGTGGGGGATTCTTGCCACGGTTGAGCTTGAATCATGAATTACCTACAAAACAACCACTTTGTTTGAAACTGCTCAGTTGGGAGTCCAGGAGAATAATGGCATAATCTGGCTAAGCAGCTAGGAAAATTCAAAGAAAATGCAAAAAGACCGTGCTACAGGCACTAATGCAGCTTCACATCAAATATAGCTGGATAATGCAGTTTAAACATATTCCAGCCTCATAACTGCAGAGCATGCCATGAATTGCCAAACCTATGGAATATCATTAGTGATGGCCATATAACTAGTTTGTGGTTAGTAATTGCACAGCGTTGAATATCGCTGACGATGGCCACATAACCAGTTTGTGGCTATTAACCATGTAGTGTCAAATATTGCCAAATATAGCCATATAACTGGTTTGTGATGCTTCAGTGGGCTGGCGCAGCCAAACCCGGTTATGGGGAGAAACGTACATACCTGGTTAAGACAGCTCGCACCCGAATGGCTGCATGTGTGTGCAGGTGCCCTCTCTGGACAGGCAGGTTCACATCACAAAATAGCGTCTTGCAGAAAGCTGGCTAACATCTCTGTTGGGGAGGCAAAGGAACTGGCAAGGTTGGTTCTGCGATAGGTGGGGATGCTGTACCTCAGAGGCCAACCTATGGATCTTAGGAACTGTGTGGAGGGTGATCCAGCTCCAGCTGTGTAAGTGAGACATGACATGGAAAGTGGAAGTGGAGTACAGGGAAGGATAGCAGGCAGGACAGGGGTTTAACTTAGTGTGCCTCTGTTAAGAAGTGGATCTAGGTGTCATTGTGAATAATACATTGAAATCCTCTGCTCAGTATTTGGCAGCATCAAGAAAGCAAATAGAATGCAAGGAATCATAAGAAAAGGAATGGAGAATATATGCTGATGATATACTCCTCATTGCATAGATATCCTACTGGCTTCATGCGAATGACCTGAAGCTTAACGCCTCTAAAACTACTGCGACCTGCATTACTGGCTCAGAAACCGCCCCACCTCTGGCTCCATCCTTGTTGACTATCCCGATCATTCTATGTTCCTCCTTCAAATATCTAGGGATTTACATTGATTCTGAACTGTCTTGTGGTACACACATCAATCATCTTTCCAAGTCCACCCTTTCCACCTTTTGTGCATTCCGAGACTTGTGCCCTTTCCTGGACACTTCCGCACAAATCTCTGTCCTTCTCAGTATTGTCATCAGTAGGCTTGACTACTGTAACATAATTTTCTCCAGTCTTCCTAGCTTCCAGTTAAAACGGCTTCAATCCATCCAAAATACAGCTATCTGGATGTTAGCCCAAGCAAAGAAATATGATCATGTGACCCCTCTCTTCATTCAGTACAATTGACTTCCATTCCCTCAATGCATAAACTACAAGATCCTCATTATGACACACAAAGCTCTCCACAGCAGTGCACCTGAGTATCTCTCATGCCTGACCATTCCATACATCCCCCCTCAATGTCTGCACTCCCTTCACGACAACAGATCACTGATCACTTCAGCCCCCAGCTAGACAAAGGTGAGTCGATTGATACAATGTATCTGGATTTTCAGAAAGCTTTTGACAAGGTCCCTCATGAGAGACCTTTGGTGAAATTAAAAAGTCATGGGATAGGAGACAGAGTACTATTGTGGATCAGAAACTGGTTAAAAGATAACTAAATAGCCAATTCTCCCAATGGAGAAAGATGACTAGTGGAGTACCCCAGAGATCTGTGTTGGGTCCGCTGCTTTTTGACATATTCATAAATGACCTGGAAAAGGGAATAACGAGTGAGGTTATCAAATTTGCAGGTGACACAAAACTATTTAAAGTTGTTAAAACCCATGAGGATTGTGGAAAATTGCAAGAGGATCTTGATAAATTGGAAGACTGGGCATCCAAATGGCAGATGAAATTTGATGTGGACAAGTGCAAAGTTATGCACCTAGGAAAGAACAACCCAAACTATGGTTACACGATGCAAGGTTCCACATTAGGAACCACCACCCAGGAAAAAGATTTAGAAAAAGTACAGAGAAGAGCCATCAAAATGGTAAAGGGGATGGAAGGATACCCCTATGAAGATAGGCTAAAAAGGTTAGGGCTCTTCAACCTGGAAAAGAGACAGCTGAGGGGAGATATGATAGAGGTCTATAAATTAATGAATGGAGTGGAACACGTAAATGTAGATCGATTGCTTATGCCATCAAATATAGAAACAGTAAAAACACAAAAATATGCACTCAGTCTATTTTCCATGGAACTTATAAGCTTAAATATTGCATACTCAATTTCTTCAATAAAGATCAGAGGGGGTCTCAGACTTCTGCGCACTCCAAAGATGGACTTCTTAAATGCCCCACCAATAGTGCTCATTTAGCATCAATGACTCCCCAGTGATATTTTCCTTGCATAACACAAAGCGAAAAACTTCTTTTAAATGGCTTCCGACAGATCCTTATCTCAAAAAAAGTACTTAACTTAAAACAATCTTCACAGCCAATAGTACTTCGCTAAGGCCTGTTGATCCTTCATGTTTCACGCAGGCTTGCAGATCCCAACGCCCTCTATCGGCGCCAATACATTTCACTGTATAGTTTCCACAGGGGATCACAATTTGTTTCCAAAGTTATAATCGATGCTGCCCACGTCTTTAAACCGCTGAACTTAAAGCTTCCAAGAGGCTTCTCTCTAAGAAAACAGCTTCCTCAAAAGAACGCCTCGAGAAAAGGACCATTGTCTTCGTGTTTCATCAAATATAGAAAGATTAGGGGACATGTAATGAAGCTACAGTGTAACCTATTTAAGACTAATAAGAGAAAATATTTTTTCACTCAAAATGTAATCTAACTCTGGAATTAGTTACTGGAGGATGTAGTAAAAGCTGTTGTGTAGCTGGGTTTAAAAAAGGTTTGGACAAGTTCCTGGAGGAAAGGTCCATAAACTGTTATTAAAGGGGACCCAGAATATCCACTGTTTGATCCAATACAAGCATTGTGGAACCTGTCTTTTGGGGAAACTGCTAGGTACTTGTGACCTAGATTGGCCACTGTTGGAAAGAGGATGCTGGGTTTAATGGACCTTGGTCTGACCTAGTAGGCATTTCTTATGTTCCTTTGTTGCTCCTGCCCCTCTAGAACTGCTTGCCTTTTCATGTCTGTTTGGAACTCTCCTTCAAGAAGTTCAGTCCTTTTGAAAACACATTTGTTTGAGTGGGCCTTCAACCTCCAGTCAGCCTAGGGGGCTGCACTGTCCTTGTGTCTTTCTACATATATTTGTTATCTGCTGTTTACAATCCTGGTGGCATTCTCCTGCCGTACTGTCCTGGTGTCCTAATCCCATCTCTTTCCCTCCCCCTCTCCCGTCCGTGTCTTTCTCTCTCCTTTTCTGTCTACACAATTGATTTCTCTTCTGCCTTTTAAATATTATTCCTCTTCGTCTCTCCGGGCCAGTCCAGGTACAGTTGGGGTAGTCAATCCCTTCTAGCAGCTGAGGACTGAATGTTGAAACTTTTGCTGGCAGTTGCTATAGCTCCCTCTGATGTCCGAAAACCAGTCTTCAGTCCTCAGCAGCTAGAGAGGACGTATCTCTGGCAGGCTCCCAGGAGAGACGGATTTGGACAGGCTGTGGGATAGTTTTTGTTTCTTGGGAAATAGGAAGAAGAAAAACATATATATAACTATATATATCTGTCTCTATAGAGGGACAGCTTAAACTTTGCAAAAGGGAACCTTGCTCACTGGCTCTGGCAGGGCTACATAGCAGGAAGTGCTCCCTTCTTCCTTCACAGCAGTGACAGTAATTGGAAGTGCAGTACAGCGATCCTCGGTTGCTTTTTGTTTGTTGTTTTTGAATTTTTGACTAACCGGGGGCAGAGCCTGCTTCCGGAGGATCCTCTAGTACACGAGGGGGTTAGTAGGTGCTGGGAGCCCCAGTATCCTCTTCCTGCCGTTGTTCCCTTCGTCTCGGTGCCTTGCTAGCAGCAGGCGATTAGAGACAAAAGCCTTGTGGGTTGTGTTCAAGGTAAGCTGCGGTCTTCTTCCTGTTCCCTGGGTTTGGTCCTGGTGTGGCAACTAATTTTTTGTGTGAAAGGTTGGTTCTCGGGTCGGTGTTTGTTTAGCGGTTTTTAGACCGGCGGGTGAGGCGGGAGCGCCATTTTATTTTCGCCGGTATTTTTGAGCGGCAGTCTGCGTCGGGCATTGCTGTTTATAGGATTAGTTTTATTTTGGGTTTCTGTCGACCCGTGATGGCAGGTTCAGGATCTGGAGAGCTGTTTGGGGAGCGGCTTTTGGTTCCTTTGCTTGAAGCAGGATCAGCAGCCGCGATTCCCTCAGAGCCTGCTGATTCTCCCGCGCTTTTGCAACGTGCAGGGAGGCAGAGCTCTAAGTCACATAAGACTCCTGCATAGGCAGAAACTAGTAAATCTTCGTCCCCTGAGGCCCAGGGTTCATTTGATTTCCTATTTTTTACATGGACCAGTCGATGTATAAAAGAAAGGCTGCTCACCTTTTTTTAACACTGGTATAATAATGGTATAGGCTCTGCCTTCCTCCTGTTCACACTTCTCTCCAGTGACACAATAAGAAACAAATATGGGGGCTCCCCTAAACCCTGCAATTCCTCTCTTGTCTCTTACTGAGAATCTCTAGTGGTCTGTTGAGGGCAGGAGAAATCCCTAGTCTCTCCTGCTCCCTAGTGTGGTACATAGGAACACACCACTAGGGAGGTCAGGTGATGCCTTTTTTGGATAAATGGCACTGCATTAATAGGAGCTACTTGGAATTTCCCCTGCTTCCATTTATTTATTTATTTATTTATTTACATTCTCTTATATACCGCGCTATTCTGCATCAGTGCGGTTTACATTGAACAAACTGAAATTACATTGAACAGGGCATTATAACTTGGAGATAACTATTTTACAGGGAACATGGGCTATGGAGGGTTAAGTGGCTTGCCCAAGACCACAAGGAGCACTTGTGGGACTAGAAACTTGTGGGTGCATTGAACTGCAACTCCTTCCTGTCTGAGAGGCCTAATTGTCTGTATTTCCCTTGTAGTACAGCGGGGGTACAGCTTCATGGATATAACACCGCTACTTTCACGTTTCATTTGTGCAGTTTCTGGTTTCCAGGTTGCACCAACTTACCAGAAAGATCATTGGCTCCTTGTTTCAGTCACTCCACCCCTCACCACTTCCATTCTCTTAGTCCAGGCCAGGATTTGTTCTGATCCAAAAGTTTACTGGAAGTTGTTAAGAGTCACACAATAGTAGCAATTGTCTGCATGATAAACAAATATGACGAACGCAGACACTTTTCCTTCTGCTGGGACTTTCCCTGAGTCAGGGAGCTCCTCCTCTTCAGTCCCTGTTGAATCCAGATGTCATCACAGGCACTGCACTCCCGTAGAGCCTAGCCCTCCTTGTTTCAGTTCTAAGAGATGTCCACTTGTTCCTCTTCTTCCCTTTCTCCAGGATCAGTGGTACTTCTTTCCTTTTGGATATGTAGAGGCTTCCTCCTGTGGTGTGGCTCCTTAACACTAGCGTAGTGTCCTACTCTGTCCTTGCCGCTACTCTTCTTTTGGGTCATTGGCTCGGTTAGCCAGGAATCCCATTTCCTCCATTGTGGCACTCTGGCTGTTAGAGACAGGAGGCACCGGCCATTGTGGTATAGTGCCTTATCCAGCCAAACACAGGAAACTCCCTTTAGGCTTGGCCTTTATGCTCGTCAGGTTTCCTTCCAGTCTCCTCCCATGATTACTTCACCGGTCAGGAGGACCCTCCCATGTTCCGGAAACACTGGCTCAAGTTATTTAATTTTAGTGGAATCACTAGAGTTCTCTGCAGATACCCACAGCAGAGCCTTAGGGGTCTCTACGTAACTTTCTAGGTAAAGGGTGCATTGAAAATATCAACTGCGTCCGCATCGGTCTTTTGGTATAACACTGAAGGGTTTTGCATGTATTTGTATGCAATGCAATTCACTGCTTTTTTCCTCACATTGGGGTAATTTTATAAGGAGGTGCCTTTGTGTTGTCCACCTGCGGTCCGTGCTCAAAGAGGCAGGCAATCGGGGAATCGCTACATCGTTTGTTGCGGTTGCGGACCGTGCAGCCGGATCCGCTAGACCAGTACAGGTTAGGTCGATTCTCAATTTACCTGTTGTGCCCACGAGAAAGTAGGGTCGTTTCGTCCACTTCTGGATCACTGTATATAGCCCACTTTGTACATAGCTCAAACCAATCTAGCACACAATACAACACGCACCCAACTAAATTTTCACCCTCACTGCATGTATAACACACTCACACTACCAGATTGTTTGCTGTGATACCACCTTGATTATTATGATAAGGCGGTTTAGAAATACTGTTAAATAAATAAAATAAAATAAATAAATGGCTTACGGGTTCCGCTCTTTCGGTTGGAGACCCTGCGGTCGGTTATTCATGCAGTGAAGCAAGGAGAGTGGCTGTCTTCCATGGGTCTCGCGGAAGCTTACCTGCACATTCCGCTACGACCGGACCATCGGTACTTTCTGTGCCTTGCAGTTCCCATGGGGCATTTTCGGTTTCGGGCGTTACCATTCGGTCTGGCGACCGCGCCGCACACCTTCACCAAGGTGACGGTGGTGGTGGCGGCGGCTCTTCGCAAGGAAGGTGTTCAGATTCATCCCTACCTGGACGATTGGTGGATCCGGGCAGGTTCTCAGGCAGAGTCGGCCGCTACGGCGGCTCGGGTCGTGCAGTTTCTGCACCGCCTCGGTTGGGTCATTAACCGGGCAAAGCATCAGTTGCTTCCGGTGCAACAGTTGCTGTCCCTTGGAGCTTTGTTCGACACAAGCTGCGGAAGGGTTCTTCTGCCGCCAGTCAGGGTACAAATGCTGATAGCTCAAGGAACGGCCTTCCTCCTTCTGCCGGCGCCAACAGCTTGGATATACTTCCAGGGTTGGGTTCGATGGCAGTGGCTTTGGACTTGGTACCCTGGGCCAGAGCTCACTTGCGTCCGCTGCAGCACGCCTTACTCTCCAGATGGTCTCCTCAGGTTCATCCCCTCATGCAACGGCTGCGGTGACCGATGGACGTCCGTGTTAGTCTGCGATGGTGGCAGTTCCAGCGCGTCTTCAGACAGGGGTTCCTCTGGAGGATCCGGAGTGGGTTCTGGTCACGACGGATGCCAGCCTCTCAGGTTGGGGGGCTCATTGTCTATCCCGATTAGCACAAGGCTGTTGGTCGGTGGACATGAGCACCTGGTTGATCAATCGCGTGGAGCTGCGAGCGGTTCGTTTAGCGCTCCTGCATTTCTCGTAGCTTCTCGGAGGGCAAGCGGTTCGGGTGTTTTCCGTCCGTCTAGTGACTGTGGCCTACCTCAACAAGCAGGGGGGCACTGGCAGGGCGCTTTTGCTGCAAGAGAGTCCAGTTCTGTTTTTTCAGTGGGCGGAGTTGCCTCTTCGTGCACTGTCAGTAGCGTATGTGGCAGGGAAGGACGATGTGCAGGCCGATTTCTAGGTCGTTATCGTCTGGATCCCGGAGAATGGGAGCTGATCTCTGCAATTTTTCACGAGATCACGTTGCCTTGGGGTCAGCCGGTAGTGGACTTTTGGCGACTCTGGACACTACCATGGCGTTCCGATTTTTCAGCATGCGCAGGGAGCTCATGTTGGAGGGCCTAGACGCTCTGGTTCAGCCCTGGCCGATGGAACAGCTTCTTTATGTATTTCCTCCTTGGCCATTGCTAGGGGGGTCCTATGGAGGATATCGAGTCACAAAGGCAAGGTAATTCTCATTGCTCCAGATTAGCCCCGTCGTCCCTGGTATGCGGATCTGGTGCGTTTGCTGATTGCTCCTCCTTGGTAGTTGCCCTCGCGAATCCACTTCTTGGCTCAAGGTCCGGTTTTGATGCCGCAGATGGATCAATTCTTGCTTACGACTTGGCTCTTCAGAGGGATCGATGGCGGCGCAGAGGGTACTCGGCTTCTGTGTTCGCTGCTATGTTAAGGTCCCGGAGGCAATCAACATCTTTAGCGGTTATTCGCCTATGGTGCTTTTTTGAGGCGTAGGCTAGAGACAGAGGGGTTTCGCCCCGTTCCGCCGGCTTACCAGAGGTTCTAGCATTTCTTCAGAGCGATCTGGAAAGAGGTCTCGCCTTACACACTCTCAAGGTGCACTTAGCCGCTCTTGTTTGTTTTTCGGGGTAGAGTGCGGGGCTTTCGCTCTCGCCGCACCCGGCTGTGCAGAAATTCCTTTGGGCGGCTAGGCATATCCGTCCGCCTCTTCGACTCGTGGTGCCTCCGTGGGATTAGCATTTGGTTCTCGAGGCCTTGTCGGGACCACCATTTGAGTCCGTGCTCCTGACAACTTGCGGGAGGTGTCTTGGAAGACGGCCTTTCTCGTGGCCTTGTGTTCGGCTCGGAGAGCTTCCGATTTACTAGCGTTCTCCTGTAGAGAGCCGTATCTCCGTTTATTGGCGGTGAAGGTGGTTCTGCGGCCCGTTCCTGCATATTTGCCAAAGGTGGTCTCGCGGTTTCACATGAACCAACCCGTTTCGCTGCCTACTTTTCAATTGCAGGACAGCAGTTCCGTGGCCGGCACTATGAGAAAGTTGGATTTGGGTCGCGTATTGCAGAAGTATCTTCGGCGAACGTGGCAGTTTAGGAAATCTAATCCACTGTTTGTTCTGTGTGGTGGTCCTAGCAAGGGACCTGCCGCTACGAAGGTTTCTATTGCTTGTTGGGTGCAGCGGGCGATAGCGGGGGGCTTCTGCGGCAAGGGGTTAGATACCTCCGCGTGTGCTCAGGGCGCATTCGACTAGAGCGCAGGCGACTTCGGGGGCTGCGATGGCCTTAATTCCGCCAGCGGCTCTGTCTGGCGGCTGCCTGGTCCCCTCTGCATGCCTTCACGAAGCATTATAGGTGGGATGTACAGGCGCGCTCAGATGCTAAGGTTAGGGCCTCGGCCTTTATAGCGGGGCTCACGGGACCCTCCCCAGTTTAGGTACTGCTTTGGTACTGCCCAACTGTACCTGGACTGGCCTGGGGAGATGAAGAGGAAGGAGAAATTAGACCTTACCTGCTAATTGTCTTTCCTTGAGTTCACTCCGGGCCAGTCCAGGTCCCGCCCCCTTGGTCTGCGAGCAACAGTTTGGTTTCTTATGGGAGTCGGATTGCATTGGTTTCCAGTCAGGTCTTCGCGGCTATCCACGGGGATCAGTGCCGCACGGGCGTATTGAGGAAGATATTGGAGATTTCTAGCTAGGAACAAAGTATTTTTAAGGGGGGGCGGGTTTCCTCTCATGCATTGGTTGAATACGAGTTGTTTTTCCAGCAGGTGGGCGATGTTTTGAGTTTTTTGTTTTTTCATTCGCTGCTTTGACAATAGGTGACTGGTTTTCGGACACCAGAGGGAGCTATAGCAACTGCCAGCAAAAGTTTCAACATTCAGTCCTCAGCTGCTAGAAGGGATTGACTACCCCAACTGTACCTGGACTGGCCCGGAGAGAACTCAAGGAAAGACAATTAGCAGGTAAGGTCTAATTTCTCCTTTTTAATTATTATTTGTGAACCGCTCTGTTGCTCCACAAAGGGCATTATATCAAGTCAAATTGAACTATAAAGGATATTATAATGCATCTGTATCACTCCATGGTGCGACCACACCTTGAATATTGAGTGCGGTTCTGGTTGCCATACCTAAAAAAAGAATACAGTATAGCAGAATTAGAAAAGGTACAGAGAAGAGTAACCAAAATGATAAAGGGGATAGAAGGAAAGTTCTATGAGGAAAAGCTTAAAAGGTTAGGGCTCTTCAACTTGGAAGAGGTGACTGAGGGGATAAAGGTCTACAAAATGATGAGTGGAGAGGATTGGGTTAATGTAGATTGGTTGTTTTCTCTTGCAAAATTGTAAAGACTAGGGGGCCCGCAATGAAGCTATATTGTAACACATTAAGACCAATTTAAGGAATTTCTTTTTTACTCAATGCATAATCAAACTCTGGAATTAATGTAGTAATAGCTGATAGTGTAGCTGAGTTTAAAAGAGGTTTGGACAAGTTCCTGAGTTTAAAAGAGGTTTGGACAAGTTCCTGGAGGAGAAGTCTATAAACCACTACGGAAGTGGACTGGGGAAATCAGGAGCAGCCAAAGGGGGGTGCAGGGCCATGTGCAGAGACTTATTGTGGGGCCTCATTTGCATAATATTAACATGCACGTACTTTTAGTAAACATGCCTCTTAATGAATGTCTGGATAAAGAAAGACTACTAGATTTCTACATTACTATACTCCAGTGCCAACCGCCAGGCACATTAGGAAGTACTACAAACACTGTCCATTTAGAACCCATAGCAAACCTGCTGTATCATAACATCACTACCAGGACTCACAAAGCACCAAACTCTACCTATCAAAAGGCAACTCTGCAAATATTACTGGGGAAAGAGAACAAGTGTCAAATAGAAACTACATAAACAGAATACCTCAGCTCGGTTACACATGAGAACATAGAATAAAGGATCACAATTTAGAAATAGGAAGACGATAATTAAATTGAGAACCTGAAAAGCCAAACTTGGAATGTACAACAACACTGGAGAAATAAAACTATAAATTAATTTCCTCTTGTACTAAATCAAAAACAAAGACATTAACAATGCGCATTTCCCAGAGTTGACATATTCCAGTTAATAAATTCAAAATAAATAAGTATTTTTCTACCTTTTTTTTCCATTCTCTCTCTACATCTGCTTTAACATACTGATCTTTCCCCTTTTGCTCTTTCCTCCATTTCTTTCTTTATTCCTTTTTCATCCACAAATTTCACCCCTCCATCCTCAATCCCCACTTACTCTCCCAATACCCAGCCAATTGTAGATTTTTCTTCCCTCCCACACAAAATATCTTCTCCCCTCTCCATTGTCACTCCCCCAGCCCCATCCCATTCTAGTCCTCCCCAAACATCAGCTCCCTTCTAGTCCCAGCCCCACCCAGATCAGCTCCCCTCTAGTCCCATTCTCCCATCCCCCACATCAGCCCATTTCCAGTCCTAGCCCCCCCATCAGCCCATTTCCAGTCCTAGCCCCCCCCTTATCAGCTCATTTCTAGTCCTATCCTCGCCCATCAGCCTATTTCCAGTCCAAGCCCCCTACTCAGCCCATTTCCAGCCCTAGCCCCCCATCAGCTATTTTCAGTCCTAGCCCTCCCCCCCCCGAAGAGCCCCACAGCTGTTCGACTGGCTGTAGAGGGAGCCAGAGAGGGCCCCAGTTCATCTCTGAAAGCCACCACAGTGAAGAGCATCATTTTTCTTCACTTTGGCATCTGTGTTCTAGTATAGGCTGCTGACACACTGAGTGCTGGGGAAATTCCCTTTGACCTCCAGCGCGCCAGCGGCTTATAGTAGAACACAGCTGCCAAACTGAAGAAAAACAGCACTCTTCACTTTGGCGGCTGTCAGAGGTGAGCCGGGGCCTCTCCAGCTCCCTCTAAAGCCGACCCTGCTGGTGCCGAATAGCATATGTGAGATGTTGTTGACACGCGGGCCCTGTGCGAACATTCTCGCACAATGGACAGACCAGCCCTGGGGGAAATAGCATAGTAATGCACCTGTAGCAGGTGTTCTTTGTGAACCGCAGGAATAAGTCGTCATATTTTATTTATTTATTTATTTATTTAACAGTATTTCTAGACCGTCTTATCATAAAAATCAAGGCGGTGTCACAACAAAACAATCAGAAGATGTGGAGGGGGTTCATGCAGTGATGGGGGAGTAAGGGGCGGGGGGGGGGGGTTCATGCAGAGAATGCAGGGGGGGTGGTGTGCGTGTGGGGGGAGTGTTCAAGATTAGGGGGGCTATGTACAGGGTGCGCTATGATACAGCATGTTCTATAATACTAGGTACTGTTCAGATAGGTCATGAGATAAATCCTGTGCCGATATACAATCTCTCGTCAGGGGGGGGGTCTTTGTTGATCAGACCTTGTTGATTAAGTGACGTGTCCATAATGTTCTATGAACAGAGCTGTCTTCAGCTGTTTGCGGAAGTCCTTGAGGTCCGTTGTCGCTCTCAGCTCGTCTGGGAGGGAGTTCCAAATGGTTGGGGCTGCCAGGGAGAGGGCTCTCTCTGTGGTGTCCTTTCGTGTTTTTCTGAAGTCCCTTGGTGTGTTGACTCTGTTGGAGGTTCCTTGTCTTCTCGGGCGGGTGCTGGTGTCTGGATGAATGAGGGTGTGCAGGCTGTTGGCTGAAATGTGGTGTTTGATTTTGAATATGTTTATTATTGTTTTGTATTTAATGCGTGAGCTGATTGGGAGCCAGTGTAGGTCTTTGAGAACAGGGGTAATGTGTTCATGTCTTGTTGTGCCAGAAATGATGCGTGCTGCGGTATTTTGGGCTAGTTGGAGCAGTTTGAGAGTTTGCTTTGGTAGGCCAAGGTAGATGGGGTTGCAGAAATCCATTAATGGGGTGATGAGTGCTTGGCATACCGTGCGGAAGTGTTCTGCGTCGAGGAGGGGTTTAAGCCGTCTGATGATTCTCATTCTATGGTATGCATTCTTGACCGTTTTGTTAACGTGAGACTTGAGATTTAGTTCGTTGTCCAGGGTTACTCCAAGGTATTTTACTTCGGATTTCATTGGAATGGTTGTGTCTGCTATTTTGATGTCCGGAGGGTGGATGAAGTCATGGTTGCGAGTGATTATTAGAGCCTCAGTCTTGCTGTAGTTGATTGAGAGGTTGTTGTTCGTGCACCAGTTTGTCATTTGTGTTAGGCAGTCAGTTATTCTCTTGTAGTCTGGGTTGTCGGTGGAGATAGGTGTGTATATCATGATATCGTCTGCGTAGATGGTGTATTGAATGTTGTTCGCTTTCAGGATGTCGCATATCGGTTGGATGTATATGTTGAACAGGAGTGCCGAGAGGGCGGATCCTTGAGGTACTCCTTGGCGGATTTTTATGGGTTGAGAGGTGTTGTGGCCTATCTTGACTTGTAGCTGCCTGTCGGTGAGGTAGGATTGGAACCATTTTAACGTGGTACCATGAAGTCCAATTTCCTTTAGTCTTTCCAGGAGGGTTAGGTGGTCAACCGTGTCGAAAGCGGAGGAGATGTCGACGAAGATCATTAGGATGCCTTTAGTGTTGTTGTCTATGACTCTGAGGATGTTGTCTATGAGGTAGATCAGCAGTGTTTCAACTCCATGTTGGGGGCGGAAGCCGTGCTGGTTGTCGTCTAGAGGAGCGTGGTCGTCAATATGTTCCTGTAGTTGTTGTTGCACTGCTTTTTCTATAATTTTTGCCAGAAAAGGTATGCTGGATATTGGTCTGTATGCTGCAGGGTCTTTCTTGTCGAGGGTGGTTTTCTTCGGTATTGGGCGTACTGTAGCCAGTTTAAGTTGAGCTGGCAGGAGACCCTGGTTGAGTGAGTTGAGGACAATGTCGTGTATGATGTGGATGAGGCTTGATTTGGTGGCCTTTATCCATGATACTGGGCAAGGGTCCGTGGGGGCGGTGCTTGTTCTGATTGCTGAGATGATGTGGGAGAGCTGTTCTGTTGAGGGCGGGTAGAAAGTGTCCCATGTCTTGGGGTGAGAATCAGGCTGGGTAGCAGAGCTGGTTGCAGTTGGTTCTGTGGAGTGAAATTTGTCTTTGATGTGATCAGCAAATTTTTGCGGGTCTATTTGTATTTCCTCTTCTGTTTTCTGTTCCTTTGTGAGGATTTTCACTATGTCGAAGAGCTCTCTGGGTTTGTTTATGGAGGTGTTTATCATGTTTGTATGGTATTCTTTCTTGGATTGGTTGATGTGTTCGGTGTATAGTCTTTGGTTTGTTAGGTATATCTGCTGGTTTTCTGGTGTCTTGGATTTTCTCCATCTCCGTTCGATCTTTCTGAGTTCTCTTTTCTCTTGTCTTATGGTTGAGGAGTACCAGGGCTTGTGATGTCTCTTGTTGTTGCAGTGTTCCTTTGGTCTGGTAGCAGTAGCTGTGGCGGCGTTGGATAGTGTGTTCCAGTTGATTATTTGAGTCTCCAGGTTGTCTGTTTCTGTTGACAGTTGATTTAACGTGTCCAGTAGGAAGGTGTCTCTGTCGAATTTCTTGAATCGCCTTCGTACGTGGGAATTGTTGGTTTGTTCGTTGTGATTGTCTTTTTGAAGTTGCAGTGTGATCTTGATTGTGTGGTGATCAGACCAGGGGACTGGGGTGATGGAAGGTGTTGATATTAGTCCTCTTGAGGTTAGGGAGTTGGTTGCGAATATGAGGTCAGGTGTAGAGCCGTGTCTGTGTGTGGGGGCGTTGATGATTTGGGTGTATTGAAGGGCTGTCATTGCTTGGAGGAAGGCATCTGCATCTTTGGTGTTGGTGGACTTGAGGTTGAAGTCACCTAGCAGGATGGTGGGTTTGTTAGTTGCTGTGAGGGCGCATGCTGTTTCGAGCGTTGCTGCCAGTTCATCAGGAGTGGCTCGGGGTGCTCTGTAGGTTAGGCAGAGTGCCATGTGTTTGTTCATGATGCTGAGCGTGTTGCTTTGTGGTGTGTCGGTGGAGCTGTGTGTTTTGAACTTCATGTTTTTCTTTGCTATTATAAGAACCCCTCCTCCGCGTTTGTGGGTGCGTGGGCAATTGTAAGCTGTGTAGATGTCTGGTACCAATTGATTGAGGAGAACTGAGTCGGTGGGATTGAGCCAGGTTTCTGTAATGCAGAGAATGTCTGGTTGGTGATATTCTATGTGGTCTGCTAGTGTGTGTATCTTGTTGCATATGGACCTCGCGTTTATGAGCTCTATGGCCATTTGCTCTGTAGTGTTGTGTGACTCCGTTGAAAATTGTGCGAGGGGGTATGATTTGTGTGCGTCTTTTCTTCTTGATGTTGATGTGCTGTGTGTGGCGGGGTGATTGTATTGTGGAACTGTGTAATGCCAGTTAGAGGGTGGGTGCCATTGTGGGTTATGGTGTAGGTAGTGGAGGTGGGGGTCTGGTGAAAGGATATGTGTGAGGAGGAGGCTGAATGGTAGGAACCATGTAGCGATCATGGTGGTATGCTGTGGTGTTCTGTGTGATGTTTGCTTGCAGTTTCTGATGTCAGATGAGGTGTGCACAGATTTCATACAGTTCGCTGTCCTTGTTGAATGAGTTTGTGAGACTCACCTGGTCGGTTTTGTTGGTGTTGCTGTTGAGAGTTGGTGTGCTCTACCCAGCTTGTAGAGCTCGAGGAGCGTGGGGATATTAGTTGGCGAGCTCAAACCCGCCCTGGGGAGCTCAAGCCGGGGCTGCCTTTCACAGGTGTGTTCAGCGATGTGGGGGATCCGTTCCCGTGGTTGGCGGAAGCGACGCAGCTTTATCGGCGTGTTGGTGGTGAGGGACTCCTTTTTTCACCGCCAGTGGCCACCGCCTAAGGGCCACGCTCAGGCGCGGGCCCGCCCTGTAGGGACGCCGCTTTTGAGGTGGATTTCTGGGCGGGCTTTCTCCCGCTCCCACTGCCCGGATAGGGCAGGAGCACTCCCACTGCCCCGATAGGGCAGGAGTACAGTGGGGGAGAAGCCTGGCTTGCGGGCAGCACAGCGGGTCCCTCTCGGTAGGGACGCCGCTTTTGAGGTGGATTTCTGGGCGGGCTTTCTCCCGCTCCCACTGCCCGGATAGGGCAGGAGCACTCCCACTGCCCCGATAGGGCAGGAGTACAGTGGGGAGAAAGCCTGGCTTGCGGGCAGCACAGCGGGTCCCTCTCGGTAGGGACGCCGCTTTTGAGGTGGATTTCTGGGCGGGCTTTCTCCCGCTCCCACTGCCCGGATAGGGCAGGAGCACTCCCACTGCCCCGATAGGGCAGGAGTACAGTGGGGGAGAAGCCTGGCTTGCGGGCAGCACAGCGGGTCCCTCTCGGTAGGGACGCCGCTTTTGAGGTGGATTTCTGGGCGGGCTTTCTCCCGCTCCCACTGCCCGGATAGGGCAGGAGCACTCCCATATGGGTGATGTCACTGATTCAGCCCCAAATGGAATGCTCCCCAGCTTCCAAAGGAAGCTTTTGGGAGGTACAGTCTATGCATGCCTGCCTTCCCACCTGCTGCAGCACCATAATCTCCAGTAAGATATAGCAGGATCCAAAAGGCAATTCCCCTGGGAGGTGGGAGGGTTGTGAGGACTTATTCCTGCTGTTCACAGAGAACACCTGCTACAGGTGAGCAACTACGCTTTCTCCATGAACAAGCAGGAAATAAGTCCTCACATATGGGACTCCCAAGCTACAGGCTACCAGAACCCGAGGAGATGAGCAGCCAAACTGGGCAACAAGACATGGAGAAGTCTGGAAGACCACAGAGGTAGTCCCACTGAGGGACTCATCTGATTCAATATCCTCAGCCATCATCGACCTGAGAGGATATTTTAGCAGGTAGCCTGGATAGACACAAGAGCCGTTGGGTAGCAGTTGACTCTAAAACCAAGAGATGCCAGAGCATGGCCTGGCCAAAATTGCTGTCCCATCAGGAATCCCCCTCCAGACAGTAGTGTGCTATAAAGGTATGGACTGAAGACCATGTCGCAGCCCTGCAGATTTCCTCTGCAGATACTGAACGGAGGTTGGCCACTGATGCCACCATTGCACAGACATCGTGCTCTGTGACATGACCCTCAAGGCTTAGCCGATGCAATCTGCTAGCCAGATGCCCAGCCTGTTGGGGTCCAAAAAGACGAACAAGCTGGATGGATTGACTGTGAACCTTCATGCGCTCCAGATAGGCCAACACACGTTTACAGTCCAGCTTGTGCAAGGCTGCCTCACTGTGGCTTGCTTGAGGATGGGGAAAGAATGTTGGAAAGACAATTGACTGATTGAGATGGAATGTACAAACCACTTTTGGTAGAAAAACCTGGTATACGGAGGGTGAGCAACCAGAGCTTGGAGCTCACTGATGTGTCGTGCCGATGTAATGTCCACCAGAAAGAGGACCTTCCAGGTCAAGGACTTCAGTGAGCACACATCTAGGGTCTCGAAGGGGACCCACATCAGCTGTATGAGGACCACATTGAGGCCCTCAGCGACCGAAGGGGCTTGAGCAGAGGCTTTGAGAGAAGCAGGCCTCCCATGAACCAGGATACCAGTGGCTGAACGGAAACAGGCTTTCCCCCACAGCTGCGATGGTAAGCCCCAGTCGCACTGAGGTGGACTTCAGCCTGGATTTGGAGAGCTGCAGGAGGTACTCCAGCAGTTGTTCCACTGGACAGGAGAAGGGGTTGAGGGCCCTACTTGCACACCAGACAGTGAACCACCACCACTTGAGCACACAGGCATTGCGCATTAACATAGAAACATAGAAAAATGATGACAGAAAAAGACCACATGGCCTATCTAGTCTGTCCTTCCATATCAACAACTACAACAGTCCTCTTTTTTTCCTTTAGAGATTCTCTGTTTGTCCCATGCTTTTTTGAATTCAGATACTGTCCTCATCTCTACTACCTCCACTGGGAGACTATTCCACGGATACATCACTTTTTCTGTAAAGAAATATTTTTGCATATCACTCCTGAATCTATCCCCTTTCACCTCATCCCATGTCCCCTCATAGAACTTGCTTTCAATCGAAAGAGGCTCTCCCCCTGTGCATTTATGCCACGGAGGTATTTAAACATCTCAATCATATCACCTCTATCCCGCCTTTCCTCTAAGGTATACATATTAAGATCCTTAAGTCTGTCCTCATATGCTTTATAATGAAGACCACTAACCATTTTAGTAGCCACCCTCTGTACTGATTCCATCCTGTTTATATCCTTTTAAAGGTGCGGTCTCCAGAATTGCATGCAATATTCCAAATGAGGTTGCACCAAAGCCTTATACAGAGGCACTATCACATCTTTTTCTGCTAGCCATTCCTCTCCCTATGCACCCAAGCATCCTTCTAGCTTTTGCTGTCACCTTTTCTACCTGTATTTCATGAAGGCCTCCCTGTTATTCTTCACCTTTTCAGCTACTTCTTTCGAAAACCATAGCGGTCTCCTTTTCCTTTTACCTTTATTTACCATTTTAATAAATAGGTTGGTTGCCCTTTCAGTTTTGCCCACTGTTTTTCTACATCCCGCAGCTGTTTCCATCCTGCTAACGACTCCCTGAGGTATTGTCCCATCTTGGCAAAGTTAGTTTTCCTAAAGTCTAAGACCTTCGCTTTTGAATGGATTCTAACAGCCCTAGTCCTAATACTGAACCACACCATCAGGTGATCACTGGATGCAAAATGATCTCCCACTATAACATCAGAAACACTTTCACCATTGGTAAGCACCAAGTCCAGTATGGCCCCTTCATGTGTGGGGTTTGTTACCAATTGCCTGAATAGTTCTCCCTGTAGAGAATCCAGGATCTACTTACTTCTAGATGATACTGCAGCAGGAATGTGCCAATCAACATTTGGCATACTGAAATCTATCAGTAGCACCTCTCCATTCCTAGCAATGCTGCATATGTCTTCAATTAACTCTCCATCCACCTCTTCCTCTTGTGAGGGAGGTCTGTATATCACGCCACTGCAAATATATTTCTCTTTCCATCTTTCTATTTTAACCCACAGTGCCTCCTCTCTCCCTTTTAAGCTCTGTAATTCCAACGCTTTAATAGTAGTTTTTACATATAGTGCCACTCCTCCTCCCCTTCTTACTACCCTGTCCTTTTTGAATAAAGTATAGCCTGGTATAGTTATATCCCAGTCATTTTTTTCTGTGAACCATGTTTCTGTAACTGCCACTAAATCCAAGTCAGCCACTCCTATTAAAGCTTCAACATCTGGGATCTTATTTCCAATGCTATGGGCATTTATACATACCGATTTCCATATGTTGCCCCTTTTACCCATTTCCATAAATATACTTAATGTTTCACTTAGCTGGGGGCTTTGAGTCCTTGTGGGATGCCAGCAAGATGTCGGTAATGCCTTTGAGTAGATCAAGCTCTATGAGGACTACCCTCTCAGCATCTCTGCTGTGAGTGCCAGGGAGCAGACACTGGGGTGCAAAAGGGAGCCACCCTCCTGTGAGATGAAGTCTGCGTCAGAGCCCAGGCAAAGAGACTCCTGCAGCAAGAGCATCAAGGCTGTCAAGGCCAGTATGGGGAGACAAGGATCATGAAGCCCCTCTCGACCTGGAGGTTTAGGAGAACCTTTGCGATGAGCAGTATCGCGGGGGGGGGGGGGGGTAAGCATGCAGCTGGCCTTTCCCCCAGTGGAGGAGAAAGGCATCTGTGGCCAGGCAACCGCTGGCTGGCCTCTGAGAGCAGAACCGAGTCACTTGGGCATTCTGCTCTGTGGCAAAGAGGTCCACCACCGGAATGCCCCACTCCTGGAAGATCCGATCCACCACTTCACTCTTGAGAGTCTACTCGTGAGGCTGGAGCATCCGGTTAAGGCAATCATCCACCAGATTGTTGAGCTCGCTGTGCAGAGTAAGTCGCCCTGAGGTCCATGCTGTGGAGTAGGGTGAACTTCCAAAGATGAAGAGCCTCCTAGCACAGGAGGTACGATCCCGTGCCTCCCTGCTTGTTCATGTAGAACATCGCCACCTGGTTGTCTGTTTGAATCAGGACTACCTGATTCTCCAGGTGCACACAAAAAGCATAGAGGGCGTTCGCGATGGCCCAAAGTTGATTTGTTGGAGACTCTCCTGCGCAAATCACAGCCCTTGTGTGCTGAGACCGTCTAAATATGCCCCCAGCCAAACTTCAGTGCAACCATTGTAAGCAGCTTGCAGGGGGAAGCCGGCTGAAATGGAAGGCCCCGGAGCAGGTTGTCTGCCTTGAGCCACCATGTCAGGGACTGCATCAGCAGTACCGTGACCACTATTCTGTCTCACAGATGGCCTGGCACTTGCTTCCATTGCATGGACAGGGTCCACTGGGCCTGGCGCATGGAAAGGCTGGCCTTAGGAGTGACATGCACCATGGAGGCCATGTGTCCAAGGGCCCTCAACAGCCCACGGGTCATGGTATGGTGCTGGTGTTGCAGCACACCCACCACCTTGACAAGATGCTGTAGGTGGTCCTCCAGCATAAAGATCCACACCCAAGAGGTATCAAGGAGGGCCCCAAAGAACTCTAGCTGCTGTGTCGGATGGAGGTGGGACTTCGGGTAGTTGATCATGAAGCCAGGGCCCTTGAGCACTTGAATTGTGAGCACAGCAGACTGCCAGGTACTGGCAAGTGTGGTAGCCTTGATCAGCTAATCATCCAGATATGGGAAGACAAAGACCCCCCCCCAGGGTCCAGAGGAAAATGGCCATGACCATCAGACACTTCGTGAAGACCCGAGGGGCCATGGCCAGCCTGAAGGGAAGCACATGGTACTGGTACAGCCAGCTGCCCAGCACAAATCAAAAGTATTGTCTGTGATGTAGGTGGATCGGAATATGCATGTATGCATCCTTCAGATACAAGGAGCATAGCCAATCATCCTATTCAAGATACAGGAGTAGTATCCCTAATGAGACCATTTTGAACTTTTCACGCACCAGGAACCGACTGAGATTTCGCAGATCTAGAATCTGGTAGAACCCGCCAGTCTTCTTGGGTACCAGGAAGTTCCTTGAGTAGATGCTCTGCCTGATCTGGGCCAGGGGAACAGACTCAATGGCAAGGTCAGAGAGTAGGGCCTCGACCTCAGTCTGCAAAATTTTCTGGTGCACAGGATCCATGGGGTACTCCCCAGGATTGTATGGAGGTGACAGCTGGGCGAAGTGTAGCTGAGATCCTCTTTGGATGATCTGCAGTACCCAGGTGTCTGAGGTGATGAGAGGCCACCAGTGGACAAAGTGTACAAGTCGCCCCCTGACCTGTGGGGGCA
Source organism: Ichthyophis bannanicus (assembly GCA_033557465.1). Taxonomy (NCBI): domain Eukaryota; kingdom Metazoa; phylum Chordata; class Amphibia; order Gymnophiona; family Ichthyophiidae; genus Ichthyophis; species Ichthyophis bannanicus. Next base: position 1,755,811,979 of record CM066031.1, on the reverse strand, counting down.
CCTTGATGGGCAATGGGTGATTGGCTATGCTCCTGAGAAAAACGTCTAAATCCTACACCTGGCTTGGACTGAGGAGCAGGTTGGGCCTTCAGGGTCTTCTTCCTCCGCTGGGTGTGGCGGGGTCTGCACCTTAGACTGGACCTGTGGCTGGGCAATGAAGTATCAGCTTGGGCATGGATAGAAGGCCTTCTTGCATGGTGTTTCTTCTGTGTTGGGTCTGTAGTCTTCCTGGAAAGCCTGTGAGAGTTAGCTGCTCTTTCTCCAGCTCCTCTGCTTTCTCATCTATGGGCTTGTCAAAGAGGTTCTTGCTCCAGCAAGGGACATTTGGAGCAGTGGATCTGGGACAAGATCACCAATCTGAGGCCTGTGACCACACCATCTGGTGGGTGGCGATGCCCACCGCTGCCACTCTGCTGCTAGATTCAAAGACGTCATAGGAACCATGCACCATGAACTTTGAGCAGTCCTCATGAGCAACTAAGCTCTGAAATGACTTGTGACGGTCCTCAGGAACAAAGGCAGCAAAGTCCTCCAGATCCAGCATGACATCTTTGAGGAACATGCTCATATAAATCTGGTAAGCCAGGATTTGGGTAATCAGCATGAACCCCTGGAAGCATTTTCCCTTGAAAGAATCCAGGGTCCGAGCCTTGTGACTCAGTGGAACCAAAGAGTGCATTTTAGCACTCGTCTTGCGCTTCAGGGCTGACTCAAATCACGATGGAATTGTGGGGTAACTGCGGTTTTTCAAATCCTGGGGCCTTCTGGACCCAGTATAGGGAATCAACCCAATGGCTAATGACTGGCAGCATGGGGGTGCCTCCCTGACCTGCGATAGCAACTGCTGCAGTACATGGTGGACAGGAACCCTCACTGTCTCCCATGAGGTTGAGGGGTATTGGAGGAGTTCCAGTTCCTCCACCCTCTTCTGCTCCTCCAATTCCAGGGAGAACAGAATGGCCTTGGCCATGTCTCGAATTAAGTCCTGGATAGAGGTGTCTTCTGGAGGAGACTTACGCCATTTAGACGAGGGCAAGGGATCAGACGGAAGGTCTGGGGACTGAATGTCTGATGCCGTCTATTCCACTTTGGTCTCCCATTCCAATTTGGATTCCGAGAAGAAGTCAAAATAGTGCCGAGTCTTCTCGTCCTACCGATTCCACAGCTTGGGAGAAGGAGGGAGTTGATGATTCTTGCGCCACCCGGCATGTCAATAGTGATGCCCCTGGGCCTCTGGCTCTGATACACTGGAGAGGGAGCTGGTTCTAGTGACTGAGGTCGATACCGATCTCCTGCCCGATGTCCCAGTCTACGCAGGCATGGCAAGGGTCTCCAGGATCGGCTAGAAGGAGTGTGGTGATGATGAATTCCATGCTGTGAAGCCTGCATTTTGCAAGGCTTTCACTGCTGTCAAGTGAGCTTCCAAGGCTCAGAGGTGTTCATCCAGGACTGCCATCTGCGAAGGGGCTGATGCTGCAGACATCAGCGATGCCACCTTAAGTGGGATTCCACGATGATCGGAGCATCAGGAGACATCCGGCTGCCCTCCTGGGCACTGGGAATGGACTCCACCATTCTGGTCAGGTCCTTTCGTCTGGGAAGCTTGGCTGTCTGCTCCCAGCCATCGCTGTCTGCATCTCGTCAAGAAGGGCTGTGGGGACGCAGCATGTGGAATTTCTCCCGGTGCTCACCCTTCAATGTCAATGGGGTCTCTGTAGGGAGTATCCCCTCCACACTAAGACCCTTCAGCTCTGACTGAGCATACTTCTCCTTCCCCTTGACCACCTCTGACCCTTTTGCAGGCGTAGATGAGGGGGTCAGGGCTGAGGATGCTGAATCAGATGAGCCAAAAAAGAGGCTCCTGCTTTTCCAGAATTTTCAGCCTTCTGAGTGTCATCTGTAAGCAAAGATCACAAGATACTGGCTCGTGGTTGGGACCAAGGCATTGTAAGCACCAATGGTGGTGGTCTGTGACCAAGATAGTTTTACCACACTTGGTGCATTTCTTGAAGCTGATAGCTGGCTTAGACATGCCGTAAAAGACCACCACAGCAAAATCAAACTGAAAAACTGCTGTGGGTGGGAATCCATCCCAAAGGGGTAAAACAACCCACCCAAAAGCATTTGGAAAAAAGAAAAAACCTAAAAGAGAACAAAAACACCAAGCTAACCGATGACAGGCAGGAAATAAGAAAAAAATCTCAGCCATGAGGGCCAGAAAGAGAAACCTTTTTCCAGACTGCAATAACATGTCCTAGGGGCTCCAAGGATAAAAGAAAACTGGAGAATATGGCGCCATAGCAGGCGGGAAGGCAGGCATGCATGTGCAGTGTATCTCCCAAAAACCTCCTTTGGAAGTTGGGAAGCGTTCCGTGCGGGGCTCCGTCATTGATGTCATCCATATGTGAGGACTTATTTCCTGCTTGTTCACTGAGAACCAGTACTTACCCCTAGGATAAGCAGCATGGAATCTGTCTATCTTTTTGGAATTTGACAAGTGCTGGTGGATTGGTCTCTGTTGGAAACAGGATATTGGGCTTGATGAACATTTGGTCTGAACCAGTATGGCATATCTTATGTTCATATGCTGCTCCAGAGCAAACACAGACCCAACCAGGAAATGGCACCTTTTGGGCATCTGACAATACCATTCCATGCAAGGATGGATGGAGCAGCCCTGGAAAATGAGTTTCATACAGGAGGCAAACCCTTATAGGTGGGTTACTGCTGTTAAAGCACATGTTCTGTCATTTCATACGTGTGGTTTTTCTAGGGGCAGCAGGCACATTCCCTAGTGTGAAAGGCTGCATTGTTCTGCCCAGATAACTCCAAATTGCCACAAATACACATGAGAGAGAGAATGGCACACCTTACATCCATAATGGCTATGACTGCACAGTTGTACACATTGCTATGCCATCTATACATATGGCTAATAGCATCTGCTTCATTGCCTGCCCAGGGGTACCACTTCCAATCAAATGCTGCAGAAGAAATACTTATAGGTGCTACAAAAAAGCCACCTATTACTACTAATAATCCTCATTTGTATAGCGCTATAAGGCATATGCTGTGCTGTACATATAAATGTAAGAGACAGTCCCTGTTCATCAGAGCTTACAGTCTAATCAAAACAAAAACATATTAAAACTGGGGACTAGAGTATAGTAAGATACACAAATAGTGGACCAAGAAAGAGGTGGGTTTTTAGTCTGGATTTGAATAAGGCTAGAGAAGGAGCCCAATGCACAGACTCAGGTAGTTTGTTCCAGGCATATGGATCAGCAAGATGGAATAAACGAAGTCTGGAGTTGGCAGTGGCAGAGAAGGACACGGATATAAGGAATCTTCCAGGGGAGCGGAGTTCTCGAGGAGTGGTATAGAGTGAGATAAGAGAGGAAAGGTAATGAGAGGTCACAGAATGAATGCACTTGTAGAAGAAGTTTGCACTGGATGAGGAAAATGATAGGGAGCCAGTAAAGTGACTTGAGAAGAGGGGTTACATCAGCATAGCGACACTGGCAGAAGATAAGCCATACAGTTGCATTTTGAACAGATTGAAGGGGAGAGAGATGATTCAGAGAAAGACCAGCGAGGAGCAGATTATAATAGTCAAGGCGGGAGGTGACTAGTGAGTGGATACGAGTCTTAGTAGTATGAGTAGAAAGGAAGGGATGAATTTTGCTGATGTTATAGAGAAAGAAGCGGCAGGTTTTAGATATCTGTTGGATGTGCACAGAGAAAGAAAGTAGAGTCAAAGATGACTCTAAGGTTGTGAGCTGAGGAAATGGGGAAGAGTGTAGTGAGATCCACGAAATAAAGAAAGGGGGGAAATGGGTTTAGGGAGAAAGATAAGGAGCTCAGTTTTGGCCATGTTCAGTTTCAGACAGCAGTGAGACATCCAAGCAGCAATATTGGATAAGCAGATAGAACCACATCAAAAACAAGTGGGAAGAAGTAGACAGAACAAAATCAATCCAAAACACACACAAGCCAGTTTAAATGCTGGAAAGCAATGAGCACAAATGCTCGAAGCTTATCCAATAAAGTTCCAAACCTGGAAGCCCTAATGGTGGAAATGGACTTGGACATTGTGGCCATTACAGAAACATGGTTTAATGAATCGTATGATTGGGATATAGCCATAGCTGGCTATAATCTATTCAGAAGAGACAGAGAAAATGGAAGAGGAGGAGGAGGAGTAGCCTTGTATGTTAAAAGCAATATTAAAGCTACTGAAATGCAGGGGGCATGGGGAAAAGAAGAAGTGCTCTGGGTTGGGTTGGAAAGAGGAGATGGCACTGTCATCCATACTGCTGTAGTCTACAGACCTCCGACTCAAATCGAAGAGCTAGATAACGAATTGATTATAGACAATGTTAAAATAGCCACAAAGGGGGAAGCGATCATATTGGGTGACTAATCTACCCGATGTGGATTGGCTTACTCCTTCTGCAAATCTGGAAAGAAGCAAAAAAATTGTGGATGCTCTGCAAGATGCGTTACTTAGACAAATGGTGATGGAACCAACAAGGGAAAGCTCAACTCTGGATTTAGTCCTCACCAATGATGATAGCGTGTCGAATGTCTGGTTGGGTGCACCTGTGAGCAGCAGCGATCATCACACAGTGTGGTTTGAGATAAAAACCAAGGTGCAGTCCAACTATAGGAAGCTCAAAGTCCTAAACTTCAAAAACACTGACTTCAATAAAATGGCCGAGTACCTAAAGGAGGAGTTGACAGGGTGGAAGGAGATAAGGGAAGTGGCAATAAAAGGGGCAACAGATAAATATGTAAGAAAAGTAAATAAAAACAAAAGGAGAAGGAAACCTATTTGGTTTTCCAAAGAAGTGGTTGCTCAAATAAAGGCAAAAAACACAGCTTTCACAAAATTCAAAAGCTTGCAAACAGAGGAACACAGAAATGAATACAGGATCAAACTCAGAGACAAAAAGAGAAATAAGGATAGCAAAATCAAAGGCAGAGGAAAAGATGGCTAAAGATGTGAAGTGTGGTGACAAAACTTTCTTCAGGTATATTCGGGAAAGGAAGATCAGAGGTGGAATCGCAGGACTCAGAAGTCCTGGGAACGGATTCGTGGAAAGGGACATTGAAAAAGCGGAATTGCTAAACAAATACTTCTGCTCTGTTTTTACTAAAGAAAATCCTGGAGAAGGACCAACTGTGACTCACAAATATAAAAATGGGAATGAAGTAGATACCATACCATTCACAGAAGATGATGTGTTAGAACAACTTGCAAAACTGAAAGTGGACAAGGCCATGGGACCGGATGGGATACATCCCAGGATACTGAAAAAGCTCAGAGAGGTTCTTGCAGGGCCATTAAAGGATGTTTTCAACAGTTCCTTGGAAACAGGAGTAGTTCCTCAGGACTAGAGAATGGCTGATGTCGTACCGCTACACAAAAGTGGTGACAGGGAAGAAGTGTCAAACTACAGGCCCGTGAGCCTTACCTCGGTGGTGGGAAAAGTAATGGAGGCGCTTCTGAAGGAGCGAATCATGAACTTTCTCAAAACCAACAGGTTGCAAGATCTGAGGCAACATGGTTTTACCGAAGGACGATTTTGCCAAACAAATCTGATTGAGTTCTTTGACTGCGTGACCAGAGAACTAGATCAGGGGCATGCGATGGATGTCAGCAAAGCCTTTGATACTGTTCCTCATAGGAGGCTTATCAATAAACTCAGTAGTTTGGGGATGGGTCCCAAGGTGGTAAACTGGATCAGAAATTGGTTGACTAATAGATGACACAAGGTGATGGTAAATGGAGCTCACTCGGAGGAAAGGAAGGTGATTAGCGGGGTGCCCCAGGGTTTGGTCCTGGTCCTGGGCCTGGCACTGTTCAATGTATTTATGAGTGATATTGCTGAAAGACTGAATGGAAAGGTCTGTCTTTTTGCAGATGACACGAAAATTTGCAACAGAGTGGACTCCCCCGAGGGAGTCCTTAACATGAGAAAAGATCTACAAAAGCTGGAAGAATGGTCAAATGCTTGGCAATTTATTTATTTATTTTGAGTTTTGTATACCACCTTATCCTTCAATCAAAGCGGTCACAACGCAATTGGGGGATACATTTAACACGCGGGGATATGAGACACATACACTAATACTTACAGGGAACATGGGCAATGGAGGGTTAAGTGGCTTGCCCAAGACCACAAGGAGCATCTGTGGGACTAGAAACCCCAGTCCTTCCGGCCCAAGGTTGCTGTCCTCTAGTGGAATTTGAACCCCCGACCTTCTGGCCTGAAGTACCTTGCCCCAACCACTAGGCTACTCCTCCCATTAAGATTTAATGCAAAGAAGTGCAGAGTCATGCACTTGGGTAGCAGAAACCCAAGAGAAATGTACACGATAGGGGGCGAGAGGTTGGTGTGCACGGATCAGGAGAAAGACCTTGGTGTAATTATTTCTGTAGATCTCAAGATGGCAAAACAGTGCGACAAGGCGGTGGCAAAAGCCAGGAGGATGTTGGCCTGCATACGAAGAGGAATTACCAGCAGAAAGAAAGAGGTTCTAATATCACTGTATAAGTCACTGGTTAGGCCTCACCTGGAATACTGTGTTCAGTTTTGGAGATGGTATCTTGCAAAGGATGTAAAAAGAATAGAAACTGTTCAGAGGCAGGCGACCAAAATGATTTGGAGCCTGCATCAGAAGCCTTATGAGAAGAGACTTGAAGACCTAAATATGTTTCATAAGGCAAGAACAGTGCAACGGCTCAGACCCCTCCTGGAACACCACGACTTCCGAACAGTGATGCAAGCCATGACACTCCCACATCTCGACTACTGCAATATAATCTACCATGGCCTTCCAGCAACACAGACCAACCCCCTCCGAACTGCATTGAACACCACGGCGAGAATCATCCAGAGCGCAAAGAAAACCGACCATATCACCCCAATTCTGAGAGAACTACACATTCTCCCCTTAGAAGCACGGACAAAATAAAGCCCTCCTACTCACCCACAAAGCTATCCATCAAACACAGGACACACAGCTTCGCGCCCTACTGGCTCGTCCAGCTCACGGCAGATCTACTAGACAAGCCTCCAGCGTTTCCCTCACCGTCTCTCACAAAAGAACCAAATGCTCGCAACGGACCTGCAATCGAGCCTTTGAACTCTATGCTCCAACCTTATGGAACTCTCTACCGAGCTACCTTAGAAACAATGCCGACCTACTATCCTTCAGAAAACAGCTCAAAACCATTCTTTTCCAAGAATACCTCAACTCAGACTCCACCGAAAAACCCACAAACCCCTGATCTCAACCCAATGAATCTCTAACTCAAAGCCACCTCAACCCGTTCATGTCCAATGCCTGCCCCATGTCTTATTCTGACCAACGTCTGTCCCATGACCTAAGTCTGTCCCATGACAAAATCTTCAATGTTGCCTCCTCGGTGATGGCCCTACCCTGTATTTAATTCCCCCACCCCCTATGTTACACCGCTTTGACCCGGTGAAAAGTGGTATATGAATACAGCTAAATAAATAAATATGTACACTTTGGAGGAGAGGAGGGATAGGGGAGATATGATTCAGACCTTTAAATACTTAAGGAGAAATAATGAACAAACAAACCTCTTCCAAAGATGGGAAAGCTGTAAAACGAGAGGGCATAACATGAAGCTGCAAGGTGGAAAATTGAAAGGCAATATCAGGAAATACTTTTTCACTGAGAGGGTGCTTGGAATGCCCTCCCGATGGAGGTGGTGGGGGCAAATACAGTGACAGAATTCAAAATGGCATGGGACAGACACAATGGATCCATTTATAGCAACAGAATAAAATCAAAATAAACTGAACCATCTGACTTCTCAACAAATGGGGGTGTCCTCCATGCAGCGGTGGGTTCGCCCCTGAACAAAGACATGGGGAGGGGTGGCCTGCACAGAGTGACACCTACTCCTGCAATCTTACTGGGCAGACTAGATGGACCATGCTGGTCTTTATCTGCCGTCATTTACTATGTTACTAGATCTCGGATTGGATTCCTGGAAAGATTTCAGGCACAGAGAGGTAGATGTGAGAGTCATCGTCAGCATAAAGATGGTACTGAGAACCATGGGATAAAATAAGTGCACCAAGGGACTGAGAGAAAAGTTGAGGTCCCAAGACAGAGCCCTGAGGTACACCAACTGAAAGAGAGATGGCAGTAGAGGAGGATCCACCAGAACATACACTAAAAGTACAATGGGAGAGATGAGAAGAAAACCAGGACAGAGCAGAGCCCCTAAATCCAAGCAAGGACAGGGTATTGAGGAGAAGGTGGTGATTAACAGTGTCAAAGGCAGCAGAAAGGCCAAGAAGGATGAGGATTGAGTAAAAGCCCTTGCATTTGGTGAGGAACAAGTTGATGGAAACTTTGGCAAGAGTAGTTTCTGTGGAATGTAGAGGATGAAAGCCAGACTGCAGTGGATCCAGAAGGGCCTGAGAGGAAAGTAAGTCAAGGCAGTGGTGGTGAACTGCTTGTTCAAGTAGTTTTGAAGCAAAGGGGAGGGGAGAGAGAGAGAGGCCGATTAGCTAGAAGGACAAGTAGGGTCTAATGATGGCTTTTTGAGGATAGGTGTGACCAGAGCATGGCTGAAGGCCACTGGAGCAGTTGCAGTGGAAAGCGATAGGTTAAGGATATGACAAATGGAAGGGATGATAGTGGAAGAGAGAGAGCTTAGTAGATGGGATCAGAGAAGCAGGTAGTCAATGTGGAGGAGGAGAGATAATTTGCAGTTTCCTCCTCAGTAATTTCAGAAAAGGAAGAAAAAGTGACAGAAGGTGAGGGAAGGAATTGGGGTTGAAGAGAGGGAGGGATAGGTGAAACCTGTGGAGAATTCAAGGCTAATCTTTTGGACTTTGTCATGGAAATAGTCAGCCACGGTTTGGGCAGAGAGTGAAGGAGGGATTGGGGGAGGAGGGACTTTGAAGAGAGAGTTGAGCGTAGCAAAGAGATGCCACTTGTCAGAGGCAAGAGTTAGTCAGATGGACCTAGTACTCTTGCTTGGTGAGTGCTATGGCTGACTGGAAAGAGGTTTGCATGAATTTGAAATGTAGGTAGTCAGTGAGGATATGTGATTTAAGCCAAAGGTGCTCAGCTGAGCAAGTACAGGAACATAGGTAGTGAGTTGTTGAGGACAACCGAGGTTGATATATAGTAAGCCTCACAGGGCATGGAATGGGAGGAGCCAGTTGCATGAACAGCTGAGGATAGTGTTATGGGAAGATACTGCCTCCTTAACAGATTCAGATGACATAGTGGAGGAATGAGGTGATAAGACAGCAATGGCGAGAGCTGAAGGGTCATAAGAACATACGATATGCCATACTGGGTCAGACCAAGGTCCATAAAGCCCAATATCCTTTTTCCAAAGGTGGCCAATCCAGGTCACAAATACTTAGTGGTTTCCCAAAAAGACACACAGGTTCCACAATGCTTGTATTGGGGCAAGCAGTGGATTTCCTGGGTCCTCTTTAATAATGGTTTATGGACCTTTCCTCCAAGGAATGTGTCCAAACCTTTTTTAATCCCAGCTACACTAACAGCTTTTACTACATCCTCTGGTAACGAATCCCAGAGTTTGATTATGCATTGAGTGAAAAAATATTTACTCTTATTAGTCTTAAACAGGTTACACTGTAGCTTCATTGCATGTCCCCTAGTCTTTCTACTTTTTGATGGTGTAAACAATTGATCTACATTTATCCGTTCCACTCCATTCATTAATTTATAGACTTCTACCATATCTCCCCTCGGCCATCTCTTTTCCAGGTTGAAGAGCCCTAACCTTTTAAGCTTCTCCTCATAGGGGTATCCTTCCAACTCCTTAACCATTTTCCCTATACCTTTTCTAATTCCACTATATCCTTTTTAAGATTGCACACAATATTCAAGGTGCAGTAGCACCATGGAACACTACAGAGGCATTATAATATCTTTTGTTTTGTTCTCCATTTCTTTCCTTATGATTCCTAGCATTCTCTTTGCCTTATTAGCCACCACTGGGCGGAGGGTTTCAACATGTTATTCACGATGATGCCTAAATCTTTTTCCTGGGTGGTGATTCCTAATGTGGAACCTTGCATCATGTAACCATAGTTTGGATTGTTCTTTCCTAGGTTCATAACTTTGCATTTGTCCACATTAAATTTCATATGCCATTTGTCTTCCAGTCTTCACACTATCGACCTTGATGAATTGGAAGAGTCCTAAACGTATTGGTAAAGATATGGGGGGGGGGGGGGGGGGGTAAACCGAATCCTTCCAGTTGCCAATATCTCCTAAGAATATATTTCTGGTATGAAGACATGCTCTATCTGCTTCTGGCTGATATGTAGTCCACATACTTCTAATCCTTGGCAACTTAAGTGGTCCTCCACCTGCAGCCAGTGACTGCAGTGAAGTTACTGCATTGCATATCAGGTTGCTATTCTCTTGTACTCGTTCCCAGAGGTTCTACTGGTGTCTTATAGGAGAGCAGCTTCATGGTAGTGTCTACAACTCATGAACAGATTACAGTGAATGACTGAAAAACTACCTCACAAAGATGAGGTCATGGTGTATGTGAAGCATCTTGAATGTGTAAACCCCAGGACATAGTGGGGATGCAGAGAAAGGTACTAGATATGTAGTATTTAATGGAGGAGATGGTTGCTTCTTCAGAGGGTATAAAAATGATCACTGTTGAAAACACAAAAGAAACCATAAAAACTTGCCCTCAATAATTACCATACCCTAACAAATATGCCCAAATCATCAAACCCCACGTACCACTATCAAAACAGTTGTCACCAAACATTCGGTCCCAACCGAACTTCAACAAGACCAGACCTACTGAAAAAACGCCATGCATGCGGCTTAAAATACATTCCTCTTAACTACTTAAAGAGAAAGCACACATCTCATACTGGCAGATAAATTCACAAACAGGCACCCCAATCAATTTGCAAATTTAAACCCCCCTGGAATCACTGTATGCAAACGAAAAATCCACTGTTGCTCACACACAATCAAAGCTTGTTCCCTAGAACGGCCTCTGCTCCCTGCTCTTACCATATCAATACAAAAACACTGCAGATCACCAAAAACAAGACCCTTTTCTAAGCAGTGTTGTACGATAGGAGCCTCCCATTTTTTAACAATTCAACCGACATTTATGCTCACACATCCTAAAAGACCACATTGTCTTCCCAATAAATAAAAGCCCACAGGGACATCGAATACCATAAACAACATATGTAGATCCACAGGAAATCACATTCCTTAACCTATACTCATTATACGAGAAAGTCTGGATGTCACAAGACACAGAACAGATGGAACAATTCCCATATCTACTATGACCCATCCTCTCCTGACACACTGACTCCAGCGGATGCAGACACGCAGGGCTCAATTTCTCTTTTAAATGTTGGTCATGCAACCAAACACACCGGGTTCTTTTCCCAGCTAGCTCAGGAATAGCTCTTAAAACATTTGTATGTTTCAACAGAATCTGCTGGATCCGAGAACTCAACAGAGAATACTTTGATATAAAATTAACATACTCATCATAAAACCCATTCTTTTCTTTCATACAAGGATGGAGCAACAAATCCCTATTATTAAAGAAAGCCCGACGATAGACACAATCCACTACCTTAGCTGGGTAGCCTCTAGTCCTAAAATCGGCCATCAAGTTCTTAGATTTATTCTTAAAATCAAGAATATCAGAGCAATTCCTCCAAAATCTAATAAATTGAGAAAATGGTAATCCTTCCTGTAATCGCACAGGATGAGCACTAGAATAATGGAGGAACATATTTCTATCAGTTGACTTTCTATAAACCAAAGTCTCCCAACCATTTGCACCCCGTTGGACCAGAACATCTAAAAAGGCAATAGTGTCCTTGTGGCTTGTATATAACGTAAACTGTATATAATGGTTTACTCTATTCAACCAATGATAAAACTGGTCCAAAGATTCCACAGACCCCTTCCAAATTAAAAAAACATCATCGATATAACTACGCCAAAGTTTAATGCAGGAGGCAAACGGTGAAATCAAAAGCCATTTCCGCTCATGTACCCCCATAAATAAGTTGGCAATCGATGAGGCAAACATAACCCCCATGGCTACTCCAGAGATCTGATGATAAATCACTCCTTCAAAACTGCAATATTTCTGACATAAGGCTAACTCTGCCAGTTCAATCAGGAAACGAATCATACAGTCAGTAAGGTCACCCCGATGGCATAATGCTGCCTCAACAACCTCCAAAGCAATCAATTGAGGAATACTGGTATAACGAGCGCTGTGACATCAAGGGTGACCAAAAGAATATCTAGCTCCAAAGCCCAAAACAAAACTTCCTCCAAAATTTGCAAAACATGAGAGGTATCTTTTAAATAAGAGGGAATGCCCACCAGCAAAGCTCTTAAAAAATAATCTACAAACACTGACAAAGGTTCCAAAGCAGTTCCCCTAGTTGAAACTATAGGCCTAACAGGGGGATGTGTCAGACCTTTATGAATCTTAGGAAGAAGATAATATTTCACAAGATTAGGAAAAAAAGCATTTAGAAAAGATAATTCTCTTTTAGATATCAATTTATCATTAAACACAGTATGAGTGATTTCTTTAATGCATGCCTGTAAACAGCCAGTTGGATCAATCTGCAATTGTTCATAAACCAAGGGTCAGACAGTTGGCGAGCAGCTTCCATAAGATAATCATCTCGCTCAAGCACCACAATCGCACCTCCCTTGTCACCACATCCGGCCTAGAATACAGATCTTATAAAGCTTTCTTCTCCTCCATAGATAATACACAAAGCATTCGTCATGGCGTATTTTCTAACTCTCCACATCCTGAAGAATCAGTTGTTTATAAAGGGACAAAGCAGAAAGCGTAGTTACTCACCTGTAACAGGTTTTCTCCAGGAGCAGCAGGAATCAGTCCTCATATATGGGTGACGACGGCGCCGACGGAGCCCTCGCGGAGCAATTTTCCCCAGCTTTCAAAGAAAGCCTTTGGGAATTGCAGCGCGCATGCGCGGTCGCCTTCCCGCCCAAGGGTGCCATCTTAGCCAGTCTGATGACATAGCTAAAAGACAGCATAAAAATTTGCAAAAAAACTTAAGCAGATGATTGCAACTCCACGGGGAGGAGGGAGGGTTGTGAGGACTGATTCCTGCTGCTCCTGGAGAACACCTGTTACAGGTGAGTAACTACGCTTTCTCCAGGACCAAGCAGGAAGTCAGTCCTCACATATGGGACTCCCAAGCTTAAGGCTACCGGAAACCCTAAGCACAAAAATGAGCTCCCTCTAGCTCAGCGGCACAGAAGGAAGGAATCTTCACTGAATTATTACCCACCGGTAGCCCCCATCCGGGATGGAGGGTAGGAGTTGCTCAAACCTCGAAGAGATTTCGGAGGACTGCCTGTCCGAAAGCACTGTCCCTGCGGGACTCCCTCTCGAGACAGTAATGGACCGCAAAAGTCTGGCTCGAAGACCAAGTAGCGGCCCGGCAGATGTCTGCCAATGGAACAGAGCGGAGGTAAGCCACTGACGTAGCCTTTGCCCGAACACAGTGAGCCGTGACTCGACTTTCTAAGGAGAGTCCGGCTGCCCCATAAGCCCAAGCGATACAGTCAGCAACCCAGACGGACAGCGTACGCTTGGAGACCGGGAGCCCCAATTTATTGGGGTCAAAAGACACAAACAGCTGAGCAGCTTTACGGTGCTCCCGCGTACGGTCAAGGTAGAAGTTCAGTGCCCTTCTACAGTCTAGGGTATGCAGGACTCGCTCAGCGCGGCTGGAGTGAGGCCTGGGAAAGAAGGTTGGAAGTACCACCTCCTGATTGATGTGAAAAGGGGAGACAACTTTTGGAAGAAATTTTGGGTGAGTCCGTAGGACTACCCTATTTTTGTAGAACCGAGTGAAGGGGGGGTCAGACACGAGGGCCTGCAATTCACTTACGCGTCTAGCGGAAGTGAGGGCTATCAGGAATAAGGTTTTCCACGAGAGAAAACGCAGAGAACAGGTAGCCATCGGCTCAAAAGGCGGACAGGTGATCCGCTGCAAAACCACATTCAGATCCCAGTCAGGTGCTGGCGGCCGCAGAGGTGGTTTAAGTAGAAGGAGACCTCGGAGAAACCGTGCTACGAGAAGGTCGCTGGAAAGAGGTCTGCCGTCCACCGGAACATGGTGTGCTGACAGAGCACTGAGGTGGACTTTGACGGAGTTGGACTTAAGTCCCAGATTAGAGAGGTAGAGCAGGTACTGCAAGATCACCGACACCGAGCAGGAGAAGGGATCCTGAGACTGCTGCGCACACCAAACGGAAAAGCAACGCCATTTGAGGGCGTAGCATTTGCGGGTAGAAGGTCGCCGAGAAGCTAGGACGACCTCTTCCACCTCTGCCAGCAGGAGAAGGGGAGCGAGGACTACCCTCTCAGCCGCCAGGCCATTAGGTTGAGAGACCTGAGGTTGGGGTGTAGCAGAGACCCCTGATCCTGTGTTAGAAGATCCGGCTGAAACCCCAGAGGGAACGGATCCTCTACTGCCAACTGCAACAGGAGGGGAAACCACGGCTGTCTGGGCCAGCGAGGAGCCACCAGGATCATGGACGCTTTGTCCCGGAGAACCTTGAAGAGGGTTCGAGAGACTAGCGGGATGGGAGGAAAAGCATAGAGAAGGCTTTCCGACCATGAGAGCAGAAAAGCATCCGCCGCTACCCGAAGGGGATGTGGCTGACGAGAGCAGAACCGAGGAAGTTGCCAGTTGAGAGGACTGGCAAAGAGGTCCATCGTGGGGAGGCCCCACTTCAGAAAAAGTTTCTGGACTATCAAGGGATCCAGACGCCACTCGTGCGGCTGGAGTATCCTGCTGAGTTTGTCCGCCAGGCAATTTTCTTGGCCTGGGAGATAAACTGCCTTGAGAAGAATGCCGTGACTGACGGCCCAAGAGCAGAGCTTCTGAGCTTCCCGGCAGAGAAGGAGGGAGCCTGTGCCCCCCTGCTTGTTCACGTAGAACATGGCAACTTGATTGTCCGTCTGGACTAGGACGGACTGGTGCGAAGTCAGGTGGGAGAAAGCCTTGAGCGCCAGACGGATCGCTCTGAGCTCCAGGAAGTTGATTTGTTGAGCAGACTCCCACGTGGTCCAGAGACCTTGAGTACATGCCCCTTGGCAATGCGCTCCCCAACCCAGGAGGGAAGCATCGGTCATCAGCACTCGAGCCGGCTGAGGCGACTGAAACGGCATTCCGAGCACCAGGTTCGGCCGATGAAGCCACCACTGTAGGGAAGAGGCCAGCGGCCCGGAGATGCGCACTAAGTCGGCCAGACTGCCTGTGGCTTGTTGCCACTGCTTGCGAAGGCACCATTGAGCAGGTCTCATATTCAGGCGAGCATTGGGGGTCACGTGGACGGTGGAAGCCATATGGCCGAGTAGTTTCAGGAAGCGCCTGGCGGAGACCAGGGGCTGGCTGCGAAAGTGGCCGGCTAGGTCCAAGAGCCGTTGAGCCCTGTCCAGGGGCAGGAAAGCTCGTGCCCGAGGAGTGTGCAGTCTTGCGCCGATGAACTCGAGATCCTGTGAGGGGAGCAAAGTGGACTTTGCGAAGTTTATGACAAATCCCAGGTACTGAAGAAGAGTCACCGTGCATTGTGTGGCATAGGTGACTGCCTGAGCGGACGACGCTCTCATGAGCCAGTCGTCGAGGTATGGAAAGACATAGAGGCCGTGAAGCCGTAGACAGGCCGCCACCACCGCGAGGCATTTTGTGAAGACTCGCGGTGCGGAGGACAGGCCAAAGGGCAGTACTCTGTACTGGTAGTGATTTCCTGCCACCACAAACCTTAGGTACTGGCGGTGGCTTGGGTGGATGAGGATGTGCGTGTAGGCATCCTTTAGATCTAAGGAGCATAGCCAATCTCCCTGCTGGAGGTAGGGCAGAAGGATTCCAAGGGAAAGCATCTTGAACTTTTCCCGCACGAGGAACTTGTTGAGGTTGCGCAAGTCCAGGATGGGTCTGAGGCCTCCTGTTCTTTTCGGTATCAGAAAATACCTGGAATAAAAGCCTTGACCTCTCAGGTGGTGGGGCACCGGTTCCACAGCCTGTTCCTGAAGAAGACTTGCTAACTCCTGAAGGAGTAAGTCCCTGTGCAGAGGGGGTCGTGGAGGTTCCCCCGGAAAATAAGAGGGAGGGACCTGATGGAAGTGGAGAAGATATCCTTCTCGCACGACTTGAAGCACCCAGGCATCTGAAGTGATGTTGGACCACCTGTGGGTGAAGTGAACCAGCCGGCCTCCGGTGCTGGGGGGAGCCAGCTGAGGGGGAGAGGCTATGCAGAGGAAGTCAAAAACCCCCACCCTGCTGAGCAGGGGCTGGTGGTGCAGGCTTGGGGGCTTGCTGCCTACGGGACCCGTTACCCCGTCCCTTGGCCTGCTGGCCCTGTTGGGGAGCTGCGGAGGCCTGATATTGTGGGTAGTGTTTATAGGCAGCCGCCTTTCTCGGGTAAAAGGACTTCTTCCCCGAGCCCTTCTTTTTCTGGGAAGGGGCGGAGGTCTTCCTAGAAAGCCTAGTCCTGGTGAGAGTCTCCGTCTCGAGTTGTGCAGCCTTTTCGGCCATGGGCTTGCCAAAGAGGTTCTCACCTCTGCAGGGGACATCGACCAACTTGTCCTGCACCCAAGGCTCAAGGTCAGATGACTGAAGCCAAGCCTGTCGGCGGGCACCGATGCCAGCTGCGGCTACTCGAGCCGATGCTTCAAAGCCATCATAGGCTGCTCGGGACATGAATTTGGAGCATTCCCGAATACCAGTTGACAAGGCCAGGAACCTCCGCAAAGGTTCCTCGGACAGACCAGCGGAGAATCCGGCTATCTCTTTAGCCAGGTCTCGGAGATACATGCCCATGTACAGCTGGTAGGTCTGGACACGACAAGCAAGCATAGAGCCCTGGAAACACTTCTTACCAAGGCCATCCAGGGTACGGGCCTCCCTGCCAGGAGGCACCGAGGAGTGCATCTTTTGGCTCTTAAGCCTATGCATGGCCGATTCCACTACCATGGAATGGTGTGGCAGCTGTGCTTTTTGGAAGCCAGGACTCTTGTGGACTCGATAGATGGAATCGACCCGCTTGCTTAATACCGGCGACGATGCCGGACTCTCCCACATGCGGAAGAGTAGTCGTTCCAGCATGGGAGGAACCGGTACAGTAAAGTGCTCCCGGGCGGGAGAGTCGTACTGAAGGGCGTCGAGCTCCTCGGCTCGAGGCTCCTCCTCGGGATCCGCCGGGAAGGCCAAAGCCTTGGCCATATCCTTGACGAAGTCCGAGAACCGGGCATCCTCCGGAGGGGACTGTTTCCGAGGTTCGGACCCAGGTAAGTCCGAGGGGACACACCGAGTCCGAAAGGAATCAGGTGACTCCTCCTCTTCAGACTCCCAGGCCGACTCCGAGGAGGACTCGGTGGGGTCGGCTCGGGCAGGCGGAGGCGTCGGCCGCCCCGACGCCAAGGGAGTCGGCGGCGACGACCTCGGTCCCGAACGGGAGGCCGAGGGTGACCTCGACCGAGGATCGACTCGAGTTCGCATGGACTCGAGGATCGGCTCGGTCTCCGGGGTCGACTTGGACGTCGACGTCCCGGCGGTCGGGGCAGCGGCGCCAGCGAGGCTAGCGATCAGTGCCCGCTGCTGGTCCATGAAGGCAGATAGTCTGCTCTCCAAGGCCGTCAACCTGAGTCCGACCTCAGGTGACCCAGCAGCCCCCGACTCGGGCCCCGACGGCGGACCTCTCGGAGGCGAGTCCAGAAGGACCACAGGACTTACCCGAGCAGGCAACTCCGACTCCAGGCGAGGTCGCTTCGGTAGGTGCTCCTTCTCCAAAGACCCGGGACGGCTGTCGGGGCTATGCGACCTGGCCCTCGCGGAGCCAGGAGCGTCCGACGCCGCCCTCGCGGGTTTTGTCTTCCGTCGATGGTCTCCGGAGGGAGAACCCCTGTCGGAGGAGCTTCGGCGATGGTCAGAGCTGGAGCCTCTGGATGCCGAGGCCTCCGATGAGGTCCGGGTACGGCTGGGGTCAGCGAAGATTCTATCCCGCTGATGCCGCCGACTCCTCAACGCTTTGGAGGACATTTTGCCACAGGCTCCACAGATCATTTCTTCATGATCCGGGCCTAGGCAGCGGAGGCAATTATCGTGTGTGTCAGTGAGTGACATATTTCTGTCACACTGACCACACCGCTTGAAACCACTGGCAGCCATCGGGGGAAAAAGGGTCCCTGCAAGGTCAAAGGACCGGGCTGCCAGTGAAAAACCGAAAACGAAACTGACCAAAATTCAGAAAAACCGAAAAAGAAGAGAAGGACTCGCAACGGCGTCGCGAGTCCGGGCAGGAAAACGACCGGCGTCGAATGAATTGAAAAAGAGAGAAAAAACTCACGAAAATCAACTTTTTTAGCGGGGACACGACGGGTACGTCTGTAGGGCTCCGCGGAAAAAGGAAGACTGGCTAAGATGGCACCCTTGGGCGGGAAGGCGACCGCGCATGCGCGCTGCAATTCCCAAAGGCTTTCTTTGAAAGCTGGGGAAAATTGCTCCGCGAGGGCTCCGTCGGCGCCGACGTCACCCATATGTGAGGACTGACTTCCTGCTTGGTCCTGGAGAATGGATTTAACCTTGAGGATTCCATGTGGATTTCAAAGGTAGCTGCATTCTACCCGGACCTTGATCTTCAACACTTCCATTAGTAGATATACCCGATTCCTTTGATCCATCAGTCCTCATTGTGAAAATAATTTTCAAATTCAATTTTCTAATATATTCATCAAGATCTACCTGAAATTGAAAAGAATCAATGGAAATGGGGAAAAAAGAGACAAATGACGAAAACTGGGAACAGCACGAGCACTGCAAGTTAGACACAAGGCATTGATAAAGCAGGCAAAGAGAGAATTTGAGAAGAAGCTTGCTGTGGAAGCAAAAACACGTAATAAAGACTTTTCAAGTATATTCGTAGCAAAAAACCTGTGAGAGAATCAGTTGGACCATTAGATGATAGAGGGGTAAAAGGGACACTAAGAGGGGACAAGGCCACAGAGGAGAGACTGAATTAATTCTTTGCTTCGGTCTTTACTGAGAAAAGATGTAGGCATGTTACTCATGACTGAAGTGGTATTTAAAGGTGATACTGCAGAAGAATTGAAAGAAATAGCGATACACTGGGAAGATGTATTACAACTATTTGATAAACTGAAGAGTAGCAAATCACCTGGACCGGATGGTATACATCCAAGGGTGTTGAAAGAACTGAAATATGAGATTGCAGACCTGCTATTAGTAATCTGTGAACTATCATTAAAATCATCTGTAATACCGGAAGACTGGAGAATGGCCAATGTAACGCCAATTTTTAAAAAGGGTTCCAGGGGTGATTTGGGAAACTACAGACTGATGAGCCTGACGTCAGTACTGGAAAAAATGGTAAAAACCATCATAAAGAACAAATTTACTCAACATGTAGATAGTCATAGCTTAATGGGAGACAGCCAACATGGCTTTAGACAAGGAAGATCCTGTTTTACTAATCTGTTATGTTTTTTTGAAGGTGTGAATAAACAGGTAGACAAAGGTGAGTCAGTTGATATGGTGTATCTGGACTTTCAGAAAGCCTTTGACAAGGTCCCTCATCAGAGACTTGGCAAAACTAAAAAGTCATGGGATAGGAAGCAGTGTACTATTGTGAATCAGAAACTGGTTAAAAGTTAGAAAGCAGATGGTAGGGCTAAATGGCCAATTTCCCCAATGGAGAAAGGTGAATAGTGGAGTACTCCAGGGATCTTTGCTGGGTCTGCTGCATTTTGACATATTCATGAATGACCTGGAAAAGGCAATGAGTGAGATTATCAAATTTGCTGATGACACAAAACTATTTAATGTTGTGAAAACCGATGAGGATTGTGGAAAATTGCAAGAGGATCTTGATAAATTGGAAGACTGGGCATCCATACGGCACATGAAATTTAATGTGGACAAGTGCAAAGTTATCCACCTAGGAAAGAACAACCCAAACTATGGTTACACGATGCAAGGTTCCACATTAGGAACCACAACCCAGGAAAAAGATTTAGGCGTCATTGTGGATAACATGTTAAAACCCTCCGCCCAGTGTGCAGCGGTGGCCAAGAGAGCAAATAGAATGCTAGGTAGCATGAGGAAAGGAATGGAAAATAAAACAGGATATTATAATGCTTCTGTATTGTTCCATGGTGCGACCGCACCTTGAATATTGTGTGCAATTCTGGTCACCGTTATCTTAAAAAGGATATAGCGTTATTAGAAAAGGTACAGAGAAGAGCCACCAAAATGGTAAAGGGGTTGGAAGGATACCCCTATGAAAAGAGACTAAAAAAGTTAGGGCACTTCAAAAGCTGGCAAAGAGACAGCTTAGGGGAGATATGATAGAGGTCTATAAATTAATGGAGTGGAATGGGTAAACGCAGATCGATTGTTTATGTCATCAGAATATAGAAAGACTAGGGAACATGCAATGAAGCTACAGGGTAACCTATTTAAGACTAATAAGAGAAAGCGTAGTTACTCACCTGTAACAGGTGTTCTCCAGGAGCTGCAGGAATCAGTCCTCACATATGGGTGACGTCGGCGCCGACGGAGCCCTCGTGTGGAGCATTTCCCCAGCTTTCAAAGAAAGCCTTTGGGAATGCAGCGCGCATGCACGGTCCCCTTCCCACCCAAGGGTACCATCTTGCTCAGTCTGATGACATAGCTAAAAGACAGCAAAAAACAAAATGAAGGATAAGACTGCAACTCCAGGGGAGGGGGGGGGGGGCGTGAGGACTGATTCCTGCTGCTCTTGGAGAACACCTGTTACAGGTGAGTAACTACGCTTTCTCCAGGACCAAGCAGGAAGTCAGTCCTCACATATGGGACTCCCATGAATACAGAGCTGAAAAAATGGCTCCCTCTCAAGAGCCTCAGCATCCGTGATAAGAATTTTCTCTGAGAACGCACCCCGTATGGTAGCCCAACACAAGGGCCGGAGGGTAGGAGTTGCCTAAACCTCAAAGAGATTACGGAGTACCGCCTGGCCGAAAACACTGTCCCGCCAGGACTATCTCTCCAGGCAGTAATGGGCTACAAAGGTCTGGCTTGAAGACCAAGTTGTGGCCCGGCAGATGTCTGCCAACAGAACAGAGTGGAGATGAGCTACTGATGCGGCTTTCGCCCTGACACGGTGGGCCGTGACCCGACCCTGCAAGGGAAGGTCGGCTGCCCTGTATGCCCAGGCGATGCAATCTGCTACCCAAGTGGACAACGTACACTTGGAGACAGGTAGCCCTATCCTATTAGGGTCAAACGAGACGAAGAGCTGAGTAGCCCTTCGATGCTCCCGCGTACGTTCTATGTAAAAGGACAACACCCTTTTACAGTCCAGGGTATGCAAGACTGTTTCAACCTGGCTAGCATGTGGCCTGGGAAAAGGTCAGAAGAACCACCTCCTGATTGAGGTGGAAAGAGGAGACCACTTTTGGGAGGAACTTGGGATGGGTCCGTAGGACCACACTGTTCCTATAGAACCGCGTGTATGGTCTATCAGAAACCAGAGCTTGTAGTTCACTCACACGTCTGGCCGAGGTAAGAGGCACCAGGAAGAGTGCTTTCCAAGAGAGGAAGCGCAAATGGCAAGTAGCCATTGGCTCAAACGGTGGGCGAGTAAGTTGCTGCAAGACCACGTTCAAATCCCACTCAGTCGCCGGTGGATGAACCGGAGGCTTGAGTAGAAGCAGACCTCTGAGAAATCTGGACACCAAGGGGTGAACCGACAGAGACTGTCCGTCTACCGGTGAATGGTGCGCTGACAAAGCACTGAGGTGGACCCAAACAGAGTTAGACTTAAGGCCAAGGTCTGAAAGGTGAAGTAGATACTACAGTGCTACTGGCACAAGACAAGAGAAAGGATCTTCATTGCACTGAGCACACCATACTGTAAACCTACGCCATTTGAGGGCATAAGACTTTCTGGTGGACTGCCTCCTAAAGGCCAAGACCACCTCTTCAACCCTCCTTAGGTAGAAGTAAGGGAGCTAGCACTATCCTTTCAGCAGCCAGGCCATCAGATTGAGGGACCTGAGAATGGGGTGCAGAAGGGAATCCTGCTCTTGAGACAGGAGATCGTGTTGCAGCCCCAGAGGGAACGGAGCTTCCACCGCCAATTGCAGAAGTGGAAACTACGGCTGCCTCAGCCATCTGGGAGCTACCAGAATCATAGAGGCCTTATCCCAGAGGATATTGAACAGAGTTCGGGCCACCAGGGGCGTGGGAGAAAACGCATACAGGAGGCCCATAGACCAAGAGATTAGAAATGCATCTGCTGACATCCTCAGGGGATGCGGCTGTCTGGAGCAAAACCTGGGCAGCTGATGGTTCAGTGGACATGCAAAGAGATCGACGGATGGAAGACCCCATCGGAAGATCTGCAGGACCACCAATGGATTCAACTGCCATTCATGGGGCTGGAGAATCCTGCTTAGCTTGTCTGCCAGGAAGTTTTCCTGACCAGGTAGATAAACTGCTTTGAGAAACATGCCTTGTCTGACCGCAAAGGAGCAGAGGTCCAGTACCTCCTGACATAGGAGCATGGACCCTGTGCCTCCTTGTTTGTTCACGTAGAACATTGCTACCTGATTGTCCGTCTGAACTAGGACAGACTGTTGAGAGAGAGCATGGCAGAAGGTTTGCAGAGCTAAGCGGATTGCTCGCAGCCCTAAAAGGTTGATCTGCTGTGTGGCCTCCCGAGGGGACCACAGGCCTTGAGTGCACGTGCCCTGACCTTCTCCGAGGCTCGGACTCCGGTGAGTTCGTCGGGACACACCAGGTCCAGAAGGTGTCAGGAGACTCCTCGTCCTCCATCTCCCACGCCGACTCCTCCGAGGAGTCTTCGAGCGGCTCCGGCCATGTGGGCCTCGATGCCACCCGCCCCAACGCCAAGGGCACTAGTGTCGATGACCTCGGCACTGCATGGGAGGTCGAGGGAGACCTTGGCCGAGGATCGACTCAAGACTTAATGGACTTGAGGATCGGCTCGGCCTCCGGGGTTGACCTATATGTCGAGGACCCGGTGGTCAGGGCAGATGCACCGGTCAGACCGGCGATCAGTACCCGCTGCTGCTCCATGAAGGCAGCCAGGCTACTCTCCAGGGCCGTCAACCTGAGACCGAGCTCAGGAGACTCCGCAGCCCCCGACGGCGTCGGGCCAGACGTCAGTTCTCCCGGAGAGTCCACGAGGACAACAGAAGTTACCTGACTCGGGGAATCTGGCTCCAATCGAGGTAGTTTGGTCGGCCGCTCCGATTCCAAGCCCGGGACGGCGGTCAGGGCTGAGTGACCTGGCTCTCGAGGATCCAGGTGCTTCCACTGACGCCGCCCTCACGAGCTTCTTATTCCTTTTGTGCTCCTAGGTGGGAGACGCCCTCTCAGAGGACCCACGACGGCGCTCGGGGTCAGACTCCCGAGATGTCGAGGCCTCTGACGAAGTCCGGGCCCAGCCGGACGCGGACTCCAAAAAAATTCACGTTGATGCTGACGGCTCTGAAGCGCCATTGACGACATCTTGCCGCACGGGCCACAGACCAGCGGGTCATGGTTGGGCCCAAGGCATCGGAGGCAGCAGTCGTGTGTGTTGGTGAGAGACATACGTTTCTTACACCGATCACATTTTTTGAACCCACTGGCAGCCATCGGTGGAAAAAGGGCCCCTGCAAGGTCAAAAAACAGGACTGCCAGTGAAAATAACAGAAAAAGCGCGAACGCCAGTCACAAAGGACAAAAACCGAAAAAGATGTTCCGGACTCGATACCGGTGTACCGGCCCAGGCGGGATGGGGAACTGGCGTCGAACTGGATAAAGAGACGTGAAAAAATCACAGAAAAAAATCAACTTTTCCCGGGTGACACTAATTACGCCCGTTGGGCTCCGCGGAAAACGAAAGACTGAGCAAGATGGCACCCCTGGGCGGGAAGGGGACCGCGCATGCGCGCTGCATTCCCAAAGGCTTTCTTTGAAAGCTGGGGAAATGCTCCGCACGAGGGCTCCTTCAGCGCCACCGTCACCCATATGTGAGGACTGACTTCCTGCTTGGTCCTGGAGAAAATATTTTTTCGCTCAACGTGTAATCAAACACTGGAATTTGTTACCAGAGAAGGTAGTAAAAGCCATTAGTGTAGCTGGGTTTAAAAAAGGTTTGGACAAGTTCCTAGAGGAAAGGTCCCTAAACCATTATTAAAAGGGACCCAGGCTATCACTGCTTGACCCAATACAAGCATTGTGGAACCTGTGCCTTTTGGGTAAACTGCTAGGTACTGTAGATTGGCCACTGTTGGAAACAGGATACTGGGCTTGATGGACCTTGGTCTGACCCAGTATGGCATATCTTATGTTCTTAACATTTTCAAATAACAGCAATTATATCAAAGGTTATGTATTTTTGGGGGA
The DNA here is from genome assembly GCA_033557465.1 of Ichthyophis bannanicus. Lineage (NCBI taxonomy): Eukaryota > Metazoa > Chordata > Amphibia > Gymnophiona > Ichthyophiidae > Ichthyophis > Ichthyophis bannanicus. The sequence continues at coordinate 1,755,787,461 of CM066031.1, read as the reverse complement.
GGAGTAAGAAGTGGGAGGGTGATACATATTTTAAGTGGTATAAGTTTATGTAAGTTTTATTGTTCCATGATGGCAAACCATTTAGTTATTGACTTGTTCTTTGACTAGGAATGTCTTGACTAGAAGTTTGTTTCGGAATTTTGTTAGGTTGTGTGTTTCTCTGAGGTTGTTGGGGAGTGCAGTCCTGCTTGTCCACAGAGAAGCCAGATGTACACCAGCACTTGGGCACTGCAGTGATGTTGAATATCTCTGTAAATCCCATGTGTCTTAGTTGAATCCCCACCACCACCCCTATAGATATTTGGTTAGTGAACAGCAGTCAGCATTCCTATATTCATCGATCAGAACCTTGCTGAAGAGATAAAGCATAGTTACTGACCTGTAACAGCTGATCTCCGGGAACAGCAGGAATTAAGTCTTCACATATGGGTATCATCGGTACCAACAGAGCCTGTATGGGAACGCTCCCCAGCGTCCAATAGGAAAGCTTTTGGGAGCATCCCACTACACCTGCGTCGCTGCCTTCCTAACTCTCCCTCTTCAGTTGAGTTTATAGCTGAGACAAAGGAGAGATAGAGAGAGACAACTCCTAGGGGAGGTGGGTGGGTTGTGAAGACTTAATTCCTGCTGTTCCCGGAGATCACCTGTTACAGGTGAGTAACTACGCTATCTCCAGGAACAAGCAGGAATGTAGTCTTCACATATGGGGACTCCCCAGCTGAAAGATGCCACAGAGATGACCCCAGAAATCTGCAAAACCCAGGTTGAGATGGGTCATGCTTCCTCCCATGTATTTCTGGCATTGAATCCCAGAACGGCAGGTAGGAGTTGTTCTAAGTCTGAAAGAGATGCTGGAGAACAGCTTGACCAAACGAGGCAGCCCAGCAGGAGTCCTTGTTTAAGCAGTAATGGGTTGCAAAGGTGTGTACTGAAACCCAAGTGGCTGCTCTACAGATGTCGTCAATGGACACTGAGTAAAGGTTAGCCGTAGAGGCTGCCATTGCTCTCACATTGTGAGCTGTGACATGACCTTCAAGAGAAAGTCTTTTGCTCTCATAAGCAAAGGATATGCAATTTGCAATCCATATGGACAAAGTTTGTTTAGAAACTGGTAGTCCAAGATCACTAGAGTCAAAGGCAACAAAGAGCTGGGAAGACTTTCGATGTTGCTTGGTTCTCTGAAGGTCAAAGGCCAAGGATCTTTTACAATCTAGATTGTGCAGATTCCTTTCTACATTGGAAGCATGAGGCTTAGGGAAAATACAGGCAGGTAAACCGACTGGTTTAAATTATAGGGCGAAACCACCTTTGGCATAAAATGTGGGTGAGTTCTAAGAATTACCTTATCATGGTAGAACCTTGCATAAGGAGGATCAGCCATTAAAGCATGGAGCTCACTGATGCGTCTAGCAGAAGTGAGAACAATTAGGAAGATTACTTTCCAAGAAACTTTAGAGGTGTAGTGACCAGCGGCTTGAAGGGCAGTTTCATAAGCTGCCCAAGGACAAGATTCAAATCCCATGCCACAGGCAGTGGCTTAACAGGAGGTTTAGTCAAGAGTAGCCCTCTCATAAACCTTGCTACAAGAGGATAAGAGGAAACAGGTTGTCCATCTAAGGGCTTGTGGAAAGCAGCAATAGCACTAAGGTGGACTCTTACTGAATTGGTCTTAAGACCACAGGATGATAAATGGAGGAGATACTCTAGTAACACCCCCACTGGCACTGAAAAGGGGTTAAGCTTCTTTTTAGAACACCAGATAGAAAACCTTTTCCACTTGAAGATGTAGGCTCGCCTTGTGGAAGACATTTTCTTGAAGAAAAAAGGATATCCTTTACCTGTTGAGTAAGGTTGATATACGGGAATTCTAGGCTCTCAGAAGCCATGCCCTGAGGTGTAGAGACTGAGGATTCGGGTTCAGTAACGTCCCGTTCTCCTGGGAAAGCAGATCTGGAGCATATCCTAACTCCAGAGGTCTGGCTTGAGAGAGACGTAGAAGCAGAGGATACCACGTTTGTTGTGGCCAATGTGGGGCTATGAGGATCATATTGGCCCTGTCTCTCCGAAGCTCGAACAGAGTTTTGGGAATGAGGGGAATGGGTGGGAAGGCATAGAGGAAGTCTTGACCCCAGTGGAGGTGGAAAGCATCCCTTGCCTGATAGTTCTGAGCCGGAATTCTGGAACAGAATTGGGGAAGTTTGGCATTCTGAGGACTTGCAAAGAGGTCTATCTTTGGAGTTCCCCAGATCTGAATAATTCGAGCAACTTGCTCTGGATGAAGAGACCACTCGTGTGGCAGCAGTACTCGACTGAGTTTGTCTGCCAAAAGTTTTTTCGTGCCTGGAAGATACACCACTAGAAGGTGGATTTGAAGATTCCTGGCAAAGGCCCAGAGGCGTAAAGCTTCATTGTACAACACTTGAGAACCTGTCCCACCTTGTTTGTTCATGTAGAACATAGCTACTTGATTGTCGGTCTGGACCAGAACCGTCTTGTAGCTGAGATGGGCCTGAAAAACCTGAAGAGCACAGAAGATGGCTCTGAATTCCAGGATGTTTATATGAAGACAAGCCTCCTGCTGGGTCCAGAGACCCTGTGTGGAGAGATTGTCCAAGTGAGCCCCCCAGCCTAACTTGGATGCATCTATCTTCAAGGTGGCTTGGTGTAGTGGCTGCTGGAAAGGAAAACCCACGAGAAGGTTTTCCAGTAATTGCCACCACTATAGGGACGAAATGAGACGTGTCGAATTTCTGATTTTGTCTGTCAGGCAACCCGAAGCCTGTGTCCACTGAGAAGTTAGGGTCCACTGGGCTGCTCGCATGTGAAGTCGAGCATAGGGAACCACATGTGCAGTGGATGCCATATGCCCCAGCAACTGAAGCATTTAGCTGCTTGAGATGCCAGCTGAAGTATTCGAAGACAACATGGCTGTGGCAGGAAAGCCTTTGACTGCCTTGTGTCTAGACGAGCCCCTAGGAACTCTAGAGATTGAGAAGGGGTGAGATAAGATTTTGGAAGGTTTATGACCAATCCCAGGTCCTGCAGCATTGTGCGGGAGAGAGCAAAGCTGGCTTCTGGAGCTGTTGATGCTCTGATGAGCCAGTCGTTGAAGAAAGGGAAGATGAATATCCCCAGAGTTCTCAGGAATGCTGCTACTACCGCCATGCATTTTGTGAGGACTCTTGGGGCAGAAGCCAGTCCGAAAGGAAGAACCCTGTACTGGTAATGCCTTCCTTGAAAAAGGAATCGAAGAAACCTTTTGTGATCTGTGTGGATGAGGATATGCGTGTATGCATCCTTTAGGATCTAGAGAACATAGCCAATCCTGGCTCTGAATGTAAGAGAGAAGTGTTCCGAGGGAGATCATTTTGAATTTTTCTCGAACAGATACTTTTTCAACTCTCTGAGGTCCAGTATGGGTCTGTATCCCCCGGTCTTCTTTGGAATGAGGAAGTAGGGGGAGTAGAAACCCATGTCCTGTTGGGATATGGGTACCTCGTCTATTGCTCCTTGAGTAAGTAGTGAGGCGACTTCTTGACTCAAAAGAGTGGTAGAGGGGTTCACACAGAGTAAAATCGACTTTTTCCTCGGGTGAAACAAAAATACATCCGTCGGGCTCCGCGGAAAAAAGAAGACTGAGCAAGATGGCACCCTTGGACGGGAAGGGGACCGCGCATGCGCGCTGCATTCCCAAAGGCTTTCTTTGAAAGCTGGGGAAATACTCCGCACGGGGGCTCCGTCGGCGCCGACGTCACCCATATGTGAGGGCTGACTTCCTGCTTGGTCCTGGAGAATTGAACTGTCCTGTTATGGTGGGAGGGGGCATACTATGAAAATGGAGTTTGTACTCTTCTTGTACAATGGAAAGGGTCCAGTTTTCTGATGTTGTTTGTTGCCATCTTCTGGCAAAATGACAAAGTCTGCTGGGGATGGTGAAAGCTTCTGGACCTTTCAGGGGCAGGTTAACCAAATTCTCTAGGAAGGAGTCAAAGCCCCTGAGGAGGCTGAGTCTGCTGAGCTGGTTGAGCTCGGGGGACTTGAGCCTTTGCTGTCTGGGTTGCTGTTGTCTCTTCTGGGGAGCATGCAGTGGACAGCCTGGGTATTAGATGGGTAGAATTTATTTTTCTTGTTGAAAAAGGGTTTCTTAATTGTCTTCTTTTTTTGCTGGGTTGGCTGTAGCCCTTGACAATCTGTTTAAGGTGGTATTTTCAGACTCAAGCTGATTAGCCTTGTCTTGCCAATACTTGCCAAACAGATTTTTCTCCTGTACAAGGAATATTCCTTAACTTATCTAGCACCCATTGTTCTAAATCTGATGCCTGAAGCCAGGCAATGTGACGTGCACTGATGGAAATAGCAGAGGTTCTGCTGATGCACTCAAAGCAATCAAAGGTTGCACGATTCATGAACTTAGACACATTCTGGGCATGTTTGACCAGAGTGAGGAAGTCTGTTCTTTTGTCATTGGGGAGAAGTGGAGCCATGAGCTCTAAATCCCTTGTAACCTCTTTAAGAAACATTCCCATGTAAGAGCTGATCCTGGCTGATAGCATTGAGGATTGAAAGCATTGACGCCCAAAGGCATCGAGTGTCCTCACCTCACAGCCTGGAGGATTGGAAGAATGTGTTTTAGCACTCTTGATCCTACGCATCGCCGATTCCACTACCATTGAATGGTGTGGTAGTTGAGTCTTTTGAAAACCAGGGCATTGTGGAACTCGATACATGGTATTGAGTCTCTGAGAGTGTGGAGACACCATTAAAGGAGCTTCCCACATTCTCAGCATGAGGTCATGCAAGATCCGGTGAATGGGAAGGGTTGCAACTTCTTTAGGAGCTGCCGGGTATTGAAGAATTTCTAATTCTTCTGCTCTCAGTTCCTTCTCAGGAGTCACCATGATTGAAAGTCCTCTGGCTACATCACGTATGAAATCCTGAAATGATATGCCCTTTGGAGGAGTCATCCTCTGTTGAGGAGGAGGAGAGGGATCCCTCTGGTAGAATCACTCTGGTACCAGCAGTCATCAGAGTCAGAGGACTTGAAGTATCTCTGTGCCGGGTGCTCTTGCATTGCTTGATGCCGGTATCGATCAAAGTCGACATCAGACTGTCTCAATACTGGTCCCTCGATACCAGATATTGATTCAAGAGCTGGCACGGGGGGAAGCATATCGGTTAAAGCAGGCACGGTCGGTACCAGCACCGGTACTTATGACTGCGGAACCGTCTGAAGCGGACTTAGCGGTACCGGGGCTGCTAAGAGAGCCGCTAGACTGCGTTCGATGGCCAGGATGCGCTGATCCATGCCACTTGCCGATGCCTGGATGTTGGTACCGGTGGAACAGGCCACGACATCAGAACATGTCACCAGGAGTTCCCCCGATGTGGAAGCTTCAAGAACATCCTGGAGCTCCGTTAATGCTTTGGAGGCCAGGCTTCCTGCAGGGGCTGTTTTGCCGGTATGTTTTCCTCGAGGGCAACGCTAGTAGTATCTCGATGCTTCGAAGGAGATCTATCCTTTGAGGACTGGCCGGTCTTAGAAGACCTGGGTTTAGTTACCTGAGATCCATGAGAGGAAGATGAAGTCCTGGAAGAAGTCGATGCAACGGACATTGCATCTGCGGCAAAGAGGGTGCCGAGTTTTGCAGCTCTGTTCTGCAGGCCTCTCTTGGTCATCTTTCTACAGAGGCGACACTCCGATGGTAAATGGTCAGGACCTAAACAATTAAGGCACTAGTCATGGGTGTTGGCAGCAGAAATGGTACCGCTACACTTTGAACACTTTTTGAAACCACAAGATGGTTTCTCCATTTTGGAAGAAAAGAGGGCCTAGTGCCCAAAATGGCGCCTGGCACCTAGAGGGAACAGACCCTCCAAAAAGAATAATTTTTTTTTTCCTTTTAGAAAAGAAGTAAGAAAGTGAAGAAAAGACCGGTGGTACCGGTATAGGCGTCAATGGTGAAGGCAGACACTACCACAAAAAGAAAATTTTCTGCGGTGACAGGGTTTGTTGCCTGTCGGCTCTGTGGAAAACGAAAAACTGAAAAAGGAGAGTTGGAAAGGCGGGAAGGCAGCGACGCAGGCGAAGTGGGATGCTCCCAAAAGCTTTCCTATTGGACGCTGGGGAGCGTTCCCGCACAGGCTCCATCGGTACCGATGATACCCATATGTGAAGAATACATTCCTGCTTGTTCCTGGAGATCAGTAGTTACTCACCTGTAACAGGTATTCTCCAGGGACAGCAGGAATTAGTCCTCACATATGGGTGACATTAGCACCGACAGAGCCCGTGTGGAGCATTTCCCCAGCTTTCAAAGAAAGCTTTTGGTAATGCCACCACACGTGTGGTCCCCTTCCCACCCTAAGGTGCCATCTTAGTCAGGTGCCATAGCTATAGCCCCTACAAGATGGCAGAAAAAGGATAGCAACTCCAAGGGGAGCAGGGAAGGTTGTGAGGACTGATTCCTGCTGTCCCTGGAGAACACCTGTTACAGGTAACTACACTTTCTCCAGGAACAAGCAAGGAAGTCAGTCCTCACATATGGGATTCCCTAGCTACAGGCTACCAAGGACCTGTAGAAAAAGCACGGCATCGGCGTGTGCTGTTGCCAGTGAAAGCCGAGGACCCTGGGTCCTCGGCTCCTGGGAGCCAGAACAAGAAGGGTCAGAGGGCAGGAGTTGCTTAAATCCCGAACAGATTATGGCATACAGCCTGGCCGAAGGCGATGTCCCAACGGGACTCCCTCTCCAGGCAGTTATGACCCGGTAAAGATGTGAGTGGAGGACCAGGTGGCGGCTCGGCAGATGTCTGCCAGTGGCACCAAGTGCAGGCTAGCAACCGATGTCACCATCGCTCGGACATTGTGAGCCGTGACTCGGTGTTCCAGGGGAAACCCAGCCTGGGCAATGCAATCTGCCACCCAGATGGACAAGGTATGCTTGGTGATAGCCAGCCCGAGATGGCTGGGATTGAAGGACACAAAGAGATGGCCGGTTCTGCGGTGGTCCCCAGTCCGCTGCAGGTAGAGAGAGGGAGCCCTCTTACAATTCAAGGTGTGGAGAATCGCTGATGCCTGGCTGGCATAGGGCTTCGGGAAGTGGGCAGCACTATCTCTTGACCGAGATGAAAATCCTAGCCAACCTTCAGAAGGAACTTGGGGTGAGTCTGCAGGACTACCTAGTTCCTATAGAAACTCGTGTACGGTGCCTCGGCCATCAGCGCCTAGATGGTGGAGGTGAGAGCTATCAGGAAGGCCACCTTCCACGATAGGTGCCGCAGCGGGCAGGTAGCCATGGGCTCAAAGGGCGGCTTGGTCAGCTGCCTGAGGACCACATTGAGGTCCCATTCTGCTGGAGGAGGGCTTGGAAAGAAGCAAACCTCTCATGAAACGAGAGACAAGCGGTAGTCCCGAAAGAGGTTTGCCCTTGATGGGGTGGTGGTTCGCTGAGATGGCACTCAGGTGAACCCTGACCGAGTTAGACTTCAGCTCAGATTGCGAGAGGTGGAGCAGGTAATGCAAGACCAAACTGGTAAGGCATGAAAATGGGTACGCTCAGAAGACCTGCGAGCTCCTGGTGCTGGGGAAGCCAACGGACTCCCAGGGAAAGTATAGAGGACGGGCCTGGTGCAGATGGAAACGATAGCCCTCCCGAATGACCTGGAGAATCCAGGTGTCAGTGGAGATGGACTCCCACCCTGTGGAAGAAATGGACCAGAATCCCCCTGACGGACAGCCACCCTGCCAGAGGATGAGAGGCTATGCCGATGACGTCAAAACCCCGAGGCTGGTTGAGCCGGCGCTGGGGGCTGGGTCTTGGGATCCTCTGACTTACGAGGGCTGTGAACTTGCCCTAGCCACCCTGAACAGGGGTCAATGCCGGCAGCTAGGCCAGGTAGTCCCTGTACGGGAGCCCCTTCCAATAGAAGAAAGGCTTTTTGCTCTGTTGCTTTTCCCTGGGGAGGGAGGAGGTTTTCCAGAAGAGGCGAGTATGAGTCACGTACTCTGTCTCAATCTCCGCAACCTTATTCTTCATGGGCTTGCCAAATAGCTGCTCCCCAAGGCAACGGACGCCCAGCAGCTTCTCCTGGACCCAGTGTTCCAGGCCCAAGGTCTGGAGCCAAGCCTGCCAGCGGGCTCCTATGCCAGCCGCCGCCACTGGGGCGGAAGACTCGAAGCTGTCGTACACTGCTCGCGAGAGGTACTTCGAGCATTCCCTGAAGGACTTTGAGAGGGCCTGAAAATGCCGGAGATGGTCACCATCAAGGCCCACCACGAAGCCTCCAAGCTCCCTAGCAAGATCATGGAGGAACATCCCAATGTATAATTGGTAAACCTGGATGCGGCACAACATGGAGCCCTGATAAGCCTTGGGCCTGAGGGTGTCGAGGGTATGAGACACTCTGACCAGGGGGACTGATGAGTGAGTCTTTGGGCTCTTTAGCTTCCGCATGGCCGATTCGACCACCACTGAGGTGTGGAGGAGCTGGACATTCCGAAACCCTGGCCCTCACACATAGCATCCAGGTGCTTGCTCACAATCGGGACAGAGGCTGGGGTCTCCCACATGCGGAGTAGGAGTCCATTCAGAATGGGAGGAACTGGCACAGAAAGAGCCTCTCTTGGAGGAGCTTCATATTGCAGAATTATCAAGCTCTTCAGCGTGGGGGGCTCCTCCTACAACTCAGTAGCGAGCGCCATGTCCCGGACAAGCTCCAGGAAGGTGGTGTCCTCGGGAGGTGACCACTGCCTCTGGGACGGCGGGGAGGGGTCGGTGGGACCGAGTCTCTGGGGAGGTCTCTCTGTCAGATTCCCAGTCTGAGTAGTCTATGGAGGACCTGAGGTTGGGTGGCTCGAGACAGGTCGGTGACCTGCGCCGAATCTCCGAGGCCAAAACTTGCCCAGAGCCAGAGGCACTCGCATGCAAAGATCTTGCACCCAAGGATCGGGATGGAGATCAAGACTCGCACCGAGGATCCTCACGAGGTTTCTGGCTCTCGGGGGTCACTACGGCGGCTCGGGGAGTCCTTGAGGTAGAAGTCCCTGCAATTTCAAGGCACATGCTGGTGGGGCCGGGCATCAGCGCCTGCTGGGCAGCGAGGAATGCAGAATGCTGCATTCCAAGGCCAGCATTCGGGCCTCCCACTCGTGAGTGGGGCCCTGCAACACCAATGCAGAGGTCACCAGGTCGGGTGTCAAGGAGAGGGGGTCTTCGCCAGGATGACCCTCGGGAGACTGGGCGCCTTTGCTGGAGGCCTCCGTATCGGTTTGAGGTACCTTACTGGGCCCCTACAGAGACTGCCAAGGAGGGGCTGAGAGACCAAGCCCATGACCTCTCACGCTTATCTGGCACTCCTGACAGAGTCCTTGAGGCCTCCTTCTTTCACTCGCGTTCAGATGACCCCTGGTCAGAGTGCTGCTAAGCCCAGGGAGGAGCCTTGGGAGACTCTGGACGTTGTGGGGCCAAAGAGCAGGAGGCTACCGGGGATACCAAGGCTGCCTTACGGAAGAGACATCCAGCTTCTGCTTACGACTCTGGATGGCCTTGAAGGACATCTTCTTAGAGGGAGCATAGCTCAGGGTCATGGCTGGCTCCTAGACACCTGAGACAACAGTCATGGGTGTCCGTGAGCGACATGTTTTTGGAGCATCTATCGCATTTCTTAAAACTGGAGATTAGGCCAATGGGGCAAAAAGGACCCCTGCAAGGTCAAAGATCCTCAACATGGTTAGTGGTTAAAAAGGGCGCGAAGCGCGGTAAAAACAAAAAAGGAAAACCCCGAGACCAGGACTGAAGCAGAGGTGCTTGGGAAGCGGGAAGAGGACCGGTGAAAGCCGGTAGAGCAAAAACCAGTTGGAAACAGAAAACCTTTTCTGGAGATGAGATGCATGTCCGAAGGGCTCCGTGGAAAAAGGGAAACCGAGTAAGATGGCACCTTTGGGCGGGAAGGGGACCATGCATACGTGGTGGCATTCCCAATACACAGTCCACCACCCAAGTGGACGGAGTTTGCTTAGTCATGGGAAGCCCCAGTCTGCTGGGGTCATAAGAAACGAAAAGCTGAAGAGCTCTGCAATGGCCCTGAGTCCGCTGTAGGTAGAAGAACAGGGCCCGTTTGCAATCCACTATATGGAGTACAATTTCCTCCCAACTGGCGTGAGACTATGGGAAGAACCACCTCCTGGTTGAGGTGGAAAGGAGATACCACCTTTGGGAGGAATTTGGGATGGGTGCAGAGCAGCACCCCGTTCTTGTAGAATCTTGTATATGGTGGGTCCGCCACCAGGGCCTGAAGTTCGCTTACGCTTTGGGAAGACGTGAAGGCCACCAGGAAGGCAACCTTCCATGAAAGATACTGCAGATGGCAAGTGGCTAGTGGACTGAATGGCTGTCTAGTGAGCTGTGAGAGAACCATTTTGAGATCCCACTCTGCCGCCGGACAGTCAGGGCGGCTTAGACAACAAGAGGCCCCAGAGGAACCAAGAGACCAGGAGCTGACCTGAGAGGGGTTTTCCTCTCGATAGGGTGGTAGTGTGCGGCTACTGCACTCAGGTACACTCTCACCAAATTGGACTTCAGCCTGGTGTGCAACAGATCCAGTAGATACTGGAGCACTAACTGCACCTGGCAGGAGAATGGGTTCTCCTATCTCTCCGCACACCATATGGAGAATCTTCGCCATTTAAAGACATAAGCTTGCCAGGTGGAGGGCTTTTGGGAGGCTAGCAGGACCTTCTCGACCTCCTTTGGGAGGTTGAAGGGGTCAATCCTATCCTTTCAGCAGCCATGCTGTTAGCATTAGAGACCCCAGGATTGGGGTGCAGGAGGGCCAGGGCACGGCCCAGCGGGACCGGGAATGCCGCCGTCAGGGAGAGCAGAAGTGAGTACCATGGCTGTCTGGGCCACCTGGGGGCAATTAGTATTAAAGATGCCCCCTCATGCTGGACCTTGAGTAGGATCTCGGAGACCAGAGGAATCGGCGGAAAGGCATAGAGGCGGCTTTCCATCCACGGGATTAGGAAGGTATCCGCCATCACCCTTCCTGGATGTGGTTGCCATGAGCAGAAGCGGTGCAGCTGTGTTGTCCAGGGTGGCAAACAGGTCCATCACAGGCCTGCCTCAGAGACGAAAGAGCCGAGCAGCCACTCTAGGGTGCAGGCACCACTTGTGTGGACGGAGGACCCTGCTCAGCCTGTCAGCCAGGTTGTTGTCCTGGCCTGGGGGGTGAACCACCTGCAGGAGCATGTTATTATGAACTGCAGAAGAAAGGAGGGTCACTGCCTCCTTGGCTGAGGGAGTACGGACTCCGTGCCCCCCTGCTTGCTGACATAAAACATGGTGACTTGGTTGTCCGTCTAGATCAGTATGGACTGGTGTTGCCGGCGGTGGCAAAAATGCCCATAGGGCCAGGGAGATTGCCCTGAGCTCCAGATTGACCTGTAGCTGAGATTCTGCCTGGGAACATCTGCCTTGTGTGTGGCTGCCTCCACAGTGCACCCCCCAACCTAGGACGGAGGCATCTGTGGTCAGGATCCTCTGGGGCGCAGGTGCCTGGAAGGCATCCCTGCTAGGAAATGGCGGAGAGGTTGCTACCAGCTGAGGGAGTCTGCCAGCTGGCAGGTTACCCTGATCCTATCCCACAGTCTGCCCATGGCTTGTGTCCACTGAGCTGCCTAAATAAATAACCGGACTAGCAGGGTTATGTGGACCGTGGAGGCCATATGGCCCAGCAGGCGGAGGAGATGGGCTGGCACGGACTGGCAATATTGAACTTCCACAGTTAGCTGTCTGAGGCATTCTGCCCTCTCAATGGGGAAGATGGCTTTGGCCTGTAATGTATCGAGCTGAGTGCACCTACGAACTCCAGACTCTGGGCTGGAGATATGTGGGATTTGGGGTAGTTGATGACTAATCCCAGGTGCTGTAGCAGCAGAAGGATTGCGCATCCTGCAGCCTACCTGGCCTCTGTGGCTATGCTGCCTCTGATGAGCCAGTCACCTAGGTAGGAGAAGACAAAAGCCCCTTGCAGATACAGGTGGGCAGCTACCACTGCCAGGCATTTTGGAGCTGGGGAATGCCAGATATAGACCTGTTTGCAAGTCCTCAGAATGCCAAACTTCCCTGATTCTGTTCCAGAATTCCTGCTCGGGACAGTCAGGCAATGGATGCTTTCTACCTCCACTGGGGTCAGGACTTCCTATATGCCTACCCGCCCATTCCCAAGACTCTTGGCGAGGATGCAAGGCCGAAGGGTAGCACCTTGTACTGGTAGTGTTCTCCTCCTACCACAAACCTTAGGTGCTGCCTGTGGGAGTGGTGGATTAGGATGTGTGTGTATGCATCCTTTAGGTCCAAGGAGCACAGCCAGTCTCCCTGGTGGAGGTAAGGCAGCAGTGTTCCAAGGGAGAGCATCTTGAACTTCTCCCTCACCAGAAACTTGTTTAAATTTCACAGGTCTAGGATGGGCCTGAGGCCCCCAGTCCTCTTTGGGACAAGGAAGAACCTGGAGTAGAAGCCTCTGCCCCATAGGTGTTTGGGAACAGGCTTTACTGCATTGTCCCTGAGAAGACCTGCGAGCAGCAGGATCTGGTGAAGGAGGGGTCACACCGGCTCTCCAGGAAAGAATCTGGATGGAATCTGCTGTAGGTGGAGCATTGGTCCAAGGTGATTGGGTCAGTGTTACGGCAGGACAAGCTAAGGAGATAACGTTTCTAGATGAAATAAATGACTGCTTCTAAGGAGCAGCTGGTTCATGAACCAACCAGAGGGGAAGCCATACTGGACCTAGTCCTTAGTGGAACGCCAGATCTGGTGCAAGAAATAAGGGTGTTGGGACCACTTGGCAATAGTGATCATAGCATGATCATGTTTGATTTAATTAGTGGAGGAGGGATAGTAAAGAAATCCACAGTACTACCTTTTAACTTTCAAAAGGGAGACTATGATAAAATGAGGAATATAGTTAAGAAAAAACTAAAAGGAGCGATTGCAAAGGTTAAAGACTTACAGCAAGCTTGGGTGTTATTTAAAAATACTTTCCTCGAAGCCCAGACCAGCTGTATTCCACACATTAAGAAAAGTGGAAGAAAGTCCAAAAAACTGCCAGCATGGTTTAAAGGTGAGGTCAGAGAGGCTGTTGCTGCCAAAAAAGCATCCTTTAGGAAATGGAAAAAAGAGTCAAACAAAGAAAACTGGAAACAGTACAAGCACTGGCAAGTTAAATGCAAAGCATTGATAAGGCACGCAAAGTGAGAATTTGAGAAGGAACTTGCTACGGAAGCAAAAACACAAAATAAAGACTTTTTTCAAGTACATTCGTAGCAAAAGGCCTGTGAGAGAGTCCGTTGGGCCATTAGATGATAGAGGGGTAAAAGGGGCAGTAAGAGGAGACAAGGCTATAGCAGAGAGACTGAATGAATTCTTTGCTTTGGTCTTTACTGAGGAAGATGTAGGGATGTTACCCAAGACTGAAGTGGTATTTAAAGGTGATACTGCAGAGGAATTGAGAGAAATATCGCTACACCGGGAAGATATATTACAACTATTTGATAAACTGAATAGTAGCAAATCACCTGGACCGGATGGTATACATCCAAGAGTGTTGAAAGAACTCAAATACGAGATTGCGGACCTGCTATTGGTAATCTGTGAACTTTCATTAAAATCATCTGTAATACCTGAAGATTGGAGGGTCGCCAATGTAACACCAATCTTTAAAAAGGGTTCCAGGGGTGACCCGGGAAATTACAGACCGGTGAGTTTGACGTCAGTACCGGGGAAAATGGTAGAAACCATCATAAAGAACAAAATTACACAGCATGTAGATAGTCATGGCCTAATGGGAGACAGCCAACATGGCTTTAGACAAGGAAGATCTTGTCTTACTAATCTGTTATGTTTTTTTGAAGGTGTGCATAAACAGGTAGACAAAGGTGAGTCGGTTGATATAGTGTATCTGGACTTTCAGAAAGCTTTTGATAAGGTCCCTCATCAGAGACTTTTGGCGAAACTAAAAAGTCATGGGATAGGAGGCAGTGTACTATTGTGGATCGGGAACTGGTTAAAAGATAGAAAGCAGAGGGTAGGGCTAAATGGCCAATATTCCCAATGGAAAAAGGTGAATAGTGGAGTACCACAGGGATCTATACTGGGTCCGCTGATTTTTGACATATTCATAAATGACCTGGAAAAGGGAATAACGAGTGAGGTTATCAAATTTGCAGATGATACAAAACTGTTTAAAGTTGTTAAAACCCAAGAGGATTGTGGAAAACTGCAGGAGGATCTGGATAAATTGGAAGACTGGGCATCCAAATGGCAGATGAAATTTAATGTGGACAAGTGCAAAGTTATGCACCTAGGAAAGAACAACCCACACTATAGTTACACAATGCAAGGTTCCACATTGGGAACCACCACCCAGGAAAAAGATTTAGGAGTCATCATGGATAACATGTTAAAACCCTCTGCCCAGTGTGCAGCGGCAGCCAAGAAAGCAAATAGAATGCTAGGTATCATAAAGAAAGGGATGGAAAATAAAACAAAGGATATTATAATGCCTCTGTATCGTTCCATGGTACGACCGCACCTTGAATATTGTGTGCAGTTCTGGTCACTGTATCTTAAGAAGGACATAGCATTATTAGAAAAAGTACAGAGAAGAGCCACCAAAATGGTGAAGGGGCTGGAAGGCTACTCCTATGAAGAGAGGCTACAAAGGTTGGGGCTCTTCAACCTGGAAAAGAGACGGCTGAGGGGAGATATGATAGAGGTCTATAAATTAATGAATGGAGTGGAGCAGGTAAACGTGGATCAATTGTTTATGCTATCAGAATATAGAAAGACTAGGGGACATGCAATGAAGCTACAGGGTAAACTATATAAGACAAATAAGAGAAAATATTTTTTCACTCAACGTGTAATCAAACTCTGGAATTTGTTACCGGAGGATGTAGTAAGGGCTGTTAGTGTAGCTGGGTTTAAAAAAGGTTTGGACAAGTTCCTGGAGGAAAGGTCCATAAACCACTATTAAAAAGGGACCCAGGATAATCAATGCTTGACCCAGTACAAGCATTGTGGAACCTGTGTCTTTTGAGGATATTGCTAGGTACGTATGACCTGGATTGGCCACTGTTGGAGACAGGATACTGGGCTTGATGGACCTCGGTCTGACCCAGTATGGCATATCTTATGTTCTTATTGTAGCTCATCTGTGGGCAAAGAACATTAGGCACCCCCCATTGGGCTGGGGAAGGTCTCCTGGGAGAGGGGAGGCCCTGCCTTGGAAGTCAAAAGCTCCCCCCAGGCTGGGTGGAAGCTGGGGTCTGGGGCTTAGGTGCTTTTGTCTTCTGAACCCCGTGTCCTTGCCTCTTGGGGTGAGAAGCCTGCTGCTTGCCTGAGAAGGGCCAGTATTGGTGACCCTGCCCGAAGGACCCCTTTTTCCTCGGGAAAAGGGGCCTCTTCCCCAATGGTTTTTTGCAGGGATGGGATAGCGTAGTTACTCACCTGTAACAGGTGTTCTCCAGGAGCAGCAGGAATCAGTCCTCACTTATGGGTGACGTCGGCGCCGACGGAGCCCTCGCGGAGCAATTTTCCCCAGCTTTCAAAGAAAGCCTTTGGGAATTGCAGCGCGCATGCGCGGTCGTCTTCCCGCCCGAGGGTGCCATCTTAGCCAGTCAGATGACATAGCTAAAAAAGACAGCATAAAAATTTGCAAAAAGAACATAAGCAGACGATTGCAACTCCAAGGGGAGGAGGGAGGGTAGTGAGGACTGATTCCTGCTGCTCCTGGAGAACACCTGTTACAGGTGAGTAACTACGCTTTCTCCAGGACCAAGCAGGAAGTCAGTCCTCACTTATGGGACTCCCAAGCTCAAGGCTACCGGAGACCCTAAGCACAAAAATGAGCTCCCTCTAGCTCAGCAGCACAGAAGGAAAGAATCTTCGCTGAAGTATCACCCACCGGTAGCCCACATCCGGGATGGAGGGTAGGAGTTGCTCAGACCTCAAAGAGATTACGGAGGACTGCCTGTCCGAAAGCACTGTCCCTGCGGGACTCCCTCTCGAGACAGTAATGGACCGCAAAAGTCTGGCTCGAAGACCAAGTAGCGGCCCGGCAGATGTCTGCCAGCGGAACAGAGCGGAGGTAAGCCACTGACGTAGCCTTTGCCCGAACGCAATGAGCCGTGACTCGACTTTCTAAGGAGAGTCCGGCTGCCCCATAAGCCCAAGAGATACAGTCCGCAACCCAGATGGACAGAGTACGCTTGGAGACCGGGAGCCCCAATTTATTGGGGTCAAAAGACACAAAAAGCTGAGCAGCTTTACGGTGCTCCCGCGTACGGTCAAGGTAGAAGTTCAAAGCCCTTCTACAGTCCAGGGTATGGAGGACCGTTTCAGCTCGGCTGGAGTGTGGTCTGGGAAAGAAAGTTGGAAGTACCACCTCCTGATTGATGTGAAAAGGGGAGACCACTTTTGGAAGAAATTTTGGGTGAGTCCGTAGGACTACCCTATTTTTGTAGAACCGAGTGTAAGGGGGATCAGACACGAGGGCCTGCAATTCACTAAACGCGTCTAGCGGAAGTGAGGGCTATCAAGAACAGTGTTTTCCAAGACAGAAAACGGAGAGAACAGG
The DNA here is from genome assembly GCA_033557465.1 of Ichthyophis bannanicus. NCBI lineage: Eukaryota > Metazoa > Chordata > Amphibia > Gymnophiona > Ichthyophiidae > Ichthyophis > Ichthyophis bannanicus. The sequence goes on along the minus strand of CM066031.1, from coordinate 1,755,770,828 downwards.
TAGCCATAGGTTCAAAAGGCGGACAGGTGATCCGCTGCAAAACCACATTCAGGTCCCAGTCAGGCGCTGGGGGGCGCAGAGGTGGTTTAAGTAGAAGGAGACCTCGGAGAAACCTCGCTACGAGAGGGTCGCTGGAGAGAGGTCTACCGTCCACCGGCACATGATGTGCCGAAAGAGCACTGAGGTGAACTTTGACGGAGTTGGACTTAAGTCCCAGATTAGAGAGGTGTAGCAAGTATTGCAAGATCACCGACACCGGGCAGGAGAAGGGATCCTGAGACTGTTGGGTACACCAGATGGCAAAGCGACGCCATTTAAGGGCGTAGCATTTGCGGGTAGAAGGGCGTCGCGAAGCTAAGACGACCTCCTCCACCTCTGCCGGCAGGAGAAGGGGAGCAAGGACTACCCTCTCAGCAGCCAGGCCATGAGGTTGAGAGACCTGAGGTTGGGGTGTAGTAGAGACCCCTGATCCTGAGTGAGGAGATCCGGTTGTACCCCCAGAGGGAATGGATCCTCCACCGCTAATTGCAGTAGGAGCGGAAACCACGGCTGTCTGGGCCAGCGAGGGGCCACCACGATCATGAAGGCGTTGTCTCGGAGCACCTTGAAAAGAGTCCGAGAGACTAGCGGGATGGGAGGGAAAGCGTACAGAAGGCTCCCCGACCATGAAATTAGAAAAGCGTCCGCCGCAACCCGAAGGGGGTGTGGCTGACGAGAGCAGAAGCGAGGAAGCTGCCGGTTGTGAGGACTGGCAAAGAGATCCATCGTGGGGAGGCCCCACTTTAGGAAGAGCTTCTGAACTACCAAGGGATCCAGACGCCACTCGTGCGGCTGGAGGACCCTGCTGAGTTTGTCCGCCAGGCAATTCTCTTGGCCCGGGAGATAAACTGCCTTGAGGAGAATGCCGTGACTGACGGCCCAAGAGCAGAGCTTCTGTGCCTCCCGGCAGAGGAGGAAGGAGCCCGTGCCCCCCTGCTTGTTCACGTAGAACATGGCAACTTGATTGTCCGTCTGGACAAGGACGGACTGGTGAGAAGTCAGGTGGGAGAAGGCCTTGAGAGCCAGGCGGATCGCCCTGAGCTCCAGGAAGTTGATCTGCTGAGCAGACTCCCACGTGGTCCAGAGGCCCTGAGTACGTGCCCCTTGGCAATGTGCTCCCCAGCCCAGGAGGGATGCATCCGTGGTCAGCACCCGGGTCGGCTGAGGTGACTGGAAAGGCATTCCGAATATCAGGTTCGGCTGCCGAAGCCACCACCGGAGAGACGAGATCAGCGGCTCGGAGACGCGCACTAGGTCTGCTAGGCCGCCTGTGGCTTGTCGCCACTGCCGGCGGAGACACCATTGAGCAGGCCGCATATTCAGGCGGGCATTGGGGGTCACATGGACGGTGGAAGCCATATGGCCGAGCAGTTTCAGGAAGCGCCTGGCGGAGACCAGGGGCTGGCTGCGAAAACGGTCGGCTAGGTCCATGAGCCGTTGAGCCCTGTCGAGCGGTAGGTATGCTCGCACCTGAGGAGTGTGCAGCCTTGTGCCGATGAACTCGAGATCCTGTGAGGGGAGCAAAGTGGACTTTGCGAAGTTTATAACAAAGCCCAAGTGCTGCAGAAGAGTCACCGTGCGGCGCGTGGCGTTGGAGACCTCCCGAGCGGACGCTGCTCTGATGAGCCAGTCGTCGAGGTACGGAAAGACATAGAGGCCGTGAAGCCGGAGATGGGCCGCCACCACCGCGAGACATTTTGTGAAGACTCGCGGCGCGGAGGACAGGCCAAAGGGCAGTACTCTGTACTGGTAATGATTTCCTGCCACCACAAACCTTAGGTATTGGCGGTGGCTTGGGTGGATAAGGATGTGCGTGTAGGCATCCTTTAGATCCAAGGAGCATAGCCAATCTCCCTGCTGGAGGTAGGGCAGAAGGATTCCAAGGGTAAGCATTTTGAACATCTCCCGCACAAGGAACTTGTTGAGGTTGCGCAAGTCCAGGATGGGTCTGAGGCCCCCTGTTCTCTTTGGTATTAGAAAATACCTGGAATAAAAGCCTTGACCTCTCAGGTGGTGTGGCACCGGTTCCACCGCCTGTTCCTGCAGAAGACCTGCTAACTCCCGAAGGAGTAATTCCCTGTGCAGAGGGGGTCGTGGAGGTTCTCCCGGAAAATAGGAGGGAGGGACCTGGTGGAAGTGGAGAAGATAGCCTTCCCGCACGACTTGAAGCACCCAGGCATCTGCGGTGATGCTGGACCACCTGTGGGCGAAGTGAACCAGCCGGCCTCCGGTGCTGGGAGGAACCAGCGGGGGGGGAGAGGCTATGCTTTGTGAGTCAAAAACCCCCACCCTGCTGAGCAGGGGCTGGTGGTGCAGGCTTGGGGGCTTGCTGCCTACGGGACCCGTTACCCCGTCCCTTGGCCTGCTGGCCCTGTTGGGGAGCTGCAGGGGCCTGATAATGGGGGTATTGTTTGTAGGTAGCCGCCTTCCTCGGGTAAAAGGACTTTTTCCCCGAGCCCTTCTTTTTCTGGGAAGGGGCGGAGGTCTTCCTAGAAAGCCTGGTCCTGGTGAGAGTCTCAGTCTCAATTTGCGCAGCCTTTTCCGCCATGGGCTTGCCAAAGAGGTTTTCGCCTCGGCAGGGGACATCGACCAACTTGTCCTGCACCCAGGGCTCAAAGTCGGACGACTGAAGCCAAGCCTGTCGGCGGGCACCGATGCAGGCTGCGGCCACTCGAGCCGATGCTTCAAAGCCATCATAGGCTGCCTGGGACATGAACTTTGAGCATTCCCGAATGCCAGTGGACAAGGCTAGGAACCTCCGCAAGGGTTCCTCGGACAAACCAGCGGAGAATCCGGCTAGCTCTTTAGCCAGATCCCGGAGATACATGCCCATGTATAGCTGGTAAGTCTGGACACGACATGCGAGCATAGAGCCCTGGAAACACTTCTTGCCAAGGCCATCCAGGTTACGGGCCTCCCTGCCAGGAGGCACCGAGGAGTGCATCTTCTGGCTCTTAAGACGATGCATGGCCGATTCCACTACCATGGAATGGTGTGGCAGCTGTGCCTTTTGAAAGCCAGGGCTCTTGCGGACTCGATAGATAGAATCGACCCGCTTGCTCAGGACCGGCGAGGAGGCCGGACTCTCCCACATGCGGAAGAGTAGTCGTTCCAGCATAGGAGGAACCGGTACAGTAAAGTGTTCCCTCGCGGGAGAGTCATACTGGAGGGCGTCGAGCTCTTCGGCTCGAGGCTCCTCCTCGGGATCCGCAGGGAAGGTCAAAGCCTTGGCCATATCCCTAACGAAGTCCGAGAACCGGGCATCCTCCGGGGGGGACTGCTTCCGAGGCTCGGACTCCGGTGAGTCCGAGGGGACACACCGAGTCCGGAAAGAATCAGGCGACTTTTCCTCCTCAGACTCCCAGACCGACTCCGACGAGGACTCGGTGGGGTCGGCCCGGGCAGGGCGCGGCGCCAGCCGCCCTGACGCCGAGGGAGTCGGCGTCGGCGACCTCGGTCCCGAACGGGAGGCCGAGGGTGACCTCGACCGAGGATCGACTCGAGTTCTCATCGACTCGAGGATCGGCTCGGTCTCCGGGGTCGACTTGGACGTCGACCCGAAGGAAAAAGAATAAAATAATGAAGAAAATCGACTTTTTCGCGGGGACAAGACGGGGACGTCTGTAGGGCTCCGCGGAAAAAAGAAGACTGGCTAAGATGGCACCCTCGGGCGGGAAGACGACCGCGCATGCGCGCTGCAATTCCCAAAGGCTTTCTTTGAAAGCTGGGGAAAATTGCTCCGCGAGGGCTCCGTCAGCGCCGACGTCACCCATAAGTGAGGACTGACTTCCTGCTTGGTCCTGGAGAATAGGTCGTTTTAGAGAGCCTCTGGCGAGTCACATCATTGGCCTCAATCTCAGCCGTTTTGTCGGCCATGAGTTTGCCGAACAGGTTTCTCCCTGGTGCAGGGGACGTTGAGCAGCTTGTCTTGGACCCATTGCTCGAGGTCAGAGGATTGTAGCCAGGCTTGGTGTCGGGCCCCAATGCCGGATGCAGCTACCCAAGCCGCTGACTCGAAGCCATCATAGGCTGCCCAGGAGAGGAACTCGTAACAGTCCTTGATGCCCGAGGTCAAGGTCTAGAACCATTGGAAGGGTTCCCCGATGAGGCCTGCCACAAACACCGACAGCTCTTGGGCCAGAGCCTTTAGGTACATGCCTATACAAAACTCATAGGCCTGGATCCGGCACCAGAGCATGAAAATTGTGATCTCATGCATGCTTTGTTATGGATATCCTGAAAAACCAACTGGTTGGATATATCCCAAGGACTGAGCTTTAAGCGTAGAACAGACTGTATATGTAAAACCTCCCCCCTCCAAAAAAACAACAAAACAACATACTCCAGGTTTTTTTTTTTATTTTATTTACACTCCCTAGTATATTTGTGCAGTACTGTATTATGGATATTTTCCAAACACAACTATTCACATTGCAACATTTACAACAATTTCTCAAAAAATAGGGTTATTTTAAAAGTGCATTCACTTTAAAAGGATCTGTCTAAAATTTTGCAGCAAGGTTAAGTCTTATGTTACTGTACTGCACGGCCATCAAGGCTTATGGGCAGATCAAGTTAAAAAACCCCAAACAAAAACTTCTTCTTTTACACCTCCCCCCCCCCCCCCTATAAAAACTGTCTATATATCTTTCCAGAGCAAAATGAAATGGCCAAATTTATTCATAAAAAAAACTAGAAAAAAAAGTCTAGTATATGAATATTCCCCAAGTGGCTTCAAACAGATACTTTGCTGCAACTGAAAAAAAAGGTGCTCCAATGCAACTGAAGGTGCTCCAATGTAACAATGTTGTGAGGACTTTCATTTCAGATTCAGGTACATGTGATACAGCAGTTGCTTTAGATTTATTCCTTGGTAATGTAGCAGCTCTCTCCTCCAATGTGAAATTTATAATTAGCCAGCTCTCAACATCAGATGCACTTACTCACGTGTTCCAAAACAAACTTACTGAGGGTTCATTCCAGGGTTGGACCTTGATGTACCACGCCAAAATTTTATAGCCATTTTAAAATAGTCAAAGTAGATAGGAGTGGTTATTACACCTTAAAAAAATATTAACAATTTTGCATCAGTATGATTTCACAAGTTGCATCAATAAGAAAGGTAACAAAAATGTCCGACATATGTACAAGTCCATTCCAGTATATTAAGAAGCAGGAGGAGAAATTTATTTACAAAGAATTATTTTGTGAACACAGTAGCAGGACTTTGGCACTATAAACAATTTTGTACTGATTCTCCATAAGGGCAGCAAGTATTCAGTCTCCGAAGTGTAGTCTCAACTCACTGGATGTTTCATCCTTGAAAATACTTTTGTATCACCATCAGAAAGAGCTCTCTTCACTTATCAGTGTAGCATAGCCAAATGGTTTATCTAAGAGAAAGAAAAAAAGGATCATAAACACATTATGTGTAGTTTTTTTTTAATGAAAAAGCTTCAATTACTTGCTGCCCAAAACTAAGTACTATGTTAAAAGTGAGCCAATATTCTATAGAAATGTTCAACTACCAAGGAAGAAATTTAAAAATCTGTTGGTAGTAACAATCCACACCAAAGCCCATCTCACTTCTTTCAGAAATACTTTCCAAAGACAAAGAACCCTCAGAATATTTTGATGTGAAGTTCTTGTACAACAGAAAAACAAACACTCAAAACTAGCTGTGGAGAAGTCCATATTAAAAAAGGTCTGGGTGCTAAAAACCCCCAGCACTAGCATACCGTGCAAAATAAACCAGCAGATTAATATATAAAGTAGTCAAAATGTATGCTGTAAATTGGAGCGCATAAAGCACAGTTACTTACCTGTAACAGGTGATCTCTGGGAACAGCAGGAATAAGTCTTCACATATGGGGTACGTCGGTACCGACGGAGCCTGCGCGGGAACGCTCCCCAGCGTCCAATCAGAAAGCTTTTGGGAGCATCCCTCAGCGCCTGCGTGCTGCCTTCCCGCCTTTCCAACAGTCTCTCTTCAGTTGAGTTTCATAGCTGAGACAAAGAGAGAGAAAGAGGAAAGGAAAGATAGATATAAAAATACAACTCCTAGGGGAGGTGGGCGGGTTGTGAAGACTTATTCCTGCTGTTCCCAGAGATCACCTGTTACAGGTAAGTAACTGTGCTATCTCCAGGAACAAGCAGGAATGAGTCTTCACATATGGGGACTCCCAAGCTAAGATGCCTGGATCCATAACATGTTGAAGATTGAAAACATGCTACATTTCATATGGCCAGGCATCCTGAGGATGGAGGGTAGGAGTTGCATAGAAAGGAACTGCAGAAAATGGAAATTACACTAACCTGGTAATTGTAGTTCCTGGAGGGTCCAGTTTAGTCCTCCACAATCGGGTAGTGCCCCTCCTCCTGCAGCCGGGAGACTGGACCAATCAAATCTTCTGTAGTATATATGCAGACGGAGCTCCCAGAAGCCCCCAGTGTACTAGTAACAAAGCATACTTAACGAAGCAACACATTAGATTAATATACAAAATGACATAATTAAAGAACAATTTGTTCCCCCCAAGAAATATCCAACCCCCTCCCCAAACGAGGAAGTCGGAACACTGCATTGCGCCGGTACCGACGCCCCAGAAATCAAAACACCGCTCCCCACCAGAATCTCAGGAGCTGCCTGAACCCCCGAGACAGGGAAGAGCCTTAGCAAAAAACGTGGCTGCAACAGAGGGACCGAACGGCAAGAGGAACTGTCTTATGAGCAACCGTTCGGAAAGCGCGCCGCATAATCATATCAGACCGTCGGGAGGGAAGGAGGACTAAACTGGACCCTCCAGGAACTACAATTACCAGGTTAGTGTAATTTCCATTTCCTGTTCGGTAATCCAGTTTAGTCCTCCACAATCGGGATGTAACAGAGCAGTTAAGACCGGGTGGGACCTTGCCATCTGGCGCGCAGAACCGCCGAACCAAAACAGGAATCCCGAGCCGCTGACACATCTAAGCGATAGTGTCTACTGAAAGCATGCAGAGACGACCAAGTGGCCGCCCTACAGATATCTGCCGGCGGAACCAGGCTATACTCCGCCCAAGAGGTCGCCTGAGCCCTAGTGGAATGAGCCCTCAGACCCTCTGGAATAGACCGCTGTTGCAACAGATACGCAGGCGCGATCGCCTCTTTGAGCCATCTAGCAATGGAGGCTTTAGCCGCCGCTTCCCCTTTACGCGCACCTCCGAAGAGCACGAAAAGCCGGTCAGATTTCCGAAAAGACTCGGTAACCTTTAAATAACGATGGAGCGTACGACCCACATCGAGCCGGAGAAGACCTTTGTCCGTTGACCCGACAGATTGCGAAGAAAGCACTGGAAGAAACACTGCCTGATTCATGTGAAAGGGAGACACCACCTTTGGCAGAAAGGAAGGAACCGGACGGAGAATGATCCGATCCGCGGAAAAAGACAAGAAAGGCTCTCGACAGGACAATGCATGCAGATCCGAAATGCGCCGTGCCGAACAGATGGCTACAAGAAAAACCGCCTTCAACGTGAGATCTTTCAGAGACGCCCTGCGCAGGGGCTCAAAAGGTTCACGAACCAGGGCCCTCAGAACTAAATTCAAGTCCCAAGGAGGAACGAAAACTCTGCGGGAGGGCCGCAAATGAAAAACAGCCGTAAGAAATCGGCGTACATCCGGATGAGCCCCGAGCAGACGACCCAAAACCTTGCCGCGATAACACGAGATAGCCGCCAACTGGACTTTTAGGGAACTAGCCGCAAGGCCCTTATCGAAACCATCCTGAAGAAAACTTAAAATGACGGGCACGGAAACCGTCGCCGCCCGGACTCCCCGCCGGGAGCACCAGTCTTCAAAAATCCTCCAAATCCGAACGTAAGTAAGAGAAGTGGACGTTTTCCTCGCCCGCAGAAGGGTAGAAATCACCGCGGGGGAGTAGCCCTTCCTTTTCAGCCGAGCCCTCTCAATGGCCAAACCGTAAGCGAGAATCGATCCACTTGGGGCATCCGCAAGGGACCCTGAAGAAGAAGATCCGGTAGCGCGGGCAGGAGCCAAGGAACGCCGTCGCGCAGCCGGACCAGATCGGCATACCAGGGCCTCCGGGGCCAATCCGGGGCCACCAATAACACCCGACCCCGATGGCTCTCGATACGTTGCACGACCCGGCCGATCAGAGCCCACGGAGGAAAGACATAAAGAAGACCGGACGTTGGCCACGGCTGAATGAGAGCGTCGAGCCCCTCGGACATGCGCTCCCTTCGCCTGCTGAAGAAGCGCCCTGTCTTGGCTGATTGAAAGGTCGCCATGAGATCCATGATGGGTGGACCCCACCGCCGGGCGATTTGCGCGTAAACCTGTGGGTTTAGCTCCCATTCTCCGGGGTCCACCCGCACTCTGCTGAGAAAATCGGCCTGGACATTGTCTATGCCTGCAATGTGTGCCGCCGAGATTGCCGGAAGGCGAGTTTGCACCCAATTGAACAAGGCCGCCGCTTCTGCCTCCAGGGTCACGCTGCCGGTACCCCCTTGGCGAATGATGTAAGCTACGGTGGATGCATTGTCCGATACGACTCGCACCGGCCGGCCGAGAACCAGGGTCTCCAGGGCCACCAGGGCTAGCCGGACTGCCCGCAATTCGAGACGGTTGATCGACCAAGAGGCCTCCAGGGGAGACCATTCCCCCTGTGCAAAGCGGGACTCGCAGTGAGCCCCCCAGCCGGTTAAGCTCGCATCCGTCGTGAACGGAACCCACAGTGGAGGCTCCAAGGGAATCCCCCGCGTCAGGTTCTCGGCGGAGAGCCACCACCGGAGGGATCGGCGAACTGTCTTTGGGCAAGGCAATCTCTTGTTCAACGAGTCGAACTGGTTGGACCAACGTCGCAGAAGAGCACTCTGCAGCGGACGCATGTGGAAGCGCGCCCAAGGCACCACCTCCAAAGTCGCCGCCATCGTTCCGAGGAGCCGCAGGTACCACCACGCCGACGGAGCTGGCATCCCCCGGAAGAGACGGACCAGAGCCCGCAACGCCAGCATGCGTCGCTCCGGAAGGCACACCAAGCCCCGTGCTGTGTCGAAGCGAACTCCCAGATACTCGAGATCCTGTGTCGGAGACAGACAACTCTTGCATTCGTTCACCACCCATCCGAGGGACCGAAGGAGATCCACCACCCTGCTCGTGACTTGCACACACTCCCGACTGGACTTTGCTCGAATCAACCAGTCGTCGAGATACGGATGGACCAGGATGCCCTCCTTGCGCAACGCCGCCGCGACTACAACCATCACCTTTGTGAAGGTGCGGGGAGCCGTGGCGAGTCCGAACGGCATGGCCCGGAATTGGAAATGGCCCCACGGAAGCGCAAAGCGGAGAAACCGTTGATGGGAGTGCCGGATGGGAATGTGTAAATAGGCCTCGGTAAGATCGAGGGACGTTAAAAATTCCCCTTGACACACCACTACGATGACTGACCGCAGGGTCTCCATGCGGAAGTGCGGCACCCTGAGAGCGCGATTCACGCCTTTCAGATCCAAGATCGGACGAAGAGAACCGCCCTTTTTGGGAACCACAAAATAGATGGAGTAACGACCTGCGCCTCTTTCCAAAGGCGGGACCGGAACCACGGCCCCCAGAGAGAGCAGCCGATCCAGGGTCACGCGGATGTCCCGCGCCTTTTGAGCTCCCTTGCTGGGAGACAGAACAAACGAATCCGGAAGTGGGTGCGCAAACTCCAGGGCATAACCTTCTTCTATAATCTGCAGCACCCACCGATCTGACGTAATTTGGGCCCAAGAAGGAAGAAAGTCGCGCAAACGACCCCCGATAACCGGGTCTCCCTCTAGAGCCCGCCTCGTTTCATTGCGGCTTGCGATTAAAGGAAGAGGCCGAGGAAGAGGCGGCTCCGGAGAAGCACCTTCCCGCTCCTCTGAAACCACGAAACCCTTGATGACGGGTTCCAAAATGACCGCGCTGCGATGTCCACAGCCGGGAAGAACGAAATCTGCGAACATCCCGAAACTGGCCGCGTGCTGAGGTGGACGACCTATTAAGCTTAGGCTTATCCTCCGGAAGCCGACCACCCTTAGACTCACCGAGATTCTTCACCAACTTATCCAGAGCCTCACCAAATAACAACCTGCCCTTAAAGGGCAGTTTACTGAGGCGAGACTTGGAAGAACCGTCGGCCGCCCAGTTGCGCAACCAGATGGACCGTCGTGCCGCAACTATGGAGGCCATACTATTAGCTAGGGAGCGGATTAAATCATAAAACAGATCCGCCAAGTAGGCTGATCCCGACTCCACGCGGGTAACGTCCAACAGCCCCTGTTGGTCCATACCGGACCCCGAGCGCAGGTGCTGCGACCACCGCAAACAAGCCCGAGCTACCCACGCCCCACATATAGAAGCTTGCAACGATAAGGCGTTGGTCTCGAAAGCTTGCTTCAACAAATTATCAACCTTTTTGTCCTGAACATCCTTCAGGGCCGCGGCCCCTTCAACCGGGATGGTGGTTTTCTTGGTCACTGCCGAAACGGCAGCATCCACCCGTGGAGACTTAAACAAGTCCCTGTCCTTGTCGGCAAGGGGGTAAAGACGATTCATGGTCCGAATCCCTTTCAAACCGGATTCCGGTTGCTCCCATTCCGCATGGATCATCTGCTCAACCACGCGGTGCACAGGAAAAACTACCTGGGCATCCCTGACCGCCTGAATGAGAGGATCCTTGAGACCCTCCTCCTCCAGCGGCTGCACCGCAGAGAGGTTAAGCGCTTGGAGAGACTCCGTGACCAAAGGGACCAGCTCATCCCTTCGAAACACCCGAATGATTCGAGCCTGATCTTCCGGCTCCGGGAGCTCCCCGTCTTCTAACTCCTCCGCCTCAGTCTCAGGATCCCCCTCAGCCTCGGAATCCGGAAGACAAAGGGCGTCCTGATCCTGGTCCCCCAACCTGGGCCGCTTGACAGCGGGTTGGGAAGACTGCTGAACCCCCCCTGCGGATCCTGGGGGGAGAGAGGCGGGCCAAGCCTCCGGCAAGTGACCGGACCGGCTTAAGCGGAAGGCCTGATGCATGAGAAGAACAAAATCTGGGGAAAAGTCTATAGGCGACGCTACTACAGCCGCCTGCTGGAGCTCAGGGACCGACGTATTAGACGCCGGGCCCAAACCAGAAGGGAGGATGCTCGGTGAAGGGACACTGTCCCCCGAAAGAGAAGGTTCCCCGGGCACATGCTGTTCCTTAACTTCAATAGGAAGCTCCAGGTCTGAAGAAACTGCAGCACAGCTCTTGCAGATTCCAGAGTCAGTCAATGTACCTCTGCGGGACCCACAAATTACACACTGAGGTTTGGCAGCCATGCTAAGGCAACCTGCTCTCAGGGAGAAAGAAGGCAACAGGAACAGGGAAGCCCACACCAAGGGAACTAACCTTATTCAAATCAGTACAGCTTTACATTTAAAACTTTTTTTTTTTTTTACAGAAAACAAAACACTCCCCAGTATCCTAGGGGTGCCCTGAGCAAAATCGCCAGGAAAATAAACCCCAAAAACACCAGGGGAACCCGTGCACAAGTGTTAAAAAGTGCCCTTAAAAAGCACACTTTAGAAATCCAAAATGGCCGCCGCACTTTTTCACCCGCGGTAAAAAATGGCGCGAAAATACAAAGGTAACCAAATAATATGGAAAAGAAAGAAAACGACCCTCTAATACAGGGCAAGCGAAAAAAATCAGGAAAAAGTGCAATTTGGAAGCCAGGGGAGCCGACAGAGCCTCTGACAATGCACAGAACAGAGAGCTGAAAAGTTAAAGCAAGGAAAATTCCTACCAGCTCAGGGAACAGCAAGGAACTCAGCCCACTTCTCCAAGTGACAGGCAATGTTGCAGCCGGTATGGCTCTTCCCCGTACAGCCTTGGGGAGAGCTCAACCCAGGCTTCAGAGATTCCCAGGCAGGAAGGCAGGAGCCCAAGGCAGGTCTGGCTTCCCCCAGGATGTCCCCTGTGGCTTTTTTTTTTTTTTTTTTAAAGATACAGCTACCTAGCAAAGAAATAGAAAATAAAGGACCAGAAAGAAACCCCAAAAGAACTAACTAACTAGTGTTGCTCCTTCAAGTGTCACTTAGCGTGCCCAGAAAGGGAACAGAAGTCCTCCAGCTGCAAGGAGACTGGACACACTGGGGGCTTCTGGGAGCTCCGTCTGCATATATACTACAGAAGATTTGATTGGTCCAGTCTCCCGGCTGCAGGAGGAGGGGCACTACCCGATTGTGGAGGACTAAACTGGATTACCGAACAGGAAAGCCAGCTAACCTAAGAAAGGACTACACTCAAGGAGTCCATGTATGTATGATCATTATCAAAAGACATATTGAAATGAACAAGCACCATAATATTGAAATGAACAATCACCATATGACGCTCACCTACTGGATTGCAGGAAGTAAAGAGGCTGATGGAGTCTACTGAGGATCCAGTAGAATAATGTTTAAGGTGACCTCACTGGAGTGAAGGTGGAGGTCAACATCTGGAAGTGAGAGGTGACCCCAGGATTCAATTAGGGTAACACAAACACGGCAGGTCTTCAGTGGGAAGCTTCATGGAAAGCTGAAAACTCTTTTGGCTACAGAAGTATTCAGAGGTAGGAGCAAAAGAGGAAGACTGACCGATCTGGACAAACAGACCTAGTCCTTGAGGGAGGAAAGGGTATGAGAAGAACTCCATACTCCCAAGAAAGAACAGATGTTTGAAGAATTGAATCTGAAATCCACTGAAGATCCACCATGTCTTTCCTAACTGGTAAGAGGTAGGAAGACATTGGGGCATGGAGCTTCAGGGATACGTAAACGTAGGATACGGTAGGGGTGTCAGTTCCACAGCAGTGGTTGTGTGCAAAATATCCGAAACATACTGTGGAACAGTATGAGCTGTGCAAGCCCACTGTCAGAAACATACAGGAAGGTAAAAACCTTTATGAGCATAGACAGTCAGGAGATAAGTATGGAAATACATATCCATCTATAATAAGTATCCGGACAGATACACACATATATGTAGAGATATGTGTGTGTGTGTGTGTGTATATATATATATATATATATATATATATATAAGATCTAAAGGGCATAGCATATGCATACTTAGCTGACAGACAAATACATCTACAGAGATGTAAGTAGGTATATATAGATATATATACCTTAATATATAGGTCTAAAGATAGATGCCTGTAGTAAGCAGACAAAGTCATGCATATCTGGACATTCACATGGAGATGTGAAGGGAAAAGATTCCTTTAAGAACAAGGAGGTGAAACCTACTTGAGAGATATATAGAGAATCTATTCCCCCAGAGATGATGGTAAAGGAATGCTATCCAGTGAATTACCAGGATGGTTACGTGAAGAAACAGAGGATGATATCAGTCTGTAAACAGCAAGTCCGGAGTCCTGTGGAACTCCAGCATGGTAAAAAGGACAGAAACGCATAGGGTGAGGGACAAGGAGGTATCATGCGTTTTTCAGAGTAATATGTGCTGTCCTTGAAGTGTTAGGATACCATGAAGACAAGCTGCAAGAAAAAAAGAGTATATTCCCTAAGGAAGGGGATAACTCTTAGACTTTCACGTGGAGAAGGCTTATGTCCTTTTCCCTCCTTTTTTTTCTTTTTTTTTAAAAAGAAGATAGCAGGTTATGAAGAACCCTCACAGTCATAGGGGATGATTGAGGAAGCATTTCTCAACCATGATGGATAGCCATTAGATAAAGCACAGTTACTTACCTGTAACAGGTGATCTCTGGGAACAGCAGGAATTAGTCTTCACATATGGGTACGTCGGTACCGATGGAGCCTGCACGGGGATGCTGCCCAGCTTCCAATCAGAAAGCTTTTGGCAGCCTCCCTCGCGCCTGCGCGCTGAGTTCCCGCCCTCTCCAGAGCCTCTCTTCAGTTGAGTTTCAAAGCTGAGACAAAGGCGAGGAGAGAAAGGAGAAGAAGATAAGAGATGCAACTCATAGGGGAGGTGGGAGGGTTGTGAAGACTAATTCCTGCTGTTCCCAGAGATCACCTGTTACAGGTAAGTAACTGTGCTATCTCCAGGAACAAGCAGGAATGAGTCTTCACATATGGGGACTCCCTAGCTGGAGATGCCAGGGGGAGATCCCATAAAAATGCAGCAGCCTGGACCAGGGGTGCATTTTGTTTCCAGAAATCCCTGGCATCCAATGTGGGATGGAGGGTAGGAGTTGACAATAAAGGAGCTGTGAGGAAGAACAGCATAGCCAAGGACTAGAGGGCCGTACAGATTGTAGGAGTCCTTGGTGTATATGAGGAGTCACATGAAACACACCATTAGATATGTCACTTACCTACTGCACTGTAGGAAGTAGAACGCCTGAGATGTAGTCTGCTGGAGAAGCAGTGGCGGAATCTTGAAGGGACCTCCCAGCAGTGAGGATGAAGGTCCAGACCTGGAGGTAGTAGACGATCCAGGTGTCAACTGGGTAGGATGGGACGTCATGTCTTCAATGGAGAGCTTTATGAGAAAAAGCTGAAAAACTCCTTTACTCATAATGTTATTAACAGGGAGGACTAAGGAAGAAGACTGACGGAGTTGGAGAACTAGCCCAGTCCTGACGGGGAGAGGGAAAGTGGAAAAAATCCCTATTCCCAAGGAGAAGAGCTGTGTACTCAAAGATAAAGATGTACACCGTTTTTCCTAACTGGCGAGAAATAGGAAAAAATATTGAAGCTTGATGCTTCAAGGGTTTAAGAAAAAATAGAGAAGTTAGCACCACAATGGTAGTGGTGTCTAACAGTTTCTGCATGGTAATATGGTATGCGAAATAGGGCGATGGACTGTCTAAATCCTTTAGGAGGTAACATTTAGTATAGACAGTAAGGGTGAGAGTATAGAGATATGAACCCTTAAGAAACCGCCCAAGAGACACATATATACAGATGTTTATATATATATGTGGGGGGATCTAAACCTGAATCGATATGTCCAGATGCAGAAATCGGGACATGGGTGGAGAGATATATCAAAATATATATATATTATATATATATATATATATATAGATATGAAATACGTAATTATAGATATCTTTGTGGGGCTTGGGATTGCACCACCAGAGAAATGATATAGGTATGTAGACATATAGAGATGCTACATACAAGATGACAGGTTGAAGAACATGTCTAGCACCCAGCCCCATGATTGTGACATGGGAAATAAAAAAGAAAAAGATTCTGCATACTACCAGAGGGTAAAGCCACTTGGGATATGTAGAGAGAATCTATTTCTATGAATTGAGGGATGCAGGAAGGCAATCCAACAAAATAACCGTGATGATTGCGTGAGAACAGATTATAAGATGAATCTGTAAGGAACAAGGCGGGAGTTCCACCGAGCACTGACACGGCAGAGGTGCAAAATGCAGGGGAAGATACCAGAGGGACCTATTAGAGGGACCCAGAGGTACCATGCATGAATGTCCGCCTTGGATCTTCACGCAGAAGAATATATCTCGTGCTAACACCCCAGGTTAAAGGGTGTGGAGAACCTTCACAGGCATGGGAAGGGTGAACAAGCTTTTTCCTACTAATAGCGAAGGTTCAGAGACAAGGTCAATGCTCTATAGCAGGCCCTCATAGTAGAAAGCTGCTCTGAAGATTGTAGAGAGCATTGTGCAGGAGAGATAAACTGACTGAAGTCAGGTTTGTTACCATATCCTAGGAGAGGAGATGGATAGAATAATGTGAGAAAGCCTAAGGGAGTAGGAGGATCCAAGGTAGCTAACGAATAGCTTGGAAACACTACTAAGGCTAGACAGAAATTGAACAAAAGACTGGAACTTGGCAAAAGTACCAGTAATACAATCACTGTAACTCCTGCAGGCACAGCAGCTGACAGAATCAGCAGAAAGATTGCCCTGTGCCCCATAAAGAAAAACAGATAAGGAGGGAGGAGATATAACTTCTCCCTGTCTGTGGAATAAGCTTGGTAAAAACTTTTTAGTATGGTACCCCTCCGTTAGGGAAAAACCCCATTGGAGAGGGTAGAGCAAGTAATTAGAGGGTGACATACCCATAGGGTAAGTCAACAGAAGGAAGAATGTTCAATTGGGACAAAACCATCATGGGATAGGTGCAACTGCTCTTCTAGAGGATAAGAAGAGGAGAAGTTAGCAGTCCCTGAACATAAAATGTTTCACAAGGTAGTACCCTGAAAGAAACACAGGGTATAAACTTCTAATGAATTAGAAGGAAAGTATAGAGTATAAGTCCCAGCTCCTATGGTTGCTGGGAATGCTGAGACTGGTTAGAGCTGGAGGAGTTCAGACTAGGCTGAGGTGTCTCCTGTTTAGGTACAGCCGAATGATGGGCAGGAGAGGAATGAAACTTTCTTCTCTTAGGGAAAGAAGGTTTGGTAGGACATTTCCTACCTCTCGAAGAAGGAGGTGGCTTAGAAAGGTCCTTAGTGGAAGGAGAGTCAGTGAAGCATTGAGCAACCTGACTTAAAGCCTCCTTATTGAAGAGACCCTCTCCTGTACAAGGAGAATGAGCCAGTATAGTTTGTGCCCATTTACTCAAGTCTGAATCTCAAGCCAGGCTCTGCGACGTGCTGTTATGGCAATAGCAGAGGATCTGCTAACAGACTCAAAAGAGTCTATAGAAGCACGAGACAGGAACCAAGATGTATTCCGGCTGTGATTGATGAGTAAGGAATAATCAGTAGTCTTGGGCTCTGGTAAAAAAGGGGTCAAAAGAGACAATTTCTCTGTGACTTCCTGGAGTGTTAGACTCATGTGAAAAATATATGAGAGAACTCTGGAGGCCAACATAGAGTTTTGGAAGGCTTGACGACCAAAAGCATCGAGTGTTCTTGAAGAACGACCCGGTGGATAAGAAGAATGCTTCTTCTTGCTCTTAACTTTTCTCAGAGCCGATTCCACTACAAGGGAACGATGAGAAAGTTGAGGCTTCTGGAACCCTGGAGAGGGTGGCACCCGGTACCGAACCTCAATGTTTGTAGAAACTGGAGGAAGTCGTAAGGGTGATTTCCAGACCCTGAGAAGGAGATCCTGCAGAGCAGGATGTAAAGGAAATTGTATATTTTCCATCTGTGCCTGTGAGCCCTGAGTAGGACCACTACCAGGGATAGATATATTGAGAAAGGTTGCCATGTCCCGGAGAAAAGCCTGAAAAGACTGATCTCCTATGGGAACCATCCCTGGCCTGGCTAAAGAAAAAGCCGGAGCTCCAGAGGAGGCACAGGGGACTACACCAATGCCAGGTATCGGTTCTAAAGTAGGCATGGGTGCCAGAAGAGGCATGGATACTGATACAGGAGTAGCAGATGAAGCAACCATCGGGAACTGCTGCAGTGGTAGGGAGATCATGAGAGAGTTATGACTCTGATCTTTGAAACTGCCGATCTGGAATCGATCCGAGTCGGTTCCAGGGCACGTCGGTACGGAGTCATCGAGACTAGATATGGACTCAAGACTCGGCATCGAAGTAAGTGATACTATCGATGCGTGTCGCGAAGGCGCCGACGCCCATGGCAGTATCGGCGATGCCGATACCCCTAAGGCAGACTGGGTCACATCGACCGATACCGACGGTACCGAGGATACCCGATGAACACCTTTTTCAAAGGGAAAGGTGGTCCACCTCGATGCCGATGCCAGGGTATCGGAAACCGATCGACGCCGGTACCGGCCCGGAGCATGGCTGAGGTTGAAGGAAGTCAATGCGGTGCGAATCGATCGGGCCCGAAGGTACCGAGGATGCCCGATGACAATCCTTGGTGAAGAGTAGGCTACTCGACACCGGTGCCGATGCCGGAGGCTCGGTACCGCTCGAAGCGGATACCACCTCCGCGCATGGCTCAGGTATGTTCTGTGAGGGGTGAGCCCCTCACAGAAACCCCTTTAACGCTTTGGAGCCCATAGACTCCCGCAGGGGTAATGCCAATGGATTCTTGAGAGTAAGGCCGGAGCCGTCACCATGCTGGGCATGGGACATACCACTCAAACATTGACTAGTCTTAACAGACTGTTTTTGGGTTACCTGATGCTGTGAAGTAGAGAAACCTGGTACCCTCACTGCCGAGGAAAAAACGGTATCGAGGGAAATTCTAAATTCTTCTAGTCAGGAAGAGGTGGAAAACTCTGTAACTTATAGACATGAATAGCCTGACAGTTCAGCATAGTGAAGAGTAATGGATTTCCTGAGAATAGGAATCCCTGAGCAGAGTTTTGAATGGAAAACCAGTGAAAAACTTCTGCTGAAAAGTAAGAGTAGTTATAAAAAGATTAATCAGAAACCTATGGTTACTGTGTTTATTCAGCCTGGCTAGAGTTTGGATTCTTCAGACCAGGGTGAGACTTCCCCTGCTTGGGAACAACCGAATGATGGGCAGGAGAAAAACCTCTTTCTTTTAGGGAAAGAAGGTTTGGTAGGGCATTTCCTACCTGCTGAGGAAGGAGAGGGCTTAGGATGGCCCTCAGAAACAGGAAAGTCAGTGGAGCAATGAGCAACCTGACGTAAGGACTCCTTATTGAAGAGATTTTCTCCAGTACAAGGAGTATTACTCAGTCTTTGTTGTGCCCATCTACTTAAGTCTGATGCTTGGAGCCAGGCTTTACGACGTGCTCCTATGGCTATAGCAGAAGTTCTGCTAACAGACTCAAAAGAGTCTAGGGAAGCACGAGAAAGAAACCAAAAGATATTTTGGCTATGACTAAGAAGTAAGGAATAGTCTGCAGCCTTGGGTTCTGATAGAAAAGGAGACAAAAGAGATAATTTCTTTGTGATCTCCTGAAGGGATAGACTCATATAGAAAATATATGAGAGAATCCTTGTTGCCAGCATACATGTTTGGAAGGTTTGACGTCCAAAGGCATCCAGTGTTCTAGATGCACGCCCTGGCGGGAAAGAAGAATGCTTCTTCTTGCTTTTTACCTTCCTCATTGCTGATTCCACTACAATGGAATGATGGGGAAGTTGAGGCTTTTGAAATCCTGGAGAGGGGGGCACCTGATACAGAAGATCAGTTGCTGTAGAAGGTGAAGAAACCCTTAAAGGTTTTTCCCATACCCTCAGAAGAAGAGTCTGCAAAGAGTGATGTAAAGGAAGCATTATGTTTTCCTTTTCTGCAGAAAAATCCTGAGAAGACTCATAGCCAGGGATAGGAATATTAAGGAAGGTTGCCATGTCAAGAAGAAATTTCTGAAAAGAAAGATCTCCGATGGGAACCATCCCTGGACAGGTTAAACCTGAAAAGGAAGCCTGGGCACCGGAGGATGTACCTGTCCGGTGCAGAACAGGTGATGATTCTGCCGGTACCGACATTGATACCGATAGCTGTGCCAGAATCGCCGAAGCAGTCAGCGGAGGCTGCTCAAACGGTACCGAGGAAACTCGAAAGTCTCGGTGGATATCCTCGGTACCGAGCATCCGGAATCAGTGCGTGTCGGTTCCGAAACGCGTCGGTACCCAGTCTTCCAGACTAGATATCGATTCTAGACTTGGCATCGAAGGAAGCGAATCTATCGATGCATGTCTAGATGGTACCGGTGTCAGGGGTCGTATCGACGGTGCCAATACTGGAAAGTCAATCTGGGTATCGAACGGTCCCGAAGGCACCGAGTACACCAGATGACGATCCCTGGTGATGAGTGAATCGCTCAACACCAGTGCCGATGCCGGGATATTGGTACCGCTCGAAGCGGATGCCATCACCGTGCATTGCTTAGATACTGGAAAGTCAAACTGGAGCGTATCGATCGGTCCCGAAGGTACTGAGGACGCCAGATGACGATCCCCGGTGAAGAGTGGAGCACTCAACACCGGTGCCGATGCCGGGTTATCGGTACCGCTCGAAGCGGATGCCACCCCCGAGCATGGCTCAGGTATGTCCTGTGAGGGGTGAGCCCCAGGGACAACCTGAAACCCCTGAAATGCTTTGGAGCCCGAAGACTCCCGCCGGGGTTTTGATGCCAATCGGGTCTTGAGGGCAAGGCCGGGGTCGTCAGCATGCTTAGCATGAGACTTACCACTCAAGGATTGGCTAGTCTTAATAGACTGTTTGTGGGTTACCTGATCCTGTAGAGAAGAAATGGCCGGTGCCCTGACACAGGGAGGGAAAACGGTATCGAGGGAAACTCGAAATAGAGAATCTCTTCTCACAGCATTGAAGCCTGACGGTTCGGCGGAAAAAGGGTCAGGGCCCAAACAGGTTAGACACCAATTATTGGAGTCTAAAAAGAAAACTGTATTTCCACAGTGAAGGCACTTCTTAGGAGAAGGCGGCTCCATGATGGAGAGGCCTTATAGGCCCAAAAATTTTAAGATAAAAACTGAGGGAAACTCTCCCTTAGTTTGAGAAAAAGAAAAGAAAAAACCCCACCGGCGGTACCGGTGGCGGTGGGAAGAACAGCCGCGACCACAAGAAAAGAATTAAAGAAAAAAGTTTCTGCGGTGACAGGAGGACGTCCTGCCGGCTCTGCGGAAAAACGAAAACTGAAGAGAGACTGTTGGAAAGGCGGGAAGGCAGCACGCAGGCGCTGAGGGATGCTCCCAAAAGCTTTCTGATTGGACGCTGGGGAGCGTTCCCGCGCAGGCTCCGTCGGTACCGATGTACCCCATATGTGAAGACTCATTCCTGCTTGTTCCTGGAGATCATCTGATGTGCTGAAGCACAGCATATGCTTACACACAAGCTGCATGTCAAAAGACTAACACACACTGCTTTATGAAAAACGTGAATTCTGTCCAAGATAAGATATTTGTGCTGCAAGACTCAAAAAGCATCGGGCAAAAGGAGTACTAAACATACATTGATGTCAATAAAGATGCAAAGCCAGATCAGAGAGAAAAGCAAGGCCAAAATGAAAATGACCACTGAAATGCAACCTTTCACCTCACTGCAGGAAGTTCCAGAGGACAAAGAAACCTTAACAGAATGGAGGTTAGTGTGGCAGACCTGGAGGAGCAGCTCTAGGCAGATATAGAGAAAACATTCAAGGATATTACGGGACAGTCCCACCTCCAGTTTGGCAGGCTCTGTTTAATGTCTTGAAGGAAAGAATCACTTTGGTGAGGCAGGAAGAGATCCAGTAACCAGAACCTGCCCTCTGGGTGATAAAATATCCTCTCAAATTACAAATGTCTCCTGTTTACCTGCTTGTGCTGTTCTGCTTGCTTTTATTTTTCAGATGTTTCATATTGCTGACCTGTATTGCTTCTTGGTCTCCATTAGCTGAGCCCTACCTGAGTGGGTCACATGAAGACATTCCAAGAGGTGATGTCAATGCCCTGTGGTGTTTTGTACCACAGACAGGTTCCTTGGGGCAACTTACCTCTATCCCATCTACTGACCTTTTTCTTGTTGTCCTTTAGTGAGGCTTTCATTATCAAATACTTGGCAGTGATTCAGAATATCTGTCCTATCCAATCCCTACCACATGGAGGTCAACGACCTTTGGTACCTCCCCTGAATTAAATCCAACTCTCAGGTAAGAAACCTACTTCGCTGCTACCTAATGATCCTTAATGGAGAGCCTCCTTTGAGTATTTACTCCTGCTGGCTATACCCATAGATTAGCATTGTTAAACTGTAGCTCTTTTTGTTCCAAAACTGTACTCATATCTCTTCTTGACAGTTGTCTTATCAAGATACGGCTTAAAGATGGAGATGAGGCTCTCCTATTCCACTGTCTCCTGGTCGAATACTCTATTATCTGTTCCTCGTATGTCAAGAACAGAGGGTGAAGTAGTGATACTTTATTTCAATTCCCTTCCTGTTTGAAAACTCAGTGACTCTAATATTCAATCATTGCTACTCAGGTTGGATTCTTATTCTATGTTATATATTCTTTTATAGTTTACTGCCCATCATCTTTGTCCCTGATTCTTGGGCCCTCTTCTATACGTCTCTCTCTGGACATGCCACTTTTTAACCAAACCTTCTCTTGCTTGGAGTCTTCAATGTACACTATGACACTCAGGTTATGTCTAAGAGATAATAATTATTTGTTCACCTCATGAACGATATAGGTTTCCAACAATATATTGCATTCTCAATGCACATCGATGGGCATACTCGACATAGTTCTTTTCTGCATGTGACACTTTGTCAAGACTTGTTAACTTTCACTTCCTGACTTTGCCCTGGACTGATCATTACCTTATTGCATTTATTTTATCTATTTACTTAGATATCCTGGTATCTAGGTTGTCTTCTGACTCCCTAAGAAATTTACTACCTATAAAGACTTCACTCATGAGGGTCACCTGACATGCTCAGCAGACGTCCGCAGTTCTGAGGCTAATGCCTTCAAACCAGCTATTCTTCAGTGACCCTGTGAGCCCAATTTACTGGTGAAGGTGAGGTGAAGAATGCTGAGGAGAGAGCAAGAGCATCTGAGGTATGACAGTGAAAATACCCAAAGCTGCAGAAGATATAGTAGCATGCAGGAAAAATGGCAGTGGAAAAGGAAATGGCAGGGAATGGCGCGCCAATATTTATGTTGCATGAGCAGGCCATGAAAGAGCTCTCAAAAAATATTTCAGCTATTTCGTATGATAAGCTCTCTAAAATACAAGTATTGATAGAAGAAATAAAAGAAGGGCTGGAAACCCAGGAGCATGGCTGCACCAAGATGAACAGCCAATCTTGAAGATTGTGCGGCTCAGCTAGAGGTGTGTGTGCAAGCTTTAGAGCAGTGGTTCGAAAACCTGGGGTTGGGAGTCCAAATGGGGTCACATCATTAGTGGATGGGGTCACAGAACCATTTCCATTTCCCCATCTTTTGGACTTTCACTGTGACCTATGCCAAATAGGTATGTGGTCTGTGAGCCAAAAAATAGTAATTAGATCTTACCTGCTAATTAGTGTTCCTGAAGGAACGACAGTCCAGTCCCTTTACTTCTGGGTTACGCAACCCTTCCAGCAGCTTGGAGGCTGAGCCCAACCTTTTTGGGAGTGGGGCGGTATAAATACCCCTGGGACCACCCACCAACTCCAGTATTCGAATGAAAAAGCATACTTAACGAACATCCATGCAAAAACTTATCACGGCATACCCTAACCTAAACCAATAACTCAATACTCTGAACAATAGGATATATATATATATATATATATATTTTTTTTTTTTTTTTTTTGGAAATATAGGAGAAGGAGAGGAGGAACGGCAACGGACGGAGGAGGAGGCTGCTTCTATCCAGCCCGGGCTTCCCCCGCACTTGCTCCCGCTGACCCAGCTCCGCGCTCGGTCCAGCGCTCCTCCATGCACGTGAAGACTTGCCAGTTGCCGGAACCGGGTGGGATCAGGGACTGGACTGTCGTTCCTTCAGGAACACTAATTAGCAGGTAAGATCTAATTACTATTTCCTTATCGTCACTCCAGTCCAGTCCCTTTACTTCTGGGATGTGCCAGAGCAGTTCAACCCTGGGTGGGATCCGGCAAACCGGCCCGAAGAACCACTATCCCAAACCGAGCATCTGCAGTGCTCTGCACGTCCAGCCTATAGTGTTTGGTGAAGGTATGCAGCGAGGACCACGTCGCTGCTCTGCAAATATCCAGTGGGGGGACAAGACTGAATTCCGCCCAGGAGGTCGCCTGTGCCCGAGTGGAGTGAGCCCTCAGACCCACTGGGACCTGTTTCCCCTTGAGAATGTAGGCGGAGGCAATTGCCTCTCGGATCCACCTGGAGATCGAGGCCTTTGCCGCCGCCTCCCCTTTGTGGACCTCCAAACTGAATGAACAGGCGGTCGGACTTCCGGAATGGAGCTGTGCGAGCTAGATACCGTTTCAAGGCTCTCTGGACGTCTAGCAGGCGCATCTTGTTATTCCTTCCCTCCTGCCCCTTGGCCTCGAAGGCCGGTAGGGTGACTGTCTGGTTCACATGAAAAGGAGAGATAACCTTGGGTAAAAAAGGACGGCACTGTGCGCATGACTACCTTGTCCTTTAAGAAGGTCAGGAAAGGAGGCTGGGCGGAGAGCGCCTGGAGCTCCGAAACCCTCCTGGCCGAGCAGATCGCTACCAGGAAAACTGTCTTCAGGGTCAAATCCTTTAAGGAAGCTCTCTTCACTGGCTCAAAGGGCTCCCCGACCATGGCATTCAGCACTAGGTTAAGGTCCCAAGGGGGGACGACCACCCTCCGCTGAGGGCGAAGTCGACTAACTGCCCTCAGGAACCTGTATACGTCCGGGTGCTCCCCTAAGGGTTTGCCCCGGACCTTGCCTCTATAGCAAGCGATCGCCGCTAGCTGGACCCGTAGGGTGCTGTGCGCCAGGCCCTTATCAAACCCTGCCTGTAAGAATTCCAGAACCTCTGGGACAGAGGCCGAGAGAGGTTTCCGTCGATGCTCTGCACACCAGGCTTCGAAAATGCGCCAGACCCTTACATAGGATAAACAGGTCGATCGCTTCTTCGCCTTCAGCAGCGTCGAGATCACTGCTCCTGAGTAGCCTCGTTTTAGGAACCGCGCCCTCTCAATAGCCAGGCCGTAAGCGAGAATCGATCCACGCGAGGCATGCGCACCGGACCTTGCCTTAGCAGGTCCCTTTTGCAAGGGAGCCGCCACGGGGGGTCGGCGATCATCCTCACCAGATCCGCATACTAGGGGCGGCGAGGCCAATCCGGGGCTATGAGGACTACCAACCCCTGGTGAGACTCGACCCGCTGCAGTACCTTTCCGATCAGAGCCCACGGAGGGAACACATATAAGAGCCCTTTGGGAGGCCACCTTTGAGACAGGGCATCCAAGCCCTCGGACATTCTTTCCTTCCTTCGGCTGAAGAACCTGTCTACTTTGGCTGTAGGGAACCGCGCCATGAGGTCCATGACTGGGATCCCCCAGCGTGCCACTATCTGTTCGAAGATCTCCTGATCTAGTTCCCACTCCCCGTGGTCTATCTTGCATCTGCTGAGGAAGTCGGCCGTGACGTTGTCCTCGCCCGCCACGTGCTGAGCTGAAAGGGCTAGTAGGCTGTGCTCCGCCCACCGGAAGAGGACGTCTGCCTCCTTCTCCAGGGCCGGACTGCTGGTGCCCCCCTGGTGGTTTATGTATGCCACCGCCGTGACGTTGTCGGAAAGGACGCGGATAGCCTTCCCTTGAACTAAGGTCGAGAATGCCTTGAGCGCCAGCGTGACGGCCCTCAGTTCCAGTCTGTTGATGGGCCACTGAGACTCCACCTGTGTCCAGCGGCCCTGGACGAACTGGTCCTCGCAGTGTGCTCCCCAGCCTGACAGGCTGGCGTCCGTTGTCAATAGTAACCACAGATGAGGTTCGAGGGGCATCCCGCGGTCCAAATTGCTTGGACACTGCCACCAGAGAAGGGACTGTTTGGTCCTCGGGGCGCAAGGTAACTGCATTGCCAGAGGATGATGCTGAGGAGACCATCGACGTAACAGTGCCCGCTGAAGCGGACGCATGTGTGCCCTGGCCCACGGGACTACCTCTATCGCCGCCGCCATAGTTCCCAGAAGCTGAAGATAATGCCAAGCCGAGGGACTTCGCCTGGCGAGAAACTGCGTGACCAGACGCCTCAGCTCTCTTGATCTTGATTGTGACAGGAAGACCTTGCCCCTGAGAGTGTGGAATCTTGCCCCGAGGTACTCCAGGTCCTGTGAGGGAGTCATCCTGCTCTTTAGGCGATTGATGACCCACCCCAATTCTTCTAGAACCTGAACCACTCTGGCCGTTGCCGCATGACTTTCCTCTTGTGATTTTGCTCGAATCAGCCAGTCGTCCAAGTAGGGGTGCACTAATATTCCCTCCTTCCGAAGGAAGGCCGCCACTACCACCATCACCTTGGTGAATGTCCTGGGGGCCGTAGCTAGACCGAAGGGTAGGGCCTGGAACTGAAAGTGGCCTCTTGGCACTGCGAATCTCAGGAATTGCTGATGGGACTTCCTGACTGGGATATGAAGGTAGGCCTCTGTCAAGTCGAGGGACGTTAGGAACTCCCCTCCCCTTACGGCCGCTATGACTGAGCGTAGGGTCTCCATTCGGAAGTGTGGTACCCTGAGGCAACGGTTGACCTGCTTTAGATCCAGGATCGGTCGGAAGGAATCTTCCTTTTTTGGCACTACGAAGTAAATCGAGTATCGACCAGAGCCGCACTGGTCTGGTGGAACTGGGACCACCGCCCCTAGAGCTATTAGTCGGGCAAGAGTTGCCTCTATTGCCGCCCCCTTTGATGGGGAACCGCAGGGTGACTGGACAAACGCTGGAGGAATTTGTTTTGAAAATTCGAGAGCATAGCCTTCTCTGATTACCTCTAGGACCCATTGGTCGGACGTGACACGGGACCAGGCGGGAAGGAACCGCCTCAGGCGACCGCCTAGTGGCTGCCCTTCCTCCTGGACCCCCGTCATCTCATTGTTGTTTTCTGGGTCCCGAGAAGGAGGAGGAGGCCCCAAAACCCCGTCCTGCCCCCCGAAAACCTCTGAAGTTATGTCCCTTCGAGGGAAAACGGCCCCTGGGAAAGGAGCCTGACCTGGCTGGACGAAATCTCCGCGAGTCCCTAGGTTGGGAGCGCACTGGGACTGGAGGGCGCCCTTGTTTTGGTCTATCTTCCGGGAGCCTGCCTCCCTTCGACTCACCCAGGTCCTTAACTATCTTCTCCAAATCCTCTCCAAATAAGAGTTTCCCCTTAAAGGGGAGTCGGCTCAAGCGTGACTTTGAGGACGCGTCAGCTGCCCAATTTCGGAGCCACAGGTACCGTCTAGCTGCCACGACCGAGGCCATGTTCTTGGCTAGGCTTCTGATGAGGTCATAGTGACTGTCCGCCAAGTAGGCCGCTCCGGACTCCACCTTAGTCGAGTTGGCCTGTAACTCGCCCGTTGAGACCTCTGACTGGAGCTGTTGGGCCCACCGCAAACAGGCCCGGGCCACCCATGCTCCCGACACGGAGGCCTGCAAGGCGATGGCGCTTACATCAAAGGCTTGTTTCAGGAGCGTATCCAACTTCCTGTCTTGCGCGTCCTTTAGGGCCGAACCGCCCTTCACTGGTATCGTGGTCTTCTTGGTCACTGCTGATACCGCTGCATCTACTCTGGGAGATCTTAGAAGCTCTTTATCCGCCTCCGGGAGCGGGTATAACCGAGCCATGGTCCTGACTCCCCTTAAGCTTGATTCAGGCTGGTCCCATTCTTCCTGGATCATCTGGCGTACGACCCTGTGGATAGGGAAGACCCTTTGGGATTTCCTAAAGGCCTGGATTAAGGGGTCCTCCAACTCTTCTTCCTGCGAGGGCGTGTCTTGAGGCCACATTGAGGACCTTTAGGGACTCATTAATTAACGCCGGGAGCTCCTCACGGCGAAAGACCCTGACTACCCGTGACTGATCTTCTTCCGGGATCTCTCCTTCTTCTAGCTCCTCTTCATCCTCCTCCAAGTCTTTAACTGAGCTATCCTCCTCTGGAGTACCCTGGGACAGGGATGCTAGGAGCTCTTCGCCGCCCAGACGTGGGCGCTTAGCAGGGATACCGGCGTCCTGAATGGTAGCCCCGGAGGCACTAGCTGATTTGTCCTCTGCTGGCGGGACAGCCTCTTCTGCCCCCCGGCCCTGCTTACGTAGGCAGTAGGCCTTATGGAGTAAGAGGATGAAATCAGGAGAGAAAAGTTCTCCGGGCCCCCCCGCACTGGTGTGGGGGGGAGGTAAAGGCTGAGGAGGCATAGGCAGGTCTGCCGGAGTGGAGATAGGAAACTGGGACTCCCCTTCTTCTTCCAGAGGATTGCCTGATCCCTGGGAGGGCTGCGACATGGCCATGCTAATCTCCTGTTCCACTGATGCAGCCTCCGCGGCACAGCCCCTACAGATTCCTGACTCTGCGGAGGTGCCCCTGCGCGTCCCACAGGAAGGACACCGCGGCTTGGATGCCATGGAAGTAAATCAAATCCCTGATAAAGCAAATAGCTTGTAATGCTTTCCTAATATGGGAGCAAACCAAGACTGGATAAGGGAAACTAAACAGCTTAACTTAAAAGTAAAATTAAATTAAAATTAACATTACATTAAAATTAAAATTAGCTTCAATGTGAAGAATCTGTGCCACACATTATGCACAAGCAAACTCCCCTGCCAACATAAGACTCTGTACTTGCGGTTAGGAGTTCTTCCAAGCTGTGCAGAGAGCCGATTCAGCAATCTCGGGCCGTAGGCTCCATACGTGGTAGGCCTCAGCCACGTGGAGCTCGACCCGGGGCAAAGGACGGCGCTGGGAGAGAAGAGCCAGGGCCGGGAACACCCTCCAGCGCCAGAGGCGGCTTCCTCCCGCTGCTGCCGACGATCTCCGCGGGCCTGCTGCGATCGCGGCTCAACTCCGCGTCCCTTCGGGCAGAAGCGGGACGAACGGAGGAGGCTAGATGCGGCGTGCCTCCAGCGCTCAGCCACCGGGGGGCTTCGGCGCGAGGCAGCACAGTCGCACAGGACTCTGAAGAAATGCGGGGTAAGCCCGGGGCAGCCGCGAGAGGATCCTGACCTGTCCTCCTCGCTGCCGCCGGTGAAAGAACTCACCTCCGACGTCCGTCCCCGGGGGGGGGGTTGGAGGGGAGAAGGCAGGAACAATTTAAAGATACAGAGACAAAATAAATACCATACTCAAAATAAAAGGGCTAGAAATAACCTAAGCTCAATTAAGATTAAAATTAAAGTAAAATTTAAAGAAAGGGAGACTCCAGTAAGCCCTAGGCTTACGGAACCCTCCAGCTGCTTGGAGGCTGAGAATACTGGAGTTGGTGGGTGGTCCCAGGGGTATTTATACCGCCCCACTCCCAAAAAGGTTGGGCTCAGCCTCCAAGCTGCTGGAAGGGTTGCGTAACCCAGAAGTAAAGGGACTGGACTGGAGTGACGATAAGGAACATTCATAGGTTTTGCCCTTCTTAGGCTGGAAACCCATGCTGAGTACTGAAGTATTTTATAAGCACACACTGCATACTGACAACAAGGGACCCTGTGCTGACTTCTGCTGTTGCTACTACTGTTGCTGCTGCATTCCTGCTTTAGATGAGGGGAAGGAGGCTGGAGATCTGCCAGTTTAGATTTCATCATCAACTGGGGGTCACGTGAATTTTCATTTGTTAAAATAGGTCATACAGGATAAAAGTTTGAAAAGCACTGCTTTAGCGACTCAAAATAAGCTATTAGCAGCACATGAAGAGGACCAAGAAAACCATGGATTGCAAAACAATCTGCATTTCATGGAAATCATAGATAAGAATGAAGGAGCAAAACCTACATACAATGCTGGAGAGCTGGCTGTGGGAGCCGAGTGGACTGCACTTACCGACTGAGAGCACATAGGCTGGGCCTTAGGCGGGAATGGTGAAAGGAAGGCCTCAGCTGGTCAATTACAATCACAAAGATCTTGAGAGATTATCAGCAAAAGAGGAAAGTGGAATTGGAGGGCCAAAGGATACTAATTTTTCAAGACTTCTCGGCACAAGTAGCAGCTCGAAGGAGAGCGTTAGTGCTAAACTGTACCGAGTTATACAAAAAGGGCATTAAGGTAGCCTTGCAATACCTGGCACAAGTCAGATTCACATACCAGAATAAAAATATGTTAGAAGACCCGAAGGCAATGCAGGATTCCTTAGTGCAGAGGACTGGTTAGGGACCACAGCTGGAGGATCAAGGTACCTAACTACAAGCCCCCAGAAAATACAGGAAGGACTATTGTAACTGAGACTTGATTGGACTTGTTGAGAATGGTGCAAGTACACTAATATGTCTAAATGGCCTGGGAGGTACAGCATAAGACCCTAAATTCCTCTAAGCTTAGAGTCAAGTAGGAACTTGAGGAGGGGCAGACACTACACCTGATATAAATGTATCTATTAGAGCCGCCAGCTGTGAAGCAACTTGTAATGTGAAAAGTACTCAGGAGACCAGGTGCCCTCAACTTTTGAACTGGCTTCAGAATTATAGTGAAACTATAGGATGAGAGTGCAGGTGGACCGGGGGAAGCACCCACCGCAGAGGATTAAGGGAGAGTGGGAAGAGAGGGAACGAGGGTTATTTGGAAAAGGGAAGGGGCAGATAAGGGGTGGGAGATGGTCTTTATAGAGAATTTAATGTTGAATTACTTTTAACTGATAAGTTCTGCTCTGTTTTTCTTCTTTTTAGCAATGCTTGAAATAAGTACTATTGTGAAAATGGGATTGGAGCGTGTCACGCCCTTGCCCCTTACATCCAGTATGGAGGGGCGTGGTTATCATAGAAAGTTTCACCTTCTAGCCTTTAACTGACTGGTTCTTTTTGCAATGCCCCTTGGTAAAGGTAGTTCAGTCACAATGCACTTGGCTTCAGGTAAAAAAAAACACACTTGTAGTTGGTTCGAATGATAAGGCAATGACAGAAATTTAACAACTCAAACGCTAGGTTCACAAATATCACCTTTGGATTCTTTCTCCAGGATTCTTCCCAATACACATCAGGACATAAATAAACTCAAAGCAAAATTTCAGCTTATAATGTTCTTCAGCTCAAAGATAACGTCCTTTAACAGCCAATGCTACCAACCTTGGCTAGCATTGCTGGTTAAAGCAAACAAAAACAGCTTTCCTTAAAGCAGATTTCTTTTCTTACATTCCCAACACTTCCAGGTTGTTTGTCTCCTTATAAACAAAGTAAAAACTTTCACCAAGGATAAAACTTCTCACAAGCAAACCATGCACTATGCAAGGCTTTTGGAATATTCAACAGCAAATCAGAGCTTTACTTCCTCTCTCCGTTAGCTCGGCTTCTTGCCGGTGCACTGCTCTGGATAGCAGCTGTTTAACAAGCCCAATTAGAGAGCTTCACCGTAGCTTGCCCGTCATTCCTCTCAAACTTCAAATGCAAACAGAATAAAACCAATTGAATTAAAATAAATAAATTAAATTAAATAAACTAAACCAATTAAATTAAATAAGTGATGCCCGAGACTCCCAGCACTCCCCTCCCCTCCAGCCGCACCAAAAAGCTACACAAAAATTCAAATTTACTCTGAAAATACATCAAATTAAGTTCATGTGGAAGAAGATTGCATCCTGATACTTGCGGTTCGCTGCTCTGGCACGTAGCTGTTGCCACGAGGGAACCAGCCGACCTCTGCCGGCTCCCACGCGGTAGGCCGCAGCCACGTGGAGGCCGGGCCTGCGGGCTGAGGAAACACGCCGCCGTGCTACCGGCTTTCCTACCGGGGCGCGGTAGAGGAAATCACTCTACACCCGCGTTTAACTCCTGACGCAGCCTCAAGCGCCTAGCCGCCTCGGGGCTGAAGCGCGAGGCAAGGAAACGCCACTGCAGGAAGTCGGTGCTGCCTCTAGCGCTCAGCCGCCTAGGGGGTTTCGGCGCGAGGCAGTAGCGGCTGGGCCAGGTGATCGCGGCCTCGGCGTGCGCGGGAGGAGAGTTCTCCGGACCTCTCCGCAGCACGGGAAAACCCCCTCCTCCGGAGCCTCAAGCTAGCAGAAGCTGAAGACGGCAGGCAGGCAGAGAGGGAGGGGGGGGGGGGGGAAGAGGAGAAGAGCAGGAGCCTTAAAGGTACAAGCCCTCACAAAGGTACTGTAGAAACAGAAAAAAATAATAAAGCAAAAGATAGCCTACAAATTAAATCCAATTAAAATAAATTAAAATTAAATTTTAGGAAAGAGCCCGTAAGCACTCCGGCTTACAGGAACCCTCCAGCTGCTTGGAGGCTGAGATTACTGGTGCCAGTGGGTGGTGCCAGGGGTATTTATACCCCACCATCATCAAAACGATGATGGGCTCAGCCTCCAAGCTGCTGGAAGGGTTGCGCAACCCAGAAGTTAAGGGACTGGACTGAAGTGACGATAAGGAACGTTATTTCTTCTTTAACACAGGACATGCATAAATTATCTACAGGCTTTCAGGGTACCTGGGTCTGGAGGTTTTCTCTTAAGGTTGGCTTTCTTTCAACTCCTCCGTAGTTAAGGACTGGCATAAAGAGCAATCCATGAAGGTCTCTCCTTCATTCAAAGCTACGTCTGGTTCACCTATTTGCATAGGTTCTATCTCTCCTTCCAGCATACAGGATTCAGCTGACTGCCTCTCGTTAGAGCTGGGAGTATCTCTTGCAACTCTGCACTGCTCCGTGTTAGAGAAACTTCTAAGGCTTCTACCTGGCTCTGGACTTGTGTCAGCTTCTCCTTTCTCATGCTCTGGCCACCATTCTCCTGTACTTCCTCGTCCTGTCCTCCAGCTTGTGTTCCTTCTGCCTGTGTTCCAGCTTGGGTCTCTGCCTGGATCTCTCAGTGGCAGTCTCTCTGGCACTCTGTGTGTCCTCTGGAACTCTCTGCGTGTTCCTCTCTGAATAATCTATCCTGGACTTAAATTCCCAAGGCTTCAGCCCCACCTCTTCTCCCCTCAGGTGACGGAGATCAGCTTGCCTCCAGGCAGGTGAGTAATTAGGGAACTCAGTGACGTAAGGGTCTATTACCTTGGGTCTGCATTCCCTCACCTTTACTCCACTAGGGGAACTCTGAAACCTATCCCAGTTGTGAATTTCCTGCTTTCTAGGTGTGATTGGGGTTCTGTTTCTCTGACCTTGTAAAATAGGTCCTTTTATAAGGGTGAATTCCTTTTCTTTTTCCCTTTTTACTAAGTCATGATAAGCTTCCTTATCACAAGTGTCAGGGAGGAATTGAGGGTAGTAGATTTGGTACAATTTGAGAGGTGGCTCCTGGGGAGAGGAGACTGTAATCCCTTGAAACTAAACGTGGGGAAAAAGTCAAAAAGGAGAAGAGGGGAGGGGGCAGGATGAGTAAGGCTTGGTGGACACATGAGAAAGGAAATGTGTTTCACAGAAGTGGGGAAGGGGGAGGGAGGATTGTAGAGCAATAAGATTCATCAGGAAGGCAGATTTCATACTTGCTGGGTGGGACTGGCTTGGGATGAAAAGTGGGTACAAAGACGACAAGAAATGATATTCCCAGGAGAAGTGTGGCCTAGACTTAGCTGGGAGGTCTGGATCAGAGTTTGGAACACAACTATGCAAGCTTATGACTGGAAGGGTGGGACTCAATGGTTAATGTAAAATCGGATCTTGAAATGTATAAGGCCTTAATTCATCAGTGAAATAGTGTAGTTACTCACTGTAACAGGTGTTCTCTGGGGACAGCAGGAATCAGTCCTCTCACATGGGTGAAGTCAGCTTCAAAGAAAGCCTTTGGGAGATGCCACCACGCATGCGTGGTCCCCTTCCTGCCCAAGGGTGCCATCTTGCTCAGTCAGATGACGGCTAAAAGACAGGAAAAATAAGATGGTAAAGGAGCAACTCCAAGAGGAGGAAGAAGGGCTGTGAGGACTGATTCCTGCTTGCCCTGGAGAACATCTGTTACAGGTAAGTAACTATGCTTTCTCTGGGAACATGCAGGAAATCAGTCCTCACATATGGGACTCCCCAGCTACAGGCTACCGAAAGCCCATAGCAAAAATAGGGGCTCCCTCATAGGGAGCCGCAAGTAGCAGCAAATGAGTCCGTGTTCACAGACCACAGTAGGACCCCTATGTCCGATCAGTAGCCTGAACACAGAAGGGTCGGAGGGTAGGAGTTGCCTAAACCCCGAAAAGATTATGGAGCACAGCCTGGCCGAAGGCACTGTCCCATTGGAACTCTCTTTCCAGACAGTAATGGACTGCAGACCAGATGGTGGCCCAGCAGATGTTTACCATGGCCCTGACACAGTGCGCCGTGATGCTGTCTTCCAGCGGGAGCCCCGCCTGCTCATAAGCGAGGGCGATACAGTCCACCACCCAGGTGGACAGCGTACGCTTGGACACCGCCTCCCCCAGTCTATTGGGGTTGTAGGAGATGAAAAGCTAAAAAGCTTTGCGGTGGCCCCAAGTACATTGGATACAGAAGGACAAAGTCCTCTTACAGTCCAAGGTGTGAAGGACCATTTCTGCCCAACTGGAGTGAGGTCTTGGAAAGAATGTAGGAAGCACCACTTCCTGCTTGAGATTGAAGGGCGATACTACCTTTGGCAGGAATTTGGGGTGCATGCGAAGCACCACTCTGTTCTTGTAGAACTTGGTATAAGGCAAGGGCCTGAAGCTCGCTAACTCTCCAAGCGGAGGTGAGCGCAACCAGGAAAGCCGCCTTCCAAGAGGTAGCGAAGGTGGCAGGTAGCTAGAGGCTCGAAGGGTAGGCGAGTGAGCTACCCTAACACTACGTTGAGGTCCCATTCGGTTGCCAGAGGGCGAACCGGGGGCTTCTGTAAGAGCAGGCCCCAAAGAAAACGGGTCACCAAAGGTTGCACCGAGAGGGGCATACCATCCACCAGATGGTGGTGTGCCACCAGGGCACTAAGGTACACTTGGACAGAGTAAGACTTGAGCCCAGATTGAGAGATGTGGAGAAGGTACTGTAACACCAGTCCCACCAGGCAGAACGGGTCAGCCCCGTGCTTGGCACACCAAGTCAAGAACCTGCGCCAGTTGAGGGCATAAGCCCTCCTAGTAGAGGCCTTGCGAGAGGCCAGCAGAATCTCTTCCACCTCAACAGAAAGGTTGAAAAGGGTCAGTCACCCTATCAGCAGCCACGCTGTCAGCGACAGGGACCCCAGGTTGGGGTGCAGAAGAGAGCCCCCTCCTGGGGTCTAGCTGTCACTCATGCGGCTGGAGGACTCTGCTCAGCCCGTTGGCTAGAAGGTTGTCCTGGCATGGCAGGTACACTGCCCGCAGGAGGATACCCTGTTGGACTGCGTACGAGCAGAGGACCAGTGCCACTGACAAAGGGTACGAGACCCCATGCTCTCCTGTTTGTTCACATAGAACTTCGCCACCTGGTTGTCTGTTTGGACCAGAACCGACTGTTGACGCAGGTGGTGGCAGAAGACTCGCAGGGCTAAGTATATGGCTCGGAACTCCAGGAGATTGATCTGCTGGGGGCTCTCATCTGGTGACCAGTTGCCCTGGGTGCAGAGCTCCCCACAGTGGGCTCCCCAGCCGAGCAGGGAAGGGTCAGTGGTGAGGACCCTTGAGGGGCTGGGGCCTGAAAAGGCATGCCCGTCTCGAGATGCTGGAGAGACTGCCACCAGACCAGGGAGTCTGCCAACTGGCGGGTTACAGAGATTGTCTCTCAGAGGTGACCCGTGGCCTGAGACCACTGGTCCCGGAGACACCACTGCACCGCCCTTATCTTGAGGCGAGCGTCTGGGGTGACGTGGAGGCCATGTACCTGAGGAGGCGCAGAAGAAGCCGAGCGGCACTGATGTATTGTATGTCCCGTGCCAGAGTCCTGAGACAGTTGGCTCGGTCCCTGGGTAAGAAGGCCTTCAACTGGAGTGTGTCAAGCTTTGCCCCGATGAACGCCAAGCACTGTGCCGGGAGGTGGTGAGACTTGGGGTAGTTTATGACAAACCCAAGTGTTGCAGGACCTGGATGGTGAGTGCTGTGGCCTGCTGCACCTCTGAGGCTGTGCCTCCCTTTATGAGCCAATCATCCAGGTAGGGGAAGACAAAGACCCCCTGGAGCTGGAGGAAGGCGGCCATGACTGCCAGGCATTTTGTGAAGACTCTTGGGGCCAAGGCCAAGCCAAAAGGGAGCACCCTGTATTGAAAATGCCTGCCCCCCACTACAAACAGCAGGTACTGCCTGTGGTTGGGATGAATGTGGATGTGGGTATAAGCATCCTTGAGTTCTAAGGAGCATAGCCAATCTCCCTGCTGGAGGTATGGCAGCAATGTCCCAAGGGAGAGCATCGAACTTCTCCCTCACCAGGTATTTGTTGAGGTTGCACAGGTCGAGGATGGACCTTTGGCCCCCTGTTCCTCTTTGGCACAAGGAAGTACCTGGAGTAGAAACCCTTGCCCTTAAGATGGTGGAGCACCGGTTCCACCGCTTTGTCCTTGAAAAGACCTGCCAACTTCCTTCAGTAGAAGGTCCCAGTGGAGGGGAGACCTGAGGGCCTCTCCCAGGAAATAAGGGGGAGGTGTCTGAGTCAGGTGGAGGAGCTAACCCTCCCTGACTACCCGAAGTGCCCAGGAGTCAGTGGTGATGGTGAACCACCTCTGGGCATAGAGGGCCAGATGTCCCCCTATGGGCTGCTGATCTCCTTGGGGTAGATAAGCTATGCTCAAGGAGTTAAAATCTCCCCCCTGGCTGGGCCGGAGCTGGTGCCTGGGGTTTTGGAGCCTTCTGCTTACGAGGGCCATGTCCATGTCCCTTG
The DNA here is from genome assembly GCA_033557465.1 of Ichthyophis bannanicus. NCBI lineage: Eukaryota > Metazoa > Chordata > Amphibia > Gymnophiona > Ichthyophiidae > Ichthyophis > Ichthyophis bannanicus. The sequence continues at coordinate 1,755,734,620 of CM066031.1, read as the reverse complement.
GCCTGCTGACCCTATTGGGGAGCTGGGGAGGACTGAAAAGTTGGGTAGTTTCTGTAAGCAGCTCCTTTCCTCGGGTAGGACATTTTACCAAAGCCCTTCCGTTGGGGAGGGGCAGCGGTCTTTTTGGAGAGCCTGGTCCTCGTCATAAACTCAGTTCCCAGCTCAGCAGCCTTGTCGGTCATGGGTTTGCCATAGAGGTTCTCTATTTGGCATGGGACATCGACAAATTTGTCCTGAACCCAATGCTTGAGGTCGGACTGTAACCAAGCTTGGCACCATACACCGATGCCTGCTGACACTACTTGAGCTGCCGACTCAAACCCGTCATAGGCCACTCAAGACATGAATTTGGAGCACTCACGGACTGCCTTGGCCAGGTTCTTGAACTGCTGCAAGGGTTCCTCGGAAAGACCAACTGAGAACCCAGCAAGTTCCTTTGTCAGGTCTCTCAGGTACATGCCCATGTACAGCTGGTAGGCTTGGATGCGGTCGATGAGCATTGAGCCCTGGTAGCACTTTCTGCCAAGGGCATCCAGGGTGCGGGCCTCCCTGCCGGGGGCACCGAGGAGTGTGTCTTCTGGCTTTTCAGCCGACGCATGGCTGACTTCCATCACCATGGAGCTATGCGGCAGCTGTGACTTTTGGAAGCCCGGGCTCTGGTGGACTCAAAGCATCGAGTCGAGTTGTATGATCCCCACCGGTACCAAACCGGTGGATGGGCATCGTAAGCTATTCCAGCGGAGAGGCCTCGTTCTGAATGATTTCCAACTCATCCGCCCGAGGGTCCTCCTCCGATTCCGTAGGTAATGCCAGGGCCTTTGACATATCCTTGACGAAATCAAGGAAGCCATTATTCTCCGGTGGGGACTGCCGTCGAGGCTCTGAGATGGGATGTCGCAGTGGCGACGGGTATCGGGGGACTCCTTGTCCTCCGTCTCCCACTCAGAGTAGTCCGTCAAGGACTCGTAGGAGGGTTGCTCTGCGGGCCTTGGGGCTCCCAATGCTCTGCAGCCGGTGTCTGGCATACTTGCCAGGGATGATCGCGCCAAGGATCGGTTCAGCCTCCGGGGACGTCTTGGACGTTGAGGGCCTGGTGGTCAGGGTGGATAAACCGGTCATGCCTGACAACAGCGCCTGCTGCTGGTCCATGAAGGCAGACAAACTGCGCTCAAGGGTCGCCATTCTGGACTCCAGGCCAGAAGGCTCCGCAGCGTTTGGCATGGGCACAGAGGGACTCGGACCTGATGTGGTTCCCCTGAAGGGGAATCCTCAACGAGGATGGTGACTGGGGATAGAGGCCGGGTCTGAGGTCAGTTCTTTTGGGGGACCCTTTGCAGGCTGCTCCTTCTCCGAAGCCTTGGACGAGTGTTGCGGACTGCGGGTCCAGGCCCTGGGGGCACCCGGCCAGGCGGAACCATCCAAAGATGCCGCCTTTGAGGGTTTCTTCCTGGGTTCCCTCGAGGGAGACCCCCTTGCTGAGGACCCACGACAGGGTTTGGGTTTGGAGGGTTCCGCCTGAGGCGTCGAGGCCTCAGACGAGGCCCTGGCCTTTGGAGGCACCGGGGACGCAAGTGAAAAACTTATCGTGTTGCTGCTGGCGGCTCTTGAGGGCCTTGCTGGATATCCTTTTGCAGAGGCTGCAGGCTGCCGGTTGTGATCTGGCCCGAGGCAGCAGTCTTGTGTGTCTGTTAAGGACTTAATTTTAGCGCACCGATCACACTTCTTAAAGTCACTGGTAGCCATGGGGGAAAAAAATACCTCTGCGAGGTCGAAGACTTTCCTGGCTGCCAGTTGGAAAAAGGGCGCAAAGACGCCAAGAAAAAGGCAGAGCAAAAACTACAAAAATAGACCCAAACTCGATGCCGAGGCAACGAGGCCGGGTGGCAGGAAGAGTACTGGTGCAATACCGGAGGAGAGTATGAAACCTCAGAGAGAAAGATCAACTTTTTCCAGGGACAAGTCAGACAGACGTCTGAAGGACTCCGTGGAAAAAAGGAGACTGAGCAAGATGGCACCCTTGGGCAGGAAGGGGACCATGCATGCATGGTGGTATCTCCCAAAGGCTTTCTTTGAAAGCTGGGGGGGATGCTTCCGTGAGGACTCCGTTGGTGCTGACGTCATCCATATGTGAGGACTGACTTCCCGCTTGTTCCCAGAAAAGATCCAAGATATTGGTGGCACGCCAAAGGGAGAGTGTGGCTATAAGCTTCTTGCAAGAAACCTGACAAAGAACATCAAAAGCTGTGGAAGAGTGGGGTATGGGAGGTGATAGTCTTCTTACAATAGTAAACAGAAGGACATGGCAATACTAATTCGCAATCACAATAAATATTAAATTCGATCAATATGGGAAAATAATTTCACAGCGTCACCAAAACAAAATCCTATAAATATAAACAGCCCTCAGAACAAAAAGCCCTCAATAAAACTTTTTTGTCCAACACATATACAACACTGCTCATACCAAGCCGTATCAGTCAAGAGTCCATTTTAATTTTTTAATCATGTTCAAAAGCCATTCTAAAATTTTCAATTCTAATATTCCAACATTACTACCAACAACATCAGAGGCGATGAGCAGCTTCAGAATGGTTGTTAGAACAGTGAGTGCCGAGGATCGCAATAACAACCATTCTGAAGCTGCTCATCGTTACCTCCGAGCTGAACTTGAAATGTGCCATCCCACTATCTGGAAGTTCATTGATGGCCTCAGAAAGGTGCAGAAGGATAGAGATGCCTATTATGAACAGCTCGTTTCAGGCCACAGTCCTCCAGCCAAGTTGAGGAAATATCGCAAAGCTGATCAACGTACTTCAAAGATTGTGTCAGATTACGGCACTAGATGCCCTATAGAATACTTGCGCGCCATAGCTCATAATTATCAGACAGGAAAACATCAAAAATGATTTTTATGCTATTACACTTTGGACGTTCCAGATTTCATTTGACAAATCCGAAATTATCATATAGCTTAATAAAATGTTTTTGGATGCTTTACTATTGCGCTTTTTTGACATTTCCAAATTTCATCTCATATATGTGACCAATAATGGGTCTAGGACAATTCAATGCGGCGCACTGAGTTGTCCTAGACCACATGGAGCCGTGGACAGACCAAATGGTAATGTTCAAAACTGGAAATGGTCCACATGCACAGCAAAGCAGAGAAACTGCTGATGTTCCGGCCCTATTGGAATATGCAGGTAGGCCTAAGTGAGATCCAGAACTATCAAGTACTTGTCCAGCTGTATGGCTAGAATCACTGAGCGCAGTTTTTCTATGCGGAAGTGTGGCACTCGCAAGCTGAGGTTTTTGAGATCCAGAATGGGCTGAAAGGAGCTTTCCTTCTTGGGGACCACAAAGTAAATGGAGCATCGACCTAAGCTGCACTGGTCTGGTGGTAACGAAACTACTGTTTCTGAGCGCAGCAGGTGTTGAAGTGTGTCCTGCACTGCCGCCACTTTTGCCGAGGCAGGGCAAGGTGATTGTACAAATGCCTCAGAGAGTCGTCGAGCAAATTCCAGTACATAGCCTTCGTGGATGATTTCCAACACCCACTGGTCGGTAGTGATCCTGACCCAGACGGTGTAAAAAATGTAACTGACTTACTGCCACTAGTCCCACCTGGCATCATTGGGATTTCTTAGCAGGAGCCTGGAGGGCAGAGTAGAACCCCCTCATGGATCCCCTGTAGCCTTGAAAGAGCTGGCCCCATACACAATAAAACTCCCGCTGAGAGGCGGTGAATTGATTTGCCTGAAATCTCCTGTTTCCTCGGCTTGCAACCTTGGGGTTGTCTTTGACTCCTCTCTCTCCTTCTCCACACACATCCATCTGATATCGAAGACCTGCTGTTTCTTTCTCTATAACATAAACAAAATCCGCCCTTTCCTTTCTGAACACACTACTAAGACGCTTATCCACTCCTTAATCAACTCTCGTCTTTACTACTGTAACCTACTCCTTACTGGTCTCCCTTTGAATCATCTCTCCCCCCTTCAATCTGTTCAGCACTCTGCTGCGTGGCTAATCTTCCACCAGCCTCACCATGCCCATTTTACCCCTCTTATCAAGTCACTTCATTGGCTCCCTATCCGTTTCCGCATCCAGTTCAAACTTCTCTTGCTAACCTATAAATGCATTCACTCTGCAGCTCCTCACTACCTTTCTTCTCTTATCTTTCCTTACACCCCCCCTCGGGAACTCCATTCTTCTGGAAAATCACTTTTTTCTGTGCCCTTCTCTTCTATTGCTAACTCCAGACTTCGCTCCTTTCACCTTGCAGCACCTTACGCCTGGAACAAAATACCTGTGTCTGTACGCCAAGCACCTTCTCTGACTCTTTTCAAATCCAGGTTGAAAACTCACCTCTGCGCTGCTGCTTTTGGTTCTTGACTCACTTGATCTCTGTTTCTTTACCACTCCCCCTTGTTTTATCCCTGTCTACACCTTCTGTGTTGTCTGTCTTGGCTAGATTGTAAACTCTGATGAGCAGGGACTGTCTCTTACATGTCTGTGCAGCGCTGCATATGACTTGTAGCGCTATACAAATGCTCAGTAGTAGTAGTGGGTTTGCAACAGCTTGGTTGGGGGGGGGGGGGGTGCAAGCGATAAAATATCAAATCAGATTTTGTGAAGGCTGAGATCCTAAAGAGCCCCGATAACCATGAAGATTAAAAAGAAGACGACAAACATGAACTGGCACCAGAAATTGCAGAACAATTTCACAGTGACACCGAAAATAAGGACGTCAACAGATTTTCCAAGAGTGATACAGAACAAATTTGATGTGAAATGAGCGTTATTTTAAAATGAAACAGAAAAAATCCGGTTTTAAAGAACAGCAATGTCTCGCGCTTTATTTTCTGTACTGGCGACTTATATTAGTATTTTACATATAAAAACGCCAAATTGTGCCACTGCGACTTATACAAAGGGAAGACTTATAATCCGGAAAATATGGTAGATAGGAGAAAGTCAACAGTCGCTTAAGAGCGCATGGTTTGGAAGGATGTATCTTTGAAGGATACTAGCAAAAGAGGGAAGTTAGGGCATTCAATAGATTCTCCTCCCACTAACAACAGACCTCTTAGAAGAACAAGGGCTCCCTGGTACTCACCTGAATTAAAGAACTCCCTCTATCAACTCAGACAGCTTGAAAGATGCTGGCGCCGCTCCAGGTCAACTGAAAGCCAGGACGCTTACTTCGCCCAACTAGACGCCCACCGCATAGCAGTCTCCAAGCGAATGAAACAATATCATGCAGAAGTACTACAAAGAGACCTAAACAAACCACATGAACTCTTCAACCTGGTCAATACCTTAACTAAAGAGCCTTCCTCGGGTCAATCAATCCAACCTGACCCACAGGCATACGCGGACTACTTGCAAGCCAAAACAAGCCTAACTACTATAACCGTGAACAACTGCCCCCCAGATACTTCACCTGACCTCTCCCCCTCCTCTTTACCTCCTCAAATCCTATTGGGGCCCAACAACTCATCACTTCCTTCACCACTCCATCCGAAAAGGAGATCCAAGATACCATCACGAATATAAATACCTCCACTGCACCGAATGATCCATGTCCAGCATTCTGGATAAAAACCTTACGATCTGAACTAGTCCTTTCCTTGCCAAACTGATAGGAACATCTTTCCAGACAGGTATCTCCCCCCTCAGTCTAAAACAAACATCCATTAGACCACTACTCATGAATAATAAACTGGACCCAGAAAAGATGGACTCATTTAGACCCATCTCCAGTATCCCACTCCTAGCTAAAATCATGGAAAAAATAGCCCAACGTCAACTGAACTACCATATTGAGAACAACGCTCCCCTTGACCCCTGTCAACATGGATTCTGGGAGTCTCATGGTGTTGAAACCTTGTTAACAACTCTAATCAACACCCTAATAATAGGTCTGGATAACATCAGACAAGGCTTCGCTCTTGTTTTCCTCGACATTGCAGCCGCCTTTGACTCTGTCAACCACGAGCTACTCTTGCTACGCCTAAATGAGAAGGGAATACATGGAAATGCTCTCGCCTGGTGCGCCTCCTATCTGAAGGACAGATGGCAGCATGTTCGTTCTCGCTCCTCCACGTCCACCCCTTTCCCTCAAACCATGGGTGTCCCACAGGGATCATCTCTTTCAGCCCTATTCTTCAACGTGTATATGCAACCTATTTGCACCATCATCAGATCCTTCAACATCAATTGTTTAGTCTATGCCAATGATGTCCTTATGTTTACTCCAATAACCCCCGAACACCTGGACCTGTCTCAACTATCCTCCTGCTTCGATGCAGTCTCTGACTGGTTACAATCTCAGAAGCTAATGATAAACCTCAAAAAGACAGATGTTCTTTTCATCAGTAGAGATCAGACATTCATCCCGCCTCCATCACTGAAGGTACGTGGCGCGGAGCTTCCTACTAAGACTTCGTTACGATACCTTGGAGTAACCCTTGACCAACACCTTGACCTAAATGCCCATATAAGTAACCTAGTAAAAGCGATTTACCATAAAGTCCGGATGCTGCGACACATGAGACAGCTTCTAGAGCCAAAAGACTTCCGAACAGTATTTCAAGCAATGGTGATGCCTCACTTTGACTATGCCAACTCCATACTGCACGGTCTGCCGAAGAGCTCCCTTCACCCTTTGCAGATTGCAATGAACACTGCAGCAAGAACCCTATACGGAGCATCCAGAAGAGACCATATTACTCCTATCCTAAAAGCTCTACACTGGCTCCCGGTTCACTGCAGGATCACTTTTAAAATACTGACAATGACATTCAAGGCCATTAACAACTGCACATCCAGCTCCCTTTCCGAGCTTATCCGGCTCACCCCCTCCGTTAGACTGAGAAGATCCGCTGCCTCTAACACTTTGTGTCTCCCAAAGGCATTCACCAAATGTAATAAGGCTACAGGAAACCGCGCTTTTGCACTTTATGCCCCCCACTGCTGGAACACTCTACCAGCAAACATTCGAGCAATAAACAGCCTCTCTCAGTTCAGGAAAGAGCTGAAACATCACCTCTTTCTTCAGTACTTCCTCAACTCGGATGACATCACATAACCAACCACAGATCACTCCTCCCTCTTCCGCTCATCCCCTCCCTGTTGTCCCAGCAAATTAGCCTGTAACATGCAAATGTTTAAGCCGTTGTTTCTCATGCCGTGTTCGCGATGAATAGAGCTTAGTTGATGTTTTCCTACAGTTATCAACCTGTATATAGTTCCATTATGTATATAGTTCGCCTGTGTTCCATGTTCAACTCCCTGTTTAAGGTAAGCGCAATATGGATCTTCCCCATTGCACAAGTTTTGTTACCTGTGAACCGCGCTGATGGTAAATAGTGCGGTATAGAAAAAACTATAAATAAATAAATTCCCAACAGAGAGGTTTCAATAAAGATAAAAGTAACTCAGATGCTCTTAAGTACAGAGCTGAAAGATTCCAAATTAATATGAATAAAATGCAACCTCTACAATGCCTGTATGAAAATGCTAGAAATCTAAAAAGTAAGATGGGAGAATTAGATTATATAGCATTAAATGAAAGGTTAGATATGATTGGCATCTCAAACACCTGGTGGAAAGAGGACAACCAACAGGACACACTTATACCAGGGTACAAACTATATCAAACTGGTGAAGGGGTTACGTTCTGTTAGGGAGGGCATTGAGTCACTTAGGATTAAAGTTTTGCAGGAAACAAAATACACTTTAGAATCTTTATGGATAGAAATTCCATGTAAGAAGGGGAAGGCGATGGCAGTGAGGGTGTACTACCAACTGTCTGGCCAGAATGAACAGATAGATGATGAAATGCTTAAAGAAATCAGGGAAGCTAACAAAAGTTGCAACACAGTAATAATGGGTGATTTCAATTACCCTGGTACTGACAGGCTCAATTTCACAGCAGGATATGCTAGAGAAATGATGTTTCTTGATGAAATAAAGCACAGTTACTTACCTGTAACAGGTGATCTCTGGGAACAGCAGGAATAAGTCTTCACATATGGGTACGTCGGTACCGACGGAGCCTGCGCGGGAACGCTCCCCAGCTTCCCAAAAAGGAAAGCATTTGGGAGCATCCCACAGCGCCTGCGCGCTGCCTTCCTGCCTTTCCTATCCAGCTCTCCTCAGTTCGAGTTTAAAGCTGAGACAATAGAGAGAAAGAGGAAAGGAAAGATAGAAAAGAGGTACAACTCCTAGGGGAGGTGGGAGGGTTGTGAAGACTTATTCCTGCTGTTCCCAGAGATCACCTGTTACAGTTAAGTAACTGTGCTATCTCCAGGAACAAGCAGGAATGAGTCTTCACATATGGGGACTCCCTAGCTAAGATGCCTGGAAGATCCCCAAGGATATGAGACCCTGGGAAGGGTTCTACGTTCTCCTATGGATCTCAGGCATCCATCCAGGGAAGGAGGGTAGGAGTTGTTTAAGAATGGAACAGGTGTTTGAGGACAGCCTGACCAAACATAGCATCCCGGCGGGAGTCCTTGTCCAAGCAGTAATGGGCTGTGAAGGTATGAACCGAGGCCCAGGTGGCTGCTCGACAGATCTGGTCGATGGACACAGAATTTAGATGAGCCATAGAGGTGGCCATGGCCCTCACATTATGAGCTGTGACATGGCTCTCCAGAGAAAGGTTCTTACTCTGGTAGGCGAAAGAAATACACTGAGCAATCCAATTGGACAGTGTTCTCTTAAGAGACTGGAAGTCCCAAATGAGAAGGATCAAAAGCAACAAAAAGCTGGGAAGACTTTCTATGTTGCTGTGTCCTTTGTAAGTAAAAGGCAAGAGCTCTTTTACAATCCAGAGTATGAAGATTCTTCTCTGCACTAGATGCATGAGGAGCTGGAAAAAAGACAGGTAAATATACCTCTTGATTAAGATGAAAAGGTGAGACCACTTTAGGCATAAAGTGTGGATTTGTCCTAAGGACTACCTTATCATGATGGAACCTTGTATAAGGTGGATTAGCCACTAAGGCCTGCAGTTCACTGATGCGGCGAGCAGAAGTGACTGCAATGAGGAAAATAACCTTCCAGGAAAGAAATTTCAAGGAGGTAGTGGCTAAGGGTTCAAAAGGTGGCTTCATAAGCTGACCAAGAACCAAATTTAAGTCCCATTCCACCGGAGGAGGCCTAGTGGGAGGTTTAGTTAAAGTTAGGTCTCTCATGAATCTTGCAATGAGAGGATGAGAGGAGATAGGTTGTCCATTGATGGGCTTAAGGGACGCTGCAATAGCACTCAAATGGACTCTTACTGAATTTGTCTTAAGTCCTGCATTGGAAAGATGCAGGAGATAGTCTAACAGAGAAGTTAAAGGTAGCGCTAGAGGGTCAAGACCCTTTTCAGCACACCAAATGGAAAATCTTTTCCACTTAAAAGCATAGGAACGCCTGGTGGAAGGTTTTCTGGAAGCATGGAGGATATCCTTCACTTGCTGAGAAAGATTCAAGTCTTGAAGGTCTAGGCCTTCAGTAACCAAGCTCTGAGGTGAAGGGACTTGGGGTTTGGGTGCCACAAAGTCCCTTCCTCCTGGGACAGAAGGTCTGGAGCAGCTCCCAAGTCCAGGGAGGGGGCTTGGGAGAGATGCAGAAGTAGAGGGTACCACACTTGGCGTGGCCAGCATGGAGCTATGAGGATCATAGATCCTTGATCCCTCTGGAGTTTGAATAGAGTCTTGGGAATCAAGGGAATGGGTGGAAAGGCATACAGGAAGCCCTGACCCCAATGAAGGAGGAAGGCATCCTTGGCCTGAACCGGGGAAGTTTGGCATTCCACGGACTTGCAAAGAGGTCTATGTCCGGGGTTCCCCATTCTTGGAAGATTCTGAGTACCTGATCCATATGCAGGGACCATTCGTGTGGAAGCAGAACTCGACTGAGTCTGTCTGCCCAAGAGTTTTGGACTCCTGGGAGGTATACTGCCAGGAGATGGATTTGATGCTCTCTGGCGAAGGCCCATAATCTTAAAGCTTCGTTGCAAAGCGACAGAGAGACAGTTCCTCCTTGTTTGTTTATGTAAAACATGGCTACTTGATTGTCCGTATGAATGAGGACTGTCTTGTAGCTGAGGAGGGTACCTTGAGAGCTAGAAAAACTGCTCGAAGCTCCAAGTGGTTGATATGAAGAGAGGTCTCCTGTGGGGACCAAGTGCCTTGAATGGAGAGGTCCTGTAGATGGGCTCCCCAACCTGTTTGGGAGGCATCTGTTGTGAGGGTTGCTTGGGGCAACAACTGTTGGAAGGGGGACCTCCAGCAACAGATTTTGAGTGGACATCCACCATTGCAGAGACCAAAAGAGACGTTTGGTGGTTGCTATTTGGTCTGAGAGAGCTCCTGAAGCTTGAGTCCACTGGGTGGACAAAGTCCATTGAGCTGCTCTCATGTGTAGGCGAGCATAGGGTACCACATGTACTGTGGAAGCCATGTGGCCTAGCAGTTGTAGCATCTCCTGGGCAGTTAAGTGGCTCTTTGACTGAATCTGGGAGGCTAACTGCACTAGATGTTGGCAACGGGCCTGAGGAAGGTAGGCCCTTGCAGTAGTGGTATCCAACCAGGACCCTATGAATTCTAGGGACTGAGTAGGGGTGAGCTGAGACTTTGGGAGGTTTACCACAAGTCCCAGGTACTGCAGAATGTGCCTTGTGCGGTCCAGGGAAATCTGGGCCTCTGACTGAGATGGAGCTCGGATGAGCCAGTCATCCAGGTATGGGAAGACAAATATTCCCAGAGTGCGTAGAAATGCAGCAACTATTGCCATGCATTTGGTGAACACTCTTGGAGCAGAGGCCAGACCGAAAGGAAGGACTCTGTATTGGTAATGTTTTCCCTGGAAAAGAAACCGTAGGAATCTTCTGTGAGAGGGATGGATGAGGACATGTGTGTACGCATCCTTGAGATCTAGAGAACAAAGCCAATCCTGACTTTGAAGGTATGGAAGGAGAGTGCCCAGAGAAAGCATCTTGAACTTCTCCTTGCAGAGAAATTTGTTCAATTCTCTGAGATCTAAGATGGGTCTGTATCCCCCTGTCTTCTTTGGAATGAGAAAATAGGGGGAGTAGAACCCTGACCCTTGATGAAGAAGAGGAACTTCTTCTATTGCCCCTTGGGCAAGAAGGGTAGCTATCTCCTGACCTAGAAGGTCGAGAAGAGATGTGGGAGAATTGAAGTGTCTCACCATGGTGTGGGGAGGAAGGTCTGAGAAATGAAGTTTGTAGCCCTCTCTTATGATGGAGAGGGTCCACTGCTCTGATGTGATTTGCTCCCATCTGGGAGCAAAATGAGCTAACCTTCCTGGAATGGTGAGAGGTTCTGGCTGTTGTAGAGGCAGAAAGGCTAAGTTCTCTAGCATCAAGTCAAAAACCCTGAGGGGGTTGGGACTGCTGAGTTGCAGCAGCCCCTGTAGGCTTAGGCCTGGCCTGCTTAGGTTGCTGACGCTTAGTGGCAAAACGACCTGTAGAAGATTGTTGGCCAGAAGTAGAAGGAAATCTGCCCTTTTTGAAAAAAGACTTTTGAAAGTCTTTTTCTTGGCAGGAATGGAGGTTGACTTTGAAAGTCTATCCAGAGCAGAGTTTTCTGCATCCATTTGAGTGGCTTTTATTTGCCACTCTTTGCCAAACAGATTTTCACCTGTACAGGGCAGATTTCCTAAGCCATCTTGAACCCAGGGTTCTAAATCAGAAGCCTGGAGCCAAGCAATTCTGCGAGCAGCTATGGCAATGCCTGAGGCTCTGCTGGCACCTTCAAAGGAGTCAAAAGCTGCCCTGTTGGAAAACTTTGAAATGTCTTGAGTATTGTAACAAGGAAGATCTGCCCTCTGCCTCAGAAGCACAGAAATCTGCTGTTTGCAGTTTAGATTCTGACAGGCAGGCAAATCACAAGGTTCCCAGTTACCATAGGCAACGTAAACAAACTCAGACACAAGGTCTGCAGTCACGCCTAGCTAGTAAGCATTCCCCAGCTGCTGATGAAAACAGCTTTCACCTGTGCAAGGGAACGCCCAAGAAGCTGTATAAAAAATGCTCAGTGCAGTCAGAGTTAGACTGGCTGGACACGAAAGACTGGCAAGACAAGGGAGACTTGCAGGACTCGGAAGAAAGCTCAGAATATTCAGGAAATACAGACACAGAGTCAGAACTGCCTGAAACTTCTAGCAGGAAGTCACAAAGAAATTCACAGAAAGAAACAAGGAGAGTTTCACACAGAGAGGTCAGCTGTAAGAAGCACTTACCTCTGACGCAGCTTGAATTTCCTAAGCACCGGGCTGTGCTGAATGAATGGGAGGCAGCAAAAGGCAAACCGTATGTATCTGAAAAGCATGGCAGCTTAAAACAGTTACAAACCCTAGAGAGGGAAAGAAATGCTATTGAAGATGTGCGTATGTCTGACCCTGAAGAGCGTGTGCCAGTGAAACCCTGCAAAAGATTTCCAAGAGAGAAATCTTCACCTAATAGAAGAGAACAGTGTTATGGTTTACAGCCAAATGTAAAAGGCAGGAAGTTTAAAAGTTTTAAGGATAAAGCTTACTCAGAGAAAGGTGTCTCTCCTTCCTGCTATTACCAGTTTTATGACAGCTATTTGCCCTGCTGTGAAGAAGAATGTTCAGAGAGCACTGATAGACTAAGAAAGGTGCAAACTTTCTGTTCTAATGAAAATACTGTAAATGATAAAGCAAAGTGTGAGCCTATGATTACTGAGGCTGGTATTGAAGGTCCATGTGATGAAGCCATGGATTGTACGCTGTTATTATCCAATATGGTTTCCTCCTTATGCTGAAGCCAGGATAAGAGTGCCACGTGAGTGCTGAGAAAGCTAAGAAGAGACAGCTAGCATATCGGATAAGCTTTATACTGTGATTTATGAGTTCTGTTGAAGCAAGATGCTATGTTTAAGTTTTCTTCAGTTTACCAGAAGTATGGTTGTATCCTGAGTTTTTTGTATTATAACCTTTTTGAAAATCCAACCCCAGGAGGTGAATAAAAATCCTTTTGAAAAACCTGACCACTTGACTCACAACTACAACTTTCTACAAGAAAGGTCAGGCCCAGCAGTCTGGCTGATAGCTTAGGCCACAGTCCAGCCCCTGCTGGTGACAGTATGCTTAAGCCAAATGAGGAATTCGTCCCTTTTATCTTCTGGAAGAAAAGGGAGGAAGTTATGCAGTTTTTGTGCAACTTCTTTTAGAAACATACCCATGTAAAGGCTATATGAGTTGATTCTGGCAATAAGCATACTGGCTTGGAAGATTTTTCTACCAAAAGCATCCAAGGTCCTGCATTATCTTCCTGGAGGAGCAGAAGAGTGTCTCTTTGTACTCTTTATCCTCTTCATAGCTGACTGCACCACAATGGAATGGTGAGGAAGCTGAGTTTTCTGAAATCCAGGACAAGGAGGGACACGATACATAGTGTCCAATCTGCGAGAATGAGGAGAGAGAGTGAGAGGAGTCTCCCATAAATCAATCATGTGTTCATGAAGAATCTCATGAATTGGTAAGGTGACTGCCTCTTTAGGAGCCTTAGAGTATCCTAAAATATCTAATTTTTTTGCTCTAGGCTCTGATTCAGAGGTTACTGAAATAGAAAGTCCTTTAGCTACTTCTCTTATGAAGTCTTGAAAGGACAAGTCCTCTGGTGGAGACATTCTTCTTTTTGGAGAAGAAGGCTCTTCAGGAAGGGCTATGGATACTTCAGGAGACTCATCTGATGAATCAGAATCACCAGAGGAATCGAAGTATCGCCTGTCAGGGTGCTCTTCCAACGCTCGATACGCGTATCGAGCGGTATCGACATCGGGCGTCCTCGGTACCGGATCGGTACCGAGAAATAGCTCTGGACAAGGAACCGCTGCAGCCGGTATCCTGGTCGATGTCGATGCAGTTGGTACCGGTATCGGCGCTGGTGCCGGTACCGGAGCCGATACCGACAACGGAGTTCGTTGTGGTACCATCGGCGTCGCAGCTTGAATGAAGGCCGTGATAGCCCGCTGCATGGACAGAACATTCTGATCCATCGACGCCATGAATGCCTGGAAATCGGTACCGGGAGATTGTGCCGGTACCCCAGAGCATTCTAACAGGTAATCGGTCGAGGCCGTGCCATCGATGTCAACCTGTAACCCCATAGGAGGAGCTTTGGAAGCCGGAGCTTCCCGCCGGGGTTGTTTTGCTGGTGCAGGATCCTCGAGGGCAAGCCCGGAGGCATCTCGATGCTTAGAGGGAGATTTACCCTTCGAGGACCTGCTAGGTTTATGTTTGGTTACCTGAGATCCATCAGGAGAAGACGACCTGGAAGATGTCAATGCTACCGACGCTGCATCAGCGGGAAACAGCACATGGAGCTTAGCTGCTCGGTTCTGTAAACCCCGTTTAGACATTAGAGAGCAGGACTGGAGTGGAGTGTTCAGGACCCAAACATTTAAGACACCATTCATGGGTATCTGTAACAGAAATAGTACCGCTACACTTAGTACATTTTTTGAACCCGGAGGCTGTTTTTTCCATGAAGGAAATTTTCTTGTGGGCCCTGCGGCCCAAGAAGAAAAATACACTAAGTGAGGAAAAATATAGATTTTTTTTTTTTTTTTTTTAAGGAAAGAAAGAAAAAGACCGGCGGTACCGGTCCGGAGTCGGGGAAGGCAGACACGCGACCAAAGAAAGAAAATAAAATAAAGAACTTCTTCAGTGGTGACAGGGCTCGATCTGCTGGCTCTGCGGCAAAGAAGAACTGAGGAGAGCTGGATAGGAAAGGCGGGAAGGCAGCGCGCAGGCGCTGTGGGATGCTCCCAAAAGCTTTCCTTTTTGGGAAGCTGGGGAGCGTTCCCGCGCAGGCTCCGTCGGTACCGATGTACCCATATGTGAAGACTCATTCCTGCTTGTTCCTGGAAATATGACTGCTTCTTGGAGCAGCTGGTTAATGAACTGACAAGAAAGGATACTATCTTGGACCTAGTCCTTAGTGGAACATGGGATCTGGTGCAAAAGGTAAGGGTTTTGGGGCCACTTGGCAACAGTGATCACAGCATGATCGCATTTGATGTAATAAATGGAAGAAGACAACTTGCTTTCTTGACCCCATTCCTTCCTCATGGCTCCTCACACCTTCCCTTGCTCTCCCCTCCCTCTATCCTCGCTATGATCAACTCTAGCCTCTCCACTGGTACCTTTCCTTGCCCTTGGAAGCATGCACTCATATGCCCCATTCTCAAGAACCCCTCACTCGACCCTCTTGTTCTAGCTCACTACCGACCAGTTTCTCACCTCCCCTTTCTCTCAAAAATACTTGAGAAGGCTGTCTTTGCACAACTCTCCCACCACTTGGTCACTACTAATTTTCTCCACCCCCATCAATCAGGTTTCCGCCCGGGTCACAGTGTGGAAACTGCTATTCTTGCCTTCTTCAATGAGCTACATGTTGCACATGACCATGGTGATATTTCGGTGGCGGTATCCTTAGACCTTTTCGCAGCTTTTGATCTTGTCGATCACTTTCTTCTTCTGTCTCGTCTCCATGATGCTGATCTTCGTGGCACTGTATCGCTGGTTTCACCCCTCTCTCTTCTCCCGGTCCTACTCCGTACTTTCTCACTCCTCCTTGATCACCTCTTCTGATCCTGTCCCCCTGTGCTGTGGTGTTCCTCAGGGCTCAGTCCTTGCACCTCTCCTGTTTAATGTCTTCCTAGTACCTCTGACCCTTCTTTTTCAGCAGTCTGGGATATTGGCTTTCTATTATGCAGATGACCTTGTTCTTCTTCATCACACTTCCTCTCTTCAGTCAGAACTTTCCCCTCTCAACTCCTGTCTCCTCTCTGTTGCCACCTGGCTCTCCACATATTGCTTACACTTGAATCTCTCCAAAACTCTTGCTATTTGGTTCCCCCACGGTAGTCCCTCACATAGCCCCATCCTTTGCTGGCTCCTCTATCCCTCTAGTATCCTGCTTTCAGTACCTTGGTGTTCTTGTTGACTCTGATCTCTCTTTTCATGATCACATCTCCCATGTAACTAAAACTTTTCTTCTACCTCCGCCAGATCCGTGCTGTCCGCCCCTTCCTCACTACCCAAGCTCTCACCACTCTTGTACTCTCCCTCGTCATTTCTCGCCTTGATTTCTGTAACTCTGTCCTTGCCGGTATTCCTCAATCCCAGTTGCATAGGCTTCAACGCATTCAAAACACGGCAGCCCGCATGATCACCCACTCCACTCGTTTTGACCACGTCACTCCCCTTTCTTCACCTTCACTGGCTACCTACAGACCATCGTATTTGCTTTAATCTCCTTAACTTCGTGCACCAGGTCATCTACATGCGCACCCCTCAATATCTGGCGGACCTCATCCAATCTCACACTCCCAGTTGTGCCCTCCGGTCTGTCCACATAAATCGCCTCCACCTCCCTTCCCGAGCCCAACTGCATTCCACTCCCTCTCTCAGCTTTTTTCTTTATTGGGCCCGCACACTCTGGAACTCATTACCCCCCTCCCTCAGACTTGAGCAAAACTACCATACCTTTAAAGCACGCCTTAAGACCCACTTGTTTATCTCTGCCTTTGACCTTCCCCCTCTACCCCTGATATTTTCATTTCTCCTGTCCTGTATGCATGGCCTACTCCTTACTGTCCCGTTTATATTGTAACTGCCTTTCCTTTCCTTGCCATTCTTTTGACCTGTAGCAATTGTACACCGCTCTGCTTGTATATGAAGGGCGGTATATCAAATCTAATAAACAAACATAAGAACGGCAAGGAAATCCACAGTACAGAGTAGTTATTCACCTATAACAGGTGTTCTCCAGGAGCAGCAGGAATCAGTCCTCACATATGGGTGTCATCGGCGCCGATGAAGCCCCAGCGAAGCATTTCCCCAGCTTTCTATGAAAGCCTTTGGGAATGCAGGCACGCATGCGCGGTTCCCTTCCCGCCTAAAGGTGCCATCTTACCTCAGTCAAATGACATAGCTAAGAACAGCACACAAAAATGAAAAAATAAACTATGTACAACTGCAACTCCAAGGGGAGGAGGGAGGGTTGTGAGGACTGATTCCTGCTGCTCCTGGAGAACACCTGTTACAGGTGAGTAACTACACTTTCTCCAGGACCAAGCAGGAAGTCAGTCCTCACATATGGGTGACTCCCTAGCTCTGGGCTACCGAGGAACCCAGGCTGAACAAGAGAACTCCCTCTAGTCCCAGCTGCAAAGAAAGGCTTTTCAAGGACACAACCTCCACCGGTAGCCCAACAGAGGGCAGGAGTTGCCTAAACCTCAAAGAGATTCCGGAGTACTGCCTGGCCAAAAGCACTGTCCCTATGGGACTTACTCTCCAGGCAGTAATGGGCCGCAAAAGTCTGGCTTGAAGACCAAGTTGCAGCCCTGCAGATGTCTACCAAGGGCACAGAGCGGAGATGAGCCACTGAGGCAGCCATTGCCCTGACACGATGGGCCGTGACCCTACCCTGCAAAGGAAGGTCAGCCGCCTTGTAAGCCCAGGTGATACAGTCAGCCACCCAGATGGACAAGGTACGCTTGGACACAGCCAACCCCAACTTATTGGGGTCAAAGGATACGAAGAGCTGAGTAGCCCTTCTATGCCCCTGCGTACGGTCAAGGTAGAAGGATAAGGCCCTCCTAATGCTTCAGCCTGGCTTTCATGAGGCCTAGGGAAGAATGTTGGAAGGACCACCTCCTGATTGAGGTGGAAAGAGGAGACAACTTTTGGGAGGAACTTTGGGTGAGTCCTGAGGACTACCCTCTTCCTATAAATCCTGGTGTTAGGCCTGTCACAGACCAGGGCCTGAAGCTCACTTACTCGCCTAGCCGAGGTAAGGGCTATCAGGAAGAGTGTCTTCCAGGAGAGGAAGCGTAGTGGACAAGTAGCCATCGGCTCAAAAGGAGGGCGAGTCAGTTGCTGCAAGACCACATCCAGCTCCCACTCAGGGGCAGGACGACGGATGGGAGGCTTGAGCAAAAGCAAGCCCCTGAGAAAGCGGGACACCAAGGGGTGACCAGATAGAGATTGTCCCTCTACCAATGAGTAGTGAGCTGCTAGAGCTGAGAGGTGGACCCGAACAGAATTGGACGCCCTGATTGGATAAGTGCAGTAAGTACTGAAGGACTACTGGCACAGTACAGGAGAAAGGATCCTCTGTATGTAGGTGACACCACACAGAAAACCTCTTCCATTTGAGAGCATAGGTTTTCCTAGTGGACTGTTTCCTAGAGGCTAGGACAACCTCC
This sequence comes from Ichthyophis bannanicus, assembly GCA_033557465.1. Classification (NCBI taxonomy): domain Eukaryota; kingdom Metazoa; phylum Chordata; class Amphibia; order Gymnophiona; family Ichthyophiidae; genus Ichthyophis; species Ichthyophis bannanicus. The sequence goes on along the minus strand of CM066031.1, from coordinate 1,755,716,357 downwards.
TCAACTTCCTGAGGTAGGCCCCAGGGAGCCAAAACTACCCTTGCATCCTCCAGGCCATCAAATTGAGAGACTTGAGATTGGGGTGCAGAAGGGAACCTTGGTCCTGTTTGAGAAGGTCGGGTTGCAACCCCAGAGGCAGTGGAGGATCCACCGCCAGTTGAAGCAGAAGAGGAAACCAAGGCTGTCTCGGCCACCTGGGAGCTACCAGCAGGACCGAGGCCTTGTCCTGGAGAATCTTGAATAGGGTTCGGGCCACCAAGAGCGTGGGAGGAAACGCATAGAGGAGGCCCTGAGACCAAGATATCAGAAAAGCATCCGCTGCTGTCCGCAGAGGATGTGGTTGCCTAGAGCAGAACTTTGGCAGTTGCTTGTTGATGGGGCTGGCAAAGAGATCCATCAAAGGGAGACCCCATTTCAGGAAGATCTTCTGAACTACTGAAGGATGCAACTGCCACTCGTGGGGCTGCAGTATCCTGCTCAATCTGTCTGCCAGGTAGTTGTCCTGGCCAGGAAGGTACACAGCCCTGAGGAGCATGTTGTGCTTGAGGGCAAAAGAACAAAGGTCCTGAGCTTCCCGACAAAGGATCCTGGACCCAGTTCCGCCCTGTTTGTTCACATAAAACATGGCAACTTGGTTGTCTGTCTGAATCAGGACAGACTGTTGAGCCAGGGTAGGAGTGAAAGCTTTGAGTGCTAATCGAATAGCTCTGAGTTCGAGGAGATTGATCTGCTGTGCCAATTCAATACCATAAAAAGAAGAATAATAATATAGTGCTCAAAAAAAGAAGAAACCTGTGTAAAACTATTCAAAACTGATGTTATAAAAAGAATCCCTTTAAATATGCCCATAAAAATATAAAAATACACATTATCCACTTACGTCGTGAAATAGCTATTAATTTGGGAACCTTAAAACCGGCATCGATGGCTCAGCGGCACCGTGCTTCGCTAAAAAACGCTAGCGCATGCGTGTAGGCATTATAACCTCATTCTGGGAGCGCTGAAATAAATATGTAAATTTAGACAACTTAAAAAATAAATAAATAAATAAATCATGCGACCTAAAAGGGACAGTGTAGTAAAAAAAGGGGGGGGGGGGGAAACTTTACATCTTTGAAACATGAACACTGTGGCAGGTTCTGCTATGATGTGAAAACCCGCACTTGCGGGATCGTTTCCTGGGAACTTCTCTGAATTGTGAACCGTGCCTATTCAATACCATAAAAAGAAAAATAATATAGTGCTCAAAAACAGAAACCTGTATAAAAGTATTCAAAACTGATGTTGTAAAAAGAATCCCTTTAAATATGCCCATAAAAATATATAAAAACACACAATATATAATATCAACTTACGTCGTGAAAAAGCTATTAATTCAAAAACGTTAAAACCGGCATCGATAGCTCAGCGGCACCGTGCTTTACTAAAAATTGCTAGTGCATGCGTGTAGGCATTATAACCCCACTCTGGGAGCGCTGAAATAAGTATGTAAATTTAGACAGCCTAAAAAATAAATAAATAAATCATGCGACCTAAAAGGGACGGTGTAATAAAAAAGAGCCCTGAAAACACTTTCTACCGACGCCATCTAGGTTTCGGGCCTCCCTGCCAGGAGGCACCGCGGAGTGCATCTTCTGACTCTTCAGACGATGCATGGCCAATTCCACAACCATAGCTGAAAACCAGAGCTCTTACGGAGCCGATAGATCGAATCGATTCGCTTGCTAAGAACCGGTGCCGAGGCCAGTGCCTCCCACATACGGAAGAGGAGCCGTTCCAGCATCGGAGGAACCGGGACAGTAAAGGCCTCCTTCGGAGGAGAGTCATACTGCAGCGCCTCGAGCTCTTCAGCTCGAGGCTCTTCCTCGGGATCCGCCGGAATGGCCAAGGCAGTGGCCATATCCCGGACGAACTCAGAGAACCGGGTGTCCTCCGGGGGGAACCTACTCCGGGGCTCAGACTGCGGTGAGTCCGAAGGGACGCACCGAGTCTTAAAGGTGTCAGGAGACTCCTCGTCCTCCGTCTCCCAAGCCGACTCATCCGAGGAAGAGTCGAGGTCCGACCCCACGGGGCCCTGGAGCACCCGCCCCGATGCCAGAAGCACCGGCGTCGACGCCCTCGGTCCCGAACGGGAGGTCGAGGGGGACCGCGACCGAGGTCGACTCCGAGCCACGATGGACTCGAGTATCGGCTCGGTCTCCAGGGTCGACTTGGACGTCGATGTTCCGGTGGTCAGGGCAGATGCGCCAGACAGGCTGGCCATCAGTGCCCGCTGCTGCTCCATGAAGGCAGACATTCTGCTCTCCAAGGCTGTCATCCTGAGACTCAGCTCGGGAGACGCAGCAGCCACCGACTCCCTGGGAGGAGAGTCCACGAGGACTACGGGGCTTACGTGTCCAGCAGACTCCGGCTCCACATGAGGAACTTTGGCAGGCTTCTCCGGTTCCACAGGCCCGGGGCGACGGTCGGGGGTCTTAGACCTGGCCCTCGAGGAGCCAGGGACCTCTTCCAACGACGCCCTCGCGAGCCGTTTCTTCCTTTTGCGTTCCCAGTCGGGGGACCCCCTGTCCGAGGAGCTTTGACGGTGCTCGGGATCGGAATCCCGAGATGTCGAGGCCTCAGACGAGGTCCGGGCCCGGCCAGAGGCCGAGAAAAGCCTTTCCTTTTGCTGCTGGCGACTTCGTAGTGCCTTGGAGACATTTTTCCACAGGCCCCGCACGACTTAGGATCGTGGTCGGGCCCAGGCACCGAAGACAGCAGTCGTGTGTGTCGGTGAGAGACATTAGTTTCTTACACCAATCACACTTCTTAAAACCACTGGAAGCCAGTGGGGAAAAAAAAAAGAGTCCTCGCGAGGTCAAAAGACCGGCCTTCCAGGGAAAAAGAGAAAAAAGGGCGCGAATGCCAGCTACGAAGGGCAAAAACCGAAAAAGAGGAATCGGGCTCGATACCGGTGTACCAAACCTGGCGGGAGGGGAACCGGCGTCGAACCGGTAGAAAAAAAAAGCAAACAAATCGCTGAAAAATCTAATTTTAACCGGGAAAACTGGACACACGTCCAGTGGGCTTCACGGAAAAAAAGAGACTGAGGTAAGATGGCACCTTTAGGCGGGAAGGGAACCGCGCATGCGTGCCTGCATTCCCAAAGGCTTTCATAGAAAGCTGGGGAAATGCTCCGCTGGGGCTTCATCGGCGCCGATGACACCCATATGTGAGGACTGACTCCCTGCTTGGTCCTGGAGAATGCCTTTTAACTTTCAAAAGGGCGACTATTATAAAATGAGGAAAACAGTTAAAAAAAACCTAATAGGAGCAGCTGCAAGGGTTAAATATTTACTTCAAGTATAGGCATTGTTTAAAAATACTATCTTGGGAGCCCAGACCAGATGTATACTACACTTTAAGAAAAGTGGAAGGAAGACCAAAAAACTGCCAGCATGGTTTAAAGGCAAGGTCAGAGAGGCTATTGTAACCAAAAAAGCATCTTTCAAGAAATGGAAAAAGGAGCCAAATGACGAAAACGGGAAACCCTCTTGTACCGAGAAAGTTTCTCCAGGGCCATGTGCCCATGAGGGAAGGGTTAGGACAGCCGTTATAGTTGGTGATTCGATCATTAGGCATGTAGATAGCTGGGTGGCTGGTGGACGTGAGGATCGCCTGGTAACATGCCTGCCTGGTGCAAAGGTAGCGGACCTCACGCGTCACCTAGATAAGGTCTTAGATAGTGCTGGGGAGGAGTCTGCTGTCTTGGTACATGTCGGTACCAATGACATAGGAAAATGTGGTAGGGAGTTTCTGGAGGCTAAATTTAGGTTTTTAGGTAGGAAGTTGAAATCCAGAACTTCCAGGGTAGCGTAAATTCCCATTTGGAAAGAATGGGTACCACCTTTAACTAGGGTAGAAACATGGTTTGGAATAAAGCATTTTCAAGAAACAGTGGCGTAAAGAGGAAGTTTGAATATACTGGTAGAAAAGTTAGGGTAAAAGCTGAAATAGCCCAGGAATATTTAAATAAATGAAAGATGAATTATTCCAAAGTACTGCCATCAAGTTATGTAGGTTGTAAATAGAAACAAAAGGTGTTTTAAAATTGTCTGTATATGAATGCCAGAAATACAAAAAATAAAATTTAACAGTTAGCATGTATGGCACTTAATGAAGATGAAGACATAAGTCTCCCACAGACCTAGGGGAAGGATGACATCCAATAGGACACCAACAGTAAGGTATAAATTATACTGAAATGACAGGGTGGATCAAATTGATGGAGGGTTGGTGCTAAATGTTAAGGATGACAATACAAAAGAACGTTTTGCAGGAAAAAATGCAATGTGGAATTCTTATAGACAGAAATTCCACATGTGATGAGCAGTATGAAAACAGGATGAAGAGACAGACCATGCAATTCTAACATAGAAGATTTCAATTGCCTTAGTATTGACTGGGTTAACTGTTTCACTGGGACATGCTTGGGAGGTGAAGTTGCTAGATGCCATAAATAACTGCAACCTGGAGCAGCTGGTCATGGAACCCATGAGAGGGGAAACTACTTTAAGATTTGGTCCTTACTGGTAACACAGGACTTGGTACAAGAGGTAATGCTGTTGGGCAAGTATGGTCACAATTTGACCAAATTTATCATCACTGGGAGGACACTATAACACACTACTGCTGTAGAATATAAAAAAGGAGACCATGGTAAAATGAACCCAGTAGCATAGTAAATGACGGCAGATAAAGACCAGCATGGTCCATCTAGTCTGCCCAGTAAGGTGGCTAGAGTTGTACAGCTGCGCTCGCTGCTCTGTGCAGATTACTCACCATGTATCCTTGCTTACAACATTTGATCAGCCGTTCCAGGCAGGTTATCCCTTTCTATAAAATTATTTACATTTGCTTTGATTCTATCCTCTTGCTATACAGTGATGCTCTGTTATGTCCCATGCCTTTCTGAATTCCTTCACTGTTTTACTTCCACCACCTTCTTCGGGATGGCATTCCAGACATTGATCACCTTTTCAATGAAAAAGTATTTCCTGATGTTGTTTTTAAGTTTACCTCCTTGCAGCTTCATTTCATGTCCTCTAGTTCTACAACTTCCCTATGTTTGAAAAAGGTTTGTTCATTCATTAATATCCTTTATGTATTTAAAGGTCTGCATTGTAGCTCCCCCACCCCCGTCTCTCCTCTAGGGTATACATATTTAGGTCTTCAAGTCTCTTCTCATATGTCTTCTGGTACAGGATCTAAATCATTTTGGTTGCCTTCCTCTGAACCGTTTCAAGTCTTTTTAAATCCAAAACTGATCACAATATGCCATGTGTGAACTCATCAACTTGTACAGGGGCATTAATACCTCCTCTTTTCTGCTGGTTATTCCTCTCTGTATGCAGCCCAACATCTTCTGGCTTTGGCTACTGCCTTGTTGTATTGTTTTGCAACTTGAGATCCTTAGACATTAGCACTATGAGGTCCCTCCTCCTGGTCCATGCCCACAACCTCATATTTCCTATCGCATACAATTCCTTTGGATTTCTGCATCCCAAGTGCATGCCTCTGCACTTCTTCACATTAACTCTTAACTACCAAGCATTAGTCCTTTCTAACAGTGTTTGTAGATCTTTCCTCAGGGGTGTCCACTCTACTGCAAATTTTCATGTCATCTGCAAAAAGGCAGACTTTTCCATTCAATCCTTCCAAAATATCACTCACAAATACACTGAATAGAATCGGTCCCAGGAAAAATCCCTGAGGCATACCACTATGCGCCTTCCTTTCTTCCAAGCGAGTTCTGTTTACTACCACCTTGTGTTGTCTGTCAGTTAACCAATTTCTGATCCAGTTCACCACCTTGGGACCTATTCCCAGGCTGCTCAGTTTATTGATAATCTAAATAGTTACCAAATGGGTTTTTATAAAGTGAAATACTAAAAACTTAATAAAGGGTTAAGTAGAGATATCAACGGGCATTATATGAGATTAATTAAGCTATGGTCTTTGACAGCCATAAATTTATCACCTGTCTCCAGTGCCCAAGCAATCTTAATTTTTATGTATTTTTTATATATCTATAAAGCATTCAAAATGCCTTTATCCATATCACAAGAAAGTCTCAAGAAGCAAAAAGCATAGTTACTCATTTTAACAAGTGTCCTCTGGGGACAGCAGGAATCAGTCCTCACATATGGGTGACGGTGCTGTCGGAGCCCATGCAGAAACATTTCCCCAGCTTTCAAAGACAGCTTTTGGAGAGATGCATCACGCATGCATGATCCCCTTCCCGCCAAAGGGTGCTATCTTGCCTCTGTCAAATGACATTGCTAAGATGGCCAAGGAAAAAATAAAATACAGTAAAGAAGTAACTCCAAGGGGAGGAGGGCAGGTTGTGAGGACTGATTCCTGCTGTCCCCGGAGAACACCTGTTACAGATGAGTAACTACACTTTTTCTGGGAACAAGCAGGAAGTCAGTCCTCACATATGGGACTCCCCAGCTACAGGCTCCCGAGAACCTGTAAAAACGCCACAGCGACCTGCAAAGGGTGAGCCGTGATCAGTAGCAGTTGAGACCCTACTGAGAGACTCTCGCAAGACCCAAGTGTCTGGCAGAGAGCCAGAACTCCAGTAGCCTGAACAAAGAAGGGTCGGAGATTACGCAGTACGGCTTGATCGAAGGTGCTATCCAGTCGGGACTTCCTCTCCAGGCAATAGTGAGCTGTGAAGGTATGGACCAAAGACCAGGTGGCAGCACGGCAGATTAGCCATGGCCCTGACGCGGTGTGCTGTGACCTTCTGATCCAGTGAAATCCCCGCCTGCTCGTAGGCAAGGGTAATGCAGTCTGTCACCCAAGCGGACAGAGTTCGCTTAATCACTGGGAGCCCGGGATAGCTGGTGTTATAGGATATGAAAAGCTGAAGTGCTTTGCGGTGGCCCGAAGTCCATTGCAGATAGAAAGACAGGGCTCTTTTACAATCCAGAGTATGGCCTCAGAAAGAAGGTGGGGAGCACCACCTCCTGACTGAGGTGGAATTGGGAGATCACCTTCGGCAGAAACTTGTGGTGTATGCGGAGCACCAGATTGTTTTTGTAGAACCTTGTGTAGGGGAGGCTCTGCGAACTGATGTGAGTGCTACCAGGAAGGCAACCTTCCAGGAGAGGTACCGCAGAGGCTTAAAAGGAGGATTAGTGAGCTGCGAGAGCCCCACATTGAGATCCCACTCTGCCAAACGGAGGGCGGACAGGGGGGGGATGGATAGCATGAGTTCCCGCAGGAATCGAGACACAAGGGGCTGTGCTGAAAGGGACTTCCCTCAACGGGATGGTGATGCGTTGCGATGGTGCTCATGTATACTCTGACCGAATTGGACTTTAGTCCCACCTACGACAGGTAGAGAAGGTACTGGAGTACCATTTGTACTGAGCACGAGAAGAGGTAATTAGACCTTACCTGCTAATTGGTAGATAGAAAGCAGAGGGTAGGGCTAAATGGCCAGTTTTCCTAATGGAGAAAGGTGAATATTGATGTACTCCAGGGATCTGTGCTGGGTCCGCTGTTTTATGACATATTCATAAATGACCTGGAAAAGGGAATAACGAGTGACGTTATCAAATTTGCAGAAGACACAAAACTATTTAAAGTTGTTAAAACCCATGAGGATTGTGGAAATTTGCAAGAGGATCTTGATAAATTGGAAGACTGGGCATCAAAATGGCAGATGAAATTTAATGTGGACAAGTGCAAAGTTATGCACCTAGGGAAGAACAACCCAAACTGTGGTTCCACATTAGGAACTACCACCCAAGAAAAAAGATTTAGGCGTCATTGTGGATAACATGTTAAAACCCTCTGCCTAGTGTGCAGCGGTGGCCAAGAGACCAAACAGAATGCTAGATATCATAAGGAAAGGAATGGAAAATAAAACAAAGGATATTATAATGCCTCTCTATCGTTCCATGGTGCGACCACACCTTGAATATTGTGTACAATTCTGGTCGTCATATCTTAACAAGAATATAGCGTTATTAGAAAACGTTCAGAGAAGAGCCACCAAAATAGTAAACGGGATGGAAGGATACCCCTATGAAGAAAGGCTAAAAAGGTTAGGGCTCTTTAACCTGGAAACGAGACGGCTGAGGGGAGATATGATAGAAATCTATAAATTAATGAACGGAGTGGAACGGGTAAACGTAGATCAATTGTTTACGTAATCAGAATATAGGAAGACTAGGGGACATGCAATGAAGCTAAAGGGTAAACTATTTAAGACTCATAAGAGAAAGCACAGTTACTTACCTGTAACAGGTGATCTCTGGGAACAGCAGGAATAAGTCTTTACATATGGGTATCGTCGGTACCGACAGAGCCTGCGCGGGAACGCTCCCCAGCGTCCTTAAAGAAAGCTTTTGGGAGCATCCCACAGCGCCTGCGTGCTGCCTTCCCGCCTTTCCTAACTGCCTCTCTCCAGTTCGAGTTTTAAAGCTGAGACAAAGAGAGAGAGAGAGAGAGGAAAGGAAAGATAGATAGAGAGATACAACTCCTAGGGGAGGTGGGTGGGTTGTGAAGACTTATTCCTGCTGTTCCCAGAGATCACCTGTTACAGGTAAGTAACTGTGCTATCTCCAGGAACAAGCAGGAATGAGTCTTCACATATGGGGACTCCCCAACTAGAGATGCCTGGGAGATCACCCAGATTGTGAGTCCCTGGGAGGGCTCTACCTCTACCCATGAATCTCAGGCATCCAGTTCAGGGATGGAGGGTAGGAGTTGATTAGGTATGGAACAGGTGTTTGAGAACAGCCTGACCAAACAAGGCATCCTGGCGGGAGTCCTTGTCCAAGCAGTAATGGGCTGTGAAGGTATGAACCGATGCCCAAGTGGCCGCTCGACAGATTTGGTCGATGGACACAGAGTTTAGATGAGCCATAGAGGTTGCCATAGCCCTCACATTGTGAGCTGTGACATGGCCCTCCAGAGAAAGGTTCTTACTTTGGTAGGCGAAGGAAATACACTGAGCAATCCAATTGGACAGAGTTCTCTTAAGAGACTGGAAGTCCTAAATGAGAAGGATCAAAAGCAACAAAAAGTTGAGAGGACTTTCTATGTTGCTGTGTCCTGTGTAAGTAGAAAGCAAGTGCTCTTTTACAATCCAGGGTATGAAGATTCCTCTCTGCACTTGATGCATGAGGTCCTGGAAAAAAGACAGGTAAAAAGACCTCCTGGTTCAGATGAAAAGGTGAGACCACTTTAGGCATAAAGTGTGGATTAGTTCTGAGGACTACCTTGTCATGATGGAACCTTGTATAAGGAGGATTAGCCACTAAAGCTTGCAGCTCACTAATACGGCGAGCTGAAGTGACTGCAATGAGAAAAATTACCTTCCAAGAAAGGAATTTTAAGGAGGTAGTGGCTAAGGGTTCAAAGGGTGGCTTCATAAGCTGGCCAAGAACCAGATTCAAGTCCCAGGACACTGGAGGTGGTCTAATGGGAGGTTTAGTCAAAAGAAGGCCTCTCATGAATCTTGCTATAAAAGGATGAGAGGAAATAGGTTGTCCATTGAGAGGCTTAATGGATGCTGCAATAGCACTCAAATGGACTCTGATTGAATTTGTCTTAAGGCCTGCATGGGATAAATGCAGCAAATAGTCTAGTAAAGAATGCAAAGGTATTGCAAGAGGGTTGAGACCCTTCTCTGCACACCAAATGGAAAACCTTTTCCATTTAAAAGCATATGAACGTCTGGTGGAAGGCTTTCTGGAAGCATGAAGGATATCCTTCACTTGCTGAGAAAGTTGTAAATCTTGAAGGTCTAGGCCTTCAGCAACCAGGCCCTGAGATGAAGAGACTGAGGATTTGGGTGCCACAAGGTTCCCTCCTCCTGGGAGAGGAGATCTGGAGCAGACCCCAGGTCTAGGGAGGGAGCTTGAGAGAGATGCAGAAGTAGAGGGTACCACACTTGGCGTGGCCAAAGTGGTGCTATGAGGATCATAGTCCCTTTGTCTCTCTGAAGCTTGAACAGAGTCTTGGGGATTAGGGGAATAGGTGGAAAGGCATAAAGGAAGTCTTGCCCCCAATGAAGGAGGAAGGCATCCCTGGCCTGAACTCCCTGACATGGAATCCTGGAACAGAACCGGGGAAGTTTGGCATTCCACGGACTTGCAAACAGGTCTATGTCTATTTGGGGTACCCCAAATCCGAAAAATTCTGGCTGTCTGGTCCCCATGGAGGGACCATTCATGCGGAAACAGAACTCGACTGAGTCGGTCTGCCCAAGAGTTTTGAACTCCTGGAAGATATACTGCCATGAGATGGATTTGATGCTCTCTGGCGAAGGCCCACAATCTCAGAGCTTCGTTGCAAAGCGACAGAGAACCAGTTCCCCCCTGCTTGTTCACGTAGAACATAGCTATCTGGTTGTCTGTGTGGATGAGGACTGTCTAGTAGCTGAGCAGGGTGTGGAAGACTCAGAGCCAGAAAGATTGCTCTGAGCTCTAAGAGGTTGATATGAAGATTTGTCTCCTGTGGAGACCAGATGCCCTGGGTTGAGAGATCTTGTAGATGAGCCCCCCAAACCTTTGGAGAGGCATCTGTTGTAAGGGTTGCCTGGGGTAACACCTGTTGAAAGGGGGACCCCAGCAACAGATTCTGAGTGGACTTCCACCAGTGGAGGGACGAAAATAGGCGACTGGAGGTTGCTATTTTGTCTGACAGGCAACCTGATGCCTGGGTCCATTGGGTGGATAGGGTCCACTGAGCTGCTCTCATGTGAAGGTGAGCATAGGGAACCACATGCACCGTGGATGCCATGTGGCCTAAAAGTTGCAACATCTCTCGAGCAGTTAAATGGGATTTTAACTGAATCTGGGAGGCTAAGTGCACCAAGCGTAGGCAACGGGCCTGGGGAAGATAGGCCCTTGCAGTTGTGGTATCCAGTCAGGCCCCTATGAACTCTAGAGACTGAGTAGGGGTAAGCTGGGATTTTGGAATGTTGATTACCAGTCCCAGATACTGAAGAACACGCATTGTGCATGCTAGAGAAGTCTGGGCCTCTGACTGGGATGGAGCTCGGATGAGCCAGTCGTCCAGATATGGGAATACGAATATCCCTAGAGTGCGTAGAAATGCAGCTACTACTGCCATGCATTTTGTGAACACTCTTGGAGCAGAGGCCAGACCGAAAGGAAGCACTTTGTATTGGTAGTGCTTTCCTTGGTACAGGAAGCGAAGGAATCTTCTGTGTGTTGGATGGATGAGAACATGGGTGTACGCATCCTTGAGATCTAGAGAACAAAGCCAGTCCTGACTCTGGAGGTATGGAAGGAGAGTTCCGAGAGAAGTCATCTTGAATTTCTCCTTGCATAGAAACTTGTTCAATTCTCTGAGATCTAATATGGGTCTGTAGCCCCCTGTTTTCTTTGGGATGAGAAAATAGGGGGAGTAGAACCCTGAACCCTGTTGAAGAAGGGGTACTTCTTCTATTGCCCCTTGGGCAAGAAGGGTAGCAATCTCCTGACCTAGAAGGTTGAGGAGAGATGTTGGAGAATTGAACTGTTTCACCATGGTGTGAGGAGGAAGGTTTAAGAAATGAAGTTTGTACCCTTCCCTTATGATGGAGAGGGTCCATTGCTCTGCTGTGATTTGTTCCCATCTGGGAGCAATGTGAGCTAACCTTCCTGGGATGGTGAGGGGCTCTGGATGTTCTAGAGCCAGAAAGACTAAGTTCTCTAGTGGAAAGTCAAAGGCCCTGAGGAGGCTGAGGCTGTTGGGCCGTAGCAATCCTCGCAGCCTGGGTTTTGGCCTGTTTTGGTTGTTGCTGCCTCTTTGTAGCAAAACGACCTTGAGAAGAGGCCTGACCATAAGAAGAAAATTTTCCTTTCTTTGGGAAAGATCCCTTTTTGAACAACCTCTTTTTGAAAGGAGTAGTAGTAGACTTTGAAAGTCTATCTAAAGCAGAATTTTCAGCATCCATCTGGTTGGCCTTTGCTTGCCAATCTTTGCCAAACAGGTTTTCGCCTGTACAGGGAAGGTTACCTAGACCATCCTGTACCCAGGATTCCAAATCAGAGGCTTGTAACCAAGCAACTCTGCGTGCACCTATGGCAATAGCCGAGACTCTACTGACCCCCTCAAAAGAGTCAAAGGCTGCACGGTTGGAAAACTTGGATACATCCTGCGCATGTTTAAGCCAGGCGATATATTCTTCTCTCTTATCTTCTGACATAAAAGGAGATAAGGTTTGCAGATGATCTGTAACTTCTTTTAGAAACATCCCCATATAGAGACTATAGGAGTTGATTCTGGCTACAAGCATACTGGCCTGGAAGATTTTCCTGCCAAAGGCATCTAGGGTTCTGTATTCTCTTCCTGGAGGAGCAGAGGAGTGCCTTTTTGTACTCTTGATCTTTTTAATGGCAGACTCTACCACAATGGAGTGGTGAGGAAGCTGAGTCTTATGAAACCCAGGACAAGGAGGAACACGATACATGGTGTCCAACCGTCTGGAATGAGGGGAGGTGGAAAGAGGAGTCTCCCATATGCCCAACATGTGTTCATAAAGAATCTCATGTATTGGTAAGGTGGCTGCCTCTTTAGGAGCCTTAGGATATTGTAGGATATCTAATTTTTTGGCTCTAGGTTCAGTCTCAGAGGTTACTGAGATGGACAGGCCTTTGGCCACCTCCCTAATAAAGTCTTGAAAAGACAAGTATTCAGGAGGAGACATTCTCCTTTTTGGAGAAGAGGGTTCCTGAGGAAGGATCCCCGATGCTTCAATTGAGGTCTCTGAAGAGTTAGAGTCTTCAGAAGAATCAAAGTATCGACTGTCTGGATGCTCTCGTAGAGCCCGATATGCATACTGGGAGATATCGACATCGGGAGTAATCGGTACCGAGCCGGTACTGATAGGCATCACTGGGTAGCGTACCGCTGCCGTCGATGCTGATGTCGATGCAAGCGGTACTGGTATCGGAACCGGAATCAGATCCTGTACCGGAATCGGTACGGGTACCGACAATGGGGTTTGTTGCGGTACCGGAGGCGTTGCAGCTTGAATAAATGCTGTGATGGCACGCTGCATGGTCAGAATATTCTGATCCATCGACGCCACCAATGTCTGGATATCGGTACCGGTAGAAACTGCCGGTACCCCAGAACATTGTAACAGGTGATCGGTCGAGGCCGTGCCATCAATGTCAACCTGTGACCCCATAGGTAGTGCTTTGGAAGCCGGAGCCTCCCGCCGGGGTAACTTTGCCGGTGTGGTATCCTCAAGAGTAAGCCCAGGGGCATCTCGATACTTAGAGGGAGATGAACTCTTTGAGGACCGGCCAGATTTAAGTTTGGTTACCTGAGATCCATGGGATGAAGAAGCAGCCCTGGAAGACGTCGATGCCACAGAAGCTGCATCAGAGGGAAACAGGGTACTGAGCTTAGCTGCCCGATTCTGTAACCCTCTTTTGGACATCATAGAACAGGACTCACAATCCGCAGTGGAGTGGTCAGGACCTAAACATTTTAGACACCAGTCATGGGTGTCGGTGACAGAAATAGTGCTACTGCACTTTGTGCATTTTTTAAAACCGGAGGCGGGTTTTTCCATGAGGGAAAAATATGTCTGTAGGCCTAAGGCCCCAGAAGAAAAATGCACTGAAAAAGTAGGTGGTTTGTTTTTTTTTAAAGAAAGAAAAAGAACCGGTAGTACCGGTGCGGAATCGAGAAGGCAGACACGCGACTAAAGAAAAAATAAAAGAAAATAAATTCTTCAGCGGTGACAGGAAACACGACCTGCTGGCTCCACGGAAAAGAAGAACTGGAGAGAGGCAGTTAGGAAAGGCGGGAAGGCAGCGCGCAGGCGCTGTGGGATGCTCCCAAAAGCTTTCTTTAAGGACACTGGGGAGCGTTCCCGCGCAGGCTCCGTCAGTACCGACGATACCCATATGTGAAGACTCATTCCTGCTTGTTCCTGGAGATAATATTTTTTCACTCAACGTGTAATCAAACTCTGGAATTTGTTACCGGAGGATGTAGTAAAAGCTGTTAGTGTAGCTGGGTTTAAAAAAGGTTTGGACAAGTTCCTGGAGGAAAGGCCCATAAACCATTATTAAAAAGGGACCCAGGATATCACTGCTTGACCCAATACAAGCATTGTGGAACCTGTGTCTTTTGGGGAAACTGCTAGGTATGTATGACCTAGATTGGCCACTGTTGAAAACAAGATACTGGGCTCGATGGACCTTGGTCTGACCCAGTATGGCATATCTTATGTTCCTGAAAGAACTCCAGTCCAGTCCCTTTCCTCTGGGTTGTGCTCCCCTTCCAGCAGCTTTGGAGACTGAGCTCATCATTGATTTGCTGACCCTCTGGTATAAATAGCACTGGCACCACCCACCAACTTCCAGTATTCTATTGAAAAAGCAAACTTAACGGAGAGACAATGAACCCCCCCCCATCCATTCTAAACTCAAACATCAGTAACCAAAACTCCAGAATATTCTCCCCTCCCATCACCCCCCAGAAGGGACCTCTACCCCCCCCCCCTCAGAAGAGGAGGAGGAGACTTACCTGATACCGCACCTGACCCAGCCTACCCAACTAACAGGGCTCTCTGTTGGACCAGGTCCACCAAAACCTTCAACGAGGAGCATCCGGCAATCATCTTCACTCTTACGAAACTTCGGGCCTGCAAACTATATATCCTGAAACATAATAGTGACAACACCTGGCGGGATCAGGGACTGGACTGGAGTTCCTTCAGGAACACCAATTAGCAGGTAAGGTCTAATTACTTCCTTATCGTAACTCAAGTCCAGTCCCTTTCCTCTGGGATGTAACAGAGCAGTTCAAGCCTGGGAGGGGTTCCCAAGAGCGGACCGAATCACCGCTCTTCCAAACTCAGGATCTGCGGCCGCCTGAACATCCAACCGGTAATGTTTCACAAAAGTATGCAAAGATGACCACGTAGCCGCCCTACAAATGTCAAGCGGTGGAACCAAACCATACTCCGGCCATGATGCTGCCTGGGCTCGGGTCGAATGCGCCCGAAACCTCTCTGGGACCCTTCTTCCCTTCAGGAATGGCTTCTCTGATCCACCTTGAAATGGAAGCCTTGGCCGCCGTCTCACCCTTACGTAGTCCCCCAAACAAAACAAACGTATGTTCGGACTTTCGAAAAACTGCTGTGCAACTGAGGTAACGCTTCAACAACCTGCGCACATCCAGACTGTGCAAACGCGCATCCGCCACTCCTGACCCTTCCCCTGGAAAGGCAGGAAGAGAAACCGACTGATTGATGTGAAACAGTGAAACCACCTTAGGCAAGAAGGAAGGCACTGTACGCAAGACCACCTTCTCCTTGAAGAAAGCGAGGAATAGCGGATGACACGAGAGAGCCTGAAGCTCCGAAATCCGCCTAGTGAAGAAACTGCCACAAGGAACACAGTCTTGAGAGTTGAATCCTTCAATGTAGCCTTCCCCACTGGCTCATAAGCTTACCCTGTCAACAAATTCAGCACTAAATTAAGGTCCGGGGGGGGGGGACGACCGCCGACCTTTGCTGAGGCCGAAGGCGCTGAACCACTCGCATGAACCTACCTACCTATGTCCGCATTTTCTCCTAAGGGCTTCCTGTAACAGGAAATGGCTGCTAACTGCACCCGCAAGGAACTGGCTGCAAGGCTCTTCTCAAAACCTCCTTGCATAAATTCTAACATCTCCAGCAGAGAAACCGACAGGGGTCTCCTCCCCTGGCCTGCGCACCAGACCTCAAATATCCTGCAGATTCTCACATAGGAGAGACACGTCGATCACTTGCGAGCATTCAACAATGTTGTAATCACAGCTTCGGAATATCCCCGCTTATGGAATCGCACCCTCTCAAGAGTCAAGCCGTAAGCGAGAACCGATCCACCTGAGGCATCCAGAAAGGTCCCTGGACCAGAAGATCGCTCCTGCATGACAGGCGCCACGTTCGGTCGACCAGAAGCCTCACTAGGTCTGCATACCACGGTCTTCGCAGCCAATATGGAGCAATGAGCATCACTAACCCTCGGTGTGCCTCCACTCGCTGCAGGTCCCTTCCTATGAGGGCCCAAAGCGGGAAAACATACAGAAGTCTCTCGGAGGGCCATCTCTGAACCAATGCATCGAGGCCCTCCGACATCCTTTCCTTCCTGCGGCTGAAGAATCGGCTCGCCTTGGCCGACTCCCAACACGCCATAAGCTCCATGATAGGGACTCCCCAACGGGCTACCACCTGTTTGTACACTTCCTGGCAAAGTACCCACTCGCCGTGGTCTTTTTTGTGCCTGCTCAGATAATCCGCCATCACATTTTCTACGCCGGCCACATGCTGAGCTGACACGGCTAACAGATAAGCTTTGGCCCACTGCAGCAAGCTCTCTGCTTCCTCTTCCAGCTGTGGACTGCTCGTGCCGCCTTGACGGTTGATGTAGGCCACCATGGTGACATTGTCGGACAACACACTCAGACCGCTCTCCCTTGAACCAGATACTCTAATACCTTGAGAGCCAGGGCCACCGCCCTCAGTTCCAATCTGTTGATTGACCACCGGGCTTCCATCAAATTCCAGAGACCCTGGGCAAAACTGCCTTCGTAGTGAGCGCCCCACCCCGTCAGACTGGCATCCGTGGTCAACTGAAGCCACTGCGGGGGTTCGAGCAGCATTCCCCGCTCCAAATTCCCCAGAGCGAGCCACCACTGCAAGTCTTTCCTGGTCACTGGAGGGCAGGGGAGCGTTACCGACAGGGACTGCCGCTGATGGGACCAGCAAAGAAGCAGGGCCTGCTGAAGCAGCCTCATGCGGGCTCTGGCCCAAAGCACTAGCTCTATCGTCGCCGCCATGGTCCCCAACACCTGCAAATAATGCCAAGCTGAGGGTGCCAGCATGGCAAGAAACTGCCGTACCAAGCTCCGCAAGCTCTTTGCCCTTTGCTCCGGCAAGAACACCCTGCCTCTGTCGAACCTTGCTCCCAGATACTTTTATTTCCTGCACTGGTACCAACCTGTTCTTTGCCAGACTGATGACCCAGCCCATTTCCCTTTACGTTGCCTCCAGAGACTCTGCCTTGGACTTCGCCCGAATCAGCCAATCGCCGAGATAGTGATGGACCAAGATTCCTTCCTTGCGGAGTGCCGCGACCACAACGACCATCACCTTGGTGAAAATTCTCGGAGCCGTTGCCAGACCGAATGGCAATGCGCAGTGTAACTCCCAAACGCTTTCTTTTGAAAGCTGGGGAGTGAATCCGTGTGGGCTTCGTCACCCATATGTGAGGACTGACTTCCTGCTTGTTCCCAGAGAAAGCATGATTTCATACAGCAGCAGGAAAAAAATATATAAGGACCCAATTGGTCTGAAAAGGAGGCCCCCTCCCCCAGGAGAGGGGGGGGGGGGATCGCCAGTCTCTGGTGGTCCAGTACACGACTCTTATTATCCCTTTTCCAGCCGCAGCATGGGAATAAAATGTAGTAAAGTAGCCCGCTCCTCTGAAGCACCACCTCTTTCATAGAGTTGGGTTCCTTTCTCCATTGGGACTCCAGCACTCCTGCTCAGACAACTTCTTATTCAAATATGGTGCCAGTTGACCACTAGTGGTAATCTTGCCACCATGCTTCCAAATAAGAGCATTAAACAACAAAACCTGGTGATCTTTTGGGATCTAGAAATGTTTGATACTGTAGAAGCATTTTTATATAATGGACAGCTAACACAAATTTGGATTACAAAAAGGGATGAGGCAGAGTTGCTCCTTGTCACTACAATACCAATACTTGAACCACTTGCAGATAAACTTAATAGGTAAAACAAAATTTCATAATCTCTTTGCAGACAACATGCTATTCACTATAAGTAAGGAAACACACAAAATACTTTTGCCAAAAAATGGAAAGAAATTCACTCTGGCTTGTAAAAGGACAAAATGAAATATTTAGGGACATACCTTAGAAGCAACTCATGTCTGAGCAGGATTCTTAAGCTTCTATCTCTCCCTGTTCTCTTGCTTTCCTGTAAATTAAATTGTGTTCTTTTTTTTATATTTGTGGATTTTCACACAATTCCAAGCACAATACTTACAAGAAAAAGGCACCCATAGTTACAAAGTTAAGGAAAAATTATGAGAAGAAAACTAACACACCTGAAAGCCTACTAGCCCAACAACCAGGGGGAACCAAGAACAATTAGGAAAAAGAAATCTGACAAACATGCAAGGAAAGCTAATTAGGCAGTTTAATCCACCATCAACACTACTACTGCGTCAATAAAGAACTCTAACTAGTTCCCTCCGTAGATAATTTCAAAATTGAAGGCGTGAGCTGCTACCAACTGAATAGGGTCATAAAAAACAAAACTCTGAGATTGTAAACGTACAAAGCATGTACATGGAAATTTAAAAAGAAAACAGACACCCCCAGTTGGACCACCCCAGACTTAAGTACTAGGAATTCTCTACGGTGCTGCTGAGTCTCGCAGGTCAGATCGGGGTACATGGCAACTAATAATCCCTTAAAAAGAATGGAGCACCTCTTGAAATCTAACTTAAAAAGCCATTCCCGACTGGATTATAATGCTAAGGAAATTAACAAAGCTGATGGAATTACAGTTTCGGTGTCAGAAGATTCCAAGATATACAGTAGTTACTCACCTGTAACAGGTGTTCTCCAGGAACAAGAGGAATCAGTCCTCACATATGGGTGACGTCGGCGCCGACGGAGCATTTCCCCAGCTTTCAAAGAAAGCCTTTGGGAATGCAGCGCGCATGCGCGGTCCCCTTCCCGCCCAAGGGTGCCATATTGCTCATTCTGATGACATAGCTAAAAGACAGCAAAAAACCAAAATGAAGTATATGACTGCAACTCCAGGGAAGGAGGGAGGGTCACGAGGACTGATTTATGCTGCTCCTGGAGAACACCTGTTACAGGTGAGTAACTACTCTTTCTCCAGGACCAAGAAGGAAGTCAGTCCTCACATATGGGACTCCCCAGCTCTAGGCTACCGGGAACCCAAAGCTGAAAAAATTGCTCCCTCTCAATAACCTCAGCATCCTTGATAAGAATATCCTCTGAGAACACCCCCGTACGGTAGCCCAACACAAGGGCCGGAGGGTAGGAGTTGCCTAAACCTCAAAGAGATTACGGAGTACCACCTGTCCAAAAGCACTGTCCCTTCGTGACTCTCTCTCGAGGCAGTAATGGGCTGCAAAAGTCTGGCTTCAAGACCAAGTAGCGGCCCGGCAGATCTCTGCCAATGGAACAGAGCGGAGATGAGCTGACGCGGCTTTCGCCCTGACACGGTGGGCCGTGACGCGAACCTGCAAGGAGAGGTCGGCTGCCCTGTAAGCCCAGGCGATACAATCTGCTACCCAAATGGACATTGTACGCTTGGAGACAGGTAACCCCCGTTTATTAGGGTCAAAAGAGACGAAGAGCTGAGTAGCCCTTCGATGCCCCTGCGTACGGTCTATGTAAAAAGACAACGCCCTTCTACAGTCCAGGGTATGTAAGACTGTTTCAGCCCGGCTGGCATACGGCCTGGGGAAGAATGTTGGAAGAACCACCTCCTGGTTGAGGTGGAAAGAGGAGACAACTTTTGGAAGGAACTTTGGATGAGTCCATGTGTACGGTCTATCAAAAACCAGAGCTTGAAGTTCACTCACACAATTCTGGCCGAGGTAAGAGCTACCAGAAAGAGCGCCTTCCAAGAAAGGAAGCGTAAATGACACGTAGCCATCGGCTCAAACGGTGGGCAAGTAAGTTGCTGCAAGACCACGTTCAAATCCCACTCAGTGGCTGGTGGACGAATCGGAGGCTTGAGCAGAAGCAGGCCTCTAAGGAAGCGGAAGGAAACAGTCATAGGCGTGAATGAGAGGAAAGACAGAGTCCTTTATTGAACCAACGGCCGCCCGACACAGGCCTGTTTCGTACCCTTCGTCAGGGGCTAGCCAGACAAGAAAACTAAAAACATGAACATATTAAGCATCAGAAGTAATAAAGGAACAAACCAAGACTATGGCTATATTATAAAACACAAATGTTAAAACAATAAATATATGATAAATGAAACTAAAACATAAAGACATAAAAACAAGAGAATTAAAATTAATATCATCATATATGTACACAAATGACAAATATAAAAGGAGGGGACGATAGTGCTCGGGACCTGATGAGAATGTGCATAAGTCAAACTGAGATATTAACCTCTGTTGTAAATCATAAACCACGTGTTACTTCACACTGTATTGTGCAGATATTTAGACTATATGCTAATGCTAAAAAACATAAGAATTATACATAAAAACATGATAAAATAATTAAAACAATACATCAAAAGCTTTTTAGACTGCATGAAACGAACAAAGCATGTAGAGAGAGGAGGAAACAGACAGGATACGCAAACAACTAAATTACCAATGCAGCTAGCATAATCAGATAGTTGCTATAAAAAGAAATGAAACTAAAAGCAAAATAGGAGTGAGTCAATGAAAACATCTAAAAACGAACAGGGTGAGTAAACCACCTTAGGGTTCTACAGTTGTAACCAATTGGACATATAAAAAGAGCAGCAGACATATTATAAACAAATTTAAAAAAAAAAAAAAGAGGGGGGGGGGGGGGGTGTTACCCAACATGTTTCAGGAGGAAAGGGAATATGATTATGCTGAGATTAAGTGTAGCCACATATTAAAAACTAACATGGAAACTTGCATAGCTTGGCAGCTACTGAAGAACCCCAACCATAACATCTAGTTGGTATGTCCTCCCGTAGAAAAGAATTTATGTATATGCAACCAAAATCAAACAAACAAAAAAAAGGGGGAGGAGCAAATAAAAGTGAATCATTAAAAGCATTTAAAAAACGGGATAAATGAACCGCTCTATGAGCAGTGCAACACCCACCAGCGTAGCATATAAACAAGAGGGGCAGGCACGTGGATAAAATAATACTCTAAAAACGATCTAAATAAACGTGTTTCATAAGAAAAAGAAAAATAGTTTACACTGAAATAAAATGTAGCCACATGTTGAAACCAACTGTAAAAATTTGTGCAGCTATATATTCAAAACATTACAAATGTATCTGGTGCATGTATCTTTCGGCGGATGAAAAATCACTTTGGATGTGCACATAATCACCACAAAAGTAAAAAGAAGAGGCATGTGTATAAAAAGATATACTCCGGTGTATTATTTTGTGGATGACAAGTAAAATGAGGAAAAATACAGGCCGAAATTGATAAAGCTTTCGAAACGAAACAAAGTATTCAAATAAACAGCTATGGCCACAGAAAAAAGATATATAAATGATCATACCTCAGAAAACTGCCGTCACTGCTCAGTTGACGCGCAGGGGGAGAAGGAACGCCGACACATGCGTATATAAAGAAACTTGAAAGACGATGGGCGGAGCCAAATATGGGCAGGAATTAAAAAATGGACAGCACCGTCGGTATGGCATGCAGTTTGATAATGTGTATTGTGATAAGGAAGCTTATCATAGCTCAGGTAGGAGCTATAGAAAAGATGATGTGACTCTGAACAAGCAACCTGTCAGTTTTGGTAGAAGTAAGAAAACAGAGTTTTCACATAAAAGACTACCAGTCCCAGAATGCACCAGGTTTCCAGCAGCCATGAGAGGGGCTGAAGTGAGAAAACGTGTGTGCAATCAAGAGAGCTATGAGGTAAAGCACAGTTACTTACCTGTAACAGGTGATCTCTGGGAACAGCAGGAATTAGTCCTCACATATGGGTACGTCGGTACCGACGGAGCCTGCGCGGGAAAGCTCCCCAGCTTCCTAGAATGGAAGCTTTTGGGACCTCCCACTGCACATGCGCACTGCCTTCCCGCCTTCCTGAACAGCTCTCCTCAGTTTCGAGTTTATAGCTGAGTCAATAGAGAGAGAGGACAGGAAGATAGATAGATAAAAGATACAACTCCTAGGGGAGGTGGGTGGGTTGTGAGGACTAATTCCTGCTGTTCCCAGAGATCACCTGTTACAGGTAAGTAACTGTGCTATCTCCAGGAACAAGCAGGAATAAGTCCTCACATATGGGGACTCCCTAGCTTAGATGCGTGGGATCCCCTGTCAAGGTTCGCCATCTTCGTATGGATCTCAGGCATCCATCCTGGGAAGGTGGGCAGGAGTTGTCTAAGAATGGAACAGGTGTTTGAGGACAGCCTGGCCAAACAAGGCATCCCGGCGGGAGTCCTTGTCCAAACAGTAATGGGCTGTGAAGGTATGAACCGAGGCCCAGGTAGCGGCTCGACAGATCTGATCAATGGAAACAGAGTGCAGATGAGCCATAGAAGTTGCCATGGCTCTCACATTGTGAGCTGTGACATGGCCTTCCAGAGAAATGTTTTTACTCTGGTAAGCAAAGGAAATACACTGAGCAATCCAATTGGAAAGTGTACGCTTGGAGACTGGAAGTCCCAAATGTGAAGGATCAAAAGCCACGAAAAGTTGAGAAGATTTTCGATGTGGCTGAGTCCTATTAAGGTAAAAGGCTAGAGCTCTTTTACAATCCAGAGTATGAAGGTTCCTCTCTGCACTGGATGCATGAGGAGCCGGAAAAAAGACAGGTAGATATACCTCTTGATTAAGATGAAAAGGCGAGACCACTTTGGGCATAAAGTGGGGATTCGTCCTAAGGACCACCTTGTCATGATGGAATCTTGTATAAGGTGGATTAGCCACTAGAGCCTGCAGTTCGCTGATGCGGCGAGCGGAAGTGACTGCAATTAGGAATAGTACCTTCCAGGAAAGAAATTTCAAGGAGGTAGAAAATAACGGCTCAAAAGGTGGCTTCATAAGCTGACCAAGCACTAGATTCAAATCCCATGCGACCGGGGGGGGGTCTGATGGGAGGTTTAGTGAGAGTCAGGCCTCTCATGAATCTGGCAACAAGAGGATGAGAGGAGATAGGTTGTCCATTTATAGGTTTCAGGGATGCTGAAATAGCACTTAAATGGACTCTTACAGAATTCGTCTTAAGGCCTGCATTGGAAAGATGCAGGAGATAGTCTAAGAGGGAATTCAAAGGAAGTGCCAGAGGGTCAAGGCCCTGCTGAGCACACCAAATGGAAAAACGTTTCCATTTGAAAGCATAAGACCGCCTTGTGGAAGGTTTCCTAGAGGCATGAAGGATATCTTTCACAGGTTGAGAAAGATTAAAGTCTTGAAGACTTAAGCCTTCAGTAACCAAGCTCGGAGATGTAGGGATTTGGGGTTTGGGTGCCACAAAGTCCCCTCCTCCTGAGACAGAAGGTCTGGTGCAGCTCCTAAGTCCAGGGAGGATCCCTGGGAGAGCTGTAGAAGCAGAGGGAACCACACTTGGCGTGGCCAGCGTGGAGCTATGAGGATCATAGAGCCGTGATCTCTCTGGAGTTTGAACAGAGTCTTGGGAATCAGCGGAATGGGTGGAAAGGCATATAGGAACGCCTGACCCCAATGAAGGAGAAAGGCGTCCGTGGCCTGAGCCTCCTGACACGGAGTCCTGGAACAGAACCGGGGAAGTTTGGCATTCCACGGACTTGCAAAGAGGTCTATGTCCGGGGTCCCCCATTCCTGAAAGATTCTGCTTATCTGGTCCACGTGTAGGGACCACTCGTGTGGCAGCAGAACTCGACTGAGCCTGTCTGCTCGAGAGTTTTGAACTCCTGGAAGATACACTGCTAGCAGATGAATTTGGTGCTCTCTGGCGAAGGCCCATAATCTGAGAGCTTCGTTGCAAAGCGACAGAGAGCCCGTCCCTCCTTGTTTGTTTATGTAAAACATGGCCACCTGATTGTCTGTCTGAACCAGGACAGTCAGGTTGGCAAGGAGGGTACAGAAGACCTTGAGGGCAAGGTAAATTGCTCGCAGTTCCAGGAGGTTGATATGAAGGGTGGCCTCCTGTGGAGACCAAGTGCCCTGAGTGGAGAGAGTTAGCAGATGGGCTCCCCACCCCAATTGGGAGGCATCTGTTGTGAGGGTTGCTTGGGGTAGCAAGGGCTGAAAGGGAGCCCCCAACAACAGATTCTTGGTGGATATCCACCAATGGAGGGACCAAGACAGACGGTTTGAGGTTTGTATTTGGTCTGAGAGTGCTCCCGACGCCTGAGTCCACTGGGTGGCCAGGGTCCATTGAGCTGCTCTCATATGAAGACGAGCATAGGGCACCACATGTACTGTGGAGGCCATATGGCCCAGGAGGCGTAGCATTTCCCTGGCTGTCAAGTGAGTACTGGACTGGGCTTGGGAGGCCAAGCTCAGCAGACGCTGACCCCGAACCAGTGGAAGGTAGGCTCTTGCAGTGGTGGTGTCCACCGGGGCCCCTATGAATTCTAGAGACTGAGTAGGGCTGAGTTGAGACTTGGGAAGGTTTACCACCAGTCCCAGATACTGCAGAAGGCTCCTTGTGCGGTCTAGGGAAATCTGGGCCTGCGACTGAGTTGGAGCTCGAATGAGCCAGTCATCCAGATATGGGAATACGAAAATCCCCATGCTTCTGAGAAATGCGGCTACGACTGCCATGCATTTGGTAAAGACTCTTGGGGCAGAGGCGAGACCGAAGGGAAGTACTCTGTATTGGTAATGACTTCCCCTGAACAGAAAGCGAAGATATTTTCTGTGGGATGGATGGATGAGTAGATGTGTATACGCATCCTGCAGGTCTAGAGAACAAAGCCAGTCCTGACTCTGAAGGTATGGAAGGAGAATGCCCAAAGAGAGCATTTTGAATTTCTCCTTGTACAGAAATTTGTTCAATTCTCTCAGATCTAGGATTGGTCTGAATCCCCCTGTCTTCTTTGGAATGAGAAAATAGGGGGAGTAGAAACCTGACCCTTGTTGATGAAGAGGAACCTCTTCTATGGCCCCTTGGGCAAGCAGAGAAGAGATCTCCCGATCCAATAGGGCTAGGAGAGGAGATGGAGAATTGAAGGGTCTCACCATGTGATGAGGAGGAAGGTTGGAGAAATGAAGTTTGTAACCCTCTCGGATGATAGAGAGGGTCCATTGCTCTGTTGTGATTTGTTCCCATCTGGGAGCAAAGTGAGCTAACCTTCCAGGTATGGTGAGAGGTTCTGGTTGGTCCAGAACCAGGAATGGCAAGTTCTCTAGGGGCAAGTCAAAACCCCTGAGGGGGTGGAGCCTGTTGAGCTGCAGTAGCTGCTGCAGGCTTTGCTCTTGCTTGTTTCGTTTGCTGACGTTTAGCCGCAAAACGAGGTTGAGAAGATTGCTGGCCAGTATTGGAAGCATATCTGGCCTTCTTATAATAAGGCCTCTTGAAAGACTTCTTCTTAGTGGGAGTAGAAGTGGACTTAGAAAGTCTCTCTAAGGTGGCATTTTCAGCGTCCATTTGAGTGGCTTTAACTTGCCACTCTGCACCGAATAAGTTCTCACCTGTACAGGGCAGATTCCGTAAGCCATCTAGAACCCAGGGTTCCAGATCAGAAGCCTGGAGCCAAGCCAGACGTCTGGCTGCAATAGCAATGCCAGAAGCTCTGCTGGCTCCCTCGAAGGAATCAAAGGCAGCTCTGTTGGAGAACTTAGAAACATCTGAAAGTTGTTTCACTACAGCAAGGAAGACCTCCTGTTTATCCTCAGGGATAAAGGGGGCAAAATGCCGCACTTTCTTGGCAAGTTCCCCTAGGAACATGCCCATATAGAGGCTGTAGGAATTAATCCTGGCTATAAGCATACTAGCCTGGAAGATTTTCCTACCAAAAGAGTCCAGTGTCTTACATTCCCTTCCTGGAGGTGTAGAAGAGTGCCTTTTAGTACTCTTGATCTTCTTCATTGCAGACTTTACCACATTGGAGTGGTGAGGCAATTGAGTTTTCTGAAAACCAGGAGAAGGAGGGACCCGATACATGGTGTCCAACCTACGGGAATAAGGAGACAGAGTTAAAGGGTTCTCCCAGAAATCCATCAATTGTTCCTGAAGGATTTCATGGATAGGCAGGGTAACTGCTTCTTTAGGAGACTTAGAGTATCCTAAAATATCCAACCTTTTTGACCTTGGTTCCCTTTCAGAGGAGGTAGTGATAGAAAGGCCTTTAGCCATTTCTAAAATAAAGTCCTGAAAGGACAAATCCTCTGGAGGAGACATTCTCCTTTTTGGAGAAGAAGGTTCCTCAGGAAGGTCAAGGGAGAGCTCTGCAGACTCATCAGAGGAGCCAAAATCCTCAGAGGAATCGGTGTATTCTCTAGTTTCCTCCAACGCACGATACGCATACCGATCGGTATCGACATCGGGCGTACCGGGTATGGAAGCGGTATGGAGCGAAAGCCCATACGGTACCGATTTGCGTTTAGAAGAGGAAGGCCTGGGTTCCGGCATGGCGGACGATACCGGAACCGGGCCCGGAACCGCTGAAAGCGGTACCGATGGCGTTGCAGCTTTAATGAAAGCCATGACGGCCTGCTGCATGGATTGGACAGTATTGCCCATAGACGCCACGGCTGCCTGGATGTCGGTACCGGTATGGGCCGGTACCCCAGAGCAGTCCAACAGGTGATCTGTCGAGGCCGTGCCATCGATGTCAACCTGTAGCCCCTGAATTGGCGTTTTGGAAGGCAGAGCTTCCCGCCGGGGCTGTTTGGCTGGGGCAGGGTCCTCAAAACTAAGAGCCTCTCGATGCTTTGAAGGAGATTTGCCCTTTGAGGACTTGCCCACAGAAGGTTTGGTTACCTGAGATCCATCCGGAGATGATGACCTGGATGACTGTGATGTTGGATTCTCTGAAGCAAACAGCACATGGAATTTGTTGGCCCGGTTCTGCAGCCCACGCTTAGACATTTGGGAGCAGGAAGGGCAGTCCGGAATGGAGTGGTCAGGCCCCAAACATTTAAGACACCATTCATGGGTGTCTGTGACTGATATTACAGCAGTACACTTGGTACACTTCTTAAATCCAGGGGCTGGCTTCTCCATGTGGAGAATTCAAGTAGGCCTGAAGGCCTAACTGAAGTGACCAAGTGGTGAAAAATAATAAAAGAAAAAGAAAATAATTTTTCAAGAAAGAAAAAGGAAGACCGGCGATACCGGTATCGGTATGGGAAGGCAGGTACGCGGTCTAAAGAAACAAAACAAAAAACTACAATTTCTTCAGCGGTGACAGGATACACGACCTGCTGGCTCCGCGGAAAAAAGAGAAACTGTGGAGAGCTGTTCAGGAAGGCGGGAAGGCAGTGCGCATGTGCAGTGGGAGGTCCCAAAAGCTTCCATTCTAGGAAGCTGGGGAGCTTTCCCGCGCAGGCTCCGTCGGTACCGACGTACCCATATGTGAGGACTTATTCCTGCTTGTTCCTGGAGATTCCCTAAGCACTCATCTCAAAGGGCAGGGCCTGATTCAACACAGCTGCGCTGTGTTAGGGAGGAGCACACATTAGAACAGAATAAGAATAGAGCTTATTCTACAGATAACAGCTACAGAAAGAGCTTCAGGGAGAGCTTCAGCAACGGCTACAAGCTCCAGCCCAGCTACAGGTTTAAGCATCACCTGGAGAAACAGAAGCCAAGCCAAGCGGATAGAGAAAGAAGGAAACTCTCTGGAAGGAAGAGAAGAAAGGCCATTGGAAGGTCTGGGAGAACCCAAGGCAGTACCCATACTGGGAGGTATTCCAAATGCCAGCAGAGTCCATTGGACTGGAGTCAGCCAGAAGAATGGAATGGCAGAGATAGGAATCACCAGTGGCTACCTGGAAGAGAGAAGACTGCATGTGGAAAGGACTTTCAGACCTATGCCAGAAGGTATGTGAGGAAAGATCCAGTGTCCAGGGATCAAGATTGGAAGGCTGGACATCAGAATTGGATTACATACTGGCCAGGCTATACAGAGAGGAATTATGATAGCAGGAGAGGCTCAGATATGAACACTGATCCAGACCCTATCTATAATAGTGAATGGCAGCAAGGGAATAAGCATTCTCATGATAGTGCCTTATGGAAAGACTCGTCTGTGCCAATGTATGATAGTGACCCTATGCTGATTGATGAAGGGGGAGATACAGCAGATGAAACTATTCATTACATGGACTGTTCTCTATCTAAATGCTATTGCTAGCTTTCTGTGAGCAAACACATCAGCCATCACAAAGAAACCTAACTTTGTTCTTTATTTCCACTGCAAACAGCTCTTAAAGCAGGATTTGGGTTCACACAGTAGCAGCCAGCCAGCTAAAGGCTTTCAGCTGGTCAATTGATAGTAATTAAAGCTGCACCTGATTGTGTGTGTGAGCAAGGGAGAATCACTGCTGGGATCTGCGTGGAAAATAAGCAGAAGTTAACCTAACAAGCAAAGTTCATTTATTTCTTTTTACCTTTTTCCTTTGGTAATTATTTGCTAAGAAAACATTAGCTAATTGCCTGACAAGCTGAAGGTTGTTTTCTGGTTTGCTTTGTGACTTTTTGTTATCCATTTAAACACTGCAAGCAAGTAACCTCATTTATATTGCTACCAAGCATATTTGTGCTGGGTGAATTAAACCCCATCAATAAAAGAAGTGTTTTATTGGCCTTACCACTGGTATCACAACTCAATTATTGTCTTCAGCTGTGTTTGGGAGTGAAAGAACTACATTACCCACAATACCTTGCAAGAATCATATGAATATATGCATCGTCAAGATTGTGTAAGTTCTCACCCTAGGCAGCCGTCTGACAGTATCATAATAAAACATATCGATCATAATGAATGTGAAGGTTGCTAAACAATAATGAATCAGTGTTGTTGAAGAATAAAACCTAGAGATGCGCAGCATCCAATACGTCATTAAAACGAAACCTGTAGCTTATACAGGTCTAGGTAGATTTACAGCAAATGGATGCTATTATAACTATGATCAATCGTAGTTACTAGTTGGTCACCGTTTAGAGTCAGACCAACCCATAAGCGGCAAACAATCCAGAGGTATTGAAAGATGCATAAATGGATCTTTAAAAGATAAATAAATAAATAAATAAATAGTTAAGTGACAATGCATCAGCTTAATCCCTACACGCACATGAAATAAAGTACATATTGGAATCCACATTCAAACATAATAAAAATATGTTAAAAAAGGAAAAAGGAGGACTTCCGGTTGGGCAATGAGCTGATCGGGTCGCATACGATCAGCTCCGGGAAATCTGCCCCGCATATCGGCTATAAACTCTTTTAAAAGTGGGCGCAAACCCCGTATACCTATCACCTGAGACACAAGGGATCTCTTAAGCTGAGTGCAGTCTCCTACCGCCACCGGGAGCCCGATGGCAGCGAAAGCACCGCGGAAAGAGAAGCTGAGAGCCACGGAGGGTAAAATGGCGGAGGGCTCTCCAGCCAGCCCGAAAGCTAACGGCTCCCCAGATTTGGTAAAGGAGGTGAGCGCGGCAGTGGTCCAGGCTCTAGATGCTCGCCTCCAGGAGTTGGTGGATCGGATCCAGACTGTGAGCCAGAATCTGACCGATTTCACAGGGCGCATGGACCAGGTGGAAGCCAGGGTCTCTGATGTTGAGGACGCCCGACACTCCCTGGAAATCAAAGTTGCGACTCTGGAGGCTATGGTCAAGCAACAAGGGAACAAGTTGGACGAACTTGAGAATCGGGGACGCAGAAAGAACCTCCGTTTCATCGGAATCCCGGAGAGCGTGGCTGATGGCGCGCTGTTTGCACACTTACAGTCCTGGATAGAAAATCTACTGCAGGGCCAAAACACGGATCCCATCAAGCTGGAACGTGTCCACCGGCTGGGCCAATGGCGGGAACAACTGCGACGCCCGAGGGCAGTCATAGCCCGATTTCTGGACTATAGACAGAAAGAAATGGTGCTCCGGGCTGCCCGTGGCCGTACTCTACAGCAACAGGACTCGCCGCAAATCCTTGTCTTTCAGGATTACTCGGCGCTGGTGAGCCAGCAGCGGCGGGCCTTTTCTGAGGTCTGTACGCAACTTCGGAATCGCGGTGTGCGCTTCTCGCTTCAGCTCGCCTGCGAGTGGAGACTAACGGACAGACACGTTTCCTGACGACACCAGAGGCGGCTGCCTCCTTACTGGAAACGATGTCTTCCCCAGTCGCGTCTCCCTCATGAGGCCTACACCGCACACATGGCTGGAGAATCAATGGTTCCTCGACGGTGTGAGCCTCGGGCTCAGTAAGAGGCCTGGACTGTAGTGCTGGTAAAAGCTTGACACTAGCAGCTACACTGTAGCATTTTTGGCACTACCTTAGATGTAACCTGTTACAGTTAGTTACATTATTACAAGGTTCATTTTGCTGTAATTGTTACTGTTACTGTGTTACACTGTTGCCTTCTCTAAGCTACCCCGTAGGTGGTAAATTCGGAGTAGTACAGAGCCCCGGGGGTGCTGGTTGGGAGGAGGGAGGGGGCAGACTTGCCATGTGAAGTAACTTCGCGAATAGAATCTATTCTTTCTCATTTTTATTATTATTGATTTATTTTTACCAGTGTCTGTCCTCCATCCAGGGGCCGGGGCTCCTCCCCCCCCCTCTCCTCTCCCGCTAAGCGGGAATAGCACTGGCCTTCGCACGCTAGGTGCTGACCCGGTCCCTTGGCAAGTTTAATTTTTCTTATATCTGGGAGCCGGCTGAAGCGGCATTTAAAATTGTGCAGTGGGGTAATTTCGCTGGTAGGCTCCATTTCCTTATTATTTTGGGCCCCCCCTTGAATGATTGAAGGCCCCCCCTCCCCCCTCTCCTCCTCTGCTGAGTGGGCCTAGTAGGGGCCCTCGCCCGTTAGGTGCTGGCCCGGCCTCTATGTAAATTTAAGCTGCACCGTCGTTGGGAGCCTGATGTGGCGGTGCCCCGGGACCAGCTTGTAGTGCCTCCCTATCTCAATAGTTTAGCGGGGGCCTGCCTCGTGCAGGCGGACCGGCGGAGCCAGAGCCGGTTAAAAGCTTGAACATGCAGGCTCTGGCCGGATACCCATCTCCTTGGGCCCAGTAGAAGATGTTGGGTAGAACCTCTGACGGGATACTTGGGCCGGGCTGTGTATCCGGGGTCCAAAGGGCTACAAAGCGAATTGCGGCAGCTGGGGGGCCCCCGGAGCTGAGCGACGAATGGAGGCCCTCTCCTGGGGGGGAGAGAGGATTCTCATTGCCACTTATTGGGAGGGGGGCCTAAATGGGGGTATTGGATGGCTCAGGGGGGCGCCTAGATAGCTGGGTCAGAACTTTGGTCAACTCCAAGGGTTTGTGTGGAGTCGCTCGGGTGGGGGTGAGGGAGGGGTGCTTGGGGAGTCGCCTGGACCTCACCTGTTCGGGCTAGTGAAGTAGATCCTTACTAGGACTGCTTTAGGCTCACCGTAGGGAACGGGGATGTTTGGGGCAGTCCCGATTGCCACAGGGAAGTCGGCCATCCATGGGTGGATTGGTAAGTTGGATAATGGGAGGGTTGGGGGGAGGGAGTTGGGCGGGGGGAGGCGTAGAGAAGGGATAGTACACACCTTATTGTCTCCAGAAATGCTGTATTGTATATGGCTCTGGCAATCACTGGAGGGGAGCTCCAGGCTGGGGGAGCTCCCTTAACGGGCATAGGGTTTTTGCCTTGGAGGATTTTTGACACTGCCCCATGCCTCTGAAAGTAGTCACTTGGAATGTTTGTGGCTTAGGGACCCCAATCAAGCGATATAAAATCTTGCAGGCCTTATCCAGACAACACTGCGATGTGGCCCTGCTCCAGGAAACACATCAGTCTGCGGCAGAACATGCCAAACTCTGTCGGGGTTGGGTGGGTCAGGTCTGGGGGTCCCTGGCGCGAGGGAAAAAGGGCGGTGTAGCCATTCTGATTCACAAGAGGGTGAGATTCGCCATGGAAACAAAGGTGACGTCGGAAGATGGGCGGTTTCTTCTCTTAGCTGGGAACCTGGAAGGGCGATCGGTGATTACTGGCAACGTATATGGCCCAAATGGTATCGACTCTGGCTTCTATAATGCTCTTGCCTCCAAAGTCGAACAGCTCCCAGAATATCCGCTAATCTTGGGGGGAGATTTCAACGGGGTACTAGACGTTGACCTTGATACCTCTCGGGGTGAGATGACGAGAGAGCGGATTCTACTGGCTCGGGTGCTACAGCGCCTCCGCAATAGGCTAGGATTAGTTGACCCATGGCGTTTGCTCCACCCTGCCGAAAGAGATTTTACCCACCAATCTCGGGCCCACGGTTCTAGTGCCCGAATTGATTATTTCTTAGTGTCCGAGGCCCTGTTTGCTCATGTAGGGGAGGTGCAGATCAGCCCCCTGGAAATTTCCGACCACGCGTTGGTTGGGATGGAGCTACACTGGGGGTTAGCACAGAATCGGTCGAGACTCTGGAGACTTCCCTTGGGGTTGTGCCAGGATGTTGAGTTTCAGCATTTTTTGCAACAGCACTGGCAGGAGTCTGTGGCTGACCATCAATGCCATAAGGATGACCCCGAGTTGGTGTGGGAAACCGCAAAAGTGGTGCTGAGGGGTGACATCATCGGGTTTGCTGCCCGGAAGCGTCGGCTGATAGCGGAGCGGGTGATTGGTTTGGAGCGACTGGTTACCCGTCTGCGACGGACGTGTGCTCATCACCCGACTACAGCAAACAAGAAGATGCTTTGGGAAGCCCAGGTAGACCTCAATGAATTGCTCCATCAAAGGGCCAAGAAATATGTCCTTTATTATAAATACCGTCTACATTGTTTTGGAAATAAACCAGGGAAGCTGCTGGCGCGCTGTTTACGGGGGCAGCGGGGATCCCCCTTAGTGACTGCCCTTCGAGATGAACAGGGACGCTTATTGAAAGACTCTGTAGAGATAGCCCGGGCCTTCCGGGACTTTTTTCACAAATTGTATAAGGCGCAGCCCCCATCATTGGTGGAGCTCGATGAATACCTGAATTCGCTGCGCCTACCACGGCTAACGGACGAACAGAGAGAGGCTCTAGAATTGCCCATCACCGCACAAGAGATATCTTCCGCAATTTCCACTGCTAGTTGCCATAAATCCCCGGGGCCGGACGGCCTGGGAGCTGAGTTTTATAAACTCCTGGCTGAACCGGCGAGCCCTCTGCTTGCGGAGGTTTTTAATGGGAGAGTGGAAAGAGGGGCTTACCGCTGGGGGCATAACCATGCCCATCTCACGTTGATCCCCAAGCCGGGTAAAGACCCC
Organism: Ichthyophis bannanicus; assembly: GCA_033557465.1. Lineage (NCBI taxonomy): Eukaryota > Metazoa > Chordata > Amphibia > Gymnophiona > Ichthyophiidae > Ichthyophis > Ichthyophis bannanicus. The sequence continues at coordinate 1,755,683,227 of CM066031.1, read as the reverse complement.
TTATTGGTGGGGTCATACCGCCCCATCTCTCTGCTTAACTTTGACATCAAATTGAACGCGAAAGTGTTGGCGACGCGACTGGCCGAGGTTATAGGTCAACTGGTGCACGACTCCCAGGTGGGGTTTGTTAAGGGGAGGCATGCGGTTCGTAACCTACGTAAGATTCTGGCGTCCTTAGAGTGGGTGCATGCCCAACAATTGCCTTCCCTACTTATAAGCTTTGACGCCGAGAAGGCTTTTGACAGAGTGGATTGGCACTTTCTTCGTCAACTTCTTCCGCGATATGGACTCGGCGCTAAATTTTGCGGGATGATTGGGAGCTTGTATGTACAACCCATGGCGGGGGTGCTTTGCAATGGTATCCTCTCCGAGGAATTTCCTCTGGAGCGGGGCACGAGACAGGGGTGCCCTCTTTCCCCTTTATTATTTGTGTTGTCATTGGACCCGTTGATCCGGACTATAGAGACTTCTAAAGAGATACACGGGATTCGAATAGGCTCCCAGGAATTCAGGCTCTCGGCCTTCGCTGACGATATTTTGGTCCATTTACTCTCTCCAGAACGCTCGCTGCCGAAATTATTGGAGGAATTTGAGCGATATGGCGCCTTCGCCGGATTGCGCATTAACCGCGACAAGTCCGAGGCGTTGGACGTATCCACTCGGTTGGCCGGGAGCTGGGCGGGGACCTTTCCCCTTAGGTGGGCGGGAGACGAATTCACCTACTTAGGTATAGTGTTACCTCGTAACCCACATCTGTTGTATTCGCGTAACCTAGCAAGATCCCTACAACGGCTCCAGCAACAGCTAAAAACCTGGGAATTGCTCCCGCTATCCCTTTCTGGGAGGATTGCAGCGATTCAAATGGTGATCTTACCAAGGCTATTGTATTGGTTTCAAACACTGCCCGTCTGGTTGTTAAGACGTGACATCCGGCGCTTTGAGACCACCATTAGACGGTTTCTCTGGAAGAGAGGGAAGGCACGCATCGCCTGGACACGGATGGTGGGGTCTTGGCGTGAGGGGGGGATGGGCCTTCCGGATCTTAAGTGCTACGCAGTGGCATGCCAGGCGCGCCACCTTGGGGACTGGTTGGGAGGAACAGAGGTTTATACCCCTCGAGCCCTTGAAGAGTGTTTTGTGGCGCCCTGGGCACTACTGGGGTTTTGCATGGGACACAACATACCCTTCCTCGTCATGTAGTGCGCAGTGAGTTGATTGGCTCCGCTCGGCGTACCTGGAAGTATCTTAATCTTTGCTGGCGTAGCTCGTGGAGGGTCTCCAGCTGGCTCCCCTTACAGGGGAATGCAACATTCGCCCCCGGCTCGGAGACGAAGGTGTTTCGGGAATGGGCCGCCCGAGGTATTCAGAATATCGGACATGTAGTTGAGCCCTCTGGACACTGCAAATCTTTTTCGACCCTGAGTAGAGAGCATGACCTATCCCCTCGGCATTGTTTTGCCTACCTGCAGCTTGCGCACTACGTGGCGTCCCTTCCTCGCGAGGAGATACAGGTGGACCACTCGGCGAGGATTCTGGAGTTTTTTGGCTTGGGAGAGGAGAACCCCCTAACGATCTCGGCTTATAAGAAGCGTTGGGCTAGGTTTTGCTCGGCCCCTGATTATCGGGGCGTCGAGGTAGCCTGGGGAAGGGAATTGGGAGAAGAGGTGCCCCCAGGGGCAGTCCTTCAGGCCCTAAAAGGCATCGGCAAGCTGTCTCTAGAGGCCCGCTGGAGGGAAACACAATTTAAATGTGTCACTCGGGCGCATTTTTCTCCGCGGAGGGCGTTCCGCAGCTGCATAACGTTAGACGGGTCTTGCCCGAAATGCTCCGAGCCTATGGCAACTCTTTTCCATATGTGGTGGGGGTGTAGATTTGTGCGCTCTTATTGGGTTAGGATTAGTGCTTTTCTAAACTGACTATTGCAGCGGCGCGTGCGATGGACTGGGGCCCTTGTAGTACTGGACCGACTGGACCCACCCTGCCCAGTGACGGAGGGGGAACGGGTGTTGGTGCGTAAGGCCTGCTTGGTTGGGAAGGGACCCATCCTGCGCCTCTGGAGGGAGAATAGTCCACCTTCCTTTGGTGAGTGGCGCAATTGTTTTCACCAACTATTGCTCACCGAGAGATGGAGGGCACGGGGCAGTGTCAAACGCTGGGCAGCTTTTATGCGTGTTTGGGAGCCTTACATACAGCAGCTTACTACCAGGTGTCGCAATGAGATTTTACATGTTGGTAACTGAGGAGTCATGTGTTTAGAGATCATGGGGAACTGTATGGAATGCAGCGGGGGGTGCCTGGAGGCAGTTGGGTGGTGTGCTCTGGGTGGGGGGTGGTGGGGAGGTGGGTAGTGGGTGGGAGGGGAACGGGGGATTAAGGGGGAAAAGCATTCCATCTGTTATCTCTGTTTTGTCTATCCTCTGTGAGGGGATGAGAGTACACCCCTCTGAGGATTGTTGTACATTGTACGATAATTGTGATGATGGTTAATAAATAAAGTATATAAAAAAAAAACAAAGGAAAAAGGGGGATTGGTATAGCAAATTAAACCAAAAAATCATGGGGCCCAAAAGGACCTGAAAGGAATCCAAGGAGGCACCAACCAGCCTATAAATCACAAAAACCGTACAAAAAAAATTCACGCCTATGACTGTTTCCTTGTGCTCAGCGTGATTTGTGCTTTTTTGGTGTTGCACCTCTAAGGAAGCGGGACACCAAAGGGTGAACCGACAGAGAACGTCCCTCCACCGGTGAGTGGTGCGCTGATAGAGCACTGAGGTGGACCCGAACAGAGTTAGACTTAAAGCCTAGGTCTGACAGGTGAAGCAAGTACTGTAGTACTAATGGCACAAAGCAGGAGAAAGGGTCTTCATTGCGCTTAGCACACCATATGAAGAACCTACGCCACTTGAGAGCATAGGACGTTCTGGTGGATTGCCTTCTAGAGGCCAAGACCACCTCTTCAACTTCCTTAGGTAGACGTAAGGGAGCTAGCACTATCCTTTCAGCAGCCAGGCCATCAGATTGAGGGATCTGAGATTGGGGTGCAGAAGGGAACCCTGATCCTGAGATAGGAGATCAGGTTGCAACCCCAGAGGGAGTGGAGTTTCCACCGCCAACTGCAGGTTGCCTCGGCCATCTGGGGGCTACCAGAATGACCAAGGCCTTGTCCCGTAGAATTTTGAACAGAGTTCGGGCCACCAAAGGCATGGGAGGAAACGCATACAGGAAGCCCGTAGACCAAGGGATCAGAAAAGCATTTGCCGCCATCCGCAGGGGGTGCGGCTGTCTGGAGCAGAACCTGGGCAGTTGACGGTTTAGTGGACTTGTAAAAAAGATTGATGGATGGAAGTCCCCATCGTAGAAAGATCTGCTGGACCACCAGTGGATTCAACTGCCATTCGTGAGGCTGGAGAATCCTGCTTAGCCGGTCTGCCAGAAAGTTCTCTTGACCAGGTAGATAAACTGCTTTGAGAAACATGCCTTGCTTGACAGCAAAGGAGCAAAGGGCCTGCGCCTCCTGACATAGGGAGTCTGGACCCCGTGCCTCCTTGCTTGTTCACATAGAACATCGCTACCTGATTGTCTGTCTGAACTAAGACAGACTGGCGAGAGAGGGCATGCGAAAAAGTCTGTAGAGCTAAGCGGATTGCTCGCAGCTCCAACAGATTGATCTGCTGTGTGGCCTCCCGAGTAGACCAGAGGCCTTCAGTGCACGTGCCCTGGCATGTGCACCCCATCCCTGTAAGGAAGCATTGGTCGTCAGCACCCTTGTGTGTGTGCCGGGGCCTGAAAAGGTACGTATATACTCGAGTATAAGCCGACCCGAATATAAGCCGAGGTACCTAATTTTACCACAAAAAACTGGGCAAAACTATTGACTCGAGTATAAGCCGAGGGTGGGAAATGAGGCACCTACCGTATATACTTCGAGAGGCTTGTAATCCTCACGGCCGATCTTCCGACAAAAAGTATTTTCAGCGCTGGCTCAAATGATAATAGTGTCACTCTTCTTTTGATTTGGAACTTTGGTTTTGTGGAGTGCTTGTTTTTTGTATTTCTGGGTAAGGATAGGAGCACAGCTGGTGGGGGGGGAGGGGAAATGAGATACACAGGGGGTTTGAAGGGGGATGCTACAGAAATAAATGAGATGGACAGGGACAGAGAGTCGGGGAATAAAAGATAGCCAAAGACGGCGGAGCCTAGCGTCGAGAAAGATGGCTGCATAGAGCTTCGGCTCCGGAGGGCTTCTGTAGAATTTTGCAGACGTTGACTCGAGTATAAGCCGAGGGGGCCGTTTTTCAGCACAAAAAATGTGCTGAAAAACTCGGCTTATACTCGAGTATATACGGTACTCCCCTGAGGAGGTTTGGGAGATGTAGCCACCACTGCAAGGAATCCACCAGCAGTTTGGACACCTTTACTCTATCTCGGAGGTCGCCTGTGGCTTGTGCCCACTGAGCTCTGAGGCACTACTGCGCAGGCCGCATGTGCAGACGGGCATTCGGGGTCACATGTACCGTGGATGCCATGTGGCCCAAGAGTCGAAGGAAGTGTCTGGCAGAGAACTGCTTTGGATCTGGATCGCCAAGTCCATCAGCCGGTGGGCCCTGTCTTCGGGCAAGTAGGCCCTTGCCTGAAGGGTATCTAGTCTTGCCCCTATAAACTCTAGGTTCTGTGAGGGGAGCAAAGTGGACTTTGCGATGTTTATGACAAAGCCCAGATGCTGAAGAAGAGAGTGAGTGCGAAGAGTGGCTTGCTTGGCCTCCTGGAGAGACTGACCTCTGATGAGCCAGTCGTCCAGGTAGGGGAAGACAAAAATCCCCTGATTTCTGAGATAGGCCGCCACCACCGCCAGGCATTTGGTGAAAACCCTGGGGGCGGAAGTTAGGCCAAAGGGGAGTACTCTGTACTGAAAATGGTTTCCTCCCACCACAAATCTGAGATATTGTCTGTGGTCTGGATGGATGAGGATGTGAGTATAAGCATCCTTTAGGTCTAAGGAGCATAGCCAATCTCCCTGCTGGAGGTAGGGCAGCAGTATCCCAAGGGTAAGCATCTTGAACTTTTCCCTCTCCAGAAACTTGTTTAGGTTTCGCAAGTCTAGGATAGGCCTGAGGCCTCCTGTCCTTTTTGGTACCAGGAAGTACCTGGAGTAGAAGTCTTGCCCTTCCAGGTGGTGAGGCACCGGTTCCACTGCCTGTTCCTTTAGAAGACTTGCCAACTCCTGAAGGAGGCGGTTTCTGTGCAGAGGGAGTCTCGGAGGCTCCCCTGGAAAGTAGGAGGAGGGTATCTGATTGAAGTGGAGCAAGTAGCCCTTCTGGACTATGCTCAGTACCCAGGTATTCCCTGTGATGGCTGGCCACCGGTAGGCGTACAGGGTCAGCCGACCTCCTGTGCTGAGTGGGGCCAGCTGTGGAAAAGAGGCTATTCTGTGGGAGTCAAAACCCCGCTCCCTGCTATGCAGGAGCCGGAGCTGGTGGCTTGGGGGTGTTCTGCCTATGGGACCCATGCCCCTGCCCCTTGGGGAGCTGGAGAGGCCTGGTATTGAGGGTAGGATTTGTAGGCAGCACCCTTCCTCAGGAAAAAGGGCTTCTTCCCCGAGCCCTTCTTTTTCTGAGAAGGGGCAGAAGTCTTTCTGGACAGCCTTGTCCTGGTGAGAGTCTCAGTCTCGAATTCCGCAGCCTTCTCAGTCATGGGCTTACCGAAAAGGTTGTCACCCCGGCAAGGGACATCGACCAACTTGTCCTGTACCCATGGCTCCAGGTCTCATGACTGTAGCGACGCCTGACGGCGTGCACCGATGCCAGCCGCGGCTACCCGGGCCGAAGCCTCAAAGCCATCATAGGCTGCTCGAGAGATAAACTTCGAGCACTCTCGAATCCCTGTTGACAAAGCCTTGAACCTCTGTAAAGGTTCCTTGGAGAGGCCAGCTGAAAACCCGGCAATCTCCTTTGCCAGGTTTCGGAGGTACATGCCCATGTACAGCTGGTAAGTCTAGACATGGCAAGATAGCATAGAGCCCTGGAAGCACTTTCTACCGAGGGCATCCAGGTTCTGGGCCTCCCGGCCGGGGGGCACCAAGGAGTGCATCTTTTGACTCTTCAGACGGTGCATGGCCGATTCCACAACCATGGAGTGGTGCGGTAGCTGCGCCTTCTGGAACCCAGGGCTCTTACGGACTCGATAAATGGAATCGACCCGTCTGCTGAGAACTGGCGCCGAGGCCGGTGCCTCCCACATGTAGAAGAGCAGCCGTTCCAGCATCGGAGGAACTGGTACAATAAGGGCTATCTTCGGAGGTAAGTCATACTGGAGGGCATCGAGCTCCTCGGCTCAAGGCTCCTCCTCGGCATCCGCAGGGAAGGCCAAGGCTTTGGCCATGTCCCTCACAAAGTCAGAGAACTGGGTATCCTCCAGGGGGTACCTTCTCCGAGGCTCGGACTCCGGTGAGTCCGAAGGGACGCATTGGTCCGTAAGGTATCAGGGGACTCCTCGTCCTCCGTCTCCCAGTCAGACTCCTCCGAGGAGGAATCGAGTGGCTCCGGCCATGTGGGCTTCGGTGCCACCCGCCCCGACGCCGAGGGTATCGGTGTCGACGACCTTGGCCCCGCATGGGAGGTCGAGGGGGACCCTGACCGAGGATCGACTTGAGACTTCATCGACTCGAGGATCGGCTCGGTCTCCGGGGTCGACTTAGACATCGAGGTCCAGGTGATCGGGGAAGATGCACTGGTCAGACTGGCGATCGGCACCCGCTGCTGATCCATGAAGGCAGCCAAGGTGCTCTCCAAGGCCGTCAATCTGAGTCCAAGCTCAGGAGACTCAGCAGCCCCCGGACTCAGGCCCCGACGTCGACTCCCCCGGAGGACAGTCCACGAGGACAACTGCACTTACGTGACTTGGCTCCACACGAGGTAGCTTGGCAGGCCTCTCTGACTCCGAGAGCCCGGCGCGGCGGTCAGGGCTACGCGACCTGGCCCTCGAGGGACCATGAGCCTCCACCGACGCTGCCCTCGCGAGCTTTTTCTTCCTTCTGTGCTCCCGGGAGGGAGACTCCCTTTCAGAGGAACCTCGACGGCACTCGGGGTCAGACTCCCGAGATGTCGAGGCCTCTGACGAAATCCGGGCCCGGCCGGACGCGGAGTGAGAGAAAATCCTCTCACGCTAATGCTGACGGCTCCGAAGCGCCTTCAACGACATTTTGCCGCACGGGCCACAGGCCAGCGGGTCATGGTCGGGCCCGAGGCATCGGAGGCAGCAGTCATGTGTGTCGGTGAGCCTGCAGCTCTCCGGCTGTCCATCTGCTCTCCCAGGAGGGGATCGAGCTGCCGGAGCAACGCGGTCAGCGAAAGAGTCCCCAGGAAGAAGTGCTGCCCAATCGGGGCAGATCGCACACTATTTAAAGAAGCGCCATCGGGTGCACGCTCCTTTCAGCCCCTGCAGCTCTCCGGCTGTCCATCTGCTCTCCCCAGGAGGGGATCGAGCTGCCGGAGCAACGCGGTCAGCGAGAGAGTCCCCAGGAAGAAGTGCTGCCCAATCGGGGCAGATCGCACACTATTTAAAGAAGCGCTATCCGGCGCGCCCGCGCCTGAGGGCCTCACTAGAGGGCCCTTTGGTGTGGCCCTTAGGCGGGGTCCTACAATCCACCGAATATACCCAGCACCTGAGTCTACTGTGAGGCAATCCTGCTTAAGCACTGTGTCCTGCCGCACGTGCTGTGTAAAGACTGAACAAAACATCATACCCCGTGACTCTAGCTTTACTTGTAAGTGTTACAATTGTGCCTGTAGCTGTTACACTCTATCCTTGTAGCTGTTACAATTTACTTGAAACTGTTACAATTTATCCTTATTACTAAAATAAACTGATAATAGCTCCTCTTGCAAGTGATACTATTGTGCTTGACGTTACATTACTCTGTTCTGGTAATTGCACCCCCACCTGTAATAACTCTCTGTTACAAGCTTAATTCCTGAAAACATTACCCTACACCTTTCCTGTACAGCCCCTTGAATTTACCTAGCCAATCATGCCTCCCCTCACCCCAACTACACACTTCTACGCTCTGTTCAGCTGTCTCATAGTGATTACTTTAACACAGATTTCCCAAGCCCTCACCCCCACTTTTAGCCACATTCCAATTCTACACAGTGCCTGGAGGAAACCCCATATCTACCTTAACCACCAAACTGTCAGACATGGCCATATACCACACCTTCACCTCATATACATTGCCCTACATCAGTCCAAAGCCTCTCAGAATGACTCTCACTTCCCACCTCTTGACCTTAAAATGTGCCCTCCTAAATGCCCACTCTATCTGTAAGAAATGGCCTGCCATAACTGAAATATTATCAACCTTTGACCTCGACATCCTTTGAATCACCGAGACTTGGTTGTCACCCTCGGACATGGTTCTCCTCCATCAGTTTGTCCCCCCTAATTTCTCCTCTCACTCATGCCATAGAGTTGACAGAAGAGGAGGAGGAGGAGTTCTCATATTAAGCAAGACCGACCTACAATTCAAGACGAGTGCCTCCAGTACTACCCCCTACCTTGACTATATCTCCATAACAAATAAAAACCATTCCATCAACCTATTATACCGGACACCCTCCTCATCGTCAGATGATCTCTCTACAATCATCGATCTCGCCTGCAATCCCACCGTGACCCACATTCCAAACTGGATACTTGGTGACTTCAATCTCCCTTCCCTTCAAGATACTCAGGCCAAAGCCCTTATCGAAGCATTCGAATCATCAGGCTACACCCAATTGATCAATGCACCCACCCATGTCAAGGGGAATATGCTTGATCTTATTTTCGCCCCACAAATTTCCTCCAGCCACATGTACAAGATCGATCTCTCAGTATGCGCAGTACCTTGGTCCGACCATAATTTAATCAGGTTCACTATGCCAGCATACCCCAACTCACTGCTCCACATTCTCTAATGGATCCAGCAGCACCAACCTCAACTCGGTTCCAGCAATTCAACAGAGAAGAGATATTGGAAAAAATACAGCATCTCCACACTCTACCAGCACAAGACCTAAACAACATGATTTCCTCATGGAATAAATGCCTCAATGCGACAATAGATGGTCCTCCCAGTAAAAAGAGACCCCTTAGAAGAACAAGGGCTCCATGGTACTCACCTGAATTAAAGAGCTCCCTCTATCAACTCAGACAGCTTGAACGACGCTGGCGCCGTTCCAGGTCAACCGAAAGCCAGGTCGCTTATTTCGCCCAACTAGATGCCCACCGCATTGCAGTCTCCAAGAGAATGAAACAATATCACGCAGAAGTACTACGAAGAGCCTTAAACAAGCCTCAGGAGCTCTTCAACCTGGTCAAAACCTTAACTAAAGAGCCTTCCTCAGGGCAACCAATACAACCTGACCCACAGGCATACGCGGACTATCTGCAAGCCAAGACAAGCCTAGCTACTACAACTGTGAACATCTGCCCCCTTGACACTTCACCTGTTCTCTCCCCCTCTTCTTCACCTCATCGAATCATATCAGGGGCCCAACAACTCATCACCTCCTTAACTACTCCATCTGAAAAGGAGATACAAGATACCATCTCCAACATAAATACCTCCACTGCTCCGAACGATCCATGTCCAGCCTTCTGGATAAAAACCTTACGATCTGAACTCAGTCCGTTCCTTGCCAAACTGATTGGTACATCCTTCCAGACAGGTATCTTCCCCCTCAGTCTAAAAACAAACATCTATTAGACCACTACTCAAGAATAATAAATTGGACCCAGAAAAGATGGACTCATTTAGACCCATCTCCAGTATCCCACTCCTAGCCAAGATCATGAAAAAAAATAGCGCAGCGTCAACTGAACCACCACATTGAGAACAACGCTCCCCTCGACCCCTGTCAACATGGATTCCGGGAGGCTCATGGTGTCAAAACCCTGTTAACAACCTTATTCAACATGCTAATAACAGGTCTGGATAACATCAGACAAGGCTTCGCTCTAGTTTTCCTCGACATTGCAGCCGCCTTTGACTCTGTCAACCACGAGTTACTTCTGCTATGCCTAAATGAGAAGGGAATACATGGAAATGCTCTAGCCTGGTGTGCCTCCTACCTGAAGGATAGATGGCAGCATGTTCGTTCTCGCGCATCCACGCCCACCCCTTTTCCTCAAACCAGGGGTGTCCCACAGGGTTCATCTCTTTCAGCCCTAATTTTCAACGTGTATATGCAACCTATTTGCACCATCATTAGATCATTCAACATCAATTGCTTAGTCTATGCTGATGATGTCCTTATGTTTACTCCAATTTCCACCGAACACCCAGTCTTATCTCGGCTATCCTCCTGCTTCGATGCAGTCTCGGATTGGTTACATTCCCAGAAGCTAATGATAAACCTCAAAAAGACAGATGTGCTTTTCATCAGTAGAGATCAGACATTCATCCCACCTACATCATTGAAGGTACATGGTGCGGAGCTTCCTACTAAGACTTTATTACGATACCTTGGAGTAACCGTCGACCAACACCTGGACCTAAATGCCCATATAAGTAACCTAGTAAAAGCGATTTACCATAAAGTCCGGATGCTGCGACACATGAGACAGCTTCTAGAGCCAAAAGACTTCCGAACAGTATTTCAGGCAATGGTGATGCCTCACTTTGACTATGCCAACTCCATTCTGCATGGTCTACCAAAGAGCTCACTCCTCCCATTGCAGATAGCAATGAACACTGCAGCAAGAACCCTATACGGAGCATCCAGAAGAGACCATATTACCCCTATCCTAAAAGCTCTACACTGGCTCCCGGTTCACTGCAGGATCACGTTTAAAATACTGACAATGACATTCAAAGCCATTAACAACTGCATATCCAGCTCCCTTTCCGAGCTTATCCAGCTCATCCCCCCCGTTAGACTGAGAAGATCTGCTGCCTCTAACACCTTGTGCCTCCCAAAAGTATTCACCAAATGTAATAAGGCTACAGGAAACCGCGCTTTTGCACTTTATGCCCCCCACTGCTGGAACGCTCTACCAGCAAACATTCGAGCTATAAACAGCCTCTCTCAGTTCAGGAAGGAGCTGAAACATCACCTCTTTCTTCAGTACTTCCTCAACTCTGATGAAATCACATAACCAACCACTGTTCACTCCTCCCTTCTCCCCTCTTTTCCGTTAATCTCATCCCTGTTGTCCCCAGCAAATTAGCCTTTAACATGCAAATGTTTACGACGTTGTCTCTCATGCCATGTTCACGATGAATAGTGCCTAGTTGATATATTACTACAGTTATCAACCTGTATATAGTTCCATGATGTATACAGTTCTATGATGTATATAGTTAGCCTGTGTTCCATGTTCAATTCCCTGTTCAATGTAAAACGCAGTGTGGTTTTTCCTGCTGCACGAGTTTTGTTACCTGTGAACCGCGCTGATGGTAAATAGTGCGGTATAGAAAAACTATAAATAAATAAATAAAATAAGTTTCTTGAACCGATCACACTTTTTGAACCCACTGGCAGCCATCGGGGGAAAAAGGGCTCCTGCGAGGTCAAAAGACCAGGCTGTCAGTGAAAACACAAAAAGAGCGCGAACGCTAGTCACGAAGGACAAAAACGAAAACAACTCCGGACTCGATACCGGTGTACCGAGCCCAGGCGGGAAGGGGAACCGGCGTCAAACCGGATAAGACAATGCGAAAAACGCAAAAAAAATAAATAAACTTTTTACCGGGTGATACGAACTCACGTCCGTCGGGCTCCACGGAAAAAGAAAGACTGAGCAAGATGGCACTCTTGGGCGGGAAGGGGACCGCGCATGCGCGCTGCATTCCCAAAGGCTTTCTTTGAAAGCTGGGGAAATGCTCCGCACGGGGGCTCCGTCGGCGCCGATGTCACCCATATGTGAGGACTGACTTCCTGCTTGGTCCTGGAGAAATTAGATATTATTAAGAATATCAGCATGTTGTAAAAATTAAGCAACGAGGCCTGCTGAGTCTCGGCTGAAACCTTTATTTTGAGCTGGAATAATATGCTTTTGCAAGAGGCGGCTTAGACTCAGGTGGGACCCCTAAAACATCATGCATATACATTTTCAACATATCCATCGCTATCACTAAAGGAGAGTGGGGAAAGTTAATTAGACGTAAATTCATAGAGCACACTTGGTTGTCTAAAAGTTCATTTTTAAGTCTTAAACTAGAAACACTCTTCATAATTAATGAATAGTAAGTCTCATTTTTCTGAATCTCAATTGTAAATTCCCAATCAGATCTTTAACTGCAAAGTTCACTTGTATTAGCCAGCGATGTCTTAGTATTAGATTGAACTTGTGTTGCCAACCCATTCATCTACTGCATCAATACTGCACCCAAAGAGGATATCGCCGTCCGGATCAACTCCAAAGTAAATGTAATCAGGCGCTCCAAGGAAAAAGAAAACCATGATCCTGAGCTAGGCCCTGCTATCATCTCAGCTGCTGCCAAAGCACCCCCTGCAACTGAAGCCTGGGAACGCTCTGCAGCTCTCCTTCCGTTTGACAATGCCTCCCAAAGCCAAAGCAGTTGTAAATGCCACCAACTCCACTGCTGCCGCCATCTTGGCAGATCTGCCTCCTTCCAGATACCAATCACTCCACAAGGTAGCACATGGCTGTCTGAAATCGTTGGGTGGGAGCAACTAGCCGACAGGATGGGAGGCAAGCGCAGCTCCGGCATGAGATCACATCCGGCAGAAGAAGCTGAGCTCTCCAGTCCCAACGCAAGAAAATGGCTTGCATAGGTGGACCCTCCAAAAACTGCAAGAAGGCATCAATCGGACCAGGAATCAAGGTAACAACCGGAGAGGAGGCTACTTGCGAAGTTTCCCCTTCCTTTTTGGCATAATGGAAAACAGCATCTGGAGACACAACTACTTATGAGGCCATCTTGATTCCCCTTGTGTTCCCTTTTTCTGCTTTCTAACTTGCACTCAATTTTTTAATTTGTAAAACGCTTTGCTGTCTCTCTAAAAACAGTATAGTAAAACTGTCAATAAAGCATAGTCACTCACCTGTAGCAGGTGATCTCCGGGAACAGCAGGAATTTAGTCTTCACATATGGGTATCGTCGGTACCGACGGAGCCTGTGCGGGAACGCTCCCCAGCGTCCAATAGGAACGCTTTTGGGAGCATCCCTCAGCACATGCGCACTGCCTTCCCACCTTTCCAACTGTCCCTCTTCAGTTAAGTTTGTAGCTGAGTGAAAGGATAGAGGGAGAGAGGAAAGAGACAAAGAGATAGAGAGACAACTCCTAGGGGAGGTGGGTGGGTTGTGAAGACTAAATTCCTGCTGTTCCCGGAGATCACTTGTTACAGGTGAGTAACTACACTATCTCCAGGAACAAGCCGGAATGTAGTCTTAACATATGGGGACTCCCTAGCTGAAGATGCCAGGGAGATAGCCCCAGGAAGGTGCCACCCTAGAAGGTGGGAATCCTTCCTCCCATGGATCTCTGGCATCCCACCAGGGTTGGTGAGTAGGAGTTGATTTAGGTGTGAAAGAGATTTTGAAGAACAGCTTGGCCAAAGAAGGCATCCCGACGGGAGGCTTTATCCAGGCAGTAGTGGGCTGTGAAGGTGTGTACCGAAGCCCAGGTGGCTGCTCGACAAATGTCATTGATAGAGACAGAGTGGAGATTAGCCATGGCTCTTACGTTATGAGCTGTGACATGGCCTTGAAGAGGAAGACCCTTACTCTCATAAGCAAAGGATATGCATTGGGCAATCCATTTAGATAAAGTTCTTTTGGAGACTGGACGTCCCAAATGACTAGGGTCAAAAGCTATAAAAGGTTGCGAGGACTTTCTATGTTGCTGTGTTCTCTGTAGGTAAAAGGCTAAGGCTCTTTTACAATCCAAAGTATGAAGGTTTCTCTGTGCATTAGAGGCATGAGGCCTTGGAAAAAATACAGGAAGATAAATTGATTGATTTAAATGAATAGGCGAAACCATCTTTGGCATAAAGTGTGGATGATAAGAACAACCTTATCATGATGAAATCTAGTATAAGGAGGATCAGCCACTAAAGCTTGCAGTTCACTAATGCGACGTGCAGAGGTGATTGCAATTAGGAAGATGACCTTCCAGGTCAAAAACTTAAGGGTTGTAGTGGCTAAAGGCTCAAAAGGCGGCTTCATGAGCTGCCCGAGAACTAGATTTAGATCCCATGCCACCGGTGGTGGCTTAATGGGAGGTTTGGTTAATAGAAGACCTCTCATAAATCTGGATATGAGTGGATGAGAGGAAATTGGTTGTCCATTCAGAGGCTTATAAGAAGCTGCAATTGCACTAAGATGGACTCTTACCAAATTGGGCTTTAGACCAGAATTTGATAAGTGAAGGAGATACTCTAGTATCAATTCTAAAGGTATGACAAGGGGGTTTAATCCCTTCTTGGAGCAACATATAGTAAAACGTTTCCACTTCAAGGCATAAGATCTTCTTGTGGAAAGTTTTCTAGAAGCCTGAAGGATATCCTTTATCTGTTGGGACAGGTTAAAATCCTGACTGTCTAAGCCTTCAGCAACCAGGCCGTGAGATGCAAGGACTGGGGATTCGGGTGCCATAGCGTCCCGTCCTCTTGGGAAAGGAGATCTAGAGCATTCCCTAACTCCAGAGGTGCTGCTTGAGAGAGATGTAGAAGCAGGGGATACCACGCTTGGCGTGGCCATCGCGATGCTATGAGAATCATGTGACCCCTGTCTCTCTGAAGTTTGAAGAGTGTTTTGGGGATTAAGGGAATGGGTGGGAAGGCATAAAGGAAGTCCTGACCCCAGTGAAGGAGGAAGGCATCCCTTGCCTGACAATTGTGAGCCAGAATCCTGGAAAAGAACCGGGGAAGTTTGGCATTCAGTGGACTTGCAAAGAGGTCTATGTCTGGAGTACCCCAGAGAGGAAATATCTTTGCCACCTGGTCTAGGTGGAGGGACCACTCGTGAAGCAGCAGTACTCAACTGAGTTTGTCTGCCCAAAGGTTTTGAATGCCTGGAAGATATACCACTAGAAGGTGAATTTGATACTTTCTGGCGAGGGCCCACAGTCGTAAAGCTTCATTGCATAACAGAGAGCCTGTCCCACCCTGCTTGTTCACATAGAACATGACTACTTGATTGTCCGTCTGGACTAGGACTGTCTTGTAGCTGAGCTGGGCGTGGAATACTCGAAGAGCTAAATAGATTGCTCTTAATTCCAGGAGGTTTATGTGTAGACCAGCCTCCTGTGGCGTCCAGGTGCCCTGGGTAGAGAGATGATTCAGGTGTGCTCCCCAACCCACCTGTGATGCATCTGTTGTTAGGGTGGCCTGAAAGAGGGGTTGATGAAAAGGAGACCCCACCATCAGATTTTCTAATGATTGCCACCATTGGAGAGACAAAATTAGTCGTTGAGAGTTTAATATTTTGTCTGATAAATGACCTGTGGCCTTTGTCCACTGTGTGGATAGGGTCCACTGAGCTGCTCGCATGTGGAGGCGAGCATATGGGACTACATGAACTGTGGATGCTATATGTCCCAGCAACTGTAGTAGCTTCCGAGCAGTTAGGGAGGATTTCCCCACTGCTTGAGAAGCTAGTTGCATTATGCGAAGGCACCGGGCCAGTGGAAGGAAAGCCTTTGCCTGTCTGGTATCTAGACAGACCCCTATGAATTCCAGGCATTGGAAAGGAACAAGTTGGGATTTTGGGAAGTTTATTACCAACCCCAAGTATTGGAGGATTTGCATTGTGCGAGACAGTGCAGTGCCGGCCTCTGCAACTGTAGGGGCTCAAATGAGCCAGTCGTCTAAGTAAGGAAAGATGAATATCCGCAGGGTTCGCAGAAATGCAGCTACTACTGCCATGCATTTTGTGAATACCCTTGGTGCTGAAGCCAGACCAAAGGGAAGAACCCTGTACTGGAAATGTTTTCCCCTGAAAAGGAATCGTAAGAATTTCCTGTGATCTGGATGGATCAGAATGTGAGTGTATGCATCCTTTAAGTCTGGAGAGCACAGCCAATCCTGGCTTTGAAGGTATGGCAGAAGAGTACCTATAGAAATCATTTTGAGCTTCTCTCGAAACAGGTATTTGTTCAATTCTCTGAGGTCCAAAATGGGTCTGTGTCCTCCTGTTTTCTTTGGAATAAGAAAATAGGGGGAGTAGAACCCTGCACCCCGTTGAAGAATGGGTACCTCCTCTATTGCCCCTTGGGCAAGAAGTGTTGAGACCTCGTGATCTAGCAGATCGTCTGCAGAGGTTTGAGAATTGTATTGCTTTAGAATTGTAGGAGGGGGCATGCTGTGAAAATGAAGCTTGTACCCCTCTCCTACAATGGACAAAGTCCAATCTTCTGCTGTTATCTGATGCCATCTGTTGGCAAAGTGGCATAACCTGCCTGGGATATTGGGGTGTTGGGGACCCCTCAGAGGCAGAAAGGCTAAGCTCTCTAGGAAGGAGTCAAAGCCCTTGAGGGGGCTGAACCTGCGGAGCTGGTTGGGCTCTCGGGCCTTTTGGCTTCCTTTGCTGTCTAGTTTGTCCCTTTTGGGCAACCTGACCCTGAGTCTGACTCTGCTGGGTATAGGAAGGATACAATTTCCTCTTTTTGCTGAAAGAGGGTTTTTTATAAGGCTTCTTTGTGGCTGTAGATTTCGACAACCTATCTTGAGTAGTATTGTCAACATCCAAATCGTTAGCCTTTTCCTGCCAGATCTTGCCAAAGAGATTCTCTCCCGTGCAAGGAATGTTGCCTAACTTGTCCTGTACCCAAGTCTCAAAGTCTGATGCCTGAAGCCAGGCAATCCGCCGTGCGCCAATGGCAATAGCAGAGGTTCTGCTGATGCATTCAAAGCAGTCAAAGACTGCACAATTGACAAACATGGAAACATCTTGAGCACATTTAACTAGAGCAAGAAAGTCTTGTCTCTTGTCATCTGGGAGAAATGGGCTCATAAGCTCCAAGTCTCCTGTAACTTCCTTGAGGAACATTCCCATATATAGTATATATGAACTGATCCTATCTGAAAGCATGGAAGCCTGAAAGGTTCGGCGCCCAAAAGCGTCCAGTCTTGCATTCACGACCTGGGGGATTGGATGCATGCCTCTTTGCACTTTTCATCCTACGCATAGCTGACTCCACCACCATTGAATGGTGTGGCAGCTGAGTCTCTTCAAATTCAGGACATGGCGGAACGCAATACATAGTATCAAGTCTCCTAGAATGAGGAGATGTAGTCAGAGGTGTCTCCCACATTCTGAGCATCAAGTTATGCAGAATTTCATGGACGGGCAGAGTGGCTGCCTCCTTTGGAGCTTTAGGATATTGGAGAATTTCCAATTCCTTTGCTCTGGGTTCCTCTTCAGGAGCCACCGTGATTGAAAGGGCTTTGGCCATGTCACAAATAAAATCCTGAAAAGACATGTCCTCTGGAGGTGACATTCTGCATTGGGGAGAAGAGGGATCTTCTGGGAGAAACCCTCTAGTACCAGCAGAATTGTCAGAGTCTTTGGAATCGGAGGATTTGAAGTATTCCTGACCACGATGCTCATGCAAAGCACGGTCCCGGTATCGATCGAAGCCGGTACCGAGTTGATCCGGTACCAACCTGTCGATTCCAGCCAAAGATGGTGTGGGAAGAATTCCCACCGGGGCCGGTACCGGTGTCTGCACCGGTGTAGGTAACGGCATCGGTATCGATACCGGTGCCTGTTGGACCAACAGTACCGCAGCTGAGAGAAGAGCTGCAATGCTGCGTTCGATAGCGAGGAACCTCTGGTCTATCGACGCTGCCGATGGCTGGGTGTCAGTACCGGTGAAAACGGCCGGGACCCCTGAGCATGGCACAGGTAGTTCTTGCGAGGTCGAGGCCTCGAGAACATCCTGGAGCCCCATTGATGCTTTGGAAGCCGAAGCCTCCCGCCGGGGCTGCTTTGCCGGTGTGCTTCCCTCAAGGGCAATGCCAACGGCCTCTCGATGCTTAGCAGGAGAGCTACCCTTTGAGGACAGGCTTTTATGTTTAGTTACCTGAGATCCATGGGAGGAAGAGGAGGCCCTTGAAGATGTCGATGCAATGGATCACAAAGAAACTAAAAAGCATCACTTTTCAGAGCTCGTTGCTATTCAGCGGTATAATATTAAATAAGCTCTACTCTTTTACCTTCATATGTAGATAACTAACTTTCTTAACGTATTCGAGACTATAGCAATCAGGTCTCAGAATTTGGACTGCTTATTTAAATTTGCTCATTGAAGGCAAAACTAAGCGTCTGTTGTACATCAACGACCTGTGTAGTATTGCTAGTTTAGTCTTCCACTGTTACTTAATGTTTTCTTTCTCTCATTTCGTTTTTTTGACTTTTTTTGAAGATTTTTTTAATGTTGTTTTATATAAACTATCCATAACTCATATATAAAGCATATGCAAGAAGCAATTGTGAAGCAAGTGAAAATAGTGGAGGGTTACTTAGCTCAATTTTATGACTCACGGTCCCCCAATTACTTCACGTGAAGGGGACTGTGAATATTCCATCCAGTTCGTCAAGCCGAGGTTTACACTTTCACTCGCTGCCACGCTAATCATGCGTTATTTCGGCTGAAAATCCAAGTTTTCACTTTTGCTCGCTGCCACGTTGGTCAGATTCTGAACATTTTGAGTTCTTCCCATAACCATATGGATTTCCAGCTGAAATAATAAATGACCAACGTGGCAGCGTGTAAAAGTGAAAACTTGGATTTTCAGCCGAAATAACGCACGATTAGCGTGGCAGCGAGTGAAAGTGTAAACCTCGGCTTGACGAACTGGATGGAATATTCACAGCCCCCTTCACGTGAAGTAATTGGGGGACCGTGAGTCATAAAATTGAGCAAAGCTAAGTAACCCTCCACTATTTTCACTTGCTTCACAATTGCTTCTTGCATATGCTTTATATATGAGTTATGGATAGTTTATATAAAACAACATTAAAAAAATCTTCAAAAAAAGTCAAAAAAACGAAATGAGAGAAAGAAAACATTAAGTAACAGTGGAAGACTAAACTAGCAATACTACACAGGTCGTTGATGTACAACAGACGCTTAGTTTTGCCTTCAATGAGCAAACTTGAATAAGCAGTCCAAATTCTGAGACCTGATTGCTATAGTCTCGAATACGTTAAGAAAGTTAGTTATCTACATATGAAGGTAAAAGAGTAGAGCTTATTTAATATTATACCGCTGGATGCAATGGATCTGGCATCCGAAGAAAAGAGGGTACCGAGCTTTGCAGCCCGGTTCTGTCTTCCTCTTTTAGTCATCCCCATACAGGAGAGACATTCAGATGGAAAATGTTCAGGCCCTAAACATTTTTTTTTTTTTTTTAATATTTCAATATTTTTATTTTCATCATAACGTATAACAATAACAGTAAACAGATGATACAACTTCCCTTGTACCCCTTCCTCAAAGAAGATACACATCCTCCGCCAACCTCACCCAAGAACCCCCCCATCCAGCCAACCCCCCTCCCTTCATTATAAGCTCTCCCCCCCTCCCCCTGATCTCTCTCCCCCCCAGTACCCCCCTCCCCTCCCCCAGGACACGCCAGAGACCTCCCCAGTTATCCATGAATTTCGCCACTCTCCCCCGCCTAGCCGCTGTCAACGTTTCCATTAAAACAACATGCTGTAGCCTTCCTTCGAACTCCCCCATTGTTGGCACCTCCACCCTCTTCCACGCTGCTGCCAATTCACACCTCGCCACACGCATGTACCATGGTCCCCCCCCCTCCTGGTGCCCCGCTCCCCACCACCCCCAGGTGCAGTTGGATCCAATTCACCACCCGCCCCCAATAGCTTTGGACCTTACTACATCCCCACCAAATATGTCAAAAAGATCCCACCTCCCCGCACTTCCGCTAACAGTCCGCCAGCACCCCTTGGAATATCCTGTGTAACCGCTCTGACGTATAATACCACCGGAATAAAATCTTATACCAGTTTTCCCGGATGCTACTTGCCCAGGGCAATCCCCTGACCCTATCCCAAATCTGTTTCCAGTCCACCTGTGTCAGTGTTCTCCCCAAGTCCCGCTCCCATTCCACCATATAAGGGAACCGCCCCCCTACCCCCTCCCGTACTGCCTTATACAACCTAGACACCATCCCCTTTGACCCAACATGGCTTTAGACAAGGAAGATCTTGTCTTACTAATCTGTTATGTTTTTCTGAAGGAGTGAATAAACAGGTGGACAAAGGTGAGTCGGTTGATATTGTGTATCTGGACTTTCAGAAAGCCTTTGACAAGGTCCCTCATCAGAGACTTTTGGCAAAACTAAAGAGTCATGGGATAGGAGGCAGTGTACTATTGTGGATCAGAACTGGTTAAAAGATAGAAAGCAGAGGGTAGGGCTAAATGGCCAATTTCCCCAATGGAGAAAGGTGAATAGTGGTGTACCCCAGGGATCTGTGCTGGGTCCGCTGCTTTTTGACATATTCATAAATGACCTGGAAAGCGGAATAAAGAGTGAGGTTATCAAATTTGCAGATGACACAAAACTAAAGTTGTTAAAACCCAAGAGGATTGTGAAAAATTGCAAGAGGATCTTGATAAATTGGAAGACTGGGTATCAAAATGGCAGATGAAATTTAATGTGGACAAGTGCAAGGTTATGCTCCTAGGGAAGAACAACCCAAACTATGGTTACACGATGCAAGGTTCCACATTAGGAACCACCACCCAGGAAAAAGATTTAGGCGTCATTGTGGATACCATGTTAAAACCCTCGGCCCAGTGTGCAGCGGCGGCCAAGAGAGCAAATAGAATGCTAGGTATGATAAGGAAAGGAATGGAAAATAAAACAAAAGATATTATAATGCCTCTATATCGTTCCATGGTGAGACCGCAACTTGAATACTGTGTGCAATTCTGGTCGCCGTATCTTAAAAAGGATATAGCGATTTTAGAAAACGTACAGAGAAGAGCCACCAAAATGGTAAAGGGGATGGAAGGATACTCCTATGAAGAAAGGCTAAAAAGGTTAGGGCTCTTTAACCTGGAAAATAGACGGCTGAGGGGAGATATGATAGAAGTCTATAAATTAATGAACGGAGTAATACAGATCGATTGTTTACCTTATCAGAATATAGAAAGACTAGGGGACATGCAATGAAGCTACAGGGTAAACTATTTAAGATTAATAAAAGAAAATATTTTTTCACTCAATGTGTAATCAAACTCTGGAATTTGTTACCGGAGGATGTAGTAAAGGCTGTTAGTGTAGCTGGGTTTAAAAAAGGTTTGGACAAGTTCCTGGAGGAAAGGTCCATAAACCATTATTAAGAAGTGACCGAAGAAATCAATGCTTGACCCAGTACAAGCATTGTGGAACTTGTGTCTCTTGGGGAAACAGCTAGGTACATATGACCTAGATTGGCCACTGTTGGAAACAGAATGCTGGGCTTGATGGACCTTGGTCTGACCCAGTATGGCATATCTTATGTTCTTATGTACCACCTCACTACATCAGAGGACTTGAAAATGGTAGAGAGGTATAGGACAGAAACAGAGAATCTCAATTTATAATCCTACTAGGAAACCCAATTTTCCTCCAAGGCATGGGTAAAACTTCCAAAAAAACAAAAGTTAGATACTTGTTGAAAGTGAAGAACACCCTTTAAAAAAAAAAAAAGGACAAATGGGTCATCCCAAACTCATATTGGTCATCTTTGAAAGCACAATCATTACTTTATAACCCAGTCCTCCTTCCTCATGCACTCCATTTAATCTCCTCCTTCATATATACTCTCCCAAACTGGCTTAGGGGTAGGATAGAAGAACACCATGTATTCCTCTTTGTTGCCTGGTACCAGTGTTGTGTGTTGAAGTTACAGCACTGGCTCATATGGTTTGAAGTGTGACAATGATCCCAGCAGCAGAGGATGACTAGAGTCCAAGATGCCTGTGCCAGGCTGGGAAGGATACTGAAAGGAGTCTGAACATGTGTGGAGGAAGCAAGAGAAAGCACAGTTACTTCTCTGTAACAGGTGATCTCTGGGAATAGCAGGAATAAGTCTTCACATATGGGTACGTCGGTACTGACGGAGCCTGAGCGGGAATGCTCCCCAGCATCCAAAAAGAAAGCTTTTGGGAGCATCCCACGCGCATGTGCGCTGCCTTCCCGCCCATTCACTTCCCTCTCATCAGTTGGGTTTGTAGCTGAGACCGAAGGAGGGAAGTAGACAAATTAGAGAGAAAGAGAGAGAGAGAGAGAGAGCACAACTCCTAGGGGAGGTGGGTGGGTTGTGAAGACTTATTCCTGCTGTTCCCAGAGATCACCTGTTACAGGTAAGTAACTGTGCTATCTCCAGGAACAAGCAAGAATGAGTCTTCACATATGGGGACTCCCAAGCTAGAGATGCCTGGAGGAGGTCCCAGCATGTTGGAAATCTAATAGATGGGCCATGCTATTTCCCAGAACCTCAGGCATCCAAGGGATGGAGGGTAGGAGTTGAACTAAAAAGAGTGTGCTGTGGAGCAGCTTGACTAAACAAGGCGTCTAGAGAGGAGTCCATGTGTAGATCAGAATTGTTAGTGAAAATTGGATCTTAGTCAAAAATATTGCGAAAATATTTGTTGAGAATAATGGTCTGGTGCTAGAACCCAGTACATTATCTTCAAAGAAAATACCCTACTGAGAAGTAGAAGAAAATACATTTCGCAATACAGACAGGCCAGAAGCCTAAAAGGCTAGAAGTAATTTCAGAAGAAAAACTGGGAGTTTAATGAAGTTGGACCTTGGATGAGAAGCTAAGCTTCTGTAGGCCAACGTTTGAAGCTCTTTGTCCTTGGAGCAGAAAAAGGCTCTAGGAAAGAGAAGAGATAAATCTGACTGGTTTGCAGAAAAAGGATGGGTCTTTGAGACCCCTCTATCCAATGAAAGAAAGAAAGAAAAACATTTGTAGTAGGCGGTGTAGCCTCCAATTTCTTGAAGATCAGCAATGTCTTCCCTAAGTGATGTCACGTAGGATGACTTTACATGGAGAGCTTCAGATGTAACTTAACCGGAGAGGTTACAGTAAAAGAAGGTAGTTTGTGATTACCATAGAAATTGGTTGTCCATTAAAAGCCTATGGCATGCTGGAAAAGCATTAATACTGACAGCAACAAATCTTTCAGAGTGAGATATGTGTATTTATATGTATATACATAAATAAGAGAGACTCACTTAAAAACAAGAAGGGGTAAGACCTGCTTGAAAATAAGGATAGAGAACCCCTTACTGGTTATACGTGGAAGAACCATGAAGAAGGTTACATGGAAACCAGTGGAATGTTCCCAGTCAGAAGGATAGAGTAGTTACTCACCTGTAACAGGTGTTCTCCAGGAGCAGCAGGAATCAGTCCTCACATATGGGTGACGTCGGCACCGACGGAGCCCTCGTGCGGAGCATTTCCCCAGCTTTCAATGAAAGCCTTTGGGAATTGCAACGCGCATGCGCGGTCCCCTTCCCGCCCAAGGATGCCATCTTGCTCAGTCTGATGACATAGCTAAAAGACAGCAAAAAATTAGCAAAATAAATCATATGACTGCAACTCCAAGGGGAGGAGGGAGGGTTGTGAGGACTGATTCCTGCTGCTCCTGGAGAACACCTGTTACAGGTGAGTAACTACTCTTTCTCCAGGACCAAGCAGGAAGTCAGTCCGCACATATGGGACTCCCCAGCTTAAGGCTACCAGAGACCTCAAGCCGAAAAAATGAGCTCCCTCTAGCTCGGCAGTATGTAAGGAAGGAATCTTCTCTGAGAACGCCCCGACCGGTAGCCCAACACCAGGGCCGGAGGGTAGGAGTTGCCTAAACCCCAAAGAGATTATGGCGTACTGCCTGTCCGAAAGCACTGTCCCTGCGGGACTCCCTCTCAAGGCAGTAATGGGCCGCAAAAGTCTGGCTTGAAGACCAAGTAGCGGCCCGGCAGATATCTGCCAACGGAACAGAGCGGAGATGAGCCACTGACGCAGCCTTCGCCCTGACACGATGAGCCGTGACTCGACCCTCCAACAAGAGGCCGGCTGCCCCATAAGCCCAGGCGATACAGTCAGCGACCCAGATGGACAAAGTACGCTTGGAGACAGGTAACCCCAACTTATTAAGGTCAAAAGAAACGAAGAGCTGAACAGTCCTCCGATGCTCCCGCGTATGGTCAAGGTAGAAGGATAACGCCCTCCTACAGTCCAGGGTATGCAGGACCATCTCAGCCCGGTTGGCATGCGGCCTGGGAAAGAAGGTCGGAAGAACCACCTCCTGATTGAGGTGAAAAGGGGAGACAACTTTAGGGAGAAACTTAGGGCGAGTCCGTAAGACTACCCTATTCCTGTAGAACCTAGTGTAAGGAGGATCAGACACTAGCGCCTGAAGTTCACTCACTCGCCTAGCAGAGGTAAGAGCTACCAGAAACAAGGTTTTCCAGGAGAGAAAACGGAGAGGGCAGGTAGCCATAGGTTCAAAGGGCGGACAAGTAATCCGCTGTAAAACCACATTCAGATCCCACTCAGGGGCTGGTGGACGCAAAGGAGGCTTAAGCAGAAGGAGGCCTCTGAGAAAATGAGCCACCAAAGGGTGGTTGGAAAGAGGCCGTCCGTCCACCGGCGAGTGGTGCGCTGAGAGAGCACTGAGGTGAACCCGGACAGAGTTGGACTTAAGGCCTAGATTGGAGAGGTAAAGCAAATATTGCAATACTACCGCTACCAAGCACGAGAAGGGATTCTCGCTGTCCTGAGCACACCATGCGGAGAATCTACGCCACTTAAGAGCGTAGGATTTCCTGGTGGATTGCCGCCTAGAGGCTAAGACGACATCTTCCACCTCACGGGGCAGTAGTAGGGGAGCCAGGACTACCCTTTCAGCAGCCAGGCCATCAGATGAAGGGACTGGAGGTTGGGGTGCAAGAGAGTCCCCTGATCCTGAGACAGGAGATCGTGCTGAAACCCCAGAGGAAGAGGGGTGGCCACCGCCAGTTGCAGCAGAAGCGGGAACCACGGTTGCCTCGGCCACCTGGGGGCTATCAGGATCATTGAGGCCCCATCCTGGAGGACTTTGAACAGTGTTCGAGACACTAGTGGCGTGGGAGGAAACGCATACAGCAGGCCTGTGGACCACGAGATCAGAAACGCATCCGCTGCTACTCAGAGGATGCGGTTGTCTGGAGCAGAATCTCGGGAGTTGCCGGTTCAGAGGACTGGCAAAAAGATCCATGGTGGGGAGGCCCCACCTGAGAAAGATCTGCTGAACCACCAACGGGTTCAATCTCCACTTGTGTGGTTGCAGGATCCTGCTCAGTCTGTCCGCCAGGTAATTTTCTTGACCTGGGAGGTAGACAGCCTTGAGGAGGATTCCGTGATTGACGGCCCAAGAGCACAGCCATTGTGCCTCCTGACATAGAAGGAAGGAGCCTGTGCCTCCTTGTTTGTTCACGCAGAACATGGCAACTTGATTGTCCGTCTGGACTAGTACAGACTGGTGAGAGACGAGATGGGAGAAGGCTCTCAGAGCTAGGCGTATCGCCCGTAGCTCCAGGGAGTTTATCTGCTGAGCAGCCTCCCAGGGGGTCCAGAGACCCTGAGTACATGTCCCTTGGCAATGTGCTCCCCAACCTAGAAGAGAAGCATCTGTCGTCAGCAGTTGAGAATCAGGAGGGGATTGAAAAACCACTCCGAGTACCAGATTCGGAAGATGAAGCCACCATTGCAGAGAGGAGACCAGCAGGTCGCATATTCTTACTGAGTCCGCTAGGCTCCCTGTGGCCTGATGCCACTGAGTGCGAAGGCTCCACTGAGCAGGCCGCATGTGCAGGCGGGCATTGGGGGTGACATGAACCGTGGAAGCCATATGGCTGAGTAGTCTCAGGAATTGCCTGGCAGAGACCAGGGAATTGCTGTGAAACTGCCTGGCCAGATCCATCAGTCTGTGGGCCCTGTCCATTGGCAGAAAAGCCTTCGCTTGAAGAGTGTCCAGCCTTGCTCCTATGAATTCTAAGTTCTGGGACGGGAGCAAAGTGGACTTTTCGAAGTTTATGACAAACCCCAAGTGCTGAAGCAGAGCCACAGTGCGAAGGGTGGCTTGATTGGCCTCCTGGGAAGACTGGCCCCTTATGAGCCAGTCGTCCAGGTACGGAAACACAAAAAGACCTTGAAGCCTTAGGTAGGCCGCCACCACTGCCAGGCACTTGGTGAACACCCTGGGAGCGGAGGTCAGGCCAAAGGGTAGTACTCTGTACTGATAGTGGTTTCCTCCCACAACAAATCTGAGATATTGTCTGTGGTCTGGATGAATAAGGATGTGAGTATAAGCATCCTTTAGATCCAAGGAGCATAGCCAATCTCCCTGCTGGAGGTAGGGCAGCAGGATTCCAAGGGTAAGCATCTTGAACTTTTCCCTCTCCAGGAACTTGTTGAGGTTGCGCAAGTCTAGGATGGGTCTGAGGCCTCCTGTTCTTTTTGGTACCAGAAAGTATCTGGAATAAAAGTCGTGACCTCTCAGGTGGTGGGGCACCGGTTCCACAGCCTGTTCCTTTAGTAGACTTGCCAACTCCTGAAGGAGTAGGTCCCTGTGCAGAGGGAGTCTCGGAGGCTCCCCTGGAAAAGAGGAGGGAGGCACCTGGTGAAAATGGAGAAGATAGCCCTTTTGGACTATATGAAGTACCCAGGTATCTGATGTGATGGCTGACCACCTGTGGGCAAAGTGGGCCAGCCGGCCTCCTGTGCTGAGAGAAGCCAGCTGAGGAGAAGAGGCTATGCTTTCTGAGTCAAAAACCCCCACCCTGCTGAGCAGGGGCCGGTGTTGGTGGCTTGGGGGCCTTCTGCCTACGGGGCCCATGACCCTGCCCCTTGGCCTGCTGACCCTGTTGGGGAGCTGCAGAGGCCTGATAATGAGGGTATTGTTTATAGGCAGATTTCCTCGGGTAAAAGGTCTTTTTTCCCCGAGCCCTTCTTCTTCTGAGAAGGGGCAGAGGTCTTTCTGGACAGCCTAGTCCTGGTCAGAGTCTCGGTCTCGAGTTCTGCAGCCTTTTCAGCCATGGGCTTGCCAAAGAGGTTTTCACCTCGGCAGGGGACATCGACCAAGTTGTCCTGTACCCATGGCTCGAGGTCGGATGACTGTAGCCAAGCCTGTCGGCGGGCACCGATGCCGGCCCCGGCTACTCGGGCCGAAGCCTCGAAGCCATCGTAGGCTGCTCGAGAGATAAACTTCGAGCACTCTCGAATACAGGTGGACAAGGCCTGGAACCTCTGCAAAGGTTCCTCGGAGAGACCAGCAGAGAACCCGGCAATCTCCTTTGCCAGGTCTCGGAGATACATGCCCATGTAGAGCTGGTATGTCTGGACACGGCAAGCAAGCATAGAGCCCTGAAAGCACTTCTTACCGAGGGCATCCAGGTTCTGGGCCTCCCGGCCGGGAGGCACCAAGGAGTGCATCTTCTGACTTTTCAGTCGATGCATGGCCGATTCCACAACCATGGAGTGGTGCGGTAATTGTGCCTTTTGGAACCCGTGGCTCTTGCGGACTCGATAGATGGAATCGACCCGCTTGCTTAACACCGGCGTCGAGGCCGGGGTCTCCCACATGCGGAAGAGCAGCCGCTCCAGCATCGGAGGAACCGGTACAGTAAAGGCCTCCTTTGGGGGAGAGTCATACTGGAGGGCCTCGAGCTCCTCGGCTCCTCCTCGGGATCCGCGGGGAAGGCCAAGGCCTTGGCCATATCCCACACAAAGTCCGAGAACCGGGTATCCTCCGGTGGGGATCGTCTCAGAGGTTCGGACTCCGGCGAGTCGGATGGGACACACCGAGTCCGATAGGTGTCGGGTGACTCTTCGTCCTCCGTCTCCCAGCCCGACTCCTCAGAGGAGGTGTCGAGCGGCTCCGGTCGGGCACCGATGTCCTCCGCCCCGACGCCGAGGGTACCGGCGTCGACGACCTCAGTCCCGAATGGGAGGCCGAGGGAGACCGTGGCCGAGGATCGACTCGAGCCCGCATGGACTCGAGGATCGGCTCAGACTCCGGGGAGAAGTAAAAAAAATAGGGAAATCAACTTTTTCCTCGGCGAAAAACAAACTACGTCCATCTGGCTCTGCGGAAAAAAGAAGACTGAGCAAGATTGCACCCTTGGGCTGAAAGGGGACCGCGCATGCGCGCTGCAATTCCCAAAGGCTTTCTTTGAAAGCTGGGGAAATGCTCCGCACGAGGGCTCCGTCGGCGCCGACATCACCCATATGTGAGGACTGACTTCCTGTTTGGTCCTGGAGAAAGGTCTAGATCTACCAGAAATGGCGATCTACGTGAAGGGGTGCAGAGAAAACCTTAGTCTTAAGACAACAAGTCTGGATCCTTCTGTAACTTCAGTGTGGAGAAAAAGACGCAATAAAAGGGAATACCATATTTGCCCATCTATGAGGGCAATATGAGTATAATGTGTTCTTTGTTCAGCATAAGCTCCAATGAAGTATTGGGAATTAGAAGGAATGTAGTAGACAAGGACAGACTGCAGTAAAAAATGCATCCCTGTTGGAAGAATTCCACTGGAGATGTGGAACAACTCAGGGAATTAAGCAATTCTTTATACTTTCACGTGATCTAAACTCTGATTCATTTTCCCCAAAAGGAAATTTCAAGGAAGATGGTAAAAGTAGGAAAAAAACTGTCATGTGGGAGCATGACTGGGCAAGCCTTTCAACCATCTGGAAGTTACCCACCAGGAATGGCTCTGACGCTCTCTGGCAAAGGCCCATAGTTGCAGAGCTTTTTGCAGAATTGTAGAGAGCATGTTGTAGGTTGCCCAGGTGAGATCTGGATATTTAATTCGCAGTGTGCAATCTAATCTATTCTGTGGGAGCCAAAGAATTGAAGATGGCTAAGAATAGTAGACAGGCTGGTTGCCTGCAACAATAAATCGTCCAAGTAGGTTTTGGAACCTCTCTTGGAATTATGTGTTATTAAGGCAGCAGAAGAGGTTAGGTCCTATAGATTGGAAAAGGACCAACAGACCGAATTAGAAGTGATAAACTCTCACTTATGGTCTGATAAGCTGTCTTAAAGAAATATTTGAAGATTGCAAAGGGGAAAAACTCTGTATGGAAATTACTTACTGGAGTAGGTATTTGGGACAATCCTATGGCTTAAAGGTAAACCCTCCAGTCAAATAATATCACTCTTAGATTGAAAACTCTCAACTAAGAGGGATAGAAGTAAAAACAGAGTTGGGAAGACTTACTATTTGGTAAGTCTCTGAAAAAGGGTAAAGCTCCCCTGTAGTGAAAAGTATGAGATATCCTCATACAGGACAACTGCCAAGGTGAAGGGCATAGCATACCTTGTAAGTAGTTGTAACTCCTCTGTTTACTTTTAAAAGGAGAGGAGAAGCTTGTTACCTGTAAGGCATGATTATCCTCAATAGCTCTAAGAGCTGAAAGGATGGACTGCTCTTAACAAGAGAGTCATGCCTAAAGTGGAGGATTAAGGCAGTGTATCACTGACCTCTCAACGAGGATGAGAAGAACTGTAGATGCTTCTGTAGTTAAGTAGTGGTGGTTCTGAAACTCAACAGGAAAAAAGATGTAATGAAATAAAGAATCAGAAACTCTGCGACTGCTGAGTTTGCTGAGCCTGTTGAGACTTTGGTTTTCTTAGCCTGGTATGTTGCTGCCTGTCTTTGGAAACATCTGCATGATGGGTAGAAGATGAATAAAACTTTTTCCCCTTAGGGGAATAAAGTTTGTTAGGAGATTTTTTATTAGCTGAGATAGAGGAAAGTTTTGACAATCCTCTGAAAGTAAGAATATCAGTGTTTAACTGATTAGCTTGAAATAAAGCATCCTTGTTAAAGAGATTTTCACCAGTACAAGGAGTATTTCCCAGCTTTTCTTGTACCCCTTTATCCAAGTCTGAAGCTTGGAGCCAGGCTATGCGTCGTGCTCCTATGGCTATAGCAGAAGTTCTGCTAATAGACTCAAAACAGTCCAGGGAAGCCCGATTAAGGAATTTAGAGACATTTTGAGAATGACTGACTAATATGAAAACGTCTGCTCTTTTATGTTCTTGAAGAAAAGGGTTCAAAAGCTTTAAGTTCTTTGTAACCTCTTCAAGAGATAATCCCATATAGAAAATATATGAGAGAATTCTTGCTGAAAGCATGGATGCCTGGAAACATCGACGTCCAAAGGCATCTAAAGTTTTAGACTCACGACCTGGCAGATAAGAAGAGTGCTTCTTTGCACTCTTAATACGCCTCATTGCTGATTCTACCACAATAGAATGATGAGGAAGTTGAGTCTTTTGAAAACCTGGAGAAGGTGGCACCTTGTACATGGAGTCAAGTGTCTTAGAATGTGGTGATGCTGTTAAAGGAGTTTCCCACATCCTTAAAAGTAGATCTTGTAAGATCTGATGCAAAGGAAGCATGATCACCTCCTTTGGAAACCAGGGGGATTGCAGGGTCTCTGAATCCCCTGGCAAAGATTCTTGACCAGGTATAGAAATGGCAAGTAACTTTGCCATATCAAGCAGAAAAGCTTGAAAAGAAATCTCCCCTGAGGAGGACCCTCTAAAATGAGGGATAAAGGCTAGAGTTGTTGAAGATTCAGCTTTGGTACCGATGGATTCATCCCAGTCATCGGGATCGGAAGACCTGAAAGGATGAAGCATCGGATTTTCTTTAAAGCGATGTCTTCAGTACCCCCCGAAGTCGGTACCGAGACGAGTCGGTACCGAATCATCCATGCTAGAGATCGATTCCAGGCTCGGCATCGAAGGAAGCGAGTCTGTCGAAGCAAGCATGGACGGTACCGACACCGATGCCCATGTCGATACCGGTACCGAAGCCGATACTGGAGGAACAGTCTGCAGCAACTCTAGCGGTACCGAAGTAGCCGAGAGCGCTAGACTGCGATCATCGGTGAGGAGTGTTTCATCCATCACCATAGCTGATGCCGGGGTGTCGGTACCGCTTGAAGCGGCCACAACCACCGAGCATGGCCCAGGTATGTTCATCGAGGTAAGAACCCCGGGAACAACCTGAAGCCCCGTTAATGCTTTGGAGCCCAAAGACTCCCGCTGGGGCTTTATTGCCAAAATGTCCTCGAGAGCAAGGCCGGAGCCATCTCGATACTGGGAAGGAGATCTACCACTCGAGGACTGGCTAGTCTTTACAGACTTTTGTTTGGTTACCTAATCCTGTGGAGATATTCTAGCTGGTGACATTGAGTGTGATGTGAACCAGGTATCGAGTTGTGCTCGATTCTGAAGATTTCTTCTGTTTGAGCTCCAGCAGGAAAGACACTCCAGTGGGCAATGGTCAGGACCCAAACATTTTAGAGACCAAGTATGGGTGTCTGAAAATATATCTGTACCGCCACACTTTGAGCATTTCTTAAGGGCAGTGGCTGGCTTTTCCATAATGGAAAGATAGAGGCCTAGTGGCCTAGAAACCGTCAGGCACTAAACAGGAAAAATTTCTGAAGAAGAAATTCTTTAGAAAAGAGAAAGAAAAGCACCGGTGGTACCGGTGGCGTCGAGGGAAGGCAGACGCGACCACAAAAAACTAAGAATAAAAAGAAGAATTTTCTGCGGTGACAGGAATACGTCCTGCCGGCTCCGCGGAAAACTGATGAGAGGGAAGTGAATGGGCGGGAAGGCAGCGCGCATGCGCGTGGGATGCTCCCAAAAGCTTTCTTTTTGGACGCTGGGGAGCATTCCCGCGCAGGCTCCGTCGGTACCGACATACCCATATGTGAAGACTCATTCCTGCTTGTTCCTGGAGATTAAAGCACATTTGAAGAAAAGCTAATGCTCGTAACTAATTATACTGTTGGGTTTAAATCCAGTTTACACAGGATCAAGTCTGGATCATCAGAGATGAAGGGGATTCATGACACGATTGATGTTTCTCTACAACCAGGAATTGTGCTGGTGCTAAAAAAAAAAGGAAAGATGGTTCAATACGGGGGTCATTTTAAAAGCCTTATTCACAATTTGGATGTCTGAAAATGTGCATATGGACATCCAAATCACGGAGATGTCCCTGCAGCCATTTTATACACATTTTTTATGATGTCTTCGCTGCAGGAACATCCAAGTAAACAGGGGATGTGGCAGAGGTGTGTCTGGGGCTGTGCAATGGACTTAGATGTCCTTCCCTGATTTTTAGAACCCCCAGGGATAGCTGCGACCCCGTCCAAGTTTAGACCTGCTCTAGGCACAAATTATTTTTTTTTTTTAGTGCCGTTGAGTCAGTGCTGACTCCTAGTGACCCAGCTGCCTCTGGGTTTTCTTAGCAATGTCTCACCAGAAGTAGACTGCCAGGCCTTTTCTTCCGAGGCAATATGAGGGTAAAGTGACTTGCTCAAGGTCACAAGGAGTGCCAGTGGGAATCAAACCCTGATCTTCTGGGTACTAGGCAGTTGCTCTAACCACTAGACTGCTCCTCCACTCCACGAATAGGCATCGGGAAAGTGCCCATTTTGGCTGTAAAATATCCAGAGGGTGTAGAAAAGATGGTGCTCCACCCTCCCCAGTACTCTCCACAATCACAATGACAGCAGCAATAGGATCTGAAACCTAGTCTATTCCTAGACATTCCCGGGTCTGGAATATCGAGCACATCCACATTTGTGAAACTGAGTCTGAACTTTGACATGCCTGCTTCCCCCCCCCCCCCAAGATGTTCTGGCTTTGTAAAATGTTCCTTTATGTATCCACTATAGATCAATTTCTAATTTTCTCATATTATCAAAATTGAAGAGGGGACAGCAGATCAGATAAGACTTTCTTGGAGGATTATGGATTGTTAGAGGAGGATCAGGCTGAGTTTAGAATTGGGAGTGGAATGGAAACATTAGCTGCAATGTTGGATCCAAGTTATTTTTGGCTGGATAATGAGGTGCTGTTATACTGGTCTTCTATTGTTATACCACTCTTCTACTGGTTTGCTTCTCTCTATGCCCTTTTATTCTACTGCCAACTCCAGACTTCGATCCTTTCACCTTGCCTCTCCCTTATGCCTGGAACAAACTACCTGAGTCTACATCAGGCTTCATTTCTGCCCCTTTTCAAATCCATGCTAAAAGCTCACCTCTTTGAGGCTGCTTTTGGATCCTGATCCCTTGTTCTCCTTTATGTCTCCTTACCTTTCCCTAGTTGTATACCCTTTGTCCTCAGCTATTGTAGTGTCTGTCTTGATTAGATTATAAGCTCTGACGAGCAGGGATCATCTTTTTTACATGTATCTATGCAGTGCTACATACGCTTTGTAGCACTATATAAATGATAGTGATAGTAGTAGTAGTAGTTAGATCTAACAATGGTGTTTGATTTGGTAGAGTCTGAATTGTTAAGGAAAAGATGTACAACGTTAGGATTAAGCAGGATGCTGTTATCTTGAACTCAAGTCTTTTCTGTAGTAGAGAAAATTCAGAGCATGTTCTCTCAGGCTTCCATGGCGATGATCCTTGCAGTTTTCTGGGTCATGCCGCATCTTAGTAAGTGGAACGGATGATGGCTGAAACACCGGTTCCATTTACTAAGATGCGGTATGACCTGGAAAACTGCAATGATCAAATTCAGAGCATGACTGTAAATACAGAGTACCTCAAGGCTCCCCCCCCCCCCCCCCCGTGGATGTGAAGCACTTTGCCTATTCCACTCTGTCGTCTATCCCTGATGCAGGACACGAAACCTCAGTGCCAGGTAGGGCCTGTTTGGCTTACAACATGAAGTGCCCAGCATTCGGGTTTGCAAACTAAAGATCATTTTTGGAATAAAGCGTAGTTACTCACCTGTAACAGGTGTTCTCCAGGGAAAGCAGGAATCAGTCCTCACATATGGGTGACATCGGCGCCGATGGAGCCCTCGAGCGGAGCAATTCCCCAGCTTTCAAAGAAAGCCTTTGGGATTGCATCGCGCATGCACGGTCCCCTTCCCGCCCAAGGGTGCCATCTTGCTCAGTCTAATGACATAGCTAAAAAGATGGCAAAAAGAACAAAATCAATAGTAGGACTGCAACTCCAGGGGAGGGAGTGAGGGTCGTGAGAACTTATTCCTGCTGTCCCTGGAGAACATCTGTTACAGGTGAGTAACTACTGTACGCTTTCTCCAGGAACAAACAGGAAGTCAGGCCTCACATATGGGACTCCCTAGCTATAGGCTACCGAGAACCCATAGCTGAAAAAATGGCTCCCTCTAGAAGAGCCGCAGCAACTATGATAGGAATCCAGCGGAGACACAACACCCCCAGTAGCCTGACACCAGAGGGCAGGAGTTGCCTAAACCTCAAATAAGTTGTGGAGTATCGCCTGGCTGAAAGCACTGTCTCGTCAAGACTTCCCATCCAAGCAGTAATGGGCTGCAAAAGTATGGCTTGAAGACCAGGTGGCAGCCCGGCAGATGTCTGCCAGCGGAACAGAGCCACTGATGCGGCTTTAGCTCTAACACGGTGGGCCATGACTCGACCCTGCAACGGGAGGTTGGCTGCCCTGTACGCCCCCAGGCAATGCAGTCTGCCACCCAGGTGAACAACGTGCGCTTGGAGACAGGTAGCCCCAGCTTACTGGGGTCAAAAGAGCTGAGGAGCCCTTCGATGCCCCCACATACGCTCCAAGTAGAAGGCTAATGCCCTCTTACAATCAAGGGTATGCAGAACCGCCTCTGCCCGGCTAGAATGCGGTCTGGGAAAGAATGTCAGAAGAACCACCTCTTGGCTGAGGTGGAACAGAGAGACCACTTTCGGGAGAAATTTGGGGTGGGTGTGTAGAACCATCCTGTTCCTATGAAACCGTATGTACGGTCTTTCTGAAACCAGAGCTTGTAGCTCACTCACACGCCTGGCCGATGTGAGTGCCGCCAGGAAGAGTACTTCCAGGAGAGGAAGCGCAGATGGGAAGCGGACATCAGCTCAAAAGGTGGGCCAGTAAGCTGTTGCAAGACCACATTCAGATCCCACTGGGTCGCCGGAGGACAAACCGGGGTTTTTAGTAGAAGTAGACCTCTGAGGAATCTGGACACCAAGGGGTGAACCGAAAGAGGATGTCCTTCCACTGGTGAGTGATGTGCTGAGAGAGCACTCAGGTGGACCCTGACAGAGTTAGACTTGAGGCCTAAGTCAGAGAGGTGAAGCAGGTACTGCAACACCACTGGTACAAGGCAAGAGAAAGGGTTTTCATTGTGTTGGTTACACCACACCTCAAACCTCTGCCACTTGAAGGCATAGGTTTTCCTAGTGGATTGCCTCCTTCAGGCCAGTAACACTTCTACGTTCTTAGGTAGGAGGAGAGGAGCCAGCACTACCCTTTCAGCAGCCATGCCATCAGGTTGAGAGACCTGAGGTTGGGATATAAAATAGAGCCCTGCTCCTGGGACAGGAGGTCGGGCCTCGTCCCCCGAGGGAGTGGGGTCTCCACTGCCAGCTGGAGGAGATGCGGGAACCACGGTTGTCTTGGCCATCTGGGGGCTACCAGGATGACCGAGGCCTTGTCCTGCAGGACTTTGAACAGAGTTCGGGCCACCAGAGGCGTGGAAGGAAATGCATACAGGAGGCCCACAGACCAGGAGATCAGAAAAGCATCGGGCAGCCATCCTTTGGGGATGTAGCTGTCTGGAGCAAAATTTGGGCAACTGATGTTTCTGCGGGCTGGCGAAGAGATCTATGGACGGATGTCCCAGCAGAGGAAGATCTGCTGGGCCACTTCTGGATTCAGTTGCCATTCGTGAGGTTGATGAATTCTGCTTAGTTTGTCCGCTAGGCCGTTATCTTGACCTGGCAGGTAAACTGCCTTGAGAGACATACCCTGTCTGATGGCAAAGGAGCAGAGGCCCAGTGTCTCCTGGCACAGGACCCGAGACCCTGTCCCTCCCTGCATGTTGACATAGAACATAGCCATCTGATTGTCTGTCTGCACCAAGACAGACTGATGTGAGAGAACTTGGCAGAAGGTTTGAAGAGCTAGGCGTATCGCTCGTAGCTCTAAGAGGTTGATTTGTTGTGTCCTCTCTTGAGGAGAGCACAACCCTTGAGTGCATGAGTCCTGGCAATGGGCTCCCCAATCCAGCAGGGATGCATCTGTCATCAGGACTCTTGAGTACGCTGGAGGCTGAAAAGGCCCTCCTCCCAGCAGGTTGGGGGGCTGAAGACACTAGGTCAACGACTTTGGCAGTCGTTTGGACACCCTTATCCTTTCTCGGAGTTGCCCTGTGGCTTGCGTCCACTGATCCCGGAGGCACCACTGAGCTGTTCTCATGTTGAGACGGGTGTTTGGGGTCACATGCACCGTGGAGGCCATGTTTATTTATTTAGCTGCATTTATATCCTGCTTTTCACCGGGTCAAAGCGGTTGGGGGATACATTTAACACGAGGGGATATGAGACACATACACTAATACTTACAGGGAACATGGGCAATGGAGGGTTAAGTGGCTTGCCCAAGACCACAAGGAGCACCTGCAGGACTAGAAACCCCAGTCCTTCCGGTCCAAGGTTGCTGTCCTCTAGTGGGATTTGAACCACCGACCTTCCGGCCTGTAGTACCTTGCCCCAACCACTAGGCCACTCCTCCCTCCTAGAAGGCGCAGAAAATGCCTTGCTGATATCTGAGACTTGTGGCTGATTTGGTGTACTAGCTCCAGAAGCCTCTGTGCTCTGTCCTCTGGCAGGTAAGCCTTTGCTTGAATGGTGTCCAGCCTCGCCCCTATGAACTCTAAGTTCTGTGTGGGGAGCAAGGTGGACTTTGCCTGATTTATGACAAAGCCTAGATGCTGCAGTACGTTGACAGTGCGAGCTGTGGCCTGTTGGGCCTCCTTAGGCGACGGGGCCCTGATGAGCCAGTTGTTCAGGTACAGGAAGACTAAGATTCCCTGGTTCCTGAGAAAGGCCACCACCACCGCTAGACACTTGGTGAACACTCTGGGGGCGGAGGCTAGGCCAAATGGAAGTATTCTGTACTGAAAATGGTTTCCTCCCACTACAAATCTGAGATATTGTCTGTGGTCTGGATGTATGAGAAGTGAGTGTAGGCATCCTTCAGGTCTAAGGAGCATAGCCAATCTCCCTGCTGGAGGTAAGGCAGCAATATCCCAAGGGAAACCATCTTGAGCTTTTCCCTCATCAGGAACTTGTTTAAGTTTCGCAGGTCGAGGATGGGCCTGAGACCTCCTGTTCTCTTTGGTATCAGAAAATACCTGGAGTTGGAGTAGAAGCCTTGCCCTTGTAGGCTGTGGGGCACCGTCTCCACCGCCTGATCCTCTAGAAGACCGGCCAACTCCTGTAAGAGGAGGTTCCTGTGTAGAGGGAGTCTGGGAGGCTCCCCTGGGAAGTAGGAGGGAGGTACCTGGTTGAAGTGGAGCAAATAGCCCTTCTGGACTATTTGTAGGACCCAGGTATCTGTATTGATTGCTGGCCACCTGTGGGTGTATAGGGCCGGTCTTCCTCCTGTGCCAAGTCTCACAACTGGCTGGACAGCGACTATGCTGTGGCTGTCAAAAACCCCCTACCGGCAGGAAAGGAGATGGTGCCTGGAGCTTGAGGGTCTTCTGCTTACGCGGGCCATATCCCTGTCGGGGAGCCGGGGAGGCCTGATGAGTGGGGTAGCTGTGGTAAGCAGCACCCTGCCTCGGGAAAAAGGGATTTTTACCCGAGCCCTCCTTTTTGGAAGGGGCAGAAGTCTTTTTGGAGAGTCTTGTCTGGGTCAAGTACTCGGATTCGATTTCGGCAGCCTTTTCAGTCATGGGTTTGCCGAAAAGGTTGTCACCTCAGCATGGTACAATCGACCAACTTGTCCTGTACCCATGGCTCTAGGTCCGACGACATTAGCCATGCCTGGCGTCGGGCCCCGATGCCGGCTGCGGCTACTCGGGCCGAAGCCTCGAAGTGGTCATAGGCTGCCCTAGACAAACTTTGAGCACTCACGAATCCACGTGGACAAGGCCTTGAATCACTGCAAGGGTTCCTCGGAGAAGCCAGCTGAGAACCCGGCAATCTCCTTTGCCAGGTCCCGCAAGTACGTGCCCATGTACAGCTGGTATGTTTGGACACGACAGGACAGCATCGAGCCCTGGTAGCACTTTCTGCCGAGGGCATCCAGGTTCCGGGCTTCCCTGTCTTGAGGCATCGAGGAGTGCATTTTTTGGTTCTTGAGCCTGTGCATGGCCGATTCCACAAAATGGAGTTGTGCGGCAGCTGTGCCTTCTGGAACCCAGGGCTCTTGCGGACTCGATAGATGGAATCGACCCGCCTGCTGAGAACCGGCATCGAAGCCGGTGACTACCACATACGGATCATCAGCCATTCCAACATCGGAGGAACCGGTACTGTAAGGGCTTCCCGAGGGGGAAAATCATACTGGAGGGCCTTGAGCTCCTCGGCTCGGGGCTCCTCCTCGGTGTCCGCCGGGAATGCCAAAGCCTTGGCCATGTCCCTGACGAACTCCGAGAACTGGGTATCCTCTGGGGGGGGGGGGGAGACCTTCTCCGAGGCTCAGACCCCGGCGAATCCGATGGGACACACCGGGTCCGATAGGTGTCCGGGGACTCTTCATCCTCCGTTTCCTATGCCGAGTCCTCCGAGGAGGAAATCGATGAGCTCCGGCCATGAGGGCTTTGGTCTTGACCGCCCCGATGCTGATGGCACCGGCATCGACGACATCGATCCCGAATGAGAGGTCAAGGGAGATCTCAGCCAAGGATCGACCCGAGTCCGAAGAGTCTCTAGGATCGGCTTGGCCTCCTGGGTTGACTTGGACATCAAGGTCCCGGTGGTCGGGGCGGATGGAGCGGTGAGACTGGCCATCAGCGCCCACTGCTGCTCCATGAAGGCAGACATGCTGCACTCCAAGGCCGCCATTCTGAGACCGAGCTCAGAAGGCTCCGCAGTCTCTGGCTCGGATCCTGACGCCAGTTATCCTGGAGGAGTCAACGAGGACAACAGCAGTTACCTTCCTAAGCGTCTCCGGCTCCGTGCGAGGTACCTTTGCAGGCCGCTCCGACTCCGAGGATCCGGGGCAGCGGTCAGGACTCTGTGACCTGGCCCGCGAGGATCTAGGCCTATCAGAGGCATCCAACGACACCGCCCTCGCAAGTTTCTTCTTCCTCCGGTGTTCCCTCTAGGGAGACCCCCGTTCAGAAGACCCGACGATGCTCGGAGTCAGACAGCTCCCGAGACGTCGAGGCTTCTGACGAGGTCCAAACCTGGGTGGATGCGGACTCAGAGAAAATCCTCACACGCTGCTGCTGCCTACTTCTGAGTGCCTTAGAAGACATCTTGCCGCACGGGCCACAGGCCATCGGGTCATGGTCGGCCCCGAGGCAGCGGAGACAGCAGTCATGTGTGTCGGTGAGGGACATTAACTTTTTACACCGATCGCACTTCTTAAACCCGTTGGCAGCCATTGGGGGAAAAAGGGCCCCTGTGAGGTCAAATGACCGGGCTGCCAGTGAAAAAGAAAAAAAGGCGCGAACGCTAGTCATTAAGGACAAAAAACTGAAAAATACTGATCGGACTCGATACCGGTATACCGAACTGAGGCAGAAAGGGGAACCGGCATTGAACTGGGCTGAAGAAAAGAATCTTCAGATTTGACGCACTTTTTCTGCGAGGGAATTAGGACCACGTCCGTTGGGCTCCGCAGAAAAAGGGAGACTGAGCAAGATGGCACCCTAGGGTGGGAAGGGGACCACGCATGCGCAATGCAATCCCAAAGGCTTTCTTTGAAAGCTGGGGAATTGCTCCGCACGAGGGCTCCATCGGCGCCGATGTCACCCATATGTGAGGACTGCCTTCCTGCTTGTTCCTGGAGAATTATACTTCAACATTCATGTGAAGAGAGAGATTATTGGAGAAAGACATAATGCTTGGCAAGATAGGTGGTCACCGTAAAAGAGGAAGGCCGGCAATGAGATGGATTGATACCACTATCAACAATGAGCTGCTTGGCTGAAGACCAAATAAAGTTTAAGTCAACTATCCAGAGAGTCACCAGGAGTCGACACAGACTTGACAACACTTAACTGCAACATTAAGCAGTGGTGCTTCAAATATTACATAGCAGCCAAATAATGTAACACCTGTGCAGTAGATTTTCAAGAGAGTTCTGTGGTACAAAAAGATATAGTAGTGCGGTAATGAAGGTGTGTTCTCAGTGTTGTGCACTACAAGATAAGATGACAAATAATGTCCTTTCCTTGAGTCCTGCTACACTAGTTCAGACAAGTGGGTTGTGTTCCCCTACCAGCAGACGTAGAGACAGGCTTATGACACTGTGCCGTTATCAGCCTTACCCCTAGGGGCATAATTCCATATTCATACCCAAGCATATAGTCAGGAATCTCAGACCTCACACAACCTCAGAGAAGATAAAGTTCAACAGAACAGGAACCATAACTATGTAACAGTATCAGCTTCAACTAAAGGCTTGTCAGACAGGTATGAGTCTGCACAGCCAAACACAGAATAGCAGACCAACAGTTTCCAGGGGCGGGTCCTGGACTGGTCTAGCAGAACTCAAGGACAGGCAAAATGTCATCATCCATATTATTGTTGTAGACCAGTGGTGTCAAACTCCAGTCCTGGAGGGCCACAAACCAGTCAGGTTTTCAGGATGCATCTAACGAATATTCATTAGATATATCTGCATACAATGGGGCAGTGCATGCAAATATATCTCATGCATATTCATTAGGGATACCCTGAAAACCTGACTGGTTTGCGGCCCTCCAGGACTGAAGTTTGACACCCCTGTTCTAGACCAATGCAGACAAATGGGATGTACCAAAGCTGTGATTCCACAGCAGCTTTTAAAATCTCTGAGACAAAGGTCATATCTCCCAGAGTGTGGACATCCATGCGATAGTGCTTGACAAAAGTGGAAAGTGATGTCCATACTGCCATCCAACAAATGTCTGAGGGTGCGACCGAGCTACGTTATGCCAATGAGGATGCCTGAGTGCAGTGCGCATGCAAACCCTCCAGAACCAGCCAGTTCCGCAACAGATATGTGGAAGCAGTGCTCCAAAATAGACTTGCTGGCCATGCCACCTTTAACGCAGTCCCGCAAACAGCACAAATAGATTGGTCTGACGTGCAAAAGGCATTTGTAACCTTCAAGTACCGGAGAAGCACTCCCCTGACATCCACCAGGCAAAAGTCCCTTGGCACTGCTCCTTGGAAAAAGGAGGGCAGACAAAACATCTGATTTACCTGGAAGGAAGATACCACCTTGGGTAATGACAACAGGACAGGCCAAATGCTCATGGCTTCCTCTGGGAAGGATAAGGGGCCCTGCGGGACAACAACTGTTGTTACGAGATACATCTCACCAAATATATTGCAACCAGGAAGACGGTCTTAAGAGTCAGATTTTTAAGCACAGCCTGCTTAAAGGGCTTCAATAACAGTGCCTGGAGCACTAGACAGAGATCCCATGAAGGAATGATGGAATGCAGGGGAGGATGCAGGTGTTGCACCCCGAAGAAAATGAGGCATCTAGGTATGAGGCAATGGACCACCCTGCGACTGGCCCGATGAAAGCAGGATAAGGTTGCAACCTGAACCTTCAGGGAACTAAGGGAAAGCCCTTATCTAAGCTATCCTGGAGAAAGGCAAGGACAGCAAGTTCACCATATCAGATCTAGCCTGCTGCTCACAGAACCAATGCTTGAAGAAACACCAGATGTGCATGCACGCCAGGCTGGTAGACCCTCTCCTTGCCTTGAAGAGCTTGGAAATCATGGTATGAGAAGAAGAAATTAGACCTTATCTGCTAATTGATGTTCCTTGAGTTACTCCATTCCAGTCCCAGTACCTTTAGGTATTTACACCTTGTCAGCAACTTAGAGACTGAGCATGTCATGATTTTCATGACTTACCCCTAGAGAGACAGCTGGCTCCTCCCCCAGTCTTCAGTATCCTATTGATAAAGCAGACTCACGGAAACAACCATTAGAATCAAGCTAATTAGAAATTTAAGTAATTAACTCGCTGAACCAAAACCCCCTCCCCAACCATGAAAGAAAGTCAACTGTGCTCACCTGTCACGGGTGCCAGCACATCTCAGGAGAGCAGTTACCCCAATTCCCAACCTTTCACCGCCCCAGTGAACACCTAATTCTGTACCTTATTCCATCACTTACTTACTCTTTTTTCTTTTTTTTAGCACCTTGAACTCCTATTCCCCGAACCTAACTAATCTGAACTAGATAGATTTCTTGCAGTTAGCCTCAGTTACTTGATATCCGTTAACCGGGAGGGGGGGGGGAGGGTAGGATTTGGGATTGGACTGGAGTAATTCAAGGATCATCAATTAGCAGGTAAGGTCTAATTTCTTCTTCCATTTCGTTCCTTCAGTCCAGTCCCAGTACCTTTGGGATGTACCATAGCAGTACTATCCATGGGAGGGACTTGCCAACCCGGCCCGCAGCACTGCCGAGCAAAACCGAGCCCCCTCTGAAGCCTGTACATCCAAACTGGTAATGCTTCACAAAGGAAGACAAAGAGGACCAAGTAGCCACCCTACATATGTCGACAGGTGGCACCAGGCTAAACTCCACCCACGATGCTGCTTGGGCCCAAGTCGAATACGCCTGCAAGCCAAGGGAACCGGCCTATGCCTCACCAGATAAGCCGAGGTGATAGCCTCTCTAACCCATCTGGATATGGATGCCGCCTCTCCCTTACACGACCCTCCAAATAATACAAATAGGTGCTCCAACTTACGGAAGGGCCCTGTGTTCTTCAGGTACTTTTTCAATATGTGAAGCATGTCAAGCTTTCTTAGGAAGGGGCCCGATGCAGATGTCCCCTCTGTCCCCGAGAATACCGGAAGGGACACCATCTGAGATTCAGGGGGAAAACCGATAGCACCTTCGGTAAGAATGAGGGAACCGGTCTTAAGACCACTTTGTCCCTTGATATCACTAGATACGGATCCCTGCATGACAACGCCTGAAGCTCCAAAATCCTTCTAGCCAAACAGATGGCTACCAAAACCACCGCTTTCAGCGTCAGGTCTTTCTACGGGCAGTCCCCCAAAGGCTCAAAGGGTGGTTCTGTCAAAATGGACAACACCAAATTGAGATTCCACGGTGGCACGACCGAATGCATTGGCGGTCGCACCTGCTTCACCACTCTTAGAAATCAAACTACATCTGGGTGCGAGGCTAAGGGCACCCCTCTAATTCAGCCCCATAGCACGAAAGGGATGCTACCTGCACCTTCAATGAGCTGCAGGCCAAACCCGTGTTCATTTTTGCTTAAACACACACCAGGATTTCTGGCACTAAGCACCACACAGCGGAACAACCTTACGTTGCACACCACTGTTTGAACACTCTCCATACCCGGATATACGCTAGCGACGTAGATCGTCTATGGGCCTTAAGCAGTGTTGCTATCAGCACCGACACAAAACCTCTCTTTCTTAAACGTGCCCTCTCAAGAGCTATGCCATAAGCAAGAACCGATTCATCTGCAGCATTCGAATGGGCCCCTGGCTCAGCAGATCCTCTCGGGCCGAGAGACGCCATGGCCTCCCAGCCATCATACGTACCAGATCCGTGTACCACGGCCGCCTTGGCCAATTGGGGATGATGAGGAGCACCAGTCCCACATGAGCCTCTATCTGTTGCACTACCTGGCCGATCAGAGGCTAGGGAGGAAAAATATACAGAAGCCCTTCCTTGGGCCACAGTTGAACTAGTGAAATGAGCCCCTCTGACATGCGCTCCCTCCTCCTGCTGTAAAAACACATTGCCTTGGCTGACTTACAGGCTGCCATCAAACCCATGATTGGCTGTCCCCACCAGCGCACCAACTGTCCAAAGGCACTTTGATTAAGCATCTATTCCGCCGGGTCGATCCTCACTCTGCTGATAGTACGCCTCTATGTTCTCTTGCCTGGCCACATGCGCTGTCGACAAGAGCCAACAGATTGCTTTCCACCCATGCCATCAATGGACCGGTTTCCTCTTCCAGTTGTGCACTGCCTGTGCCGCCCTGCCAGTTGATGTACGCCACCATCACTGTGTTGTCTGAGAACACCCACACGGCTTTCCCTTGCAACAGGACCTGAAAGTCCTGCAGTGCCAAGAACATTGCTCTCAACTCCAGATGGTTTACAGGCCATCGTGCCTCCTGCTCCTTCCATAGACCCTGTGTAAATTGGGCTTCACAATATGCTCCCCAGCCAACTGAACTGGCATCCATCATGTGTTAGCCACAACACTATTGTATGGTCTATTCTTCTGGAGTAAGATAACAGTTGAGCTATATATGTACAATATTACTCCACTATCAACTGCAGAACTCTATTTCCTATTTGTTCCCATTGATTATCTGTGAAGCAATAATGAAAGCAACAGGTCTCAGACTTTAAAGAGCTACGGTCTTCATTTGTTATCGACCCTTTGCTCTATTTT
This sequence comes from Ichthyophis bannanicus, assembly GCA_033557465.1. Taxonomy (NCBI): domain Eukaryota; kingdom Metazoa; phylum Chordata; class Amphibia; order Gymnophiona; family Ichthyophiidae; genus Ichthyophis; species Ichthyophis bannanicus. The sequence goes on along the minus strand of CM066031.1, from coordinate 1,755,638,804 downwards.
GCATCAATGACCTGTATTTTGCTTCACACTATGTTGTTAACTTTTGACTTATCCATTGGTATTTAACTTGTGTTATTTACACAAAGAGACAATAAGTATTTTTTTAAAATGCGGACCATTGCTTGCGAAAAGAGAAAATGAGTGCTTATCTTTAAATGTGCCCAACGCCAACTTCAGCGCTATTGCGTTTCACATCCACGCTGTTTCCTCAGGGGCCGGACTCACTCATACTTCTTCGTTGCATAATCTTCCATATTTTTTTGATAATCTTCCCGCTATGGTTGTCTGACAATTTTCATGTTCTAAACAGGGAATCACATATTAGTTCTGTTTATTAATGACTTGTTCATTATCAGACTATATACGTACAAGACTAAACTATATTGACACTAGAAAAGGTTTTACCGTGATCTTCACTGCCGGTTTCTTCCAACCCTGTAACCGTTCACAACGCCGCGCATGCGGTCTCTTTGCTGGGCGGGTTATATAGCCTGTTCCCTCCCCCTTCTTTGCTGTTATCCGTACTCAAACACAAAGGTTCCAATCTATTTGTAAATTGAGCCCTCCTGGCTGCACAGATTGCAACATAAATATCCATCGTTGTTCTTTCATGATCAGTGCATGATCACGAGATCTACCCTCCGTGCCTGATAGACATCTGTCTATGCAAAAACATTTCAAGTCTTCGAATCGATGATGGTTCTGGAGGCAATGTTCAACAATTGGAGCTGTTAGTGTTTGACACTTGAGCCTACTGCGGTGTTCCGCTAATCTAATTTTGAACGGTCTCGATGTCTTCCCTATGTATAATAGCCGACAGGGGCATTCTATGGCATAAACTACATATGGCGTGTTGCACGTTGTAGAATGGTGTAATTGATATAGTTTTCCATGGTAATTAAATGATGTGACTTCCTTAGTGACTTCACAAAATTGGCAAGACCCACATCGAGTGTGCCCTTTCGGTTGGATTGGAGAATTGTGTTCTTGGGAACGTAACTTTGTGGGACTCAAAACTTCTTTTAAGTTTCTGTGTCTTTGCCACACACAGCGTATTCGTAGTTCTTTACATGAGGAAATACTATGTAGCACATTCAAATGTTTAGTTAGGATCTGCTGAATCCGATAGTCAAACGGGGAATGTTTTGTCATCAAATTCATGACTGCTTCCTCTGGGTTTGAAGTTCGAGGTGTCAATAAATGTTCTCTGTTATAAAACAGGGCTCTTTTATATGCCCTGTCCACTATCGATGGGGGATATCCTCTATCACGAAATTTCTTCCGTAATGTGATCGCTTGACTTTTGAAATCTTGCACATTGGAACAATTCCTCCTGTATCGGAGGAATTGAGAAAAGGGGAGCCCATTTTTTAACCCTTTCGGGAGAATAATAGAGTAATGAAGTAGGGCATTCCGATCAGTGAGTTTATGATGCACTGTAGTTTCCCATTCGTGCATTCCTCTTTTCACTTCAACATCGAGGAATGTTATTTTTTCTCGATTATAAGTACACGTGAATTTAATAAGTTCTTCTCTCTGATTCAGCCATTCGACATATTGGAGTAAATGTGTGACTCGTCCTTCCCAAATGACAAAGATGTCATCTATATAGCGACACCACAGTTTTATTTGGGAACAGAATTCTGAACAGAATTGTCATCATGTCACGGGACCAATATTTAGATGAAATTCACCGTTTATTACAGGATGAAAAAACATACGCGGTCTTAACAGTAGACCCCACTCCACGGTTGATGGAACGAATTAAAACACTCACATCAGCAGCCCGTCATGATAAGCTTCTAAACAACAAAGAGCATCAATTTCTGAATAATACTGAGCCAAGACAAGCGGTGTTTTACATAGTGCCGAAAATACACAAACATTTGACTTGCCCTCCGGGACGTCCAATAGTGTCTACGAAAGGATCTTTGTTAGAACCGCTTTCAATATACTTGGATACTTTTCTCATACCTACTATGCCATCATACATAAGAGACACGATGCACTTTTTACAAATACTGGACAACCATTCACAGTGGGCGCAAGGAGAGAATGTCTGGTTGGTGACATTAGATGTAAGCGCCCTGTACACAAATATATGTCAAAATAAAGCGCATGAGGTAACAATGCAAGCTCTAATAGCTAGGGGAGATCTTTCTGAAAAACATTTAGTTTTTATGGAAGAAATAGTGCGGCTGATATTATTTCACAATTATTTTCAATTTGAAGATCGATTATATCACCAGAAGATCGGAGTGGCTATGGGTGCCACATGCGCTCCATCTATAGCCAATCTCTTCATGGGAGCATTTGAAGAGTTATGGCTAAAGAAATCAGAATTCTGTTCCCAAATAAAACTGTGGTGTCGCTATATAGATGACATCTTTGTCATTTGGGAAGGATGAGTCACACATTTACTCCAATATGTCGAATATCTTAATCAGAGAGAAGAACTTATTAAATTCACGTGTACTTATAATCGAGAAAAAATAACATTCCTCGATGTTGAAGTGAAA